>JAJJWW010010330.1:0-615336 GCA_023531295.1 Papaver armeniacum
TTACAGTAACACGAACCTCCAAGCACTATAATGAATCATTATCGATGTGGCATGACGATCGAGTGTTACTCTTGGAGTAACACGAACCTCCAAGCACTATAATGAAACCATGTACGAAATACCCGCGAGGCCGATTCTCGGTGTGTTATACTAGCCCGAGCCCTCTCTGGTGTGTTATACTAGCCCGATTGAGCCCCTCTCGGTGTGTTATACTAGCCCGATTGAGCATCCGCACTGACCGTATCGGTTCGGATATGATCTCGACTTGCTATCATTCAACTCCATAAGCATGATCGATGACCCTGCATCAATTCCATCACCCTCAGCGGGTATGGAATACCCACGGTCGAGTCGCATGGTCGGCCATTGGCCTTGCTTGCCAAGAGACTTTCATACCAAGCATTATGGACGGGAAAACCTAAATTAGGGTTTGCGGCATATTACATGTGCCGCAAAACGGTCTCAACCATCCATCTTCGTAGGTATAGATGGAGGGTGTAGATGTAGACTCAAAGGGCCAGGAGCATGTCGACACAATCACCATGTGACCCGCCTACACACTTGACCAATCGGTCAAAAACCAACCATGGTTGGTTACAACACATTCGTCCTTTGAAAGAGCATGGTCGCACGGCTTTGAAAGCCAAAATTAGGTTCAAGCCATCACGCGCGTCCATCTTCTCCGGCATGAATGGAGGGTCACGCATCGATCGAGCGGAGTCCGGTCATACCGGATGACCACCGTGGGCCCATCCCCCTCATGCGATCGGCCAAGGCATATCATGCCGGCTAATCCAAAACGCCCGCCCAAACATGCGTGGTTACACTTCCCAAATTGCAAATTGATCTCGGCCGCTCAACTTCACCTGGACGAATTGAGTGGCTTAGATCACGTTTTCATGGGATAGTCGTATAGGCGTGAACATCAGCTTACCATCTTCACGTCAAACAGTAGGCCAAGACCGCCAAGTTAGGTCGTCTTGGAAAATGCGCCGAAAAAGAGTGTGGCGCGCGGCTTCTTGCGGTATCAAACTTCTATCGCAAAATCAATCTCGACCACTCCTCTTTGCCGGTCAAATTGAGTGGCCCAGATCGCGCTTTCATGAGGGAACGGAATACAGGCGCCTACACCATCATGCCGTCAACACGCATGTATGGTCGGTCCTCTCCAAAATCCTTCCCATGCTTGGTTTTGACCAAGCTGGGAGAGTGATGCTTGCGCACCTCTTCAAAAAACCCTAATATTCATTAACGGTCGCAGATGAGTGTCTCAAAGCTCATCTCATCCGTCCAACTTCACCAGCTTGGTTATACAACCCTGGTCAGGAGTCAATTGGTCAGTAAGGCGTCATTACCCATCACCTTACTGGTAGGCCTCGGATGTGTATATAATTTACGGCCTACGGTAATACCGCAAGTGCACGGCGTCTATCGGAGACGCGGCAAGTACGGGTCGAACCACAGAGACTTGTGGTGCTCTAGTGTGATCTAAGGCTTTGCTAGACTGAGTTTCAAGTGGTGACAGGTGATAACAGATGGTAACACAGATATTTTTGTGCCGATACGGCTGTTTTGTAGTGAAATAAACCTAAACTAAGGTATAACAGTGAAAACAAATGTGTGCTGGGGTAGTCAAATTCACCACTAAACCATGTTGTGTGTTTAACTATGTTGGCTATTCTTGTCCTGTGACAGATAAGGATAATTTGTCAATTTTATCACATATCTAAAGGGTTTCTCCTAGTGACACTTCAATACACGCTAAACTAAGGGTACTAACCCGAGCATTAGTTATCTAATTAAGTATAACTAATCAAAGGAATTAGTGTTAAAAATAGAAGCAAGAGCTGCAATACACTCACACACGCTTGAGACCTAACTACAATGCATCCATGGCGTTGGTATGCACTTGTGAGAGAAAAGCATTAGGTATTTAGTATTGAAGCTATCTAATTCATTGTATCCTCAAGAACATTCAACAAAGTTTCATACACAGTCATGGAATTAGGGTTTCATCTCAAACCCTGGCTCTTGAAATTAAAACATAATGAAACAACAAAGAACAAAATAAACCCTAATTGACTGCACTGGCTAATCCAGGCGTAAACCCTAACACACACAGCTTCACTCAATTTATACATGCAGAACTCTCCAAACCCTAATTCCTCAAAATCGAAATTAAATATAAAATAACTCACAAAAATAATCGAACCCATACTCTGAATCTCGGTTGTTGGCTCTACTCATGCTTCTCTGACCTCTGAATCGAACATGCCATGGAGTTGGTGAAAACCCTAAACTCTATTTATCTTTAACCTAGCTTCTAGGTGTGTAAAGAAGCTGTGAAAGAGATAAAAAGAGAGAGAGTGATGGCGGTAATGATGGAGTGGTTGAGTGATGGTGGCTGGTCGGGTGAAGAGGGTGGAGGAGGAGAGCTCTGCTCTGTGATGGAGACGGGAGAGAAGAATGGGTTTTGCAGAGAAGAAAGAGAAGAGGAGAAGAGAAATGAGTATGGGTCGATAGGGTATAGGGTATGGTGGTTTCCAGAAGCGGGTGCTTGAGATTTGATGGGGTCTTTGCGTGAGCATTGGATCTAGCTGGAGAAGATCTGAACGGCCGAGGATGGTAAGCGGTTTTGGAGCGATCTGGCGTTGCACGGAGCATCAAGAGATGATGTATAGTGATGGAGCGACCGTAGGATGCAGCTGGGAGAGATCTGGACGGCTCGTGGTGAGCGGGCTCGGATCCGGGTCATGGGTAGCTCTAGCCCAAGTCTTCCTTGTTGGGTTCAACTGATTTGCGCGCGGGCTTTGGCTATCTGCTCCATAGATGCTTGACTCCAATTCTTCGCTCTTTGGCTCCTCGATTCTCCAAGCTTTATTTATTACCTAAAAACACAAAATTAATTAATACAAATATTTATTCTTGAAAACAAAGAAAACACGAGAAACTGGGATAATATCCGATTTATAAGCGCAAAAGATGAGTAAAATGCCAATAAAAAGGTGTATAAATATGCACTATTTGGCACTCATCAAATACCCCCAAACCTGAATTTTACTTGTCCTCAAGTGAAACGTAAAAGAAGAAATCCTAACTATACCCCTGTCGCAGTCTCTCGAATGCATTTAGCGTATGCACTAAGCCTTTAAACCCCTAGGTGTCCCTAGTGGACGAGTTGTAGTCTCGTGAGGGTTTACCGAGAGGTGTACCCACAAAACCTTCTCCAACTTCGAGTGTAAAAGAGTCTCAAGCCTCCAAGAAGCTATGAGGACATAGAGTTTCGCATGCTAGTAACGAAGTTAGAACTATCGAAGAACGCATTCTCATCCTTAAGTGCCGAGCGAGAAGTAACCATACCATATGAAAGAATTGATTCGATTGTGATCATAAGCCTCGACTTCTGCCTCACCATTAGGGTTTTATGATAATTGCACTCAAAAGATCGCTTTTAGTCTCTCATGTGTGCAGAGCAGGAATAAAGAGAGAAATCACACGTTTGTGTAAGAAGGATAACCTTCCGAAATAAAAACGGAGACTCCACAGAAGTGTGGACAAAAAGAATCTTTTTCTGATGATCTCTAAGAAAGGAAAATCAACCATTAGCAAGGGTGGGAGTACTCACTCACTTCTCACCCGATCGGCAATTAATATCACTCTCTCATAAGAAACCATAGAAACGTCTTCAATCTTCGGTCTTCAATTGTTGATGACGAACTTCTAAACTTCACAAAACTTGACAATTTTTTAACTTTTCTACTCAAATTCCTTGTTGTTTGATTTTTCTTTTTAAATTCTTCTTTACCATGGTGGTAGCAAAAATAAACTACAATATTTTTTGATTTTTGATTTTTTTTTTTTTTTTTTTTTTTTTTTTTTTTTTTTTTGTTTTTTTTTTTTTTTTTTTTTTTTTTGATATTACAATAAGTGAAAATAAAAATAAAAATACAAATAATGAAACAACTAACTCCATGGACAAAGGACTTTATCACTCAATTTTTCCACAACTTGTATTGTCTTGATTTTATAAATTTTATTAATTCTCATCCTATTTTCTTTTCTTTGTTGCACATAAACCTTGGACTATATCAATTTTTCTTTCAATATTCGATTCGTCTCCGGTTCTTGACGATGATGTGTTTCTATGGGTCTTCTTTGATTGAGAGAGAGAATGATGCTAACTACAAATCGGTATTTAGAAGTAGTTTTCTTCTTTAGACGTCACCCTCATGATTGACAAAAACTAGCACTCAAGAGATCAAAGTAGTCTTGAAAATGGTGCGAAGTTGGGTAGCTCACCATTCCTACCGGAATTTACGTACGGTGACACACACTCTAATGACTTTTCCTAGAAAGTTGCAAAAATTGAAGGTTGGTGCCTCACTTGATGTAAATTGGGTAGTCTCCACTATGGGTGATCACAATTCTACTACCGAATATCTAAACAAAGACCTAATTAGCCCTCCGGTATGGTTAAATCCAACTTTAACGCTCTAATCGGCTAAGAAACCCGATTGCGTTCTAGGTACTTCCAAGTTCGTTATTTCGGTGAGAATCTCTATGTAAACATAGCTAAAAGCATGCTAGTGACTCTAAAATCTCTAAAAGTTGGAGGTTTTTACAAAAAGAGTTTTTGAATTTTTTTTTTTTTTTTTTTTTTTTTAAGATAAAAGGTAAAATAAAAGACTAAAAACTCTAAATGCAAAAAAATTTTAAAATTGAAATAAAAGGTTAAAAAGACTAAAAACTCTAAATGCAAAAATATGCAAATGCACCCCCAAACCTAAATCAAACATTGTCCTCAATGTGTCTACATTTAGAAAAAATTTAAACAGTCACATACCGAGAGAACTATGCTGATAAGAGAAAAGGGAAGAGATTACCGGATGTCGGCAAGAGCAAGGTTGAGCTTCATTCTTCAAGGCAAAATCCAACATTCTCAGTGGTGATTATATCGGATTAGCACAAAAATAAATGCACAAGAAGACTCAACCGATTCAAGAAAGAAAAAAAATAACAAGTCCTACAAAAATTTACTAACAGTCTAAAGAGTTGAGGGTCTACCCAATAGAAAATATGTACAAACATTAACAAATATAACATGAAAATGGGCTTTGGTTTATGTGGGAATTTGGTTTATTGGGATTTGGTTTAAATGGGTTGATTTGGTTTATGTGGGAAGCCCAGTTTGTTGCAAAGTGTGTAGCCCAGAAGTGGATTGAGTTGGGCTGAGTTTTGTGTAGAGCCCAGGTTGGGTTCAGTTAGCCCAGCTGGAAGGCTTATGTGGGCTTGGGTGGTTCAGCTTATGTGGAGCCCAATGGTTGGGTTTCAGTGGGCTAGTGGCTGGCAACTCAGTTTGGCAAAGAACAATTGCTGAGGCTCAGTTTTGATTTAAGTGGGCTTCAGTTAGGTGCAGAGCTCCAAAGAATTGAATGGCCCAAGATGTGGGCTTTAGTTATGCACAGCCCAGCCAAGTGAACTTATGTGGGCTCCTTGTTTAGTTTATACGAGCCCAAGTTTTCTCAACCTGTGTCCGAGAGCCGGCTTAGATCAAGCATTGGCTATGCCTGTATTGGCAATTGCACTCACAAGTTTGCATACGGCACAAGTTTGCATGTGTTGTGTGCACAGCGATTATAGGCACAAGTTTGCAAATGGGTACAACACGAGAGAAACTAAAGACAACGGTGATCCACGGACACACAACACAACCAAAGACATGCCTAATGTGCGTAACAACAATGTATAGAGCACAATGAAGATCCGAAATTTTCGAGATGCATGCACAAGGTTTTCACGGGGTCACAGGCACTTAAGCTTGGCTCTCCAAGTGGTAGCTCACCCAACTTGGCTGTCCAAATTGTCACTTCGCAAGTTGTGACTCTAGGTGTTGAATTCTCGGGTCATTGACATATTTGGCTTAGCTTTAATTTAGAAAGATGCACATATAATTGGCTCTCACAGTTATGCATAGTAGACCAAGCCGCATCTTAAGCTCCACGGGGCAAATGAGTGTGCTTGCTCAAGTCACTCAACCCTCATTCAAAAGCTATAGGTCACACACACTTTGCGAATTTGTTGCACGATTGATTGAGTCACAAAGCAAATAAGCAAAGCTTGGCCTTTACAAAATACCACCGGGTGTCAACAAAGCCGTTGTTGTCACTCTTCACGTGTCTATGCTCTAAAGTTTTGAGGCGCGGATAGGTCGGCTAATGTGATAGCTAAAACCAATTCACGATTGCTGTGGTCGATGGGTAATGCTCGGTAAGAGATGACAACTAGGTTTTAAAGCACGGTGCCTTTTAGGTCAAGCAGAGCATGCATTCGTGAGTGTACTCGGGTGGGTTATAACTTAGGGTGTGCATCAAGGTTATGCAAGGTTCACTGGTCACAAAGTATTAATGGCTCATGCTCGTGGTTACTGGCTCTAATGGCTTGGCTTTCCAAGTTGTGACCCAGCTCAACTCCAAGCTTCGCGGGCTGGAGTTCTTGGGTGCACGTGACGGGTAGTGTTTGTGCATGAACACAACTGTGGTCAGCACACAGGACATGGCGGAGCCACTCACCTGAAGTGCGAGAGTTGCTCAAGCAGCCTTTCAAAACCCAAGTTTTGCTCCTTCCACTCCTTGGGCTTGCTCGTGAGTTGGAAGAGACAATAGCACGTGAATCAAGCACTGTTAACTCGGGAGAGAAGCCTTAGTTCTCAAAGTGTGCGAGCTAAGCAAAGGAGATGAATATCAAGTGCTGCTATGCACTGGCAGCACTGGAGTTAATGCAATGCAAGTAGACTGAGATAATTGGACTGACACAGGAGTTAATATGCAGGGCAATGATATTTATGAAGTTATCGCGAAAACTACAAGGCTAAATATGCAATGAGCAAGATACGAGTGCAATGACACATTAATCTGAGAAATAAGCATGAAGTAAGCTAAGTTACACTACAAAACTAAGACAGACTAATAAGAACTATGATGCAAACTACAATGCAATGACAAGTTTATACTAGAATTTCTTAAATGACGAACAGTTACAAAAATTAACTAAGTTATATTAATCACAGATGAAATAACTAAGTAAAATGGATATGTACAGTGGGAGCAAATCAAGTAAAGCAAGCAATTGAACAACAGGCACGCGCCAAGTCCCCGGCAGCGGCGCCAAAAACTTAGTAGGCCTCGGATGTGTATATAATTTACGGCCTACGGTAATACCGCAAGTGCACGGCGTCTATCGGAGACGCGGCAAGTACGGGTCGAACCACAGAGACTTGTGGTGCTCTAGTGTGATCTAAGGCTTTGCTAGACTGAGTTTCAAGTGGTGACAGGTGATAACAGATGGTAACACAGATATTTTTGTGCCGATACGGCTGTTTTGTAGTGAAATAAACCTAAACTAAGGTATAACAGTGAAAACAAATGTGTGCTGGGGTAGTCAAATTCACCACTAAACCATGTTGTGTGTTTAACTATGTTGGATATTCTTGTCCTGTGACAGATAAGGATAATTTGTCAATTTTATCACATATCTAAAGGGTTTCTCCTAGTGACACTTCAATACACAAACTAAGGGTACTAACCCTGAGCATTAGTTATCTAATTAAGTATAACTAATCAAAGGAATTAGTGTTAAAAATAGAAGCAAGAGCTGCAATACACTCAACACGCTTGAGACCTAACTACAATGCATCCATGGCGTTGGTATGCCTTTGTGAGAGAAAAGCATTGGGTATTTAGTATTGAAGCTATCTAATTCATTGTATCCTCAAGAACATTCAACAAAGTTTCATACACAAATCATGGAATTAGGGTTTCATCTCAAACCCCGGCTCTTGAAATTAAAACATAATGAAACAACAAAGAACAAAATAAACCCTAATTGATCGCAGACTGGCTAATCCAGCGTAAACCCTAACACACACTGACTTCACTCAATTTATACATTTAACTCTCCAAACCCTAATTCCTCAAAATCGAAATTAAATATAAAATAACTCACAAAAATAATCGAACCCATACTCTGAATCTCGGTTGTTGGCTCTACTCATGCTTCTCTGACCTCTGAATCGAACATGCCATGGAGTTGGTGAAAACCCTAAACTCTATTTATCTTTAACCTAGCTTCTAGGTGTGTAAAGAAGCCGTGAAAGAGATAAAACGTAGAGAGAGAGTGATGGCGGAATGATGGAGTGGTTGAGTGATGGTGGCCGGTCGGGTGAAGAGGGGCGGAGGAGGAGAGCTCGCTTCCGTGATGGAGACGGAGAGAAGAATGGGTTTTGCAGAGAAGAAAGAGAAGAGGAGAAGAGAAATGAGTATGGGTCGATAGGGTATAGGGTATGGTGGCTTCGTTGTGAAGCAGGTGCTTCGAGATTTGATAGGGGTGCTGCAGCGAGCATTGGATCTAGCTGGAGAAGATCTGAACGGCCGAGGATGGTAAGCGGTTTTGGAGCGATCTGGCGTTGCACGGAGCATCAAGAGATGATGTATAGTGATGGAGCGACCGTAGGATGCAGGCCGGGAGAGATACGGGACGGCTCGTGGTGAGCGGGCTCGGATCCGGGTCATGGGTAGCTCTAGCCCAAGTCTTCCTTGTTGGGTTCAACTGATTTGCGCGCGGGCTTTGGCTATCTGCTCCATAGATGCTTGACTCCAATTCTTCGCTCTTTTGGCTCCTCAGATTCTCCAAGCTTTATTTATTACCTAAAAACACAAAATTAATTAATACAAATATTTATTCTTGAAAACAAAGAAAACGAGAACTGGGATAATATCTGATTTATAAGCGCAAAAGATGAGTAAAATGCCAATAAAAAGGTGTATAAATATGCACTATTTGGCACTCATCACTTACCACACCACAATGCAGTACCTGCATAAAATACACACGATACTTCACAAGTATCGACTTCCTGAATAACGCAGTTATTCAATTCAGCATTACATGCTATCTTTTGTGGATCCAAGATCCACATTCAGGACATCAATCATGTCACAAACCGGGGATACATATCGGGGTATTGGTCGGGCGGTTTACACGTGCAGCGTGCAACGCGCCATCACAAGAACGTGTCGAGGAAGTCATGGACGGTTAGAGATGAACGGAGAAGGGCAAGGCGGTCGTGTATCACCAACGCACAACTCCACTACTCCATCATTCCACTACCTCCACTTCCCACGAGAAACGTGAATGAGGCTCAATGACTTGTATAAATAGGTTCTCCGCCCTATTTCAAACAAGAGACGAACAACACAAGTTCGGACGACGTAAACCAAGTGTTAATACAAAAACCGTATTCAAACACCCAGAGCTCCGCTTGCATCAACCGTAAGCTTGCTCATATTTCTCGTTACAAGTCATAAGCAAGCCAACACCTTCACAATCTCAACACCTTCTTCGCTTCCTCCCTAAGATCAACCCCATCTCCTTCACTTTGTGACCGAAACAAGTCCGGAACAGCCATTTCTTGGTTTAGGTAGGACTTGCACAGATTGATCTCTCGAATCTACAAGCACTCACCGCGCAAAGTGCATTTGTTGAAGGTTTAGATTCATTCCTCATCCACACCCCAAATTACCAAATTTCAGAGTAGTTTTCACCCATCAACACTTTGTTAATGGCAAAACGGCATAACCGCGGCGTGGTGGCATGTGCCTACGGCATGGTGGCATAGCCGAAAACGTGGTGTTGTGGCATGGCCACGCCTGTGGCATTGTGGCATGGCCAAAGCTAGGATTTGACTCCGTGGCTAAAGTTAGGGCTTGGCGGCATGACCAAGGCTAGGATTTGGCGCCGTGGCCAAAGTTAGGGCTTGGCGGCATGGCCAAGGCTAGGATTTGGCGTTGTGGCCAAAGTTAGGTCTTGACGGCATGGCCGGGGCTAGGGATTTGGCGTCGTGGCCAAAGTTAAGGTTAAGGCTTGGCATGGCCAAGGCTAGGATTTGGCGCCGTGGCCAAAGTTAGGTCTTGGCGGCATGGCCAATGCTAGGGTTTGGCGTCGTGGCCAAAGTTAGGGCTTGGCGGCATGTCCAAGGCTAGGATTTGCGTCGTGGCCAAAGATTGGGCTTGCAGCGGCATGGGCCAACGCTAAAGTGGCTCGTGGCATGTTGTGGACTATGACCAAAAATTAGGTTTTTGGCTATTGCTACTGAAGCAAAAGTCTTGTTTCAATCATAAAATCCTAATTGGAGTCCGTTATAGCATTGGCCACAAACAGAAAGTGGATTAGCACGTGGTGGCGTCATTTGTGGCACATTGGCATGTTCTTAATGAGAGCGCATGTTGGCATGCCGATTAATATGTTGTTGTGGCGGGCGCGTTTGGCTTGCCGGGTTAGTATGGTGGCGCGACGAGTGCGTTTGGCCTTTAATGTATGGTGGCGAGTTTAGAGCAACTTGATTGGTCAAGAAAAGGGGCGACCAAACATAAGGCGCGGCCATACCTCTAGTTCTCGTGGCACATTTAAAGTGACATGATTGATGGGTAGGAAGGAGAGGGGCCGGGCAAGCATGGGCGTAGCTACACTTTTGGTGTGATTGTGGCGACTTACAAAGAACTTTGATTGGTCGAGGGAGATGGGGCCGGTTTAGGATGGGGGCGCGACAATGGCGTCGGTTGGCTTAAGGCATGGCCACGCCTCCCTTTGTTATTGCTCCTATCCCGCGGCTCATTGTTTTTACGATTCTCGGGCAAGATTTTGCACCTCGCTAATCCATGGCGGATTAATTACCTAGTTTTCCTAGGCTTGATTTCAACAAGCAAGGTCGATATCTTCGCAAGGCGCAAAAACCCCAACTTTTGCAAATTAGTCGGGATTATTACCTGAGAAGAAAGCATGCTTTTCGATTGAATACCTTATGCAAAGACCTTATCCTCGATACTTGGAAATTCATGCTACTCTCACGTGAGTGAACACAAATTGTCATTTCATACCAACATTAAGGGTTCAAATTTTAGGGAACATAGCATTTAAAGCATTCAAAGAAACTTATATTAGGTGAATATAGCAAGGCGCCGAAATTTACGAGAACATCCGGGATGGTTGCTACATGCACCATTCGGGGTAAATTTCATAAGAAAATATTGAGTTGCTCAATAAATGTGCCGTGAAGATATCGACACTCATGGCTGCTTTCACAGAAAGTGACGTCACATCAGATGCAAGGTTTTACAATTTTATCCCTAAGCTAAAAACCACCATCAAAATTAAGTCCCATGCTTAGCTCGAAATAGTGGCATTGTTGCGGGGTAAGCATGAGATGGTGACAGACAAGGACAAAATCAAAATGGCAAGTCATGAAAAGATTATCAGAAATATTTGGCTAACCTCTGCCAGGAGACATGAAGAATCAGTGATCCTTGCATTGGTGGTTTTGCATAAATTCGGCTTGGCCATGGGGTGCTGGTATCAGCGATGCATTTTTGGCTATTGATCGGCAGAGGTGGCACTGCAATTTGGTCCGCGGAACGGGCGCTAGATGGCTAGGAATGGTAGATGGCGCTGCTTTGGCTGGCTAGGGCATGATCAATGGCACTGCTGGTTAAGCCGTGGACTATTGGTGATGGTTTGGAATGGTGGAGATGGCGTTGGTTTGGATGTGGAGCGAGTGATGATGGAGCGTTGGCGCTGGCTTGCTTGGTACGCGGACTTTGGCACGGGCGTGGTATTGTTGGCTTAGACGCGGGACATCAGAGATGGCTACTGTCTTAGACGCGGGCTGTTGGCACTGTCTTGGCCGCGGACTATTGGTTCCATGGAGCATTGCCTCCGCAGGCCCAGCTGCCTTTCTTCAGCGCATGGCCCCAAAAAGGAAACCTCATCCTACTCAAACTCCGAAAGCACTTTGCATATAAAAGGTGTTGCCTAACTTTTTTTTTTTTTGTATCGTTGGCTTTGTTCATGCGTCTTCATATTGGCAGCAAGGTGTGTCGATCGTGAGCCAATCAATTGGAAGGCAAACAACATCAAGAGGAAGCAAGCATTATGTATTCCAACGTTTCTTCCTTTGTTTGCTCTTCCGTGTTGGTATAAACCCTAGCCATAGGCATGACCTCCATGAACTTGTAAAATTCTTCAATATGAATGATTCCTCTTGGCTAGTAGTATTATAGTAGCGTTAGCCACAACAACGAAACCAATTATTGTGTTAGGTAAGCATGTATTGGCGGACGACTTCGTTTGCTATTTTCTCCATTAAAACCTTGATGTAGGGTTTCCTTTTGTCCATGAGAACAATTCCCGTGGCCGAGGGTATACTTCTCGCAGCTTTACATGTTCCCCACGGCATTGTCTAGTTTCGGCTAAAAGCGTATCCCCCGCGACATCACATGTACCCCGTTGAGTAGGCAACAGTCCCCATTCCTTTTAGCCGTGAGTGCCATGACATGTGGCCAAAAGAAAATTTTTCCGTAGAAAATTTGTTGTTGGCTCTTGATTTTTGTACCCAGATTCTGACAAAATCTCCGTGTATGGTTTTCTTCAAAGTAGTAACTTTTGTTTTGCTTTGTTGTAGTTATTACCTCGAAAGTGGAAACAATATAAGGAATTTTTGTTAAGATGTCACCTAAAAGCAGTTCTGCCGCCGCATCGAGAAGTGCTAACAAATCCAAGCCGAACACAGATGATGATTTCTTTACGAAGCCTGCCACGATTACAAGGACCCATCCCAAATTCGTGGCAACTCTTCTGACCGATTCAGAGAATGATGGAGAAGTACAATAAGTCTATCCAGGGCGTATAATGAGGTTTTGTCTTCATAAGAAAGAGTATCTTGCTTCTCTCATAGACTTCAAAATCTGTCATAGTCCATTGCTCTCTTATGACAAATGGATGAAGTTCATGATGAGCCAAGACCATGTAAGAGCTAATCTAACTGGGGCGCAAATCGTGAATGTTGTCATGGCTTCTGCAACACTTCAAATCAGAAAAGACGTTGCAGCTTGATTACTTTCATCTCAGGATGGTGTTCTAAACTCACACGGCTATATGTAGATGGGGTGAGATAATTATTTTTTGGAAAGCGTATCCATTCTGTTGAGTCTTCCAATAATTGGGAAGCTTGACGTTTTCTTGTCTGAGGAAGAATAAGAAATACATGCCTCTTTGGTCACGAAAGCAATAGGATATGTTCGAAATAATTATGAGGAAAAGTGCTTCTATAATGGTGGGTATCTCGAGTAGTTTCGATGAGCGGGAGTTGGATCAAGTGCTTGGATGATACACTCCATTTTTGCTGCATTTTTAGTTCTATGGATATCCAAAGACATTTTTGATGATGGCTCTGGTAAGAAGGAGATAATGGAACTCATCAAATTTGTTATCAAACTAGCGAAAGGCGTTGCTCTTCCCATCGGTAGTTTGTTTCTTGGCTCTTTGTACACTTATCTAGATCGCTTGGTAAAGGGACATGTATGTCTCTAATGGGTACATGAAAGTAGACTCATATATCCATGTCGCCTTTCTTCAAGCATGGTTGTGGGATCATTTCAAGCATTATGCTCCTAACCCGAAAACCTCATTTTCTGATACATATGGCGGCTCCAGGATACCCGTTGGTTGGATAGGCGTCCAAGGCCTGGTACAAAGCTCATTGATTTTCTTGACAACGTGCATGCAGTTAACTTTCGTCCCTGGGCTCCGGTCCACAACTTCATAGTTCAACCAAACACTTTCGCTCCGGCACCAAACATGATATTGCATTCTGCTGACGAGAATATGAGCATTGGAGAAATTGTGTTCTTGCAAAGCTGTATATCTGGGTATGTGCCATCTTTTTTCAGAGGATCTTGTGGAGTAGTCTCTTACAACATTGACAGGGCTGCTCGACATATGGGCTTTGATCATGGAGTCCCATTTTGTCGCCCGCTGACAGCTCCAGATGAATTGTTACCCGCTATTCTTGATTACAGCGTCTTTGACCCGGATAAAAGTCTTCCCTTCTTGCTCTCAGAACGAAAACCTGTGACGACTCCCAAATATAACATCTTCTGGCAAGATGAGTTCCTCGCCATTCATCAGTTCGTGCAGGATGTTGTGACAAAGCCACGTGAAAAACCTTCCTCTACGATTTTAGCAAAGCATAAATTGTTGAAACCGCTTCCTTCGGGCAAGAGAAAATCCTCTAGCTCGGATGCGAGACGATCCCCTGTGGAAAGGAGCGAAGGTCGAAAAGTCGTGCGAGGTGGCTTCCAATCGGATTCAACGGCTCTTATGACTTTCGTTCTTTCAACACGCAGTGTGTATGATTCCCTCACCGACTTGGGTCGAATTACACAAATTTTCCATTTCGTCAATGACTATTCTGTCTCTTTTTTTTTTTTGACTCATGGTCTTGACAACTCAAATATCTTTGCCAGACTTGCCCGCGGCCAAAAGACGGCGCCTCTTGAGGAAGGAAGCGATAAGATCGAATCTCTTGAAGAAGAATCCAAGAGGAAGAAAGTTCGAGATCTGGGTTGTGAGAGGAGCACTTCGAATACAATAGCGAGTCTTCTTCCAATACTCCCACAAATGAGTCGGTAAGTTTTTTCAAACCTCTTTTTTTAGACTATTTATTTATTCGGAATAGATACTCAATCGGTGTTATCACAGGAAGAAGCCATCGAAGATAACCCTGAGATGGAGATTCGTCGCGATGAAGATGTGGTGTCGTCTTCAATCATGGAAGCCGCACTGCTATCAATCCTGTGATGGAGATTGATCCTCGTGAAGATACTGCCATGCTTTAGATGATGAAAAATGCCTCCGCGGCTGCGGGCGCGATTATTGCTAAGGAACCCCTGTTGGTCGCGGATTCAGTTGCAGGCGCCACTTTCGATTCTCCATTTTTGACTCCTTTTGAAGGTCATGTACCGATCGGGGTTTCAGTGTACCAGCTAAGTATGCGGAGTTATATACCAGAATATGGGAAAAGTATGGACATATCGCAACAGCCAAAAAGATCACCATCCGATTTGCGTTGGTTAAGCGTGTGGAAGAAATATTATCTTCAATTCATGATATGTGCAACGTGACTGGTTACACTGTTTCTGGAGATGTAATTTCAAGCTGGAAGTTCCATCGAGACATGTGTGTGAACTTTGAGTTTAATGCCTCCTGGTTTTGTGGGGGGTTTTCCGAGATCCAAAGGCTGCAAGTAGAAGCAGTTGATGGTCCTTCCGCGGATTTGATTAATCAAAAGGAGGCAGAAGTCGAGAAGTTGTCCCAAGAATTGAAGATTAAACAGGCGGCTCTTCAAAGCATAAAGGATAGGCAATTTTCCTTGAATGTTTTTATTTTACTGAACTTTCTTCCCTTAGGTTTTGAAAAGCAAGAGACGCCTCTTTTTATGGTTTGATTTTATGGTTTTTGAATTGATAGATGATTGTTTCTGATAAGAGTTTTTGGATTATTTTGGAATAATGGCCCTATGATCAATTGATATGTCAAAAATTTGAATTGCGAACGTAAGTAGCAAAATCATTCGGGAAAATTGCGAAACCGTGAATGTTGCATGAGAAAGGGAAAAAAATGGAATGATATGAAATCTTGGGATGATTGGGTTATCGGCTTTCATTGTAAATGTGAAAACCCAAACAATAGATCGTGTAAACATCGTCTGACAAAACTTACTTGCTTTAGGGCCTTTCACCAAAACTGAAATCTTCAGGGAGTAAATCCGAGTCTTTATATGATGACCTCATTGCCGCGAGAAGTCTCCAATCATTCTTTATTGTCTGTGGAACATCTTTATGTCGATCCTCGGTAAGGCGGAGAATCTCTAGTCCCTGACGCAATTCTCCGAATCCATCTTTTCTTGGACGATGTGCCTCAAAGCATTGCATTCACTGGTAGGATGATGGAATTGAGAGTTAAATTTGCAACCGAGAGATTAATCTCCCACTGTGGTCGCCAATTGTTTGTGGGTGAAAACCGTTTCGCTGATTTTGGTAATTTCGGGTGTGTGGGTGAGAAACGAATCTAAACCCTAAACAATGCACCGCACGGAGTACTTTTGATTCGAGAGATCAACTGCACAATCTGGCCTAAACCAAGAAATGGCCGTTCCTGTGCTTGCTTGATCACAAAGTGAAGGAGAAGGGTTGGTCTTAGGGAGGGAAACGAAGAAAGTGTTGAGACCAGAATCGTTGATTCTGAAGGTGTGGTTGTTTACGACTTGTATCAGAAAGTGGAACTGGCTTGCAAAGTGGAAAGCTAGCAGTTCTTGGTGATTTCTGTATACTATGTTCTCTGACCAAAACTTGTTGTTTGGTGAAAATAGGTGAAGCCTATTTATACAAGTCATATTGAAACGTACCCTGGTCTCATAGGAATTGGAAACGATTGAGTGGTGGAAGAATAGAGTAACGTGTAACCGTCAGTCATTATGCTTCCATGATGAAGGAAGTGAATTCGTTTACACCGTTACTTTTTACCACCACTAATTGTCCCGCTTCATGAAACTTTCTTATAACGAGCGCATTGCACGCCGCACACTGTAAACCGCCAAACCAATACCCTGATGAGCATCCCCGTTTGTGACATGTTTGATGTCTCGAGTGTTTTCGTGGAAAACATGTAGCACTTTTGCTAAGTGTGACAAGTCAAAGTCGAGGGACTTACCACAGAAAATAACATGTGATGCTATTAGGCTCATTTTGGCCGGTCGCCTCAAAAACTTGCCACAGTTTGTCGGATTCGGTGGCGAACTTCGATGGCCGAGATCGCATCTCATGAAGGAGGGTATCCGTTGATTCTGATTCTCGGGCAAGATTTTGCACCTGCTAATCCATGGTGGATTAATTACCTAGTTTGCCTAGGCTTGATTTCGACAAGCAAGGTCTGATATACTGCGCAAGGCGCAAAAACCCTAACTTTTGCAAATTAGTCAGGATAATTGATGGAATTCTATGTGTTGACACGGAGTTCTTTTAAGTTCATTGCCAGAGAGCAACATGCTTTCTGATTGAATACCTTATGCAAAGACCTTATCCTTGATACTTGGAAATTCGTGCTACTCTGCTGCGAGTGAACACAAATTGTCATGCCATACCAACATTAAGGGATCAGCCGGGGAACATAGCACAGAAAGCATTCAAAGAAACTTATATTAGGTGAATATAGGCAAGGCGCCGAAATTTACAGAACATTTGGGATGGTTGCTACATGCACCATTCTGGGTAAATTTCATAAGAAAATATTGAGTTGCTCAATAAATGTGCCAGTGAAGAGGTTGACACTCATGGCTCCGTTTCCTTACAGAGTGACGTCACATCGATGCGAGGTTTTACAATTTTAGCCCTAAGCTAAAAACCACCATCAATGACTTTATTAATTATGAGATCTCTTGATCCGCACACGTGTAGGGATGTAAGAGGAACTCATTAGGGTTTGTACCGCTATCTCTTATTTATAACTAGTCATAGGAGATAACGAGGTATCAATAAACTAAATAAGAAAATAGGATGTGCTCTAAGGAGTTACTGACAGGTTAACGTGCAAATCAATCTCTAGTCTTCATCATATACGCTTCCAAGTACAAACCATCATAACATCTTATTAAGGCAACAAGAGTAAAACTTATAAATGAAAGGTTACAATAGTTAAATTACACCTAAAGAATTTAATGGGTAATATTCAGATTGAACGAAAGTTAGTAAAATGTTCTACAATAATTTAAGAAGTTAATTACTTAAATTAAAAGTATGATTGTGTAAAAGTTTGGAAGAAAAATCAATAAATAATTGAAACGCTAAAATTGTTTAATTATGCCTTTGATGCATCGTTTGATTAGTCTATCTGTTGCACTATATTATTTTCGAAAATTTATTACTGGTTGTTGTGCTCACCCTTTTTCCATCTCTTTCTGCAGAGTAACAAAAATGCTAGCTAAACATAAAGAGATGCACAATCGACATACAAAAAATTCTCAAATTAGTTCATATTACAATATCAAAATAACACAAATAGAAGTTATCAACAAATTCATCAAAATAACCTTAAAAAATTCCTTACTTGAGTCATGTTTACATATCAATTTACATCTATTAATCATATTAAGTCCATATCAAGTATCATCAACACGACTATCAATAAATATAAATACCAAATTCCATAACAAATTTGTGCCCTAGTTAAACCCTAACTCCATCGTTAAAACATTCAACTCAATCAACAATCTCAATCGAGACATTAAACTACTATATAAGATATATTCAACACTCTTATGGTCCTTGACAAAAACACTAGTTAGAACACAAATAAAAGGTAAATAATCCTAGATAAAACCCTTTGAGTTGGGGGTTAGCCACCCCTGGTTTGAAGATAAAGAGAAGAAAGAAATAGAACCGAGTTGTATTGATTAAAGTTGTATATCGATACAAACTCAAGCAAAGCATTTATAGCTAACTATATTGCTTGTTACGCAGGCAATCCTAATAATGAGAAGTTTACTTAAACTAGGAAACCATGCAAACTAAATAAGGTAAATATATTTAAGGAAAAAGAGGTATTGGGTTATTGTCGCAACATTCCACCATGCTTGAAAAATGGCTTGTCCTCAAGTCCAAAATTCGAAATACTTCTTGTATTCTCCAGATAATTCTCTTAAGCTACCGATATAACTTACCACGATCAAATAAAATTTCGTAACCTTGGATATTTCAAACGCATTAACCAAGAAATGTTCTTCCACGCAACATAAGATGTGTGTTCAACTTCCCGCGATCAAATACAAAAATTGTAATTTGATCTCCTTGTAGCTTTTCATTCCTTTGGTTAACATTGATTGCATCTATGAACTGTCCATTAGTCTTGTTGTTAGCATCCTTTAAAACCAATAATGGCCGAGCTTGTGAGTTCGGTAACTATTGGCAGTTCCTTCACATCTAATACCCTTCGAATAATATTTCCTCCTTGACTCATCTGTTGTACAATACAGTAGAACTTCACTTCTTGTAACAAACAAGATAGACTGAGACTAATCTCAGAAGTATATACGTTCTCAATCAGCCATTGTTTTGTGTAAACATCATACTTTAAAAAACTTCTTTTTGAACTAAGATACTGCACAAATGAGTTGCACATATTTTTGAACTTTAAAATTGCTTTGCCTCTCGCAGTAGTTACCGAAGTTATCCGGAAAAGCGAAATCGAAAGATCTGGTTGATTGCTCCCAAGCTTCAAAACAGAAAATTACCATCCTCATTGAACATCTTCGATATGTCCGTGTAAATTCAACCATAAACACACAAAACTGGTCAAAAGGTTCACAAACCGGCAGAGGTAATTTCTCATGGAATTATAATTCAAAATAAGAATAAGTCTGTGGAAACTTATAGTTCTCCCAACTATCGGTGTGATTACTTGTCCAACGTGTTGCATAGTGTCTTGAACCAACAAAATGACTGTGTCACCAAAGTCATCTTTTCTTCCAGCTCCATAAAGACTTTATGATTTACAATGGCATGAAAAAAGTTATGGATACTTTAAGTATCATATACCAAGACACCATGGTAGTGTATAGCCTTCTTAGCCAGCGGGTTAAACTTCAACGATATACCTATGCCGGTCAAAAGAATATGTAATAGATTGAATCCCTCACTAAAGTACATGCAGAGTACAGTTATTGCAAGGTGGAAACTTCCCATCTTAAAGTTTAAAAGTGGCATCCACATGCTATGCACGCTCCTATTACTAAAAAGGATAACTCTCTCTGACACCTCAGGAAAATTAACCTCATTTGATGATTCCAACGAAACTGACCATGAGTAAATGAAAATCCAGAAGGAATAACTACCAATTCAGCTTCTACATTTTTCCATGCCTAGTTGTTGAAATTCGTGGTTATCCAAGGTATAAAAGTAGAACTTCATAGTTGGACTCAAACCGGTACCAATCTTGAGAATAAAATAAAACACCAGTACTTTTGCACCGAACATAGTGCATGCACCGAAATATTAGATAGATCACAGGCAGCACTAGTTTGTTGAAACTTTGATATCGATCTTGTAGTAACATATAATTGAATTAGATCATCTTTTAACTCATCCAACAATATCAATACGTCTCTGTTTGGTTTGACCAACGAGCGAATTGAGTAGTACAGTTGCATGAGATGGAATTCCGCAATTCTTGAGAAAATGGTTTGTAAAATAGCATCCTTTATAGTTGCGAAAATTACTGCAACCACTTTGTGAAGACAAATTAATTGACCAACAACGACAAACACAAAGACCTTTCACCCATGCTTTTGTCGTACATCTTCCCGAGTAGTCTGGCATAATTATGTTTCCGTTAGCGTGCACGTCCAAGCTTGTGATTCGGATCATAACATACCAAGTAATAGCCATTTCTTGAAAGTATATATCCTTGGTAGCCAAAAGATGTACCAATATTTCGTACTCTGCAGACTGCTTGAAACATACGTCTTTTGAATATATAACCATCAAATTTGAATAAGTCAATATACTAGGAGAAAAATCAACGGACTTATGTGAAGTTGTTGCAAAGATAACCGAAAGACCGGTTATATTTCCAATAAGGCGTACGGCGTTCTCATGTGCCATAAGAGCAGTACATGGATTGTACTTGTTTATAATGGCTTTTGTTAACTTGTATACCCGTATACATGTGAAGGTTTAATTAAGAATTATTTTATTTCTTTGGAAATTGTGTTTTTTTGTCTTATTCTATTAGAAACTGGTTTTTCTTGTACTAAAAACAACAAATCTTGTTCCCAATGCAAAGAATTACTGTTTTCAATGCAATAAAACAAACAAATCTTGTTTCCAATGCAAAAAATTATTATTTTAGTAAACCTTAACGCGTATACCGATATACAAGTTAACAAGACCCGTTTATAATTGAGAGACCATAAAAATAAACGCAGCGGTGATGAGCAATGAAATTCACCAACTTTTGTGACAACGAGGTGACAATTTTTTTAAGCTCCGTACAACAGTCGTGCTATTTTCCAGGATTCATTATGGATGTATCTCCATACATTGAAATTTTAGAACTACCGCAATTTTCTGCCAAATTATGTAAATTATGTATAGTTGAGGAGAATAAACACCGTAATCGGGTAAAGATTTAATCCCATTGCGGGTAGCATCGTATTCAAGATTGGACCCCGTTTCAATGCAAAGCTCGCCGATGGTGTGAACAAGATATTCCAGAAAATGTTAGCAGCAGTCTTTTCATCATAATACATCACCAAATCTTTTCCATCAAGAACATTATTAGCTATATAAGAATAAAGGCGTGTATGACTAAAGTTGACACATGTTGTAACATAGAATCTAATGCCATGTAGACGTGTTTTACCCTCATATGATGATGCCTTTAATACAGTAGATTGAACTTTAGGAGAATTAACAAGAAACAACAAACCATTGCTTCTTAAATCTCCAACAGTACGTGATAGACATGCAATTCTCCACCCAACATCTTTTGGTGCACACCTCTGCACAAACTGTTCTTCAATAAAATTGTTAGCCTCCGAATATGCGGTGTATATGATACTTCTCAAACTCCATGATAGCCTTCCAATTATAGTTTGTTTACCTGTGTAGTTTTCAATATTTATATCTTATGGAGGTTGAAAATCACATTCATAGACAAACTTATTAAAGGGCAGAGAAGAATTCTCATAAGCTAATTCAACAACATCCGCTTTTTATGGAATATATAGGAAACCATTGGAGTTTTTGATTGATCGATGAATTGGCTATTCACAACAACAAGAGACAAAGAAGATAAATCTATATCAAGAATTCAAGACTCACCATTAAATTCTAGTAAAACATCTCGAAACCTTGTCGACACGAATTTCTTTGTGTTTAGAAACAAGATTCTCTTCATTCTTAGAAACATACTTCTCTTCATCCACTTGAGAAGTAATTTTTATAAATTCTCCATCAACTCGATGCATTAAACTTTTGCAAAACATATGGATCCACGTCTACTGTTGATTTACTTTTTCCTTTTGAGAAGTAGTTTTGGTTTCTTCTTCACTAACTTTTGTTGCGGAAATCATATCAATGTTGTTTTTGTTTGAAGATGAATATTTTTGAGTTGAGGATGAAACATTATGTTTAATGGTACTTAATGCCATTCTAGCATCAACAAATCTCTCAGAGCAAAATGAGCACGAACTAAGGAGCAAAGAATCTTCCCATGTAGTAACTCGTAGCCGTGGTATTCTTCAACGATACCAAGCATAAGCATCACCTTTGAGATGTGCAGTAGATATTGCAATCTTCAAGGGATTAACAGGTTGTATGCAAAGCAAAATATTGGTCACTGAAATATCTAACCATCAGGGTCATCTCCATCAAAACTAGGAAACTTCAAACCAATAGCTCCAACACGAATATGGGTTCAAGAATTCCATCACCAATATTAGGGTTAGTAGTACATTGATGGGTTTGATGATGACCAATACCATGAGCATTAAGCCGAGGAAAAAATTCAAGAAGCACAAAGACGTAAAGATTTTGTGAGTTCCGTGCTCGAGTGTTTGTCAAATCTTCGTATGCTCAACTAAATCCAACTTCCGATTAGTTCTATCCTCAATGCGCATCTCGCTTGTCTTCCGAATAATTTTGTGTTTGTTCTTCTATGTAAGTCATCGTAAAAAGAAATAGGGAGAAATTTAGGTATGATGTAAACCTTTCTTTGAACAAGGTGTTAGGGTCCTTAACCAAAACACTAGTTAGAACAAAAATAAAAGGTAAAGAACCCTACATAAAACCCTTTGAGTTGGGGGTTAGCCACCTCTCGCTTTGAAGATAAAGAGAAGAAAGAAATAGAATCGAGTTGTATTGATTAAAGTTGTATATCGATACAAACTCAAGCAAAGTATTATAGCTAAATATATTGCTTGTTACGTAGGCAATGCTAATAATAAGAAGTTTACTTAAACTAGATTATCACGCAAACTAAATAAGGTAAATATATTTAAGGAAATAAGAGGTATTGGGTGGGTGTCGCAACAAACACATTAAATTCATTATAAACCTAATTAAATTTCTTCATTATACCTTGAGTTAGTTTGTTGATGAAAATTTATGAAATTACCGCCAATAGAACCACAATAGCAACAAGTAATAACCCCTTTAAGAGTTCGGGTAAAAATCGGCCATAAACTCGTGAAACTACGACATACGAAAAAAAACAAGTTTTCGCTTGAGAAGAAAAAAAAAAAAGAAAAAAAAACACGGCCTCCCGTGAGTTTTAGGGAAAATTCGAGGCGACTTTTCATTTGGGATGGCGATTAACCATTTGGGGTTTTGACCATTTTGACTCGGTACCAAACACATAATCGGAATCTTTTGAGAAGTGCCAAATCATTTGGCGTCCCACGACATCCGGATTGACGTTTTTCCTCCGAATTTTAAATCTTGATAAGGGTTAAACGTTCAAATTTTAGAGCAAGTCTTATGGTGGAATCCAAGACATTCCAAGTGTGGATAAATTGTGGAATGTCAAGTCTAGTGGTTTTCAAGTTGGGGTCTTTCACAATAAATCCAAGCAAAGTGTTCCATGATTTCGTGGGATGGTCCATGGAATCCATGGTAGCCCTAATCGGATTAGCGTAAACGCTATTCGTAATAGCACACTAGAAGACGGAAAGCGCTAATCATATTAGCGGTCAACGCTATTAAAATTAGCATTTTTATTGTTCTACCATTACACTTGTGCTTCCATACACGATTCCAAATGCTAAGGTGACGTGGAAGATGGAAGATGAAACTCTTCTACCATAAGACTTGCTCTTAACGTCGCACTACCAATATGTTGAATCTTGAGGAGCCATAACACTAAACCTTGGTGTGTAATTATTAGCACAAGAGTCCTCACTAGAGTCCGCCACGTCACCCCGTGTAATTATCCGCACAAGAGTTAAGTATCAAAATTGTGGGGCCAGCTAGATGAATAAAGGATATCGGTGCTACTTAATGTTAATTAACTTGCTAATTAAGTTGCGATAATTTAAGTAAACTAAAACGAGAATAGATAAGGGCACCACTTGCTTTCACTCAGGGCTAGCCAAGGATATAATGAGTTAATTACTTAAATTAGAAGTATGATTGTGTAAAAGTTTGAAACAAAAATCAATATATAATTGAAACGCTAAAATTGTTTAATTATGCATTTGATGCATCGTTTGATTTATTTATCCGCTGCACTATATTATTTTCGGAAATTTATTACTGGGTTGTTTTGCTGCATCCCTTTTTCCATCTCTTTCTACGAGTAATGAAATGCTAGACAAACATAAAGGGATGCACAATCGACATACAAAAATTCTCAAATTAATTCATATTACTATATCAAAATAACACAAATAGAAGTTGTCAACAAACTCATCAAAATAACCTTAAAAACATTCCTTACTTGAGTCGGTTTACATATCAAATTACAACTATTAATCATATTAAGTCCATATCAAGTATCATCGACATGGCTATCAATCAATATAAATACCAAATTCCATAAAAAATTTGTGCCCTAGTTAATCCCTAACTCCATCGTTAAAAGATTCAACTTAATCAACAATCTCAATCGAAACATTAAACTACTATACAAGATCATATTTAACACATTAAATTCATTCTAAACCTAATTAAATTTTTTCATTATACCTTGAGTTAGTTTGTTGATGAAATTTTTGAAATTACCGCTAATACAACCACAAAGAGCAACAAGTAATAACCATTTAAAGAGTTCGGGTGAAAATCGCCACAAATTCTCATCAACTACGACATGCGAAAAAAAAAAAGTTTTCGCTTGAGGAGAAGAAGAAGAAGAAAAAAAGAAAAATGAAGAACACACACCTCTAGTGAGTTTTAGGGGAAATTTTGAGGCGACTTTCCATTTGGCGTGGCAATTAACCATTTGGAGTTTTGACCATTTTGACTCGATCATGCGCCAAATAGTTTGCCATAATTGGATTCTTTTGAGAAACACCAAATCATTTGGCGTCCCACGACATCAGTTTGGCGTTTTTCTCTCGAATATTGAATCCCGATAAGGGTTAAACGTCCAACTTTTGTAATGTGGCATTACCAAAATGTTGAATCTTGACCAACGATAACACCTAGACCAAGCACTACGGTGTGATATATCCCTTCTTTATCTCCTATTTGTAGAGAAGGGATATGTGTCACAAGGCAACCTAAATATGATCTGTTTTTATCCCTTAACTACTGATTGAAACCTTTTTGTGTCTTAATTGTCCTCAATTTCTATATTGTTGGAACTCGGTTTTGTACTTATTATTGTGGTTATTGTGTTTGTAGGTATTTTTGAGAAAAATAAACTTTGTTGGAACATTCGGCTCAAAAAGTTGATTTTGGCTTTGGAGGAGACGTGTTATTCGGACTCTCGATTTTGGATAAGGGGCACCCACATGCTATTCGCACCCCTATGATTTGGCTAAGGGGCGGGCTTTTCTTCCTCGTTTGAATTTGTTTTTTTTTTGGCGGGAAACTGGTTTGTGAAAACCTGAGAATTGGCAGTAAAGATTTTGGAAGATTTCCAGCGAGACTCAATCGCTCCAATGAGTTTTATCGTGCCTGTTACACCTTATCAGAACTAGTAAGTCCATTGGATTCGGCAGAATTGGATTAGACACGTGATTTCTCATGACACAAACCAGATTGTTATGCTCGGGATTTTTCCGGCTATTTTTGGATGGTTGGCGCGTGGGTAGATGGAGTTGGCTGCGATCCAGAAGGTGTTGGGTACGTGATTGGACTGAGTCAACTACAACAGAGGCGTGAGAATAAAAATCAGAAGAGAAAAGGGAAAGAAATTTCCCGTATCTGCATGGAGATAAAACTAAGTATATTTGATTGATTGTGGGGAGATTTTGAGATGAATGAGGAGAGATTCATAGTCTTGTTGTGTATATAAGGGTTCTGTGGAGTTTAAGAAGGGAGGGGGAGTTTGTTATAGTTTAGAGCAACAACAGAGGAGATTGATCGAGTTGCAAAGAATACTTTTCTGCTGCTGCTGGGAAGAACACGAAGAACATAAGACCCCAGCAGACAGTCGTTCATGCTACAGTGTCAGCGACAAAGAAACGAGGGTCGTAGAGCTACAACGTCGCCGACAGTACATGTTTATCGTTCTTTGTAACAACTGAGTTTGTAACAAATATAAGTGTTACAAACCGGTTTAATCATTATTTTCTCCCATTTCATTATTTGTGAACACCTTTTGAGCAATGAAATCAACTTTTGAGCGTGTTTCCATTATGATGAGCTAAACCCATCCTCTGGGGCGACGGAGGAAGCCAAGTTTCACAAATGTGGTAATTATATCAATTCTTGTTACGACTATTTGCACTGTAATCAATTGATTTATGAGTTTAATTGAATGGTTGTGATTACAATTGATGGGTCATGCTTAGCTTAGATGTTTTGATGTCCCATGCTTTAGTTTTACACCCATTACTTTCGAAATCTACCTTAGGCAATAAATTAGAGTCAATAAAACTTTATCATTTGAGCTTTAATTGTTTAGAATTGATATCTGAACCATATGAGTACGAAAATTGGTGGAATCCTAGCCTCAGACTTTCCATAATCTCCACAAACATTTTTTTTTTTTATATTTGAGTTTGCTATATTTTTAGTTTTATTAAGTTTAAAAATCGAACCTTCACAAGTCTCAACGAACCTTTTACTACAACATCATTGAAAATAATCATCAATTTTTGGCGCCGCCGAAGCGGACTTGTCTTTAGGTTTAGAGTTTTTAGATTTATTTTTAGGTTTTTGCTTTTAGTATTTTTGTTCTATTTTACGTTTTTGGGTATTTGTCTTTTCATTACAGATTTTTGGAATTTGGAGCGAATGAAAAAGGAGTTGCCAAAGCTTTTGGTGACCACTTAAATATTTGGAGTCAAAAGACAAAGCGAAAAGAACGAAGAAAAAAAAAGAGAGAAAATTTTATTAGATTTTGTTTTTATTATTTTTTGGTTTTTAGAAACTGTATTAGGATATTCTCTATTGTTGTAATTTTCTTTTATTTTGGACTTTGGACTTGGACATTCTTTTATTTTTAAACCCTACGGAAGGGTAGTATATTAAATATTAAACTGTTTGCAGAGAAGGACGGCAATTACGATATTGCCTCGGCCCCTCGGGTTCGTACATGACATAGGAGTCGTGGCCCGAGTCGACTTCAGCGGTTCATCCCCCGTCTGGAACGGAGGTAAGTTTGTCGAAACACTCGCGAATCCCCGTCCGCGGGTTTATTGTATTCCTTCGTTTGCATATATGTCGAGGAACTGAATACGGCTGCTTTAATTTCCTAGTAAAGGGCAAGGCCTGGCCATACAAGATAAGGGTTCGGATTTCATCACCGTTCTCTTCTTGCCCGCCTTAGGAAAACGATACCAAATGCGAACCCAAGCTTAAAATATTGACTAGAACGAGACCGATAGAGTAACGAGCTTAATAGGAAAGTCGTTCGAAAAATATTGGTTACTCTTTTAAGCATACTTCAGTAGTTCATGATGGTTTCTGTAAGTTGAATGCGCCGCCTTGTAATACCGGTGAGACCTTGGGTATCAAAGCTCCACCGAGCTTCCCTCGTCTCTATTTAGCTCACTTTAACTCAGACTGATTCCAGAGGGGTTTGCTTAAATTGTAACGAATTCCCTTTCGAAGGATTAGAAGCTGGTTTAGAAACAATCTAAGTGGAGCCATCATGCTTTTTGTTTGCTAGAAATCAGTAGGTTTGCTATGGTGGAGTCAGCCTTGTTTGTGTTTGCATAGAACTTCCCTTCCTGTTAGGATTTATTTTTCTTCTTTTTGTTTTTTCTAGTGTATGCCCGAGTCCATTAGAGAGCGTTCTTGGAAAAGAGATACTTTTGGCCATTTGATTAGTGACGAGCCTAGAAGTTCTTATTTTGTACACGGGAAACTCGAAAACTCTTCTTTGGAGAGCCCTATTTTTGGAAACTTCAGTTTTGAGAATTTAAGTCTTAGTGAGGAATTCACCCCTAGGATTGTTCTTTGTGCCAAAAATGACAACTTTGAAGGAGTAAATGTACCCAACTAGGTCCAACCTAGCATCATGCATTAAATTTCCAAATTTTTACGGCTAATTTTGAGTTGAATCCTGGTATTCTTCAGATGATCCCTATATTTTTAGGAAAAGATGATGAAAACCCTTACTTTCACATTAGGGACTTTGAAAAAATATGTGGAACAATTAAGATTAAGGACCTTACTGATGAAGTATTGAAACTTAAGATGTTTCCGTTTTCCTTAAGAGATAAAGCCAAGACCTGGCTTAACAACTTACCATCTGAATCCATAGAAACATGGCAGGAACTTATTGCTGCTTTCTATTTGAAATTCTACCCTCAGCATAAAACTACAGCTGTTAGGCAGAAAATTAGCTCCAGTATGCAACAAGAGGGAGAATCTCTTTATAGGTTTTTAGAGAGATTCAATGATCTCCTATCCGAATGTCCTCACCATGGGTTTGAGAAACTGAAACTAGTAGAGATTCTTTATGATGGTTTGGACTATTCGACCAAATCCATGGTCGAATCTATGTGCTTATTTGGTGAGTTCACTAATAAAAATGTCGATGATGCTTTTACCTTCTTAGGATTTGTTCTTTGAAAAATCCCAACAGTGGGAACCTTGTGTTACACCCCTAAGAGACTCTTGGTCAATAGAAGTAGCACCAATATGGTAGATACAAGCTTCGAGTCAGATGCTAAGTTTGCTGCTTTGTCTAGAAGGTTAGAAGCTTTGTAATTAAATCAGCATAAACATAGGTCTCTTGTTGAACCTGATGATAGGATTAAAGCCTCTCAAGTCTCTAGTTGTGGAGTAGAACCTAATATCTCATTTTGGGAAGGACAGGTTAGTGAAGAACAAGCCCATGTTTGTCTATAACAACTCTAGGTTTGAAAACCGTCGAAGTTTGACCCATACTCAGAGACCTATAACCCTGGTTGGAGGAACCATCCTAATTTCTCTTGGTCTAAGGGCCATAATCAAGGTCAGTCTAGTAATTCTCTGCCTCCCCAGTGTTTTGGTTATGATAAGAATTCTTAGAGTCAAGCCCAGGTCCAGAACCCTTCTGAGAATAAAATGACTAACTTATAGGAATCTCTTAGTATATTAAAAAAGAGCCAGGATATGTTAACACAAAGCCAGGAAATGTTAATAAAGAGCCAGGTTAGTTTTCAACAGGAAACCAAACAGAATTTTCAAACTAATGCCCAGACTCTTCCTAAATTAGAACTTCAAGTTAGTCAAATAGCCAAGACTCTAAGCGACAGAGATAACGGAAGTTTCCCTAGTCAACCACAACCCAATCCTAGAGGAGTTCATCAAATATCTTTAGTTGGTGAGAAATCATCAATTCATGTGAATTCAATAACAACCCTTAGGAGTGGTAAAACGGTAGACAATAAGGTAGCCATGCCTAGTGGACATACTGTAGTTCCGCCTTCTACTTCCCAAGAGCAGGAGCCCATAGCTGAGGAAACTGAAACAATTCCTAAGGAGTCCCAAATTCCTGATAGGATTACCTTTGTTCCTAGAGCCCCATATCCATAGTTGTTAGCCCCAACAAAGAAGGAGTCGACTTTCAACGAGATAATGGAGACATTTAAGCAGGTGAACATTAACATTCCTTTGTTAGAAGCAATTAGGAAGATGCCTGCTTATGCCAAGTTCCTTAAAGATCTTTGTACACGAAAGCGTAAGCTTAATGTCCAAAAGAAAGCCATTTTAGCTGGCCAAGTAAGTTCCGTTCTTCTGAACCAAACACCCCCTAAGTATAAGGACCCTGGATGCCCCACCATATCTTGTGCAATTGGTAATCACATGGTCGATAATGCATTACTTGACTTAGGAGCTAGTGTTAACTTACTCCCATATCATGTATACACCCAGCTAGGTCTTGGTAAGTTGAAACCGACTAAAATGACACTATAATTAGCTGATAGGTCTGTCAAAGTCCCTCGTGGTATCATAGAGGATGTTCTGATTGAGGTTGATAAGTTTATTTATCCAGTGGATTTTGTTGTTCTAGACACCCAGCCTGTTCAGGACCCAAGTGCTCAAATCCCGATGATTTTAGGTGGCCCATTTTTAGCCACAGCTAACACTGTCATCAACTGTAGGACCGGGCTTATGAACATATCCTTTGGTAATATGACCATTGAATTAAATATCTTTAATGTTACTAGCTAGACAACCTTCTGAGAACGATGATTTAGAAGAAGTGAATACGATTAGCACTTTAGTTCAGGATAATTGGCTTGACACTTTACTGGTAGATTCTCTAGATGATTTTGAGGAAACCATACTCTTAGATCAGATGTGTGATCAATCTTTAGAAGAAGCTCTTGAGTATTTTAAAGATTTTATGGACCCAGAAATTCAGGCAATAGTTTTAGGTCTTTCTGAGAGTAATGATGACCCTAAGTTTGGGGGTAGAGAACTAGAAGAAGCTCTTGAGTATTTTTAGGACTCTGAAGATCCGGAAATTCAAGCAATAGTTAAAGGTTTGTCTGTGAGTAATGAAAACCCTAAGTTTGGGGATATCGATGGTTCTTGTGATCGTCAAATATCCCTGATTAGAGTCCCTAACTTGGGACTCGAGCCTTGTGCGCCTGAGATATTACTTGAGTCTATTCAGACTCTGCAACCCGATCCTCCTGATACTGTCCAGGAGGTAACCCAGACATTAGAGACCCGTTTTTCGGATGACTCTATTTATCGAGACACACATATGAAGCTCAATTATGCGCCCCAAATAAACCCAGTTATCTTGACAGAAACCTTAGATAAGAATGTGCTCCTTCTATTCATTTTTCTGAACCAGTACAGTTGTCTGATATTGGTGTTAGCTATTTGGTCTTATGGACCCACAACTATTTCGGCTATTGGTGTATGACTTTGGAAGGTGAAGATCCTTTTTGAGGTATTTGATGTCTGGATGAAGACTTTAAACTTAGCACTCCTTGGGAGGTATCCCTTGCTCTTGCAACACGGTAATATTTTTCCTCATTTCCTTCTAGTGGTAACGGTTTCTCCCTGTTCATGTTTTTAATTTCATCTTTAGAACATTGAGGACAATGTTAGATTTAAGTTTGGGGGTATGGGAGAAAAAAATAAAACTCCAGATCCTAGAAATTTATGCCTATTAAGGATGACACTAACCAATCTAAGTGGATGGAAACATGTTGGTTGTAGGAGTCGAGGAACCAATCTGATTAGATGGAAACATCTATAGAGTCTATTCATAAAAGCACAGAGCTCGGGTGTTACTAAAAAAAAAAAAAAATGGTAGTTTCACCATATCTCGTTGAATCCCTTTCACCTTCTGTTTTTATTTTTCTTTTCTTATAAGTGATTAGGTGAAATAGAGTGCTTGAGATACCAAAAAAAAAAAAAAAAAAATTTGAGACCGGACCATCGACCAACCGGAATAAATTCAATAAAGTCGACCACCGGTGCCCTTGTATATGCCAGTTGTGTTGACCTAGAGTTAGGATTATCACCCGTTGGTTCCCTTGTATATGCCATTTTGTGTTGATATTAGTCGACCAGGTATCTCGGTCCATTAGGATAGGTTCACCTTAGTCAACATCAAAACCATCTACATTTTCTCTACATCCATCTTCTTAATCTTTCCATGTGATTGGTTGACTCAGGTTATGATGTACGTAAACTATCTCGAGTAGAGCTCTGTCACTTATATATGAATTTTAGTATCCTTGAGTGCAAACTCGTGTACAACAATTGGAATTTCGCATCGTGGTACTTCCTCCCCGTAGTCAATAAGTATGCCAACCAAGGAGATTCTTTAGTGCCTTCCAAGGTTCCGAGATAGCTAGGATCCGGAGTATAAAGGTTTTGTGGGTAAACCCTCCGGAGACAACACTCCGCCGCTAAGGCCACTTAGCGATTTAACGGCTTGTTGCACGTGCTAAGTGTAATCATTTTATTTTCTAGATTAGATTTGCTCGAGGACTAGCAAATAATAAGTTTGGGGGTATTTGATTGACACCTTTTTGTGTCTTAATTGTCCTCAATTTCTATATTGTTGGAACTCGGTTTTGTACTTATTATTGTGTTTGTAGGTATTTTTGAGAAAAATAAACTTTGTTGGAACATTCGGCTCAAAAAGTTGATTTTGGCACCTGGAGGAGACGTGTTATTCGGACTCTCGATTTTGGATAAGGGGCACCCACATGCTATTCGCACCCTTGCCATTTGGCTAAGGGGTGCTTTTCTTCCTCGTTTGAATTTGTTTTTTTTTTGGCTGAAACCGGTTTGTGAAAACCCGAGAATTGGCAGTAAAGATTTTGGAAGATTTCCAGCGAGACTCAATCGCTCCAATGAGTTTTATCGTGCTCGTTACACCTTATCGTAACTAGTAAGTCCATTGGATTCGGAGACTGGATTAGACACGTGATTTATCGTGACACAAACCGAGATAGTTATGCTCGGGATTTTTAGGCTATTTTTGGATGGTTGGCGCGTGGGTAGATGGAGTTGGCTGCGATCGAGAAGGTGTTGGGTACGTGATTGGACTAAGTCAACTACAACGAGGCGTGAGAATAAAAATCGGAAGAGAAAAAGGGAAGAAATTTCCCATATCCGCATGAAGATAAAACCGAGTATATTTGATTGATTGTGGGGAGATTTTGAGATGAATGAGGAGAGATTCTTAGTCTTGTTGTGTATATAAGGATTACGTGGAGTTTAAGAAGGGAGGGGGAGTTTGGTATAGTTTAGAGCAACAACGGAGGAGATTGATCGAGTTGCGAGAATACTTTTCTGCTGCTGCTGGGAAGAACACGAAGAACATAAGACCCCAGCAGACAGTCGTTCATGCTACAGTGTCAGTGACAAAGAAACGAGGGTCGTAGAGCTACAGCGTCAGCGACAGTACATGTTTATCGTTCTTTATAACAACTAAGTTTGTAACAAATATAAGTGTTACAAACCGGTTTAATCATTATTTTCTCCCATTTCATTATTTGTGAACACCTTTTGAGCAATGAAATCAACTTTTGAGCGTGTTTCCATTATGATGAGCTAAACCCATCCTCAGGGGCCCCCAAACCCGAATTTTACTTGTCCTCAAGTGAAACAGAAAATAAGAAATCCTAACTATACCCCTGTCGCAGTCTCTCGAATGCATTTAGCGTATGCACTAAGCCTTTAAACCCCTAGGTGTCCCTAGTGGACGAGTTGTAGTCTCGTGAGGGTTTACGAGAGGTGTACCCACAAAACCTTCTCCAACTTCGTGAGTGTAAAAGAGTCTCAAGCCTCCAAGAAGTTATGAGGACATAGAGTTTCGCATGCTAGTAACAAGAAGTTAGAACTACCAAAGAACGCATTCTCATCCTTAAGTGCTTTGAGCGAGAAGTAACCATACCATATGAAAGAATTCGGATTCGATTGTGATCATAAGTCTCAACTTCTGCCTCACCATTAGGGTTTTATGATAATTGCACTCAAAAAGATCGCTTTTTAGTCTCTCATGTGTGCGAGCGCAGGAATAAAGAGAGAAATCCCGCACACGTTGTAGGTAAGAAGGATAACCTTCCGAAATAAAATCTGAGACTCCACGAAGTGTGGACAAAAAGAATCTTTTCTCGATGATCTCTAAGAAAGGAAATCAACCATTAGCAAGGGGTGGGAGTACTCACTCACTTCTCACCCGATCGGCAATTAATATCACTCTCTCATAAGAACCATAGAAACGTCTTCAATCTTCGGTCTTCGGTCTTCAAATGTTGATGACTAACTTCTAAACTTCACAAACTTGACAATTTTTAACTTTGATACTCAAATTCCTTGTTGTTTGGATTTTTCTTTTTAAATTCTTCTTTACCATGGTGGTAGCAAAAATAAACTACAATTTATTTTTTTTTTTATTTTTTATTTTTTTTTTTTTTTGATTTTTTTTTTTTTTTTTTTTTTTTTTACATTACAATAAGTGAAAATAAAAATACAAATACTGAAACAACTAACTCCATGGACAAAGGACTTTATCACTCAATTTTTCCACAACTTGTATTGTCTTGATTTTATAAATTTTATTAATTCTCATCCTATTTTCTTTTCTTTGTTGCACATAAACCTTGGACTATATCAATTTTTCTTTCCATATTCTCGATGATGCTCCGTTTGTTGACGATAATGTGTTTCTATGGGTCTTGCTGATTGAGAGAGAGAGTGATGCTAACGGCAAATCGGTATTTAGAAGGAGTTTTCATCTTTAGACGTCACCCTCATGATTGACAAAAACTAGCACTCAAGAGATCAAAAGTAGTGCTTGAAATTGGTGCGAAGTTGGGTAGCTCACCATTCCTACCCGGAATTTACGTACGGTGACACACACTCTAATGACTTTTCTAGAAAGTTGCAAAAAATTGAAGGTTGGTGCCTCACTTGATGTAAAATGGGTAGTCTCCACTATGGGTGATCACAATTCTACTACCGAATATCTAACAAAGACCTAATTCGCCCTCCGGTATGGTTAAATCCAACTTTAACGCTCTAATCAACTAAGAAACCCGATTGTGTTCTCCTAAGTACTTCTAACTTTTGTTATTTCGGTCCAGAATCTCTATGTAAACATAGCTAGAAGCATGCTAGTGACTCTAAAATCTCTAAAAGTTGGAGGTTTTTACAAAAAGAGTTTTGATTTTTTTTTTTTTTTTTTTTTTTTTTTTAAATTGAAATAAAAGGTAAAAAAGACTAAAAACTCTAAATGCAAAAATATGCAAATGCACCCCAAACCTAAATCAAACATTGTCCTCAATGTGTCGACATATAGAAAAATTTTAAACAGTCACATACCGAGAGAACTATGCTGATAAGAGAAAAAGGGAAGAGATTACCGGATGTCGGCAGGAGCAAGGTTGAGCTTCATTAGTCCAGGCAAAATCCAACATTTTCAGTGGTGATCATATCGGATTAGCACAATATACGCACAAGAAGACTCAACCGATTCAAGAAAAGAAAAATTTAACAAGTCCTACTGGATATATACAATGAAAATTCACCATAAACTAACAATCTAAAGAGTTGAGGATCAACCCAATAGAAAATATGTACACACAATAACAGCCTTACACAGAAATAATATGAGAGTGCAAGTAAGACTGTGTATGTGAATGAGTTTCCCCCAAACCTCAACTTGTGAACGGGTGTGTTTGGGGGCACAAAATCTTGCAATTTTAAAGGTACATCATGCAAAAGGTCTAACTCAAAATGAGTTTTGCTAATAACAGGCAGACATACACATTCCAACTGTGGCTCCTTAAGAGTGTTATACTTTGATGCAAAATAGTCCAAGAGGACTTGGGAAGCACAAAGTTCTAGGCCTAAGTTAGGCATTTTTAGAAAAGTTGGTTTTGCAATCTTGTGACAAACTACACCTAGGTTGGGTGAAGGAGTTTCAATTTGTGACTCAGGAGAGAGGTTAGGTACATCTAGGTTGTTTTCATTTTTAAAATCATTTGTACCATCACACACTTTCCTAAAGTCAAAAGAGGGTAAATCATGTTCATTTTCACAGGACAATTCATCAATTTCCATGTCAAATTCATCTAGGAGGCAACATATTGTGACATGGGAAGGGAATCGACACAACAATAATATCATGATCCAAAAGAACATTAGTGTCAACAGAAGATTCATCCTTTCCTAAGTCACAAACAAGTTGTGAAGCATGCTCACATTCACCGAAGAATTTCACAAACCGAGCTCATAGTTAAGATCACATGTATGAATGTTAGAAGAAGTATCATTCATAGGGTTCACGAAGATACGCCTAACGTCTCTCGAACCAAAAGATTCCATCATATTTTCAGCATGCACATGCTCTTCTAACATATCATATTCATCATCATCATCATAGAAATGCATTTCCGTATTAAAAATCATAGTATTTCTAGTCCCATCATTTGAAACAGGTTCATATGCAATATCAATTGCACGAGTAAGACTAGGCATACTATTTTCATTATGGGTGATAAACATTTCATTTTGAAAGTCCTCCCTTTCCTCATTTAGTGCATCATGATTTGACTCAATTTGAGTTCTAAGCTCAGATCCTTTGGTCAAGGTTTTGAATCAATTCTAGAATTTCATTATGTGGTTCAATGAAAGGAGAGTTTTCAAAAGTAGGAAATTCATAATCAATGCTATATGGTTTATCATGCAATACACTCCTAGCATTATTTTGTTCGATGAGTCTAAGATTTTCCTCCACAGATTGAGAAGTACAAAATTGTTCATCTCCCCACTGTGGTGAATGATGTATGTGATCATAATGATTAGGGTATGTGAGTTCGGGGCCCGAGAAGGCTCATAAAATTCCCTAAAGTCACTATGGTATGTGGGGTGTTCATCCCGTGAAAGATGCCCGTAAGCAAGCTCTCTAAGGGATTTGGTTCCATCCCAGGATGCGGACCAAAATCCCGACATGATTTAATAACTCAAATTGAACTCAAAGCCCAGTTGAAGTGGACTAAGTTTGGTTTTAGTGGGATTGGTTTGGTTTATTGGGTTTCATTTGGTTTATTGGGTTTCATTTGGTTTGTTGGGTTTTGGTTTGTTGTGGGCTAGTTGTTTGGTTTTTTGAGGGAATTTGGTTTGTTTGGGATTTTTGGTTTATGTGGGAAGCCCAGGTTGCTGTGGGCTCAAGTGAGATTTGGTTTGTTTGGGATTTTTTTGTTTGAAGCCCAAGATTTGTGAAAACAAAGACACCTGACTTGGGTTGGCGTAAGTAGAGCCCAGATTGAATGGCCCAAGATGTGGGCCGAGTTTTAGCCTAAGCAGCCCAGATGGTGTGACTCGGTGAAACCGGTTCTAGCCTAGATGGCTAGGCCCGGCTTGTGTTAGACGGGTGAAGCGGGTTTCGATTTGTGATCAGCCCAGGTTGTGGGCTTAAATACGAAGGCACAGCCAGAGTGTGTACAGCCAACAGATGTGGGCTTCGATTTAGGGTCTGGCAAGTTAGCGGCCAGACTTGGCTTGCAAAGCCTAGTTGGAACAAGCTTATGTGGGCTTCAAAATGTACAGACCCAGGTTGTGGTTTGAGTTCTTTGTGCAAAGATTGACATGACTATTTGCTGTGATTTTTCAAAAAAATTTTCACAGCACAATGGTTGACTTATGCACAAGCTATGCTCACAATTCAAGCCTCAGATTGCACCAATTTCAGATATTGCAAATTTGAACAATGTTTAGCACAATGATCGGGGCTTATCATGCAAAGCGGGGGTATGCAAAATGGGCTAATGGCTCATTGCTTGGCTCAACAGGGTTATAGCACGAGGCTATGTAAAGGCCAAGACTTCACAAAGACAACTGGCTCCACTCGCAGCCTTCTGGGATGGAGTTTGGCTCACGGTGGCTTAGGGTATCAACAAGTCACGGTGCAAATGGCTCACTAAGGTTTACAGAGCATACAAGCTGAGTTAGCTTCGTGGTGGTTGAGCACTTCCTAGCAAAGGGTTTCAGCATGCAAATGTGATAACAGGTATACACAGATGCTCATAATGCACAGATGGTTCACACAAATTCTCAGGTAGGGTCTGGCACAAGTTTACAGGGTCTCAACAGATCATTAACATGTTTGGCTAAGCTCTTATTTCACAGCAACATGCACACAGAGCATCACACAGACACAACAGAATTTGGGAGTGACCAACCCGGTCGGCCGTAATGGATGTATTGCTCAGCTCCTTGTCTTTCCCAGGGTTGGCTCGCCAAGCACCACAAGTACCTGTGAGTTCAACAAAAGTTTTAGTACTCGCAATGTGCAAGTTAAAAGAGAAAGTATCTTGCAAGTTTCGGCTATCACGGGGAGCAAGTGAGTGAAGTAGCCGAGTGGTGACAAACTCGGAGCCAATGCTAAATAAGATATTGAATGCAATGCTCAGGTTTGAGATGTTGCAAGTGAGTCACATAAAGAATGATGCAACTATGCAAAGATGTTATGCAACTAGCAATAAGTACTAAGTGAGTGCAAGCTAACTGAAGGCGCAATGACAGATGCGAAATGGAAACCTACATGTTAAGTTACACTACTACGGGGTTATGATGCTACAATGAAAACAAGGCCAATGAAAACAGGGCTAAAACTACAATGAAAACAAAAGGTGGGTATATACAGGGAAAAAAAGGGAAATCAGTTAAGCAAAGCCAATGAACACAGGGCACTCGCCAAGTCCCCGGCAGCGGCGCCAAAAACTTGGTAGGCCTCGAATGTGTATGAAATTATGGCCTACGGTGATAACCGCAAGTGCACGGCGTCTATCGGAGACGCGGCAAGTACGGGTCGATCCCACAAGGACTTGTGTGTGCTTTGTGTGTGATCTAAGGCTTCTTCAACTGAGTTCTAAGAGTGACAGAACTATTGAGGCTTGTGTCGATACGACTGGAAATTGTAGTGACTCTAAACTAAGGCAACTGAGGTAAACTGTGAAGCACAAGGGTGGTTGATTCCACCACCTGACCTCATGCTCCTAAGCAATGTGGCTTAACTCTATTCTTGTGCCCTTCATTTGAAGGTCTAAGGTAGATTTTTGCTAACTAAATCCACTAACTCCCCCTAGTATGATTTTGTCTTCTTAAGATCTGACCTCATCACAGGTCATTAGCTTCTTCAATTACCTACTAATCTTATCATGTTATACACAAAGAAGATTAAAGCTTAAGCTAAATATGCTTTATCATGAAGAACAGGGGTTTCATCAACACCCTGATGATTTAAATTAAAACATTACAAGATAAATAAAACACAAATTAACCCTAAACGACGCTCTGGCTAGTCCAGGCATGGTTCTAACATCCACCAACACTTCCTATTTATACATGCAAATAAAAATTCTCAAACCCTAATTCTCAAAATCGAAATTAAAGATAAAATAAACAAAAACAATCGCACCCATACTCTGAAACACACTCCTTTCTTGTCTAATCGGCTCTGCAACTCTCTGCTGGGGATGTTGGAGAAACCCTAAGTTCAATCATCTAAACCCTAGCTTCTAGGTTATGAGAGAAGCTAAGATGGAGATGGGTGAACCTAGGGTGGCGGATAGAGGTAATTTGGGTGATGGAGGTGGTGTGGTGGTTGTTGTGTCGGGAGAGGGAGGAGAAGAGCAGAGCTTTGCTTTGTTGGGGAAGGAGATGGTGGTTGAGGTGAGGGATGGGTTCTGCAGAGATGAAAGAGAAAAGGAAGAAGAGAAATGAGATGTAACCGATGGGTATAGGGTATGGGGAGTTCGGTGTTGAGCGGGTGCATCGGGGAATGATGAGACTGGCCTAGCGAGCGTTGGATCTTGCGGGAGAGATCTGAACGGTCGAGGGAGAACTGAGAGAGATCTGGTGTTGAGCGGAGCATCGAGAAATATATGTGAGTGTAGGATCATAATATCGCAACGTACAAGGCTCGCGGGATTAATAAACGACGGTGTCGCGAGGCAGTCGCAGATAGCTAAAATAAACGACGCAATGAATGACGGCAAACAAAACAATTGGAAGACACGAAACCTGGCGAGGGGTAAGAAGTGTCGCGAGAATGAATATTTTCGCATTTGCGACACTTCGCGAGATATACCGAAAATAAAGGATAACTTAGTCGTTATCCACTATGTATTATCCTATATAAAGGGCTCAATGAGTCATTTGAGAGAGAGATCTTTTGAGTGGTTAAGTGATTCATTAGGAGAGAGAAAATTTAAGAGTGTTTTAATTCCTAAGTGTAATTCTATTTACTTATGTAAACATTTCATGAACTCAATCAATAAATATTCTTGATCTTACATCTTTCAATGGATTAATTAAGCAAAATTGAGTAAGGGGTGTAGTGTGGGATTTCCCGCAACTACATATGCGCTAGAAACAGGGAAGATCATTGGTAAAAGAGAGAAGATTGTAATTAAAGTTGTTTGAATCAGGAAAATGAGAAAGGAAAATCTTGAATCGGATGAAAAAGATATGGCATGCAGCACAGACACAAGAGTAATGATTAGCGAATTTCATGAAAATATCAGAGGAAGAATACACAAACGAGATTTTGAAGGAAAGAAGATTATGGATAGAGAAATAACATCACCTTTGAAGGATTGGGAAAAGCAAGAGATAACATTCACGGCGGGGGAAATATCCAAAGAAAATTTGGATCACGCATCTCCACTGGTGATCGCAATAAACGCGTATAAGGAAGGAGAGGAATTAGAGAACACAGTGAAAACATGGGTAGTGAATGGAGTTTTAATTGATACAGGGAGTCTGGTGAACATCATGTTTTATCACGCCTACAAAAAGATGGGATATAAAGACGAAGATATGATTTTCGCGGCATACAACATTCAAGGTTTTGGTAAATCCATAACAAAAGTTAAAGGGGAGATAAAAATACGTATTCCGTTAGGAGGAATCGAAACACAGGTGACACCGAGTGTAGTGGATATGGAATCACCGTATAACATATTACTAGGAAGACCATGGGTACATGCGACAAAAGCGCAGGGAGCTAAAATAAACGGCGTCGACGCTTCATCAATGTATCAAATTCCCTACACCAACCTAAGAGGAGAATCTTTTGGAATTGTTAGGCAAGCGAGATCAAAGGGGATGTTCTTGCTAAAGGAAGAATATATTATCAAAATGAAGTAAAGTGTTGCGAAGAACAAGTAAACAAGCGAAAGAGTATATCAAAGTATCGCAAAAAGACGAATGAAAGCAAAGGCGGCTAAGAAAGAAGAAGAATTCGAGTTTACATGATAAAAGCGAAGGAAGGGAAAGGCATACCTAGCGAGATCTCGGGAGAAGAAAATGATCTTGCGAAAGAACCAAAAGGACCAACCCCTATGGGAGAACCGAAATCATGGTCAGAACAAACCAAAGAAGTAAATATTGGAACTAAGGAAAAACCCAATGCTCGCAAGGTGGTCTTAACTAAGAAAGGAAGAAAGAAATAAACTCAAACAACAAAGAATTCTAACAAATTACAAAGAGAATTTAACTCTCTACATCTACATTATCAAATTCAGGATCAACATGTACAGGATCAAGAGACTTGGATAGCAAAATATTATTCACAAGAACTTCCGCTTTAAGAGGAAGGCAATGCCTTTTGGCGATTCTTACTATCAATGTCCTTACAATAAGACATATAATCAAATCTTCGCTCCGCACGGTCGAACGAGCAAGGGACGCGGAGAGTAGTCCGTTTTTCCTTGCGAATTTTAGAATAATCGGACCGAGGGTGGAGACGGTGGAGCGAAGGAGCATAACAAACACACAAGATCGTAGAAAATTCTTATCGAACATTATTGGCATCTTCGTGGTAATAAAGCATTCATGGAATAAATACATAAATTAAGATAGTCAAATAATTTGACTACCTTCCTTTTGAGAAGTAAGATGTTGAATTAAAGTCATGAAATTATTCCCAAGCGGTCCATGACATCATCAAATTATCAAAGTATGATTAGCTTGTTTGTGTTCTTCACATAACTTTTGACAAGAACTGGAAGGCAGAGAACGTTTCTCTTGAGAAAGAAGATAAATCAAAATTCTCTTTAGACAAGTTATTTATTTGATCAGTCGCATAGGTATGAAGATTATCTAAGAGATTATACCGCTCCATCCAAGCATCTCTTTAACCGAACTTTTCCGGGCCGATAGACTCTTGATATATCTCCATTATTCGTTTCTGGTTTAATACTTTGAGGACGAGCAAGGGTTTGAGTTGCAAAAAAAAAAAAAAAAAAAAAAAAAAAAAAAGTGGGGGACGACAAGAGCATACCTTTTAATTCTTCATTCTTCTTGCGAAGATTATCACGATCTAGTGAGATACCGAGAAATTTTTGATTTTCAAGGTGGAGATTATTGCACTTCACAGCCATAACTTGGAGATCAAGCTTATTAACCTCTTGAACTAAAGATGCTGATCCTCTCGTAACCAAGATGCTTACTTAAAAGATTCGATTTGGACAGATCAGTAGAAGCCTTTTGGCATCATTCACGAGACACCAAAGGCCACATCTATCCCCTCCAAATTTTCAGCAGTTAGAGGAATTTGTTCAAACAAAGAAGACGAGTCGTCCTTTGTCGAACCTCATGAGAAGAGGAGGTTTCGGGGAGAGAAGTGATTGGAGAAATAGCGGGGATATTGATAAAGGGAGAAGGTATAAGATCGTTTGTAGAGGACAATGTAAGGAACTTGGTCATGAATGAGGCATAGAAATATTGTCGTTGGTAGTACACTGTGGGAAGGGGGCACAAAATTATCTTGCGAAGATTTCGCCAGCCAGGAGATGAAGGTGTGAATGAAGGAAATGGAACGTCGGGAGTAACAGTTTGGAGTAGCGAGGCTTTTTGGGAGTAGTTTTATCATCGCGAATGACAAATTAAATAAAAAAGGCAACAATGTATTGTTGATAAAAAATAAATGTTTCTTGAATACCTTTAGGATTTCTTTTTGAAGCCAAAGCTTTGGTGGGGGATTCTTGTTGCAGAAGTAGATTTCGATGGCGAGCCCAAAGAAAGAAGAGGATTCTTCACGGTAAACTTATTTCTCGGGGTTGGTTCTTTAAACAACAATGGCAGAAAGAAAACTACAATGTTAATCATACCAAGATGATTTCAACAAAGAAAGCTAATCTCAAATTTGATCAACCACAAAATCAGCCAGATGTGGCAAAATTAACAAACCCGGACGCCATGAGAGTAAATAACCGGTAGGGAATAGTTAAGGTGGTGAAGAAGACAATAAGAGACAAATAATAAGCAAACACTTCAACGATGAAGAAGAAGAACACTTGCGATGAAGAAGATGAAAAGGAAAAGGAAATTTTTTCACAAGGATGCTCCTATAAATAGACGAGAAAAATATTATGAGATAACATTAAATACATAGGTAAAAGAGGTAAATATAGACACGTGTAAGCGGTGCACCGCTAAATCCAAGGAAACTCGACGGAAAAGAACTTTAGTAAAATCCAAATATAAGTGTATTTCTTGATAGGCAGGAGAAATTGCGATACTTTGATTAGTAATTCCCAGACAAGAAAGCATATGTATTACAAAGAAGCTTCTGAACTACACAAAAAGAATAGAGGCAAGTACGTACTTTTTGAGAAAAAGTATTCTTTTGATTCCTTCACCAATTGAAACCAAGGAATATGACAACAATGAATTTTTCCTTCAAATCGCTCTTCAAGCAATATTCAAGGAAAAGAGGCAAGATGTGGTGGATCATAATATCGCAACGGACAACGCGAGATTAATGAAAAGGAGTCGCAGGGGAGCTAAAATAAACGACGCAATGAATAACGACGGGCAAAACATAAAGAAGACGTGGAGAGAAGTGTCCGAGAGTGAATGTTTGTGCATTCGCGACACTTCGCGAGACATTCCAATGTCATCCACTATGTATTACCCTATATAAAGGGCTAAATGAGCAGTAAGAGGAGAGATCTTTGGAATTGTTAGGCAAGTCATTAGAGAGAGAAAGTTTAAGAGTGTTTTAACTTCCAAAGTAAACAAGTAAATATTGGCAAAACTAAGGAAAAACCCAAGATGCTAAAGATTGGAACTAACATGGGAGTGGATGAAGAGAAAGAACCGTCGATCTATTGCGGGATTATAAAGATATCTTCGCGTGGGATATGGATGAAATGCCTGGTATAGATCCATCGGTAGCCTGTCACAAGTTGGAAATTGATAAAAATGTGAAGCCATTCAAACAAAGAATTAGAAAGATAGCAACAGCATATCACCCTCAGATAGAAGAAGAACTGCAGAAGATGCTGGATGCGGGAATTATTAGACAAGCAAAATATCCTGAATGGATAGCGAATATGGTTATAGTTCCAAAGAAGAACAAGGGAATAAGGATTTGCATTGATTTCACTGATTTAAATAAGGCTTGCCCTAAAGACAGTTTTCCATTACCAGGCATTCCACAGCTGGTCGAATCAGCGGCCGGGAATGAAAGAGTATCATCACTGGACGGATACAAAGGTTACAATCAAATTCCTCTAGCCGAAGAAGACCAAGAGCACACTTTGCTTTCTTTGCTCCAAGAGGATTATATTGCTATACTAAAATGCCGTTTGGTTTGCGAAATGCTGGAGCAACGTATCAAAGGATGGTAGAAAAAGTATTCGCAGAATGGATACATAAAACATTAGAGGTATACGTAGATGACATGCTAGTAAAAAGTAAAAAGGCAGAAGATCATGTGCGAGACTTGAAAGAAATTTTTGAACAAATGAGGCGTTTCAACATCAAAGTCAATCCAGAAAAATGTACCTTCGGAGTAGCGTCAGGGAAGTTCTTGGGTTACATTATATCAAAGGAAGGAATACATGTTGACCCGGAGAAAGTAAAAGCAGTTCGCGATATGCCGACACCTGCGACAGTAAAGGATGTTCAAAAGCTGAATGGGTTACTAGCATCACTAGGAAGGTTCATCTCGCGGTCATCTGATAAGTGTAAACACTTTTTTAGCGTTCTGAAAAAAGGATCGAAATTTAAGTGGACGGACGAATGTGAAAAGGCTTTACAAGGGATCAAAGAGCATTTAATGGATATATCCATTATGCAGAAGGCAGAACCAGGAGAGGAATTATTAATATACCTCGCGACAACATCGCATGCCTTAAGTGCAGTTTTACTGCGAACGGACGCAGGAGTAGAAAAACCAATCTATTATATCAAAGCCAAAACTTTTAATGCTTTGCAGAAAGAAATTATTCGAAGATTGAAAAACTAATCTGGCGTTAGTCTATGCGTCGTTTAAACTTCGCATATATTTTCGTGCACATATCTTGTTAGAGTGGTAACAAAGGTACCAATTGAGTCAAGTAATGAAAAATTCAAAAAGATCGTGGAAGAGTCGAAAGATGGAATGCTCAAATAAGCCATTGCAAACTCAAATATGAAATATTATCTTCAACCAAGTCACAGGTTGTTGCAGACTTTCTGGCAGAATTTCCTTTGGAGGAAGATGAAGCAGTGGATGAAATGATGGATGTAGAAGAAGAGCATGGAGATCCGAAGGACTTGTTAATCGAGCTGCACAGGTGGGAAATATTAGTGGATGGATCATCAAATGGAGAAGGTAAAGGAGTGGGAATTGTTGTGATTTCGCGGAAGGCAATAAGTTAGCTTTTGCTTTTAGATTGGAATTTGAGTCTACCAATAATGAAACGGAGTATGAAGCTATAATACATGCTCTACGATTTGCAATAGAGATGAAATCGGAGAATGTGAGGATCACCGGTGACTCGCAACCGGCAATTTGTCGGATAATGAGAGAAGTATGCTACAAATGATCCATCTCTACGTAAATACGGGAAGCTTGTAGAAGTATTGTCAGGACAGATACCGAAAATAAAGTGGAGGCACATATCAAGGAGAGATAATAGACTCGCAGACGCTTTTGCCTTTATATCAAGTATGATGACAGACCCAACTGCGAGGAATATCAAAATACAGACGCTACTGGCGCCATCAATTAATAAAGAGGAGGGACAAGAAGCAGATATAATGATGGTGGTAGATGAAATGCAATGTCGCGAGGAAGACTGGAGAGTAGAACTTCACGCGTACTTAATGAAAGGCGAGGTACCAAGAAATAGATTGGAAGCACACAAGTTAAAGAGCCGGGCAACAAATTATGAATTACGAGATGGCGTGCTTTATCGGCGTTCTTTTGATGGACCTTCGCTTCGATGTCTAACAAGGAAAGAAGGAGAAACCATATTGAAGATGCTTTGCATAGTGGGGATGCCGGAAATCATAGCGGCGGGGAGATCTTTGGCATATAAGGCAAAGACGCAAGGATATTATTGGCCATATATGCATGAGGACGCGAGAGCAATATCCAGTGCTGCGAAGATTGTCAAAGACATGGGAAGAAGATACATGCACGGAGCACCGTTAAATTCTTCGAGAAGTGTGTGGCCTTTTGGAAAATGGGGTTTAGATATCGTGGGACCATTTTTACAGGAACGGGACAAAGAAGGTACTTAATTGTCGCAACGGACTATTTCACAAAATGGGCAGAGGTGAAAGCGGTCCAAAGACATTCGCGATAAGGATGTTTTTACTTTCATATTTGAAAATATTATATGCAGATTTGGGATCCCCGCACAACGGTATCCGATAATGGGAAGCAATTTGAAGGGCAAAATATAGAGTTGCCGCTTAATGCATTTCGGATAAGATGTGGAAAATCAACTCCATTATATCCACAAGCTAATGGCCAAGCGGAGGCAACAAACAAAACAATTGCCGATATATTGAAGAAAAAGTTGGAAGGACACAATAGGGGATGGTGCGAACAAGTACCCAATGCAAAGTATGGGCTTATAATACAACTAGAAGAGAAGCCACGGGAATGTCCCCTTTTTGCTTAACTTACGGAGTTGAAGCAGTACTCCCAGAGGTCGTGATTCCGACAACCAAAAAAGAGGTCTGGGATAAAAATCTTAGTGCAGGCAACATTCTAATCAAGTTGGATGAATTGGAAGAAAAACGAGAAAAGGCATTGCGACACATGGAGAATTATCAGTGAAGATTGGCTAGAGAATATAACAAGCGTGTAAAAATACGTGAGTTCCAACCAGGAGACTTGGTGTTGCGAGAAACCCCAATATATCAACGTGAAAGTGGAGGCAAGTTGGCGAGAAAATGGGATGGACCTTATATCATCAAAGAGGTAGTTGGTACAGGGGCATATAGATCGATGGATCCGAAGGAAAAGATGTGGGACAAAAATTGGATAGACCATGGAATAGATTATATTTAAAAAGTATTACCCGTAAAAATGGGAGAGGAAAAATGAATCAAGATGAAGTACTTCTTCGCAAAATCCGTGAAGATCTCGCGACAAGAATGACAAGAAGTCATGAATGGCTTAACAAAACCACAAGAGAGAATGAATGATTAAATGAATGAATCGGCGAATATCTCGCAAGCGAAATAGCAAATGATGAAGAATGATTGAATAAAAGAATGAATGAATGGGACGAACCTTTATGGCGTACACCCTAGTTCGCGAATAACATTTCGTAAGAGGCAAATGTAAGACCTAAAGTGCGTCATATAAGGGGGTATCTCTCGACATGGCTCGGGGGAAGGTTACACCGCTCTCGAAGCCCGAGTCATGAAAATTTGGGGCCCATGAAAGCCTATCCGGGAGAGGTACCTTGGATTCCCAACTATATATATAAGGTTATACCTGGTTGGGCGACCGAGGGTCTCTTCCAAGGAGTCGGTGTATGCTCAAGGCGCCGAGGTACACGGTTGAGCCGAGTGCCGGGATGGATGAACCTACCCTGGCCATTCTTGGCAAGTCTTGGCATATGTTGCACTCGCCCAAGAAAACTCCACTTAGGGTGCAGTCTTGTAACCATAAACCATATAGGTATAAGGGATAAGAGGCTGCGAAAACAACTGGTTGTTGTTAAGACCGGATGGGAGGAGCTAGTCTTGTATGGCCGATGTTTCGCCTCCTTGAAGGGGCAACCAGGAGATGATAAGGCGACGCTCTCCATTAGGGGGTGTCAAAACAGACGCAAATGTCATGAGGCTATGTTTTCGCAAGAGAATATAGGCTTGTCATATTTGTGCAATGATCCTGCAGAGGCAATAATACTAACGCGAGGGTAAGACGAGATCAATGGGTCTTTACACGACAGTGTACGGACGTCCTGCGATTTTCGCCGCACGACGGCCAGCAATGTCATGGGGCTTTATGTTCGCAAGGATATCTAGACCTGTCATATTGTCGCAACTAAAACATCCTGCAGAGGCAAAAATACTTGGAAAATGATAAGGCAAGATCAATGGGTCTTTACATGCAAGTGTAAAGACGTCCCGCGATTTTGTCGCGATGAAAGGTGGCGTGGGAAGACCTCTAATTAGGGAGGTCTAACTTGGAAGACCACACAAAAATGATAAGGCAAAGTCAATGGGCCTCTGCATGAAAATGTAAAGGCGGATGCGACTTTGTCGCGAGTGAGAAGAATTAAAATCAAATCCCCGATGGGATGGATTTACTTAATAAAAGATTCAATGAGCAAACATGCTCGCAAGGTGGTCTTAACTAAGAAAGGAAGAAAGAAATATGGAAATTACTCAATCAAAAGAGTTAAGTCATTCAAACAAAAAGGAATTCTAACAAATTACAAAGGGAATTCAACTCTCTACATCTGCATTATCAAATACAGAGGGTTGTTGAGACTTTTCTGCGCCTTTATCAGCTTCACATCCGCCAGTTGATGGATTTTCTTCAGAAATGTTTTCATCACCTTTGTTCTCGCCAGTTGCTGGACTTTCATCAGAAATTTTTCTATTCGGATCTTCATCGACGACTTCCTTACTAGGGAGATCTTCGCCGCTTTCATAGTCATAATCACTATCAGGAGAATTAGGGACTTCATCGTCACTTACTTCGGAGGATCAACATGTATAGGATCAAGAGACTTAGACAAAGAAAATCTCATTCACGAGGATTTCGGCTTGGAGGGGGAATTGACGAAGCGCGCTTTTGACGGTTTTTACTATCTATGTCTTTACGATCAGGACATGTAATCAAATCTACGTTCGCACGATCGCGAGAACGAGCGAGGAGGAAGCGAGTAATCCATTTTCTTTGCGAATTTTGGAATAATCTCGATTTGAGAGTAGAAACGACGGCGCGAAGCTTCTTCTCAGAATCTGCATAATAAACACGCAAGAAAAGATTAAAAGAGATCCTTACAACGGATCTTTGGAACTTTCAGAATAATTAAAAATTTGTGAAATAAATGAATTAAGGTAGTCAAATAATTTGACTACCTTCCTTTTGAAGAGTAAGTTGTTGAATTAAAGCCGCGAAGTTATTCCCCAGACAGTCCATGGCATCATCAAATGAGTCTCCAACTAAACCTTTCAATCGAGATCGCAATTTCTTGTCATTAGAAACAAGTATGGAATTTTCGGTGGCGAGAGTAGAGTTGGATTTTTCTAATTTGGTGCATTGTTCCTCGGAATTGCTTCGCTTTTACACTCAAAGTTATTCTACCTTGAATAAGTTTATCTCTCTCGGTGGAACTCTCTTCAAGTTGATTTTTCAAAGTATGAATGGCCTGTTCTTGTTCTTTGCATAGTTTTTGACAAGCATCATCTTTGTTGCGAGTAGATCGCCACCTTATTCAACAGAGAACGTTTCTCTTGTGAAAGAGTTCGATTCTCATCTGATAAAGTTTCCAACTCCAAATTAGTTTTAGTCAAAGAATAAGAGAGGCGAGATAAGTCATTACTTAATGAGTCTTGCTTTTGTGATAAATCAAAATTCTCTTTAGACAAGTTATTTATTTGATCATTTGCATAGGTATGAAGATTATCTAAGAGATTATATTGCTCCATCCAAGCATCTCTTTCAACTCGAACTTCTTCGCCGATAGATTCCGTCCGATATATCTCCATTATTCGTTTCTCGGTTTAATACTTGGAGGACGAGCAAGGGTTTGAGTTGTAAAAAAAAAAAAAAAAAAAAAAAAAAAGAATGGGGGATGGCGAGAGCATACCTTTTAATTCTTCATTCTTCTTGCGAAGATTATCACGATCTAATGAGATGCGAGAAATTTTTGATTTTCAAGGTGGAGATTATTGCATTTCACGGCCATAACTTGGAGATCATCCTTGACTTATTAATCTCTTGAACTAAAGATGCTTGCGAGATCCTATCGGGACCAAGATGTTTACTTAAAATCTCGCAGACATTGGATTTGACAGATCAGCGAAGTCTTATTGGCATCATTCACGAGATCAGAAAGGACCTTAAAGGCCACATCTATCCCCTCCAGATTTTCCGTAGTTAGAGGAATTTGTTCAAACAAAGAAGACGAGTCGTCTTTTGTCAAAGGAACCTCATGAGAAGAGGAGGTTTCAGGGAGAGAAGTGATTGGAGAAATAGCAGGGACATTGATAGCAGGAGGAGGTATAATATCGTTTGTAGTAGGACAGTTGTAAGGAACTTGGTCTATGAGGAGTTGAGGTATACTAATATTGTCGCTAGTAATGTTACCAGAAGAAAGAGGCACAAAATTATCTTGCGAAGATTTCGCGGCAGGAGACGAAGGTGTGAATGAAGGAAATGGAACGTTTGGGGTAACAGGTTTAGAGTAGCGAAGCCTTTTGGGAGTATTACCAGTAGTTTTATCATCCTGCGAATGACAAATTAAATAAGAAATAGAGGCAACAATATATTGTTAATAAAAACAAACGTTTCTTAAATACCTTGTCACTCGCAGAAGGTCTTTTTGTAGCCATAGATTTTGCTCGCGAAAAGGGTTTTGGTGGCGTAAGGGATTCTTGTTGCGAAGTAGGTTTCGATGGCGAGCCCAAAGAAAGAAGAGGGTCCTTCACGGTAAATTTAGTTCTGGGTTGGTTCTTGCTAAACAACAATGGCAGAAAGAGAATTACAAATTTAATCATCCCAGAGTGATCTCAACAAGAAAAGCTAATCTCAAATTTAATCAACCACAAAATCAACCAGATATGGCAAAATTAACAAACCTGGACGCCATGAGAGTAACAACTGATAGGGAATAGCAACAGTGGTGAAGAAGACGGTAAGAGACAATAATAGGCAAACACTTGCAGAACGATGAAGAAGAAGAACACTTGCAGACGATGAAGAAGATGAAAAGGAAAAGGAAAATTCTTCACAGGGGATACTCCTATAAATAGATGAGAAAAAATGTTATGACCGGTTAACATTAAATACACCGGTAAAAGAGGTAAGTATAGACACGTGTCAACGGTCACTACTAAATCCAAGGAAACCAGACGAAAAGAACTTTAGTAGAATCCAAATATACAACATATTTCCTAATAGGCGAGGATAGCTTGCGAAATTGATTATTTTCTGTAATTCATGAGGCAAGAAATGGCACTTCGTATATACATTACAAAGAAGCTTCGGAACTTCACAAAAGAATAGAGGCAAGTACGTACTTTTCAAGTCCAGTATTCTTCCGCTCGTTCCTTCATCAACAAAGATCAAAGATTACTACAACAACAGGTTTTCCTTAAAGATCGCTCTCCAAGCAATATTTAAGGAAAAAGAGGCAAGATGTAGGATCATAATATCGCAACGTACAAGGCTCGCGGGATTAATAAACGACGGTGTCGCGAGGCAGTCGCAGATAGCTAAAATAAACGACGCAATGAATGACGGCAAACAAAACAATTGGAAGACACGAAACACGGCGAGGGGTAAGAAGTGTCGCGAGAATGAATATTTGCGCATTTGCGACACTTCGCGAGATATACCCGAAAATAAAGGATAACTTAGCTGTTATCCACTATGTATTATCCTATATAAAGGGCTCAATGAGTCTGTTGAAGAGAGAGATCTTTTTGAGTGGTTAAGTGATTCATTAGGAGAGAGAAAATTTAAGAGTGTTTTAATTCCTAAGTGTAATTCTATTTACTTATGTAAACATTTCATGAACTCAATCAATAAATATTCTTGATCTTACACCTTTAATGGATTAATTAAGCAAAATTGAGTAAGGGGTGTAGTGTGGGATTTCCCGCAACTACAGTGAGTGAAGGAGCGACCGTGTGATGCATTTGGGCGAGATCTCAACGGCTTGGAATGAGCGGGTTCGGATCCGGGTCGTGGGTAGCTCTAGCCCATGTCTTCCTTGTTGGGTTGCAACTGATTCGCCTTGCGGCTTTGGATATCTCGCTCCATAGATGCTCGACTCCAATTCTTCTGCTCTTTTGGCTCCTCAATTTCTCCGAGCTTTATTTAGTACCTAAAAACACAAAATTAATTAATACAAATATTTATTCTTGAAAACAAAGAAAACACAGAATCTGGGATAATATCTGATTTCTAAGCGCAAAAGATGAGTAAAATGCCAATAAAAAGGTGTATAAATATGCACTATTTAGCACTCATCAACGGAGGAAGCCAAGTTTCACAAATGTGGTAATTATATCAATTCTTGTTATGACTATTTGCACTGTAATCAATTGATTTATGAGTTTCATTGAATGGTTGTGATTACAATTGATGGGTCATGCTTAGCTTAGATGTTTTGATGTCCCATGCTTTAGTTTTACACCCATTACTTTCGAAATCTACCTTAGGCAATAAATTAGAGTCAATAAAACTTTATCATTTGAGCTTTAATTGTTTAGAATTGATATCTCGAACCATATGAGTTCGAAAATTGGTGGAATCCTAGCCTCAAACTTTCCATAATCTCCACAAACATTTTTTTTTTATATTTGAGTTTGCTATATTTTTATTTTATTAAGTTTAAAAATCGAACCTTCACAAGTCTCAACGAACCTTTTACTACAACATCATTGAAAATAATCATCAACTACACCGTGCAGAGACTCAGTTTCCGGGTAAATAGTGCCAAAGGGAGTTTCAGTATCCGTTTTTCTTTTCCCCAATTCTTTTTTTCTTTTGGAAAATTTGTATAAGTAAAAAAGATAATTTATAGTAAAAAAATATAGTATGAGATAATGTCCCTTTGACTCGGTCATGCACCAAACGCATAATCGAAATCTTTTGAGAAATGTCAAATCATTTGGCGTCCCACTACATCCAGCTTGGCGTTTTTTTCCTCTGAATCTTAATTCTTGATAAGGGTTAAACGTTTAACCCTTATAACGTGGCACAACCAAAATGTTGAATCTAGTTCACGGTGTTACGGGTAGTCCTCCAATATACACAAAATTGGTTAAAAAGACCAAAATTAATAATTCGGGTGAAAAAGACATTTAGATTTTTTGATATCTTTGTTTAAATGGACAAAAATATAAAAATAGTCGGGATGTAACCGAGTTTCATCCTACCCATTTTCAAATTCTTTTTCTTATTTTTAATTTACATCAGGATGCATCCAGTTTCATACTCGCTATTTTTTAAGTTTAAGCCAGGATGAATCCAGTTTCATCCTTGCTATTTTTTTTGTGTCCATTTCACCCTTAATAATTTTTACTCGTCCATTTGAACCATGTTTTAAAAAATTTTGTACAAATGACCCATTTTCCGTCCAATATATTAGCCAGATCCAGCTACCAAACGAAGAAGGAATCTGCAAACTTAAAAGAGATAATCAAGAAACATTCAAAAGATCAGAATCGTACGATGAAAATGACATTAGTTATGTTGGGAGTTGTTTCTGCAACGTAAGTGGGCAAGACAATCAAAGATATTATTGTTAGTCGACCCTCTAGACCAGTAGTAGCACCATTAAATAGAAATAGTTGGTAGTTTTAGGTTTGTGTTATGTTGTTTATGAATTTGTTAATGTTGGTAATGTTAGTTGTCTTTTCATAATGTTGGCATATTAGTTACGGTTGTTTTAACTTTTATGGATCATTGTTTTAGTTGTGATGCTACTAGATAAAAAATGTTCGAATAGAGCGAGGAAATATTTTTCTTATAAAAATGCGTTTCCTATTATTCAACTGTCACTGCCAAGCTCGCGAGACACACTCACACGACCAAATGCATCCGGAAAAAATACCTGGTAGATGTAGCATTTTCGTACTCGGAAAGTATTGTTTTGTCATTTAATTCTTGTTATTCCTCATGCAATTCAGAGTAGTTACTCACAGTTGCCTAGAATAGCATTTAGTAATTTAGTTATTCAATATTCATGCAATCGGGAAAAGTATTTAAATAAAGCTATAAGGAAATACTATCATTTTCGCATTAGTTTTGGAGATGGTTGGTAATTTACAACTTTTTGTATTTAGTGGTAGCAAATGGGCAGAACTAGGATGTCGGAGGAAATTGAAAATGGTGGCTTCCTTTTCTTCTAAACCTAATTAGAACAACCTATGCTTTGAATGTCTATATAAAGGTAGCCTCAAATAAGGGGGTCTTTGAGTCCCGACACTACTTTTTTGGTATGTCCCAGTTGTTACTAAAGTCATCCTCATTGGTTTGTCCTGAATTAGGATTACAGTTAACTGAACACAACCTATAGGAAAGAGAGAATTCTTCTGTTTTATTCCAGACTTCTAGCTTCTTCATTGGTTTGTCCTCATAAACGTCTACTGAGAAACATATCCTTGAGTATCCATTGGAATAGTTGGTAGTAGTTGGATAGTAGACGGCGGTGGAGCTGTAGATGAAGGGTTGGACCATAGCGAATATATAATACATGCAAAGTACAGAGTGAACCCTGTGGCAAATATACCCAAAAATACTATCAAACAGCGCAATAAATGCCACTTGGAAGTAGTTGATATTTTTGGGGGAGATTGCCTTGGAGTCTTATGGTTTTATGAGAAACGATCCGTTCCCCAATGCTCCGCAGACTTAGCCACCAAATGACGAGTAACAAATTTTTTAGCACCCCAAATCATGGGAGTAAGCAAGAAGAGAGTGGTATGCTTATGATAATGCTTCTCTCAAGAGAAGGCTCTAGTGTATCCTGTATTTCGTTTTCTTCATCTTCGATATGCTAGCTTATGCATCGCTTGGATCTCTCTTTCAGTCTCAGCAATCTGATTTCTTTCCTCCAAGTCTGCGCTCATTTGCTGAATTGTGGCTCGTTGAGACTTGACCGTTTCCTCCATAGAATTTCTTGCCTCCAAGTCTATGTTCATTTGCTGAATTGTGGCATTTTTAGACTTGACCATTTCCTCCAAATGCCTCCAAGTCTATGTTCATTTGCTGAATTGTGGCGTTTTGAGACTTGACGGTTTCCTGCAAAGCATTTCTTGCCTCCAATTCTATGTTCATTTGATGAGTTGTGGCACTTTGAGACTTGACGGTTTCCTCCAAAGCATTTCTTTCCTCCAAGTCTATGTTCATTTGCTAAATTGTGGCATGTTGAGACTTGACAGTTTCCTCAAAAAAACGATTAATCCCTAAATTTTCCTCCAAATCTATTTCCATTCGCCGGATTGTCTCTTCTTCAAAGTTCACCCTTGCCTCCAAAGAATAATTATTTCTTAAAACTTCACTTATTCCCTTAATAGCAAAAATCCTTTAAGTAATCCATAGTGTTCCAGGATTAATCAACGTTGGTCTGCGAGCTTTCGCCAGAGTGATAATAGCTACTCCTACTTGGCAATAACCAAGTTGATGACAATGACATCCAGTTGAACGTGTAAAATGTCAGTCTATACGGCTAAGATGAACTAAGCTAAAACTTACACATTATCAGTTTAACAAATCTTAGGCTAGTATCAAGTAAACGAATGTACATACAACTCAAGTAAATGGAAAAAAAATGAAGCCACCATTTTCAATTTCCTCCCGCATCCCACTTCTTCCCATTCCCTAACTTTAAATCCACAAACTTGTCAACTGCCTTCCATTTCCAAAAACTAATGCGAATTAGCTAGAGGAAAATGATATTTTCTTATAATTTTTATTTTTATACTAAACGAATATGAAATACTTTTCTTAATTGCATGAATAACCAAATGACTAAATGCATGTTTTGGCAATAATAAATAGCTACTCCATGATGAATAATAAGAATTAAATGACCAGATGTTGATGGTGGTTTCTAAACAAGGGGTAAAATCGTAAAACCCCATGACCTAGTGTTACCCGCAACACATTAACTAAGAGCATTTAACTCAGGTGTAAATAATTAATAGGGGTATTTTTTCAAAATACCAGATTAGGGTTTTCAACACAGAACCCTAATTCCAAAACCAAGCCGCACACTGCGCACCATGGCAACAATGCCAAACCAAGCCGCACACTGCGCACCATGGCAACAATGCCAAATCAAGCCGCATGATGCGCAGCATGGCAACAATGCCAAACCAAGCCGCATACTGCGCACCATGGCAACAATGTCAAACCAAGCCGCATGCTGCGCACCATGGCAACAATGCCAAACCAAGCCGCACATTGCGCACCATGGCAACAATGCCAAACCAAGCCGCATCTTTGCGCACCATGGCAACAATGCCAAACCAAGCCGCATACTGCGCACCATGGCAACAATGCCAAACCAAGCCGCACACTGCGCACCATGGCAACAACGCCAAAACCAAGCCGCTATGCCATTGGCACACGCCAAATATAGCGCCCTAGGCTTGCAAGACTTGCAACTAGGTCAACATGGCCGCACGTGCCATTGGCACATGCCAACACGTACCGCAAGCCATATTTCCAAGTCGCTATGCCATTAGCACACGCCAAATATAGCGCCCTAGGCTTGCAAGACTTGCAACTAGGTCAACATGGCCGTACGTGCCATTGGCACATGCCAACACGTACCGCAAGTCATATTTCCAAGTCGATATGCCATTAGCACGCGCCAAATATAGCGCCCTAGGTTTGCAAGACTTGCAACTAGGTCAACATGGCCGTACGTGCCATTGGCACATGCCAAACACACACGCTGGTAGCCTAACTTGCAAACCGTGCAACCTACCACCAAGGCCACGGCCCTAACGGCCACGCATGCCATTGGCACATGCCAAACACACACGCTGGTAGCCTAACTTGCAAACCGTGCAACCTACCACCAAGGCGTTCCACACACGCCATTGGCACATGCCACATGCGCCCTAGCAAAGCACCACTTGCACTCAAGATGCAACCAACACTCGAGACGTCAACACAAATCTGGGGGATGCTTTCTAGGGTTTTGGTTTGGCTATCACAAACATGCGGCGTACACTACGCTCACATTAAGAAAGCGTGAAAAGGAATAAAGCGGTCAAATAAAAGAGGAAATAATGGTGAAAACGTTTTCACCCATTAACGCCATGCGGTTACCACCTCCTCCCATTATTTCACCCTTTACTCTCTTCCTTCATGAGGCCAGGGTACGTTTCAATCTCGACTTGTATAAATAGGTCTTACCTATTTCCACCAGACAACAAGTCTCGGTCAAGGAGAAAAATACTACACTCTCAGAAAGGCAACTTTGCAAGCTCTCCCAAAAATCTTTCATCTCTTGCAAGCTTCCCAAGCTTTTACTTTCTGATACAAGTCGAGATACTACTCTCCCAAAATTATTCTGGTCTCAACACCTTTCTTGGCTTCCCTCCCCAAATCAACCCTTCTCTTCCACTTTGTGACCGAAGCAAGTCTGGAACGGCCATTTCTTGGTTTAGGCCGGACTTGTACAGATTGATCTCTCGAATCTATAAAGTGCTCACGTGCAACACATTTGTTTAGGGTTTGAACCAGTTTCTCACTCACTTATCGAACTTACCAAAATCGGCAGAAACGATTTTTACCCATAAACAATTGGCGACCACAGCGGGAGGATTGATCTATCGGCTACAATGTCAGACTGTCGATCTCGTTCTTGACCCGGATGTCAAGGTGGTAGGGGAAGGCGACTCGATCCGACTCAACTACCGAGAAGACCGGTTACCAGGTTGCAAAAACTACACGAAAAAAGCGGGGACTCGTTGAAGATGCTACCGGCGATTGGGGACTTGCAACTCGGTCCGACTCAACCGCCGGACAACCCGGTTATCGGTTGTTAAAACTATACGCAGAAAAGCGGGGACTCATTGAATACGCTACCAAAGAATTGGGGACTAATCGGCGATGCTACCAAAGCCAAAACCGCCTTTTTACATGAAGAGGGGCATGTTCGTAAAAACCTATGAAGTGAGTAAATTCGGACTACGCAAAGATATACGATTTGTTTTAGGTTTTTGTAAAACCATTATACTACCGAGTATTGTGCCTATTGCTAGCACACACTTTCATAAAAGCAATATTCCTTTCCCAAAAACATAATCAGAGTCATATTATCAAAACCATTCATCCCAGAAATAATCCAATATCCTCAAAAGCTACCAACCGCCTATCAAAGGTCAAGCTTTGAACCAGACATCCAATATGTCTTTTCAAAAAAAAAATGAGAACCTAAATGAAAGTTTAGCAGAGAAACGTTCAAGGAAAATTATCCAACAGAAGTCTGCTCTTCTTGGAGAAAGTCAACTTTGCATCTTCAAGAGCCGCTCTCTTCATAGTCAACATCTTGGAAAGTTCTTGAGTTCCACCTCTGTCGTGCAATCTTCTCGGCGGAAAGGCTTTCGATTGCCGCATCTTTCAACTTTTGGATCTCAAGCAAGGCCTTCGACAAACCACGAAGTGTTGAACTCCTTTTCTACGCACACGTCGCGATGGTGCTCCCGATCGGCAATAACGTCTTGAAACGGTGTGACCGGTCACCTCACGCATATCCTCGATGGAAGATAAAGCCTCTTCCACACGCTTAACAAAGTGCAAATCGACTAGTGACTTTCTTGGTTGTGGCCATATGTCCGTATTTCTCCCAGATCCCGGTGTACAACAACTCGTGCTTAGCCAAGCACGCTGAAGCCGCCAACCAAAGACATGACCTGGATAAGGAACCAAGTACGGAGGATCAAAATGGCGCCTGCACCGGCCTCACGACTCGCAAAGGGTCTTCCTCCATGTCTACGGCAACAACCATCAGAGAATCATCCGCCGTTTGAGCCACATCGTGCCGGCAATTGGCTAACGCCTATCTCCAAGTCACGGCGGTGGTCACCAAAGCCAGGTTTTCGTGTGCCTACCCCAGGAATTATCCTCCGAATCGGATTCCTCCTGCGAACTCGAGTTAGACATTTTTCAAAAAGAAGAAACGGAAGAAGAGAGAAAAGAAGCGCGAAACTCACCGAACCACTTCCTAGAAAAAGAACCAGTCTTTGCCGGAGGAATCACTCTCACTCGTCGAACTTTCTTCTTTCTCTCGACTCATCACCGCTATGAGAAGGCTCGAGTCTCTGCTGCAATTCTTTGAAGAAATTGCCGTCTCTCGGCAACGTGCAAGGGCGCGAAAGCATTAACACTACCGAAGCCCTGGAAGAAACAAGACACATGTTTTTCAAAGAAATTCACGCGTTTTGAGGCAAAACCAATGAAGAAGCGACACATACCTGGTTATTGGAAGAACTGAAAGACACGAGAGCTGTGGGAGGATCTTTTGAAACCGCCTGGAACCCGCCAGCACGATTCTTCGTTCTCCGTTCCTTGGCCTGGGGACTTTCCGAGTTGCTAGGCAACTTTCGCTTGAGATCTCTCAACATTGGATACTTCTTCAAAACTGCGGGGAAGGTTTACAACGAACGTTCTCCACCACGTTATTCACAAAAGCTTGGATCATAATAAACTCGTCGCACGAACTCATTATAGCCAAAGGTCTTGAAGTTACTCTTCCCATTTGTAAGAAGGGAAGGCGGATACCCGGCTCGAGGGCATTGGCATTGAGGGCGGCACGCAATGAATCCTTAGGAAGCACCGGCAGGCAAGCAAGAGGTACCCCTTGATCGAAACCCATGTGACGAGCAGCACGGTCAATATTGTAAGCAGCTATCTGGAAAGACCCCATGAAGAAAGATGGCATATAACAAGGCAAGCGGCTTTGAATGAACAAGTTTTCACCAACGCTCAAATCGCCATCGAAGACAAAGACATGAGCGGAGCGAAGCAAAGGTGTCAATTTGAGTCACCGACCTATGGACCGGCTCCCATGGGCGAAAATTGATTTCATACGACTTATCAAGAAGACTAACCAAGCTCACGCCAACTCTTGGACGCCTGTTCACCCATCGAAGAATTCGAGAGCCGCCCCAACTCGCGGGAATCGAAGGCATCGGTTTCGGAGCATACTTCTCAAAGTGCTCCCATAGCCAGACTTGCGAGAAAAGCAACGTGCACATATGAATTCACTTTCATGAAACCATTCGAAACTCGCATGTTCGCAACCGGGTGATCCAGATGCACATACGTGGAACCGAGGAATAGCTTGCCAATGGGAAGAACTTCACCTTTTTCCAACTTCACGGCCAATCACTAGCAACTCGGTCTTATCTCCTTCTTACAGAAACATCGTCAAAAATGTCTCTAGACAACTGAGAGAGCCAAAAGTGCTTTGCAACGTGAAGATCACCGCTTTTGCATTTAGATTCCGGCTCGTCCTAGGAAACCAAAGTGAGATATCCACCATTTGTAAAGGCACCTTTCATCCTCTTTCCGGACGAGAATCCTTCGACTTCGCAGTGGAGTCTTTCCGAGCGAAATATTCCAACTTAGCGGCAAGGTCATCCCGCATCTTCCCCTCACTTTCGAGATAATTGGATTTTAAGATTCCCGATTCTGGGAAGATTCAAAGAAGAGAGCCACACTCTCCAAGGAGAAAGTTATCTCACCCCATCTACATATGATCGTATGGGTGTCCGAACACCATCGGAGATGAAAGCAACCAATCCCGAGATATCCTTCCTAACGGAGATTTACTGAAGCTCTGACCGCATCAATAATCTGCGCTCGCGTCAAGTTGGTATTTATATGCTCCTTACTCACCATGAACTCAACCCATCTATCAAAAGAACGCAATGGGCTTTGGCACATCCCGAAATCAATATTGGAAGAGGAATATACCCCTTTATGAAGACAGAACCGTATGGTGTTCTCTCAGGCGAACCGAACGTGTCTTCTTTTCATCTTCACCACCGGTTAACAAAATTGGCACGAAACACGGGTGATTTTTCCGAGCGAGAGACAAGTTTCTTGGCAAAAACTCATCATCCGTGTTTGGTCCGGAATTATGGACATCCTTTGATGAAGCGAAATTTTGTTCAGGTAACATCTTGTCGGATCTCTTAATAACAACTTAGCAACAAGATACCTGCACACACAAAAAAAACACAAAATTATCTCCCTGACACATAACCGCGCCCAACAAGAGGAAAAAAAAAAAAAAAAAAAAAAAAAAAAAAGAGGAGGGCGTATTTTCTACGGGTTCAAGACTATATACTTTGAGTATTTTCTTGGGTTCAAGACTATATACGCAGTATTTTCTTCGGGTTCAAGACTATATACGCAGTATTTTCTTTGGTTTCAAGACTATATACGCGGTATTTTATACGGGTTCAAGTATGCCTACAGTATCCTTCTTCGGGTTCAAAATTATATGGAGTATTTTTCTACGGGTTCAAAACTGCACGCGCAGTATTTCTTTCAGGACCGAAAAATCATATATACAATATTTTCTGCGGGTTCGAAGTCGTATGGAGCATATATACAATATTCTTCTTCGGGATTCATGTACGGTATTTTCTACGGGTTCAACTGCGCACACGCATATTTTCTTGTGGTTCAAAATTATATACGCGGTATATTATACTGGGCTCAAGTGCGTCTGCAGTAACCTTCTTCGGGTTCAAAATAATATATGGAGCACTTTCCTACGGGTTCAAATAATATATGCAGTATTTCCCTTGGTTGCATACATACAATATTTTCTACAAGAGACACGCCAGGAAATTATATGCACAAAGAAAAACGCCTAGGGTTTACACCTACATAAAAAGGAAGTCTTGGAAGACATACACGGAAGTTTGGTTCTTCTTTATGACTCTGCCATTTGGTAGGAAAGGATGAAAAGATGAAAGTGCAAGATGGGAGAAAGGGACTTTATATACATAGGCGTAAGGATTCTGAAATATGGAAGGATTTCCTTTTACCAAAATCGTGCGTGTAAGAAGCGGGCCCACAAGGGCGCCCAACCTCCCAATGTCGCCCAAGTTGCGCCGGTCCCACCAGCTAGCGCGCTCAGTTTCCCAAGCCACGCCTGCAAGCACGCACACCTTGCGCCGGTCCCACCAGCTAGCACGCTCAGTTTCCCAAGTCACGCCCACAAGCACGCACAGCTTCCACACCCTGCGCCGGTCCCACCAGCTAGCACGCTCAGTTTCCCAAGTCACGCCCACAAGCACGCACAGCTTCCACACCCTGCGCCGGTCCCACCAGCTAACACACTCAGTTTCCCGACTCACGCCAACTTCCCAACGTCGCCCAAGCTGCGCCGGCCCCACCAATTGTGCCGACCTCCCGATTTGTGCAAAACTACCGGAGGCAAGGATTCCAAATCCTACTTATAAAAGGTCGACAAGCCTCCTCAATTCTCTTTACGGTTTTTTGTTGATAGTTTGTCACCATCTTATGCTTACCTCACAACAAAGCCCCCCTGTTCCGAGCTAGCAGGGACTTAATGTTGATGGTGGTTTCTAAACAAGGGTAAAATCGTAAAACCCCATGACCTAGTGTTACCCGCAACACATTAACTAAGAGCATTGAACTCGGGTGTAAATAATTAATAGGGGTATTTTTCAAAATACCAGATTAGGTTTTCGACCACGGAACCCTAATTCCAAAACCAAGCCGCACACTGCGCACCATGGCAACAATGCCAAACCAAGCCGCATTGCTCGCGCACCATGGAAACAATGCCAAATCAAGCCGCATGTTGCGCACCATGGCAACAATGCCAAACCAAGCCGCACATCTTTGCGCACCATGGCAACAATGTCAAACCAAGCCGCATCTTTGCGCACCATGGCAATAATGCCAAACCAAGCCGCATATTGTGCACCATGGCAACAATGCCAAATCAAGCCGCATGCTGCGCACCATGGCAACAATGCCAAACCAAGCCGCATACTGCGCACCATGGCAACAATGCCAAACCAAGCCGCACACTGCGCACCATGGCAACAACGCCAAAACCAAGCCGCTATGCCATTGGCACACGCCAAATATAGCGCCCTAGGCTTGCAAGACTTGCAACTAGGTCAACATGGCCGTACGTGCCATTGGCACATGCCAACACGTACCGCAAGCCATATTTCCAAGTCGTTATGCCATTAGCACGCGCCAAATATAGCGCCCTAGGCTTGCAAGACTTGCAACTAGGTCAACATGGCCGTACGTGCCATTGGCACATGCCAACACGTACCGCAAGCCATATTTCCAAGTCGCTATGCCATTAGCACGCGCCAAATATAGCGCCCTAGGTTTGCAAGACTTGCAACTAGGTCAACATGGCCGTACGTGCCATTGGCACATGCCAAACACACACGCTGGTAGCCTAACTTGCAAACCGTGCAACCTACCACCAAGGCCACGGACCTAACGGCCACGCATGCCATTGGCACATGCCAAACACACACGCTGGTAGCCTAACTTGCAAACCGTGCAACCTACCACCAAGGCGTTCCACACACGCCATTGGCACATGCCACATGCGCCCATAGCAGCACCACTTGCACTCAAGATGCAACCAACACTCGAGACGTCAACACAAACTGGGGGATGCTTTCTAGGGTTTTGGTTTGGCGGTCACAGCATGCAGCGTACACTACGCTCACATTAAGAAAGCGTGAAAAGGAATAAAGCGGTCAAATAAAAGAGGAAATAATGGTGAAAACGTTTTCACCCATTAACGCCATGCGGTTACCACCTCCTCCCATTATTTCACCCTTTACTCTCTTCTTTCATGAGGCCAGGGTACGTTTCAATCTCGACTTGTATAAATAGGTCTTACCTATTTCCACCGGACAACAAGTCTCGGTCAAGGAGAAAAATACTACACTCTCGTAAAGGCAACTTTGCAAGCTCTCCCAAAAGCTTTCATCTCTTGCAAGCTTCCCAAGCTTTTACTTTACGATACAAGTCGAGATACTACTCTCCCAGTATTCGGTCTCAACACCTTTCTTGGCTTCCTCCCAAATCAACCCTTCTCTTCCACTTTGTGACCGAAGCAAGTCGGAACGGCCATTTATTGGTTTAGGTAGGACTTGTACAGATTGATCTCTCGAATCTATAAAGTGCTCACGTGCAGCACATTTGTTTAGGGTTTGAACCAGTTTCTCACTCACCTACCGAACTTACCAAAATCGGCAGAAACGATTTTTACCCATAAACACCAGATAAAATGTGGCAATGCTAGAGTTTGACAAGTTTATACTTTATACAAGCTCTGTAAGCCCATCCAAATGGACGGGCTAGTTCATTAATAATCCAAAAGAAAAAGTAATAAGCGTTATCATAGATTGTGTTTGCATCAAACTATGTAAAAGATCATTTCACAGAGTTTATAATCATCTTATAGTCCAAAGACTCTTCGTTCAACACCAACATGTGTCATCTAAATCCATTGATGGATCCATTCCCCACTTTTCTTTAGTATTCTAACAAATGAGAAATCATGGCTCAATAAAATAGCAAGCTCTCCGTTTTGATAAACAATGACACTCTTTACAACGCTTAACATCGACATGGAAATATCATGCCAAAGTTTACTATTTTTCTCCCCCTTATCTATCCAAATTTTCCGTGTAATAACTACTTAGAGGAACTGTCAAACTTACCATTTGGGACATACTTTCATCAGTTCAAGGAAGAATTAAATGAAGGATGACCAAAAATATGCATCATCAACTAAATTAAGCCACTGGAAGTTAGTTGGATTAAAACAAAAGCAGCTAAATGAACACAGTCAAATACCCACATCAATGATTTATGCGACACGCCAACGAATCAAATTTGTTATTCCCTTGCCAGTAAATCTACGATTCAACATAATACAAATGATTAGACAAAGTGCATGCAGAGACACAGAGAAAGAATGTTCATATATTCACGTATAGATTGTCACCTCAATCGTTTAAACGTTTACTGCAAGCGAGTTTCGATTTGCACGGGCTAATTCAATAATTTGATTTTGCATCTTCTGTCATTTCTTTTATGGTCGATCATCTGTTAGATTGAAAATATCAACCACTTAGATATGATTTCCAAATATTGTTTTCTTTAACTCAAGCTAATTCAATTCTCTTTCAAATATACACAGTATAACCTATAGAAAATTAAATGATTTGAATAACTATCTCATGTCCCCCCTGTTTCTTCTCATTCTCACCCATTATGCTTTTCTTTTTTTTACAGTAACATCAAAAGTGTTTTATGTTGTATTCACTCTTGTGATGAAACCTCGATCTTTCTATCGTTTTCCTGATTGAAGGAATTCATCTTCGTCACATACATGCCTCTAGGTTGGAGTAAAACAATGCAAATTTTTTTTTATAAAGAAGATGGTATTTTGTCATGGACCTCACTTGAGTCCACCACGTCACCCCGTGTAATTATCCGGACAAGTATCGCTCCGTTAAATAGTAATACTATTACCACTGTATAAATAGTAATACTAGTGCAGTAAAATCTCATCTTTTCCCCACTTCCCTTTCCATTAAAAATATCAAAAATATGGGGTATTTTGAGCATGTCGTGAAAAAAGACGCTAGAGGGCAAAAAAAACTCGTTTGATTGGGGCAGAAATATTAATTGGGGGCCTAGACATTTTATTTGCACCCCAAATTTTTCAGGGGCGTATTAAACCGAATGTGAAAATATTATTTTACCCTTCACTAAAAATAAATCTTAAAAACCTATTAACCCTTAATCCTAGATTTTACCTAAACACCACCCATACTTTTCCTAAGTACCACTCACGATCTAGAAATACAATATATGTTGACCTGATCGAAAGTGGGTGATAAAAACATGTCTTCCCCCGCTACCACCGTAATACAAAAATATACATCATTACCATTGCCGCTAAGAATAACAACCACCCTTCTGATCTTAGTTATAGGACTCTTATAGAGATTATGTATGTCTGGTACTACAAATCTACAATGGATTTGAACTAATCATGAAACATACTGAATACTTTTCTGAAATTATATCGGTGAATAAGATCAAAATTGAAACCTGATTTTTCTCCACTAATATTAAAACCTAATCAAAAAAAAGAAAGAAAAAAAAAAATTCACTTAATCGCTAAATTTAAAATTGGAATAAAGATTAAGATTAATCTTAAAAAGGCTGAGATGTTAATGATGTTAAATTGGGTTGGTGATTACTGTGCTTGGACTGAAATTGGTGTTGCTAGCCATGAATGGAGATGGACTCGAATTTGCTGCTGGTGACTGAAATTGGGTACAACCCATTTGCTGAAGGAGGATTAGTAATGAGATTCATTTGTGGTCCAACTAGGCAAAAGTACCGTGGATTGAAATATGATCTAATTGGGGATTCATTTGTGGTCCAACTAGGTGGTGATGGATCTTTGTCTCCCTGCATTAAGAGGATGTTCATGGATTTTATCTCAGATTGGCTTTTTAATGGTGGCTGATTAACAAGGTGTTACGTGATGGTTAGAAGAAGAAAGAAAGTTTTTATCACCCACTTTAGATTAGGTTTATAATTATTGTGGTTTTAGACCGTGGGTGGAATTTAGGAAAAATGTGGGTGGTATTTAGGTAAAACTTAATCCTAAGCCCCAATTCATTTCTAATTCTAAACAAAAAGATCACTCCTCCCCTCTCACCCTCTCGACTCTTCTCTTCTCCTCCATTAACGACTCCAAGAAAAAAAAAAAAAAATCTTCACCCGAAAAATTTCAGTTACAGTAAAAGGGTCGTCAATTCGACAAGCCTAAACCCTAACGATTTTTCATATGCATGTAGAGACCATAAAAAGTCGTTAGGGTATATGATGATCAAGATAACGAACCTATTTCTGGTTTTCATATTTTTACCCTAGATTAGAGTCGTTAACATAATATAGAAACCTATGACGATCCTCTATGGACGACCCTTTTTTAAACGTCAACGACCCCAGATGAAAACAAGCAACCTCTTTGTCCCAAAAAATTTCAGAGTCGTCTTGGTATAGATACACAAAATAACGACTCTTTGTGACCCAAGTTAAGAGTCGTCAGGGTATATCATATTAACCTGACGATTTTTCATAGCCTGGAAAAGTTGCAGGTTTGAGTCGTCATTTTTGGTGTCAATACATTGACGACTTTTATAGAGTCGTTGGGGTATACATCCTCGACATTGACGACTCTTTCTACGTGTTGTGACATATATCCAATCCATGGGAGAATTTAAGATAATCTTACCATAAACACAATCATCTTTGTTACTTGAACCTTCTCCAACATCATTTCCCCTACTTGAATTACTCATTTCTAAAAACCTCAATTTTTCCTCTAAAACCTCCTCTTCTTCTTCTCAACTCACCAAAAAAAAAAAAAAAAAATTCTAAAATCTGATTTTAATCTAATATAATCTAACCACACTAATTAAATTAACTTTATTAAGTTTTAATACTAATCATTCAGGGGAAGTTTAGGTATTTAGAAAATATTTTTATAAGAGTGACCCAAATTAGGTTTGGGTGACCTTTTTTGTCCTCTAGTGCAAGGCCCCTAATTAAAATGTTTGGCCCCAATCAAATTAGGCAAAAAAAAAAAAGGGGATGGAAAGAGAGAGCGAGAAAGCAAAAAGGTTTTGGGGAAAGTTCTTGAAAAAATATGGGAGCGGTTTACCTTGTTTGGCCTTGATAGTGGTGGTGATAGCGGTGGTGATTATAGCCGTGTATCTTTCTCGTTAAGCTGACGAATTTTCCCTCTTCTTCTTCTTCTTCTTCTTCTTCTTCTTCATCAAAGATTTCTTCTTTTTTTCGTAATGGGCGATTCTTTAGTCAGTTGTGGTGACAATGGTCACAATCTCCTTTTTTCTTCTTTCTTCTTCTGATGTTGGAAGCAAAAACAGTCATTATTCATCAAAGATTTCATCGTTTTTCATAATGGGTGATTCTTCAGTCAGTTGTGGTGATGGTGGTCACAATCCCTTCTACTCTCTTCTCCGTCCAAATACTTCTTTATTTCCTTGTAATGGACCTCAGACATGCCTTTTGCCTGATTTTCTTGGTAAACTCTCTCTCTCCCTCTCTCTCTGTTCTCTCAATTCTTTATTTTGATTCTTCTTGTAAATCTTGGAAAGATTGCAAGAATGGTGTCTAACGATATCTATATTGGTGTTAAATATTGGTTCTTTAATTTACTCACTGAAATTGAAAACCCTTTTTTAAGTCTTATCTTGATTCTTCTTGTAAACCTTGAAATAATTTGAAGAAATGTTGTCTAACGAAATCTTTATTGGAGATAAAATGTGGTTCTTTACTGAAAAATGAAAACCCTTCAGCTCTAGACACCCATAAAATTCTTTTACCTTTTATTATTGTTTGTGTTCTTCATCTATTTTTTGTATCTGTGTGTACTCACTCCTTTGGTCATCACTTGATTTCTCAATCCCAAGATGATGAGAAGTTAGTTTGACAAAATGCATAATGTGGGTGTGTGCTTAACACTTTTGTTTTTGTTTGTTTCTTGTGCAGCTGAGAAGATGGGTTTGCCGAGGATTCCAGCATTTCATGCTGATAATGGAACTATTGAAGGGCTAGAAAATGGTATAAACTTTGGGTCAACACAAGCGACAATCTTGAGCTCAGGCAGGCTAGGCTTCCAGGGATTGAACCAACAGCTACGCCAGGCATATGCGACACTTCAGTTGGGACAAGACAAAGCTCAAGAAGTTATAGAGTCATCCATGTTCTATCTTTCTTTGGGCAAAGACGACTACATTAATTTCTTACACCCAGATTCTTCTGGTGTCAGGCACAGATTCAGTAAAGAAGTGTCCACACAGATTCTAGTCAACCAGATGATCCGGGTTGTCAAGGTAAACTCTTCTCCCTTCTTTATTATTACTGGTGCATTTCGTGGGTTGAGGAATAATTGAAACTTTAAACATATTGCTGGTAGCCATTCCAACCCCTCAGTTTGTGTTGAAACCCTAGTTTAGCTATTTCAGTCTGCCTATGTTTTCCTTTCAATTCACTACAATAGTTCTGGGGTACTGAATTGTGTTTTTCAATTGGTTTATAATGGATTTAAGGACCTTTACAATGCAAATGTGAAGAAGATTGTGTGCATGGGAATTGGTCCTCTTGGATGTGTATGGGAGTCCTCTCGTGATAATTATAGTCATCATCCTAGTCACACATCATCAAATTCTGGCGCTGGCAGTGGTTGGCAAGACTGTATGGAAGATGTCAATGTCCTTGTTCTAGAATACAATGCACTGTTGTCAGAGCGGCTTCTGGACCTAAATTTTGAGTTTCCTGATGCTCAGATAATCTTCTGCGACGTGTGCCAAGCTATGATGGATATCATTTCATTCCCTAGACGCTACGGTACGTATCTATTTACAGTTGGTACAGTAAAGGAGTGACTCTTAGTTGTGTCATGCCGTGAATTTCCCTTTGGCCTGACATCTCTCATATGTTAGGGTGCTTAAATCATCATGCCTAGATGCTAGAGAGGACAATAACATGTACCATGTCACTAATAGACCAAAAAAAAATTGAAGGATATTATGATTTGAGTTGAAGTTTGTTTTCGATGATAAAATACGTACAGGTAAACTGTCGTTTCTCCAAGTAACTACTGAATACTTGTTGACAGAGTTCTGTTACTTGTGTTCACTGCAGGATTCGAGAATGTAAATAGGTCTGTTGTGGAACTGGTAGATATGGTGGTATGGTAGGGTGCCAAGCTATTGAGATGGCCTGCGACGAGCCATTGACCCATGTCTGGTGGGACTTCCACAATCCTACACAAGCTGTGCACTCATTGCATGCTGAGTCGGCTTGGAACAGCAAGCCATTGGATATTTGCAAACCAATCAGCATTGGACAACTCTCAGTTCCGTACTCAGTGTAAAAACTACTTCATTGTACTTTGTACAAGGGCTGAACCATTGAATTTTACCAGGCCTCACATTTCTCTAGTGGTTCAGGGTTCCTGAACCTGAGTTACTTTTCTTTTTCATTTACATTTTCTTTTTGTTGGCAATTATTGTCCTGTAAAGTTGATCAATGTAAATCCATTGTCCTGTAAAGTTGATCAATGTCCAAAATGTGACATAAAATCGAAATTTTGCATGTATTTTTTTTTTGTTTTTTTTTGCATTTTTGCCTTCGGGAAAAATTCCAGTGCAAGGTTGTAAGGATAATTTGAGCATATTACTGACAAGGAGAATTGAATTAAATAGCTTAAGCACTTACTGAGTTATTTCACTTGCAGGATTTACACTTTTATTTCCATTTTCTGGATATAGGTGTTCCTGCATTACATGAGTATAGTGGAACGGTTTTAAGGGAGATAAATGGTCTAGACTTCTGGTAAACACATGTTCCCCCCTACTTGCTTACACATTTGTTTGTGAAACGGTTATAAGGGAGATAAATGGTCTAGACTTCTGGTGCTTGAAACATGAAATTTCTAGTTCACATGCAGTTTGCAGACACCCACCCCTAGGCATTTCCCCCTCAGTGTTCAAGACAGCATTCCAAGCATGAGATGCTTAATCAGGCGATCACCACCCACAGACACAGATCACAAGTTACATGTAATTATTCTTCAAAGCATTTCAATGCCGCTTTTTTTTTCCTGATGACGACGTTGCTTATTGTGTTTTTTCTTTTTTAATGAGAGAGGTTGCTTATTATCACCCTCCTCTGCATTTTTCCTTTTTAGAAGCATATCCTCCTCTGCATATTTCCACAATAATTCGATTCCATCCATGTGACCCATCCCAACCACAGCCACAACATTTTTTCTAATAGTTCGAATTTTCTCAAACAATAACTTTTCTCTATCATCACTAGTGAAATCGCACGCGCGATACGCCTGCCGCCGGAACCTGACTTAAAAAAGCATTTCTATAACTTCCAAGAAACGCCGTGGTACCCAATCAACAATTCACAACTTCAATTGTTGAACTCCACTAAGATGTTCGCACTTCTCACATACTGTCAAGAAGATTTTTTTTTTCCATACTGACATGAAACTGAAACCTACAAAACAAACTTTCATTGAATAGTCTCTTAAATTTACACAAATAAAATATTTTCACACATGCTACATTTAGGCAGTAACATGTAAGCCTGATTAGCAAATGAAATACCACAGGCGCATTTGAAGGAGTCACACTGTCAGCAAGGCTGAATTCAAACAACTCTTTCAAGGAACATGAGTCAGTCTGCAAAGCTCAATGGCCACCACCAGCATCTAAGTTTCGACTTCTCCTGCACACTCGCATGGACGATAGCAAGTATGCCAATTTAAAACCAATTGAAGTCGAAGGAACAAAAACTTACTGTCAAGGAAATAAACACTTAATCTATTAAGATACAATAGAATAGACTGGCCAGAGAGCAATATTGGGTGAAGATTATATCTTATTATCTAATAAGATATACAAATTTATGCCCCAGATCAACCTGTCAGTCATAGTTGATGATTTTTTTCCTCTGGTTTTTAACTATACAGTCGTTCTTGTCAACTTATCATTTTGCAGACTTCAGATTCAGGTACTTTAAGAAAAACAAAAACACAAGATACGCCACAACATCATAGACACCAAAGATGCCAGCAGCAAGACCAATATGATGTTGGAAAATTTGGGTAAAAACGGAGGATGAAATAAACACAAAAGAAATTGTTGTACTCAAAAGCTTTCAAGGCTCATACGATTTCTTTTAGACGATTATTTCTACCCTCCCAATATCAATTGGCGATTGCAACAGGTATGCAAAATAATGCCTTCAGGATACAATGAAAGCCCTACAACAGAGAAATTGGATTCAAGGTTTGCACCCCTTGACCCAATCAAGAACACACTAGAAAGAATTCTGATGATGCTTTAGAAAGAGAGAAAACAGGTTGAATTCATTGATTAGAATGGGAGAATGCCTTCACTATTTATAGGGATATTCATGCCTATTGGAGATGCCTCTTCACTTCCAAAAGACACATAAGGTGTCTATTGGGAATGGTTGTCTTTTATGAACCATCACACCTATTAAAGGTGTCTCTTCATCTCCAACTAACATCCATTGTGTTTATCCAACACAGAATACTTCCCCCGTCATAGCGGCAAACCAAAACATAAAACCATTTTATTTTCTAAGATATTGAAAATATCCAACAATCTCCCCCCTATTTTCAATAACCAAAAACATGAAAATAAAAACAACACTTTTTAAATCAGAGTGGCTGCATCACACAAGTGACTGCCTACGTACCCGAGTGGGATCAAACCAACGTAGTTCAAGCACAATTGAGACTAAGCATCATCGTTGAAATCAAATACATAAATGATAGGTATCTTTTGGATTTGAACCTTCACTTAGTGTAAGAAACTCAAAGCCTTATCGAGATTCTATGGTGAAACCAGTCTTGAACCAAGTATCCCTTATGATAAAACCGGAGTCTCCACACATATTGATTTCATAAATCATGTGTTCAGAGCCAAGCACGTTAATGGCCATGTGCTTATATCCTTGATTCATGAGACTTCTTTAGAGAACGGTCTTCTTCTCTTAGGAAACAAACTCGATTTCCATACTCATATAGGTAAGTCTCGAAGGTGTTTCTGCGATACACCTTTTACTAATCACAGACTCATTAAGGATTTACATCCATCCTATTTTCTTGCAGAATCCCTGCACTAAACAGAAATGAGAAGTTTTTACTTAGTGCACCATAATCACATCCATAGCTTGTTGGTACCACATTGAACCTTGTTTATCCTTTTCAAAACATAGGTTGGGTTTCTACTATGGGTGATCAACCTTCCTTCACAGACCTTAGTCCCATTTCTATATACTTCATTGAAAACATTTCCTTTGGGAGACTTTCCATAAATATGTCTGCCAAGTTTTCTCCGTTTCAATGGCTAACTGCAATTACTCATTTATTGAGTAATTGACTTACCGTTCAATGTACAAGACTTGTATGTCTTGACCTTTCATTATAAGTCTTTGTTAGAGACGTTATAGATCATAGCCCGATTCACAATTAATCAAGACCGCCCGGATGGCTTCTTCAAAAAAATGAGATCTATACAAGTTAGGTTCTAAGCCATTCATCCACATTAATTGCATCTACTCATGCAATCAATTCTGAAAACATTATTAAAAATGTTCCTATTTGATTTTACAAAATGATTGTAACCTCTCTAGTGATCCTAATTAACATTTACGGTTAATTCACAAAAAATCATTATAGACTTGCATACACTAGAGGCATAGAAAATTTGTAGGCAACTTACTTGCTATTTCAACAAGCACATTATTACGATGAGTAAATCCTCTACTCATGCCCAATCTTCTACAAATTTATACCCAAAAACATAGACAATGTCTATTTAACATTTTACATTATATAATGCAAATGTTCATTATTTATGCATTGGTAATATCGTAACACCTCATCGTTGGATATTTGGTCGGCCGCCCAATCTTCCAATATGTTACATATTCACCGGTATTCCATTTTCCTTTTCGATGTCATTTAAGATATGTCAATTTCCAAATTTTGGAACCATATAATTCTTAATGAAAGAATTATGATTTCAGACTTCTAAATTTATAATTCCTACCGCAAGAATTATACCCGTACCAAAAATTGTAGTCTCAACAATCATTGGTGATCTCCATTTTGGTTCTCTAATCTTAGAGCATTCATGACAATACTTTTCTAATGTCACGCGACCAAAATTATGTATCATTTAACACTTCTTTGATTTGTGTTAAGTACAAGTCAATTTCTGCAAAACATGCACATTCATATTTTAGAACGGAAAAACTTCAAATCCAATGACTGGTAGGGATACCATTTTATTGGATTTGGCTCTGTTTCATGGTGACAGTAGAAATCAACCACATAAATAATGTATGTTTATCATACGCAACAGAGGCCATATAAGAACAACGAATTAGGGATGTGTATGTTCCCTTCGTTGGGTCTACAGATACCAATAGGTACTATTGTGGGTAAGCAGGTCTGGATTAAGATCATATATATCTCATTTTCCTTTTCTCTGTTCTCTTGATCCATCCGAATTCAAAAGAGATTTAGGGACCTACCTGCCCAAGAAGTTTCATTTCTTGGCGAAGAGGATGACACAAAATGAGATAATATGGATCATCGACGAAACCTGATGACTACATCTCCCATTGGAATGACACATCTCTTCGTACAAATATCAATACGCTCAAATTTACATCTCTTCACAAAGTTTATGTCCCTGCAAAATCTAGCATGTAATAAAATTAATGCCAGTGGATACACAAGCGATCCATTATTTCTGTTTCTTTGTCAAACGTAAATCACACTTTAAACAAGCGCGCACTCAAGCAGAGAAGAGGTTAATCTCAACCAAAGAGAGAAGGAAAGTTCTACAACAACGATCCAAAATGGTTGACATATGACATTTCAAATGAAGAGACGTTCCAATTTATTTTGTAACCACCAAAGTTGGTTAGGAAACTTATTCTGGTCCGAGAAACGGAGGGGTAAGAGTCACGTCCGTTCGGTATTCGTCTAAACCGTTGGAAACAATTAGAAAAACTCAAAGGCAAAATAAAAGGTTAGTACTTTCTCCTTCACATTTAATTTCCAACTCACTACCTATACAGTTACTTCAACTGTGTAGTCCTATACTTAATTCATGGCATGTGAGAATTTAGAAAAATCACACCGAAAACATAAGTATATCATGCATGTAATTAATTCTCGAAAATCGCATGTGTCCACATATGGCATCATGCATGTATCCAGAAAACTAGAGAAATCTGAAAGACAATTCATTTCTTGTTTCGGTCTCTTTGGAAATTTGATAGAAATGCCTCTTCAAAATCCAAGCAAGTGGATTTATATGAATCATAAATTATGAGGGATTTTCAATCGTCCAAGCCATACTTAATTAGACATTAAAAGTGATGATTCATGTATTCACAGTATGGAATATAACAGAAAATCAAAGAAAGATGGGTACTTATATGAGTTCATGGGAGTTTCCCGAAGCAACAACCATTAACAATCTATTCGCCGATGTTGGAAACAACTTCTCCATCAACTCCCGTTCTCTCTCTTTTTTGTTTCTTCGTTCCCATTACAATACCCAAACTGTATTGTCACCCTCCGTAGTCAGGAAACTAATCGTCTAAAACTGTTGGAAAATTTGGGTAAAAACGGAGGATGAAATAAACACAAAAGAAATTGTTGTACTCAAAAGCTTTCAAGGCTCATACGATTTCTTTTAGACGATTATTTCTACCCTCCCAATATCAATTGGCGATTGCAACGGGTATGCGAAATAATGCCTTCAGGATACAATGAAAGCCCTACAACAGAGAAATTGGATTCAAGGTAATTTGCACCCTTGACCCAATCAAGAACATACTAGAAAGAATTCTGATGATGCTTTAGAAAGAGAGAAAACAGAGTTGAATTCATTGATTAGAATGGGAGAATGCCTTCACTATTTATAGGGATATTCATGCCTATTGGAGATGCCTCTTCACTTAAAAGACACATAAGGTGTCTATTGGGAATGGTTGTCTTTTATGAACCATCACACCTATTAAAGGTGTCTCTTCATCTCCAACTAACATCCATTGTGTTTATCCAACACAGAATACTTCCCCGTCATAGCGGCAAACCAAAACATAAAACCATTTTATTTTCTAAGATATTGAAAATATCCAACATATGATGGGGTAACACGGGGAAAATGTAAGAGATAGTGATGTCTCCGATCCAATATGCAAGAAAAAATATTGTGGTACCAAGACCTCTAACTCTGGACCTCTGGTAGACAATATCTCCGAGCAGAGTATTGTTTGAGTTTGGACAAAATCCCATCACAAAGCCACATGTGTAAACTACAACACGGATGGTTGATAGCACAAATAACAGATTTTATCTTCCTGTTAAGATGTTGGCGATGAAGGACCACTTAAGTATATCTACTTCCCACCAAAATATCCTACCAAATTGTAATGGACTTCAACTTTTTATATATACGTGGGTTTTAGCACTCAACATCAGGTACCTAACATGACATGTATATGGTACACCTAGAGCAATCTTTTTGATGGTACACCAAGAGCAATCTTTTGCTAAGTGCCGCTGTCACATACTCACGTTGTCTAGCTACTGTGATAAGACTTCAGCTATATCTGAAGTCACACAACAATACTAATGATTCAAATTACTGATCTGTATTTAAAGGTTTTCAATATTAATCTACAAATAAATTGCATCAATACTTCATTGAACAATGCAAAATTGACTTGTATCCTACATACATACCTCCATGATTGACAGGGGGATAAAGAAAGGAAGAAACATGACACTTACCTCAAACGTTACAGTTCCAAGTTCTAGCTTGATTTTCGCTTCTTTACGTACATAAATACATCAGGCTCTGTAAAAAAATTCTGCAAGTTGTTAGGAAGCTCAATGTTAGCTTGGCTGGTAACTTGCATTACAACAAAATATGTAAAAAAGTTAGCCGTTTGAAAGAATTCACTACACTATTATGATCCAGAAAATCATAACAAAAGTTTGAAATAGCTTCTTGCAAGACTAAAGCCTTTATCGTTCATGTATTTCTTGCTAGCTAAGTGGAGCCTATGTTTTTGAGGAATCCCCAAAAACAGTAAACATGAACTTTAATGGAATGATTTAGAAATGTAATCATCTTTGCATAAAGAAATAATCACGATTCATAAAGAAATAATCAACTAAAGAACTAGCTCGCGCAAATTGCGCGGGCATGAAAGACCTTGTAGTATATAAGATAAGATAAAGCACCTTGAACTGTGAAATTTGATTAGGATTCGAATATTTAGTTTTTCTATTATCTCAAGATAAAAGAAAAAAGAACACAAAATCAAAAGGATACGACGACATATTGACATAATCACGAAAAGAATTGCACAGTAAAAGAGATAAATATTCATGTCTCTTGTTGTTAAACCAAATGCCCTTTCCTGTGATGTTTCATTTATATCGGTGTAGACTAGAGTGGGAAGATAGAATCTTACATGTTCCGGATAGTTTTTTTTCTCGTTAGCCATATATTCCCGGTAAGATGCTCTAGTGTAGTCTTTAGAGACGTCAGCAAACAATTGTTGGGCCGACCGAGCGAAGCGAGGGAGGACCTTTATATGGCCACTTTTTTGTAAATCTAAGTGATCAATTACCACAAAAAGATTGAGAATGGTCCATGCTGAAAAACCAAAAATATCCCTCTCTTTTAGTCCAATTACTATAACCCCTTATATATCCTATTTTTTCAGGGGTATAATTGGAAAGCAAACTTTAATATAACATATCTAAAAATCCGTGCCTTGGAATTTTACAAATTTTATCTTGTTGGAAAGCTAATAAAAAAATCTATCCAACGAGCACAAACAACAATATCAAATTTAGAGTTTTTACGAAAAATTCGGAGGTATTTATCATTTTAGGCACAATTTTAGAAAATTAAATGTATATTCATTATGCAAACCACCACAAAAGATACATAATACTTTATGTAGCAAAATTTTGGTTTATGCATCAACTAATTTTCCGTTCCAACTAATAAAACGATGTACTCCCTCCGTTTCAAGAAAAATGATACTTTAATTTTAGGCACAATTCTCGAAAATTGAATGCATAGCCATTATGCAAACCACCACAAAGGATGCATAACACATCATGCAACCATATTTTGGTTTATGGATCGACTAATTTTCCGTTTTTGAAAAAGTGATACTTTCACAACCGTTTCGGGGAAAAGTGAAACTTTCGCTCTGTTTGGGAAAAGTGATACTTTCGCTCCGTTTCGGAAAAGTGATACTTTCGCCGGTTTTGAAAAAGTATCACTTTTTCTCAAACCGGCGAAAGTATCACTTTTCCGAAATGGGGCGAAAGTATCACTTTTTCTAAACGGGCGAAAGTATCACTTTTCGTAAACGGGGCGAAAGTAATCGCAGACGAACCCCATGTTCAGATTCTTTTTCGGTTGGCCCTCCCACCGTGGCAACGGTCGTACTAGTTTAATTTGTTTCCATAGCAGAACCCAAGAGAAAACTTTTGATATCTTTTCTAAGGTGACCTGCCAAGTAAATAAAGAAATTATTCTTCCTATTTTAGAACAAAATTAACAAATTATTGTTCCTGTTTTAGAAAAAGATTACCCAACAAACTGAAAGCAAAGAAAATTGAAGATAACTTACATCAATATCTTCATCAATGGGGAAACATGTTGCTCTGATTCTAGAAGTTTCTTCCATTGCAACCTGAAAAACAAATCTCTAAGGTTGTGATATGCAAAGCATATGTGTACCGTACACAAATAACAAAAAATTAAGCTATAAACAAGTTGATGAGCATTTCAGCATTTCATAGTTTATTCAATAATTACCTTTATCTCCAGGCCATAAACTATACCATTCTTGCTTAACTGGAATTCCCGACAAGCTAGAGCAAAGATACTAATCTTCATGGGTAACTTCCAAGGAGCGTCTATGCAATCGCAAAGCTTCTCAAACAAGTTAACATCCTCCTTCCTTTTCATTAAACGGGCACGTTGCTCGCACACCTCAATCTGCAAACAGGCATTGTCATTCTACTTTTTTTAATTGGAAAAATATTGAGAAGAAAAGGATAAGACGATGTAACTATAAATGTGCAACTAAGTTTCTTGAAAATTAAGAGGATGTTGTAGAAGGCTAGAAGCTCAATCATTTTTTTTTAATACAACTAGACAGTATCAATCAAGAAGATAAGATGAAGAGCACCAATATTAATACATTGTAGGTGACTCTATCCTTCAGACTATCATGGTGGAGGACACTCTGGGAACTTCAAATGGATGAACATAACCCTATGTAACAAGAAGAAGGATCTAAAACACGTAGTGTCTCCCAGATTTTGTATACTCAAGGAACAACAATGAATCTATATTGTCCAGCTATGAATAATAAGATAGTTCTGGCAACATAGCTTTTGAGTGTAATTTGTAGACGTAAATATTTCCAGTGGTTTTGAATCTCAGAGTAAAAAACATAGTATCATGCTATGAAAATATCATTCAATTTGAGCTGGCAATCATAACTATTTAAAATGGCTATCAATTACGCATGTAAAACACTAGTGCATCCCGGTTATAAAGAATTAAAAGAATCTCATAAATAGTTGTTGGGAGTGTTACTTACCGCCACTGCATTAGGCCTGACATAGTTGATCACCTACATTGCAAAACAAAATTTCAATTAGCAATTTACACGGGGAATTCGAACAACGATAAGTTAATAACCATATTCACAAGCAATCGAATAAGTAACAAATATAGTTTTTAGGGAAGAGAAAAGAAACCAGCATAAATGTAGCAAAAAGCACACGCATCAGTAAGTACAGGCAACAAACTGCATATATTCACTAAAAACTACTAGTATGATTTAGTGAATCGTAGCAAATATTCATGTTGAAGCTTATCTTTATCCTACACTGCATATATTCTTATCCTGCACCACGGCATAAGAATACAAAACAAACCCTAGAAAAATCAAGGTTATGGCAAAGAAAGAAAAATTTAACGAAATTATACCTTCTTGACAGTATCAGCACTCTCTTTAGAAATATGACAAGTTCCAACAAGGTAGACATTAGACTTCAACTTCGAATTTTTTTAGTAGAACAACTTTTCCATCGGTAGGTATTCCAGGAATGCCATGCTGGTAATGACTCGTATCATCATCATCATATCTTTCTCCGAAGTTTGTTAATATCGCGGACATGTTGCTCTCTTTTCTACTTTTAGTTCTCTTTTCTACTTTTAGTATTTGGATATAAACTGATAGGATCCTACACTAACGAACGGATCCTAATACTAGCAATAGAGATTCTTTGATCGGAGGAGATCAACCACCTCAAATAAGCAAAAGCTCAATTGTATTGAATGAATAACGCTGATAACAGGATAGCCAGTATATATAGGCTATAATAAAAACTCATAATCCTAAAGAAATACTGAAAGAAAGCATAACAAATATATATTCCAAAACAAATACTCCAACCGATTTGGAGTACTAAACATTAACAAATTAAAACTCTGATTTGGGATCAGTATCCAAACATCCGACCCATCTTCAAGTAAAGCTTGTCCTCAAGCTGCAAAGGTAGGGAAGCGACTAATGGAATCAGTAGCATCTTCCCAAGTAAAGTAGAGACTAATTTACATAGTATACAAGAGAAGTTCCAAAATCAAAGATTCTGGAACAGCCACAAAATCAAAGATTCTGGAACAGCCACAAAATCTAAGTTGATGCTTATCCTCCTGAATTGGTACGTCTGTCTCATTTCAGCTTGTATTTTTTGGTCTCTTGTTTCCACCTTAGAAGGATTATAAAAGCGAAGAATGTTACTAAAAATCATAAAATATTATAGAGTCAACACTTAACATCCGCAAGTGTGCGGCTTAACAGATTTTGGATGTGGCATCCACGTCCAATCCACAAAAATTAAGGATTTTATATATCTGCCCGCACCTACCTAGTTCACCAAGCGGCAGATCAGGCGTTCACCCGGTTCTAAAAACATCTTACATCGAAACGTTGTTAACATTTCCGTGAACTTGGTTTCTCAGAAAGAAACTTTTTAGAGGGTTTTTGGATTCATAAATCTGGAGGCAGAGAACAGTTTCTCTAGAACTAAATGGAAAGGGGAATTAAGAGATGGGTAGTAAATATATCTCAATGGAATCCAACCCAAGATGAATTTTCTTTCATTCTCTCAATCCTTCCTTTACATGAACACTCCTCCATAACAAGGTATTATTATTAACTTGTTGCATATATTTAAAAGTTTGATTCAATTGATATTGAGCATATTAGAGCAACCTAACCTACTAACTGAAAACTCGATTTTGGTTCTAGGTATGTTAAATTCGAAGATAGAAAACGAGCAATTGTCAGTAGGTTGCTTCAATATGCCCTTGTACACGAAGTATTTAAAATCCCGTTTGATGAGATAAGAATAAAGCGCACGATTGAAGGAAAACCTTATTTGGTATGAAATCATACTTCTTATGTTGTTATTATGGATCCACGTTTTTGAAGCGTAGGGCAATTTTTCAATAGGATTATTGGTTTGCAGGAAACTGATGGGGAAGACATGGAATTTCCTAATTTCAATTTCAACCTGTCACATCATGGGGATTATGTAGCTATAGCGTCTGAGCCTCTATCTAATGTTGGAATAGATATCGTTTCACTTGTTATCCCCAAGCGAGAAACGGCACTCGAATTCATCAAGAACTTTTCATCATATCTTACAACTTTTGAATGGGATAATATTGTCAACGCTGGCACTTGCAGTGAAATATTGGAGGAGTTTTACAGGTAATCTGCCATAAGGATTTTTGTATGGATGTACAAGGTGAATTGGTTACAATATGTTTGTTCTCTCTTAAGTATTAACTGTCTGCAGCAATTGGCTATCTTTTAAGCTGTGTCCTTTTGAACTCTGTAGCTACTGATATATTATGTAAGTGCTGTTAGTATACGAGGTTATGATCCATATTTATTTACCCCCCGTTTGTCTAGATACTGGTGTGTGAAGGAGGCCTTTGTCAAAGCTACTGGGGATGGACTAGGGTATAAGTTAGATAGGTTGGAGTTTCATCATACAAATTGGACGAACATATTTGTCAAGATTGATGGCCAAAGATCAAGAGAATGGATATTTTTAATTTCTGAGCTGCCAAAGAATCATTGGGTAAGTCCATCTTCTGATTTGATGTTCTTTTTCTTTCTAAGTCTGAATATATCATTTTACGCTTTGGTATTTTGTCTTTCTGGTATTCCACATCTTGTGTGCTTTTACTTTTGCTAATTTTTTTTTTTTTTTCAAGAATTGATGAAGTATTTGCTATGTTCACTCTCCCCTGCCAGAATAGCTTGTTTCTTGGCTTGAATTGGGGCACTGCGGCCCATAATTTTTTTATTCTCATCCCTTCAGTGTACCCAATCAAGGTCCATCCATCCAGTGTGTGGGACTACTCTTATATTTAGTTACTGCCTCTAAAACAGCTAAGTCTGAAATTTTGGACCACTTATAAAATCCTAACATGATTTAGTACTTGTGAAACCCTCACAGGGAACCACACCATGGATCATTTCCACGAGGGTCTACCAAAGTGTATTGCAGCACTTGCAAACTAATCAAGTAGACTAAAAAACTTGGGACTAAGTGTGACATTCACTGTAGGCCATTGCAGAATCGACCCTGCTTAGAGAAGAGCTGAATATATAATGGACCATAAGTAAGTTATTAACTATCTAAGTAAATCAAAGGCTGAAGGCTTGAGCAGTCTATTATCTCCGAGGCATCAGCAGTGTTTCTGGCAGATCTGTACTGTTCAATTGGACTCTGAAATTTCTGTTTAATTTTTACTAAAACCCTTGATGAAGTCGCCGATGCCAAATTTTCTTAGGAAAATGTTTTTGAACTCGCGGTGCGAGTTCAAATAGCGAATTCGCAGCATCACAGGCCATTGGATGTTGCAGATATGACATCATGACTTAACCACAGTTATGAACTTATGTCATGTCTGCAACATCCAACGACTGTGATGTCATATCTACAACATCCAACGCCTGTGATGCTGCGAATTCGTTGACTGCCCAACCAAGGCTTAGACCTATTAAAGATATCAGTGTGATTGACCAGACTGCGCTACACCTTGAGCGGATCTGTCGTCCTCCTCATTATAGTCCTCCTAGAATCAATTGCATTTCGTCGGAATACATCCTGTCTTTTCACTTTAGTAGTCCTATGCATTGTCAGTACTATAGCCCCAATCATGGCTACTAATAAAATCAGACTAGGAACCAAAAACCAGACGGAATAGTAGGTATAAAGTAAATTGCCCAATGTTTCCAAATTAGTCCAACTTTGTACCTTTCCGGCATAAACCGTATATCTCAGAGAGGTCGTCTGGGTTGGTAGTAATGGAATGGTTTCATTGTCTAAAATAAAGAACATTTCCCACCAAAGAATCAGTCCAATAATATCACTCACTGGTAAGTTCATAACTGTGGTTAAGTCATGATGTCATATCTGCAACATCCAATGGCCTGTGATGCTGCGATTCGCTATTTGAACTCGCACCGCGAGTTCAAAATTTTTTCCATTTTCTTACACCATCACTTTTTAGCTCATACCTTATTTCTTAGAACTCTATACTTTGGGTTTGCACTTGATTTGCATTCATAGAATTTTAAGCTGCCGTCTTGGAAATTACAGGTATGTGTTGCAAAGGGCCATCCAAAGAGAGATATCAAGAATAACATGAAGACACTACAGTTAACCAAGTTGTTAGGAGAACAAGAGAATCCTTCGAGTATGCCACACCCAAGCTTCGTGCTACTCAGAGTAGAGGAACTCCTACATGTCTCCTTCAGAGTAAGTTAAGATATATCTACTGTTAATAGGAAGAAATCTACTTTTAATAGGAAGAAATGTATCACTGACTGCACATATGTTAAACCGGAGCTCACCAAGCCCCTAATGTACAACATTTCTCAAATCCTTCTCCGGCATACTCTTTGTTGTTCTAGATGTGAAGTAAGTTGGAGCAGTTCATCATAGACTGTTGTTCAAGTTGGGAAGTAAGTTGGAGCAGTTCATCATAGACGAATGATTTGATGGAAAAAAATGTAAGCCTTTTTATAAGAGGAATGAAAAGCGCAGTGTCGTAATGTTCAGGTTTGAAATTGTTACACTTTTAAATATTAAGTTGATGTTTATCCTCCTATATTGGTATGTCTGGCTCAGTTCTGCTTGTATTTTTGTCTCATAAAAAGAAGAATGTTACTAAAAATCAGAAAATATTATATCTTCTCAAAGGGGAGATACAGTCCAGCAGGTAATTCCGCAACTTAATTTAAAGGCATGATAAGCTGTACCAGAGAATAGGGCCACCACAACACAGTCCCTGAGTGGAAAGACATATGCAACATCTGAAAATCAAGTGCCTCTATATATTTGGAGGCTAAACAAAATACTATACTCAAGCTATCATCCGTGATGGTTGTGCATAAACATTTTCCCTGTCTGCCCACATGCTATAGCTTCATCAGGTATGTTTTTGACACGATCTACAGCTTCAGCAAAAATGACCCCCATGCCCATATGCAAATGAGGTTCTATATGGCAATGGAACGCCCAAACACCAGGATTATCCGCAATGAATCTTATCACTGTCCATCCATATGGGAAAATAACCACTGTATTTCTCAATGGTGGGTTCTTCAAATTCAGCTGCTTCCCATGTTTTTCCTCTGAATACATCCCTTCACCATATCCCAAAACCCAAAAATCATGCCCATGTAAATGCCATGGATGTATCTCACTCACATTTGCAGCCAATGCATTTGTGTTTTGAAGAATCACATCGACAGTAGTGTTGAACTCAATCTTGTAGACACCGCTGCTCTGTGTCGCATTAGGTTCACTGGTGGGATTCTTATGTCATAATTACTAGAAAAGGTCTCTGGCGGGCTTTTATCATCAAAAGCACCTTTGACTTTATGTTTGAGGGAACCCAAATAAGGAGTTGATGGTAAGACTAATGAGACATTGTTGATGGACCATTTGATAATCCCATCGATCCTGTTTTGTGTGTTTAGCAAAAAGATTCGACGGTCATGTCGAATTGGAGGCGTGGGTAAGCCTAGTAATGCAACAATCTTATTGGCAAATGACTTACTGGCAGTAATATCATCCCATGCAGGAGATTGAGGAAGAGCGGAGGTCGGAACGGATGGAGAATTAGGCAAGTAGTTTAAGATGGTGAGGCCTGGTGGAGGAACAGGAGGTTTTCTTCCTCTCTGACTTGCAGAAATCCAGTAATTCTTTGATGGGTTCTGATCAGTTGTAAAAAGAACTGAATAGCTCTCCCCGAGTAAATATCGATGTTGTCCACTGCCACTGGTTTAATGTAATTCCCATCAGCTTCCACCAGTATCATTTTGTGATTCTGGCATCAATCAAGAAGGAAAAGTTAATTCAAGATTAAGCCGAGGAGTTTAATATAAACCATGATCTAAACAAAAACAACAGGGCTTGTTTAAGCAATGGGTGATCATCACTATTTCTTGAAAAGTTACCAGGAAATGAAAGTGATAGTTCACTGTTTACTTTACAGGCCTGTTGTTGTAAATTATTAGGAGGTCTGTTCATTTTACTATTTGATAGTGACAGAGTAAAAACTTTTTGACTACACAACGATTTTAAGTCTTGACATGGTAGAGCCGAACCCCTTCCAAATTGCTTGTGTTTGTTTTGGCTTAAGGTACAAAGGATCAAAGCAAGGATTGGTAAATTCTAAGATTGTGGAATTTTGAGTTCTTACATAGATTGAAATGAAAAGATTAGGGACGGTTCTAGGAAAAAGGCACTTTCACATTTTAACAGGTAAGAAACATTTTTGACCAATTTAACTCGGTTAACATGCATTTAACTCAAAGGCCTATGCAGGAAAGTTCCAGGAAAGAAGAAGGAAACAGAACGCACCAAGACAGACTCTTTTTCCTTTTCCTTTTAAGATTTGTTGCTTTAGACTTTTTAGGTAACTTGACAAATGAAACATCAAGATACTGTGCGCATTATTCTACAGGCGAACGAAAAGGCACCAAGCCCCAACAATTTCCAAAGTTTGCAAAAAAAACAATTTTAAACATGTGATCGAATTTCTCTCTCTTTTTTTCCTTCTTTTTTTCTGTTTTCCATGTCAAAGAATGCATCTATCTTCAAAACAATTTACCAACCGACCATAAGATCGTGACCTTTTACTTTTAGATTAGGTATAGAAATTAGTAGGAGTGTAGGTCCTTGATTAGTTTCAGACGAATCAGTATAGAAATTATTAAGCTTTCTCATGCGCAATATTATTTCCCAACCTATCCCTTTCACGGGTCTCCAAAAAGTGTTAACTATTGAATGAAAATCCATCTAGAACTAGACATTCCCAAAACGTTGTTTAACTATTCTGGCTAAAGATTGGGAAGAGCCTATCGCAATTAGCCATGAAATTTGGTCTCTAATCTCTATAATTTTTTTTTTTACTTTGTTTGATAATAAAAAAACAGTAATATTAATTAGACAACTATTTTGACAGACTTACCCCAATGGCGAGGTTGAGAGAGGAAAGAGAGGTGGTACTTGCAATCCGCAATCGGTATGTTTTGTTTGGCTTAACACGAAGAACCTGGGGTGCGCATTGGGCATCTGCTCTTAAACTACACAAACTACTAGAACCGTTGCCAAGACGCGCAGCAAGTGAGCAATTGTATTGTCCTCTACCATTCAGCAGAATTGACTGGAAAAAGAAAAAGAAATGAAAAAGACTAGCATGAAATTCAGAAACAACAAACGCGTTAAGTTCACTTTGGAAGAAAAGTGATTATACCTGTGGCTCGCCAATCCAACGCAAGGGTTTAGATGATAGGCCAACTTCTTGCTCGTGCACATTTTTGTGCCACCAATCACTCAAGAGTATGTTGAATTCTCCATCATAATGGAAAGGCTCTTTTTCACCATCGGCCACATCAACGACCAGCGACCCATACAGGCCAGCTGATCTTTGCATACCATAATGTCCGTGGTAAAAATATGTGCCCGCCTGCACCAGTCAAAGCACTTGACTTTATTTTCTTCATAAAGCCAAAAAAAACGCACAACTAGTTCAGTCAGTCCATCAAAGTAGCAAGTTTTCATTGTAGAGGAGTAGGAAATGTTTTCTTTATATATGCACTATTGACCATACTGCTATAACATGTGAATGTGAATACACCGGGGAATTGGTGGTCCAACTTCACCAACTTCTCACTTAACCTGGTAGTTTTTTTTTTCCAATGATTCTAATGATTCTAGACATACAACATTTTAGACAACACTAAAACAACCTCCTCACATGGAACTAACAGGGGTCCACTTTTAGGCCCTACAATTAGAAATTTGTGAAAGGGTTATTTTAGTATTATCTAAAATGTTGTATGTTTAGAATTTTTGTTTTTTTTTTTCTCCATAAACATCTAATTTTAGGCAGTATGGCTTAAAACTTCAAAAGTACTGCAGTCGTCCATAAGGAACAATTCCCCGTATTAAGAATTATTCACTTAAACAATATATGTGTTTTTGGGACAATAGTTTGGGAAAAACTAAGGAATACGCTTCAGAAGAAAAAAAAAAAAAGGATAGTGTTTTCTTAAAGTATTTCCAAGAAAAACAATTCTGTCATACAAAAAGAAGAAGAAAAAATGTTATATTAGTGCGGAAAAGAGAGGGATTAGTCTTTTTATCAATTTAAAAAAGCAACCGTGTTACTCCCATTTTGTTAATTCTTCTAGAATTCTGCCTCCGTGCAATTCACATACCCCTACATCCTTAAATCTAAGGCGAGATTCAGTCACGAGATTTTCTTACGGGAGCATTCCCGGTCAGTTTTGAAGAGAAAAAGAAGAAGCTATGTTTATTACCTTGTCAACTTTGAACCTGTAAACAAAGGTTTCTTCGGGATTAATAGCACACTGTGAGATTGAAGCTGTTCCATCTGCCCATGGTGTGTCAAACTGTTTCATAATTAAGACATGCTTATCTCATTTAGAGAGAAGAGACAGAAAGGATATATATAAATATAAGTTGATGATCATGATGCATTACTTACTTGTCTGATGCCATGCCAATGAATGACTAGACCTTCAGTATGCAGTTTATTAGTAAGATGAACAACAATAGTATCACCAGCTTTAGCCCTGATTGCTGGACCAGGAAATTGACCATTGATACCCATTACTACATTTTCTAAGCAATCTGGCGACCAAAACATATTCGCTACTTCCCATCTAAAATGCCTTGTTTTTGGTGATGAAGCAGCAGCAACAGCACCTAATAAACAACTACTACAAAGTATCACCAATATAAAGTGATGAAATGAAGAACCCATTGGTAATGATCTAGATCTCTCTCTCTTTCTTTCTTTCTCGTGTTGATGATCAGAAGATAAGGCTCATCAGAAAGTCTGATGAAGTTTAAAGATTAAAGAGAGCATAAAAAGAGAAAGAAACAACGAGCAAAGTTATTGATGGTTGTTTAGACATACCTCTATATATTTATACACACACATAGACAGTCTACGTATATATATATATATTTTATTAATTAATATTACCGCTGATATGATTGTTTCTTTTTAATTAATAGCAGTGAATTGAATATATATAGTTATATGCACATGCCTGTATTGTATTGCTATACCTATGTGCCGAAGAAGCTTCATAAAGTGCGTCTCTCTCTGTCGCACTTTTTTGCTTTTCTACAAGTCTACTTGTATTCTCTTCTAAATGTCACTGTGTGTATCAGATTCAGTAGTTGAGTTATGAGTGGAGATGGGCATATATTCTTGAAAAACTGCTGATGGACAATATTGACAATCCAGGCTGGAAAGGCTAAATGAATTCCCTTAATTTTAATCACACATCTAAAATTGATTACTGCATCTATGCGCCTTTTTTTTTTTTTTTTTTTTTTTTTTTTTTTTTATGAAAAGATAAAATTTTATAAATAAATCAAGTAATATAGTACAAAAGGTTTACAACATCATTTTTCTCAAAAGTATTAGATAAAATACTTGACTTACAATTTTTTCTCTAATGTGTAAAGATAAATATTGGAGGCTTTTGATTCTTGCTTCCTTAGCAAAAGTATCCGTCATGGAGTTGTATTTTATGTTAATATATCTAACCCTGGTTTGAGGAAGAGAATCCAGATTCGCTTCAACCTCTTTTATTGTGTTTTCAGCTTCCCAAGATTTCCTTACACTTCTTGTTAATGAAATCGGCAATACTTTTGCAATCTGTGACAACTGAAACACTAGATAGAATATTATTTTTTAACCAAGATGTAGCTTTAAGCATTGCCTTTGCTTCTGCATGAACTGCTGTCATTGCTTTATCCGAGCCTGCTTCGATATGCATGAATTCCTCTTGGTCCACTGAATACAAGATAAAGGCAAAACCCATTGATAGATCTTCTTTCCTGAAAGCCGCATCTATAAAAATTATCCAATCCGTGTTCAGTGAAGTCCAATTTAGAGTTGATACTACTCCCTTTTCTAGCCGAAGTTTTTCTCGTGATTGATATTGAAGCTGTTGATTGTAAATATTTGTTTATCATCTCTTGAAGCATTGTCGGGTTAGGATCCCTTCCTTCAAAGACAAGCGAGCATACGTGTTTCCACATAAACCAGAGAACAGTAGCAATTTTGTCTGAAATTTGAGTATAGTTCGGCTCTTCTATCCAGTTTTTGACCCAATTGCATATTGAGTCAGAAAAATGTGGGTTGTTAATAAAGCTTAAAGAAACCCCAAACCAAACGGCTCTCGCAAAAGGGCAAATTCTGAATAAATGTCTTCGTTTTCTTGAACTTGAGCGTTACACATCCGACCGTCCGCGAAATATTGTTCATATGAGCGCAAGTCTACTTGAAGTTGGTAGAGCCTTTCGCACTAATTTCCAAACGAATAATTTAATTCTTGGAATTGTTTTAATTTTCCATAATTTCTTCCATGGGAAATCAACCATAGTGTCAATTTCTTGATCCTGGTTGTTGAGAAAATTATAGATATTTTTCACTGAAAATGCTCTTGCACAGTGGTGCCTCCACTTCATTTTATCTTTCTTTTCGCTTTGAGTTGAGATTGCAAGGATTTTTTTCTTTAATCGCAGGATTGAAATATTCATCTAATTTTTCTATATCCCAACTGTTATCATGAGTGATAAGCTCTTTTACCATTTTTGGAACTTGGTCTCCTCTATCCGACGGTTTTTGAACTATATTTTCATTTGGAATCCATCTGTCTTCCCAAATTTTCTTGACTCCCATTTTTAACTTGCCACACGAAGTTATCCTTTATGAGATTCAGACCTTTTTGGATACTAGTCCAAATCCGGAAAGATTAGAAGATCTAGAATTTTCAAGCGGATTTGTGTTTGGAAAGTATTTTGCTTTTATAAGTTTAACCCATAATTGATCCGGTTCGAGAGATTAGTCCGGCGCGCAGTTTGGTTAGAAGGGCTAAATTGAACTGATGAGGGTTTTTAATGCCTAAACCCCCTTTGGATTTGGGTTTGCATATACCAGCCCAAGTTTTCATAAAGCCTCCTTATCTTTTCACCCCATCTTTGTTCCACCAAAAAATTTCTTTGTATTATGTCTGATTGATCTAGAGTCTCTTTTCGCAAGGCTAATACTTGCATTTGGTAGGTAGGATAAGCTTGAAGAACGGATTTTATCAAAGACCTTGTCCGTTTGCATGTGAGAGTAGTTTCGATTTCCAGCCTTGAAGAGTAGAATAGTACCTTTGAAGAAGAGGTTCAAAATTCTCTTTCCTATTCTTATCAAAGAATAGAGGTGTCCCCAAATACCTTTCATTTTTGGTCATCAGCTGAACTTTTAAGATTTTCACAATTATTTTTCCATGTCTCGGGTGAATGCGGCGGCTAAAATATATTCCCGATTTTTGAAGATTAACCATTTGCCCCATTATTTCTCCAAAAGAGGATAAAATGTCTAATAAATTTTTTGCTTCTCCTAAATCTGCTCCTGTGAATAGAAAACAGTCATCGGCAAAGAACATGTGGGAGATATTCGGAGCGTCTTTATTGATTTTCAGCTCTGATAACTTTTTTTCCGCAATAGCTTTCTCCAATAGTCTGGATAGAATTTCCATGCAGATTAGAAAAAGATAAGGGGACAAAGGATCTCCTTGTCTTAATCCTCTAGAATTTTTGAAAAGTCGGACCTGGTGAACCATAAAGGAGGATTGAAAAGGACGTGGTTGACATGCATTGCATGATTAGATTTACCCAAAAGGAGGTAAAACCAAAAGATAAAAGAGCTTTATTAATGAATCCCCACTCCACTCTATCGAATGCTTTAGAAAGATCCAGTTTAAGAGCAAGGTAACCCTTTTTGGCTTTTGAAATTCTCATTGAGTGAAAGAGCTCGTGGGCTATGATAATGTTATCCGTAATTTTTCTACCCGGAAGAAAGGATGATTGGTTGGGGGATATAATTTTGTTTAGGATAGGTTTTAGCCTATTAGCTAAAATCTTAGAGATTATCTTGTATGTAGTATTGCTTAAACTTATGGGCCTAAAATCTGTTGGGGTCTGAGGAGTGGAAATTTTTGGGATTAAAGTGATAAAAGAATGATTGAAATCAGGGTTTAATATCCCTGTTTTAAAAAAATCTTGAATTGTGAAAGTAATATCATTGCCCAAAATGTCCCAGTTCGCTTTAAGAAAGCCGGGTTGGAAACCGTCCGGGCCCGGAGCTCCCCCATTGATTCATATTAGAAATGGTAGCCCAAATATCTTCCTTTGAAGGAATTTCACAGAGAGAGGAATTTTCTTCTTCAGAGATGCAAGGATCAATTATGTTTGAGATATCAATATCATAATTGTTCATTTGAGAAGTACTAATCTGAGATAAATGATTGACAAGAAGGGAGTAGATTTGGTCTCTATCAGATAACCATAGGCCCGATGGCTCCCTGAGAGAATTGATTGAATTGATCCTTTTCCTATTTGAAGCGGTCGCATGGAAATATTCAGTGTTTTGATCATATTCACTAAAGAATTTATCCCTCGAAAGTCGGTGATAGTAATCATTTTTTATTCCGTACCATTTTCCTAGTTCGGCTTGAAGCTTCTTTAATTTTTTTATGTTTGATGAGAAATTACCAGCTCTATGAATACTCTCTATTTTATTGTTTAGAGTTTTTATATTCTTGTGAATATTTCCAAAAACCTCAGAGTTCCAGTGAGATAAATCCGAAGAAAGGAGTTTAAGGTTCGAATGTAGATCAATATTGGAATGTCTATCCGAGTGGAGTCTCCAAGACGCCGAAACTACTGAAGATAATGTTGGGTGAGATAACCAAGATCTAATACACCTGAATGGCTTTTGTAGTTTCTTTTTTTCCGGGTTAGAGTCTAAAAATATAGGGGTGTGATCTGAACCTACTATAGGTAAGTGAAGTACCTTTGTGTCTGGGAATACCTGTATCCATTGGTATGAGATCAGAGCTCTGCCAATTCTTTCGCAGATATTTGCTTCTCCATGTCTGTTGTTTGACCATGTAAAAGGGGCTCCTTCATATCCCGCATCTTGCAGACCCATAGAGTCAATAGTTTGAACAATAAAAGACTTGCTACTCGAAGACGCTTTATTGCCTCCTTGTTTTTCTTCCGGGTCAAAAATGACATTTAGATCCCAAATCAATAACCAGGGACTATTAACCCGTAGAGCAAATTCTGTAATATATGTCCATTGTTCGATCTTATCATCAGTCTCCATTGCTCCATAAACACAAGAAATCAAAATCTTCTTATCCCCTAGAGTTACTTCAAAATGGCACACATTAAATTTTGACTCTATTAATTTTATTTCTACATTGTTGTACCAAGCAATGGCTAACCCTTTGGTGATTCCCACATAAGGAAAAATAAACCAATCATGAAACAAGATTGTTTTAAAAAAAATTCCATTCGAGACAATGGCACTTTTGTCTCGGCCAAGAAAACTTTTTCTGGTTTGTAAAATTGACAAAGATATCTAAGATGATCCCTAGTTAATGGCGTTCCTATACCTTAAAAGTTCCAAGAAAGGATTTTCATAATGGAAAGAGAAGTAGAAACTATTGAGATTAAGAGGGGTAACAACCCTGAATTTATAAACTTAAAGAGAGTAAACTGACTGATGCAGAGCTGAACAATGACAGGGAAAGTAAAGAAAATGATGGAAGGACAAAAAGTATTTAGTCTGGAAAGGAGGAACATTAACAAAGAAAAACACAAAGGCTGGCAAGGATAAAAGACTTCACAAAAAAATTGGAAAGAGATTTATAATTTCAAAAAGAAGTATCCCGACTCAACTCCACTAGAACCACAATGACTAAAACCCTCAAACTACCCCTTGTGACTTGCAGAAGAAGTATAGACTTGAAGCAGTGTTTAACAAATAAACTGCGGACACTAAAAAACAAAAAAAAAACAAAACAAGAAAGAGCTCACAGTCTCTAATGGCATTATACACTACAAGTTCAAAAAGAAACCGATCTATTGCAATTTTTGGGTGTGAAAGAAGATTAACTCAGCGTGGTTTGTGTCACCACAATCTCCTGGGGAAAATTTCATTACCAGCTGCACTTGAGGTAGTATTATTGTTCTTGAACCATAGTTTGAAAGAATCTGGTTGTCATTGAAAGTTCCAAAACTGTATCATCTCTGAATTCTGACACTCCGAACTCTTAATGAAGTCACCAACTTCATCTTGAAGAGCTTTTGCTTGTTGATGAGCAGTATCAAATGGAAATCACACTACTAATATATGTTCAAGCAAACCACTGTAGCCACCAAAATGAAAGGATGGTCATGAAGTTCAAAAGTTCACCCCATTAATTAAACCCAATAAAGAATTAATAAAACCAGAAAAGACGATTAGTTGCCGAAAACTTATTCTAGAATTGGTTGTGATTTATAAAACCCAATTGAAAATAAGAGTACTCAGAATCTTATTAGAGATAGACACATTAACTTGGGTTAAAAAGATATATGGAAGGATTTCTATCAAATGAGAAGATGCAAGAAAGATCGGATTTTCCCCAATTCTTAAAAAATAGCCCTAATAACTATCCAAACACAGAATAAACCAATCTATGCTACTCAAGTTCAAATTTATATTTGATAAAGGAATACTGACAGAAAAACAATCCCTAAACTTTCCAAGGAAATATGATGAAAGACCAACAGTTGAGGCAATAAGAGAGGCAAACGAAAAAAAAAAAAACCACGACACAGTTTGACAAACTGTCTACAAAACTCAAGTTCAGGGATATAAGAGAAAGGAGGATGTTTACAACATCACCATGCCCAACAGCAGGCATGGTGATACAAAATCACATCCAAAGCTACAACATGAGAATGCTTTTGAGAAAAAGGAATTTTAACTTTAATTTTAAAAAAAGAGGGGCATGAACCAGAGAAGCATAACTCACAGCAACAAAACCATAATAATAGGGTAAAAATTAGGGATTCACCAATGGAGAAAACAATACAATGGACTTGAGACTACGATAGAAGTGATGTATAGGACAGATAATACTAGGAATTAGGTATGGTTTTCATAATAAATCACAGACAAAGGTGTAAAATTAGGTTGAAACAATCATCAAAATCCAAATATAATAGACAACTAATAAAGCAATTAGGTTCAATTAAGGGGTGAACTTAAAAATAAAAACTTAAACCCAAGTCCAAATATTACCTGGATTCTCCATCAAGAGACTTTCCTTTCCCAAACAGAAACCGCACATGAGAAAAATTGGAGATGATACAGAGATCCATTAAAACAACCACCTCAACTATCCTTAAGTTAAAACCCCCACCCATCTGCAATAGATCTAATAACTTGAGTGTAAATTAGCCATCAGAGACCATGAACGGGGATTAGCCGCTCATGGCTGGAGAGAATTAGTGATTTAGGTTGAAAAATAGAAGAAAAATCTGGTTTTACTAGGGTTAGTGACGAGATTAAAAGAAAATTATAGGAGTTTTTTTCTCTAAATCATGGAAGAGTCAAGAAATTTAGGGTTGTATAAATGAATCGGAGGGGAAAGAGTTGACCCGTTTTTTCGCCCGATTCCTCGTTGAAATTCTATCGAGTTTATGCCTCCAGTCCCTGTATGGGAGAACCTATGCCTCCGGTCCCTTTTGGAGGAATAATGTAATGAATTAAAACTGATTATATTTAGTTTTTTTTTTTTGGTATGCTGCACTTATATTCAATCTGCCCAAAGTTTAACCCAATCTACATAGATACGCCGTTCCATATTTCCATCTATTAGAGTTAAACTAGTAAAATTTTCTCCAATTTAGTCAAATTTTTACTAGATGTGAAGATATAATGATCCTGGCTAAATTGGGGCCTACTGTGATTAATTTGGGCCTACGACTACAAGACAAAAAAAATAATTTGAAGTAAAATGGATAAACCCTTATCCAATTATTTTACGAAATGGCAAAACTACCCCTGATTGATTAGTGCTAATTTGGGTGATTAAATGATGTTTAATCAAGTTAACCCTGAAATCAACTACCATAATTCATCATCAAAACTAGAATATTTTTTTCTTCCAAAACTCGATCCAGAATCGGTTGATGTTAGTGCAGTTGTAAACCGATTCTGGGTTGAGTTTTTTCAAAGAATGAAGTAAACCCAGAATCGGGTTTTTCAATACCAAAATAAACCAATTACAGGAATCGGTGTTTATATATACCCACATAAACCGATTATACCTTACTTTCAGAAACAAGATATTCATTACATAGTTTAGGAAATTAGCGCATTACATATATATGATAGGATTCAGTATGGGTATTCTAGAATTTGACACATCAAATGTCCGTCAATGAACCTCCGAGCACGTCGGTACAACGTCGTATATTCTTTGTGGTGAATGAACTTAGTTTCCCAATTACGAATTCTCCATAGCCCATTGAAACGTTCCAGCTGAAATTCAGTGAATTCTTAAATGTTAGTATATGCGAACTTTTAAAGATGACATAAGTATAAATATTATCGGATTGCTCACTTTTTTCTCTAATACGAGATTGTGGATGATATTGGTACACCATATTTTTAACTTTAACATACTCTCGCATTGCACTTTTATGTAGTTGAATCGGAATGCCAAGTCTCTCCATTTGCGGTTATTGGGATTCCCAGTACGTCCGTAAAAGGAAAAAGTGTTAAAGTAATCCGATTCTAACAGGAAAAAGTTACATAAACATTGGGCATTCTTTCTTACAACAATCGGTTTACTCGATACTGTTATAAAACCCGATTGTAACATTACAATCAACAATCGGATTTTATATATGCAAATAAAATTCGATTATGGCTAAGCAGTGGCTATACAATCGGGCTATGTGGACACATATGTAATCCGATTTTAACGAAAAAAAGTTATAGAAAAACAGTTATCCCTACGGTTACATAATCGGGCTATGTTGGTATTAACATTGACCGATTATGGTTCAAATTTTTCGAACCAGAAAACACATGCAGCACAATAGGGGTATATGGGCATGAACAACAACTGATTACTAACACAATCGGTTCAAATGTACACTAACATCGTCCGATTCTGAACCCAGAAAATTTTGATTTCAAAATTATCGATTTTTGAGCGATTGCATGTTACTAAAACCTAGTTTAGAGGATTGGGTTGATAGAAAAGTACCTGATTCGACCCATTTCCTCCTCTTGTGCGATCAAAGATGGCTCAACTTCCTCAACCGTTTTCTTGGATTTGTTTCGAATTGCTTCAACAATTCCGGGATTATCCTCACTAGGAAATTTCCTGTTAGTAGGATGCTTCACTCGCGTTGGTTTCAACGAAAATTTATAGAAAAAAGGAACGATTAATCGTTTTTGGATCGTCGATAATCGACGATGTTTTGGTTTCAAAAAAATGAAAAAAGAGGGAGAAGAAGAAGAGAATAATCGGTTTATGAGGAGATGGAAATGAAAATCTAATTTTGTTTTAAATTTTATTATTAAGAGTTAATGAGGTAAATTGGTAGTATTAATATTTCTTAGGGGGTAAATTGGTAGTTTCAGCAAATTTAGACACCCCTTATCATTTCCTATTAGATAGCTGAAGTAATTCATAGGCCCAAATTAATCACAGTAGGCCCCAATTTAGCCAGGATAATGATACACAATTTATTGATTTACTTTTTTGCTAGTTATCAACCTTATACAATACTTTTCAGGTTGATCGAGTCCGGTTCAGGATCGTTACACAGTATTCAAATTCATTACATCATTTTTCAAAAAGGGTTTATTTTTTCCAAATATCCTGGGATTTTTGGCTGGTGGGGAATATTTTTTCAAGTTCGTCGATCCTTAAGACGCTTTCAAGATTGTTGGGTCATTTACCCTTCCTACCAAGGAGGTGAGGGAAATTTGAACCAACTCATCCGATTTGGAGGATTTAATAAAAGCAACTCAATGATTTAAAACACCAAAATATCTTTTTGAACAGGACATGTGATCACGTGGAAGGTAACTTTCCGTTAGATATTTTTTCCATATAGAAAAGAAGGTTTGGCAACCCTTATATTTGCAAAGTTCGAAAGAAAACGGATTTATATTTAAAAGATGCAGCATAAAAACATAAAAGGAGCTCACTTTATCAAATTGCCTTTTATTTCCTCAGGCAAACTCGAAATTTATTAAGTAAGGTCACCTTCGATAGGTAAGACAACCATACAAGAAGGGAGGACCAACACATATAAGCTTTTTCCACTCCACGCAATTAGGTGATGAGCTCTCAGATTACAATTTATTGGAATAAAATGACAATCAAAGTTTGTACTACTAGAAAAATAATTTTAACGTCTTTTCATCAGGCATCCGAGGTAGTAGAGCCATCGTAATACTGCAAAGGCAATTTTTCTACCAGAGCACGAGCATTAACCCATAAGAACAATGTGAAATCGTGAATTTCTTGTTTGCTTTCTACATGTAGTTGCAGGAAATCCTACACTACACCCCTCATAATATTTTGTAGATCTAAATCTTATTAATCACCTAAATTTCAAATATAAGTGCTAGAAATATAAATTGACACAAGGATTTTTTACATGGTTCGATCAATATGATCTACATCCATGGTTCTTCACTATGAATTTTGAGGTTACATAAGAATTACATTTACAATCTCCATTAATGGATATTTTGTAGAGCTCTAGATCTAATTATTTGGGGAAGAAGATGATAAAGAAAATAAATCTCTCCCTAAAAATATCTCTCTCCAAAATATCTCTCTCTCCTACCAAAATTATCCTCCTTTTCTCTCTCCTGCTCTCCTCTTTATATAGTATTTACATAGTGGATGACAGCTCATGTACAACTAATATTTCCCTTAATTTCGGATTTACCTTGCGAATTCTCGCGAGAGTATAAATGTTAAATCTCGCAGACATTATAGTTTTCGTAAGATCTTCGCACTTTCTTCATGTTTACGTTATTGTTATTTGTTATGTTATTTCTGAAATCACTTTGCGACGGTTTCGCGACGTTGTTAATGAAGATTCCGCAAGTGTGTTGTTGTTGCGATATTTGGATCCTACATCTTGCCTCTTTTTTTTTGAATATTGCTTGAAGAGCGATCTTTAAGAAAAAATCTGTTGTTGTAGTAGTCTTTGATCTTTGTTGATGAAGGAACGAGCGAAAGAATACTGGACTTGAAAAGTACGTACTTGCCTCTATTCTTTTGCGAAGTTCCGAAGCTTTGCGAAAATAAGAAGTATTATCTCTTGAAGTATGCGAAGTATAAAGTATCTTTGAAGAGGTATATGAAGTATGAAGTATCCTTGAAGAAATATAAGAAGTATCCATCCTTGATTGCGAATAAGAAGTATTGCGAAATTATTACTCCATGCTCTCGCCTCATGCAATGCTCTATTCTTTTGCGAAGTTCAAACTTTGCGAAGTGAATAAGAAGTATTAATCATTGAAGTATAAGAAGTATTGCCTCTGTTCATGCGAAGTTATTATTCCATTTTTGGTGAGGATTCTTGTTGTTCATTGGTGAATATCTTCTTTGGAAGTGATTCTTGCCGAGAAGATAAAGAACATAAAATGTTTTCTTGGTTATCCATAATTGCCTCTGTTCTTTATCTATGAGGGTATAATCATTGAAAAAGTGTTGAATGAGCGAGTTATTTCTTCATTCTTATCTTGCCTCTGTCTCATACTTTGTTCTCATGCGATAGTATAATCTCTTCAAGTTGCTTATAATTGTGAGAAATAATTTGGCGAAATAATCACATTCTGCGAATTCTGAATAATTCTGCGAAACTCTGAATAACTTTGCGAATTTTTGTAAAATACTTGTGCGAATATAATGCTTATGTAATGATTATGTTATGAAATGTGTATGCGATGTTTATGCCATGAAATGCTTATGCGATGCTTTCATGATACGAGTATAATGCTTGTATGATGAGAATGCTTATCTACTTGCAATGTATAGCTAATGTTTGTGTTACTTAGCTCATTTTGCCGTTCTAAAATTGATGTAGCTTTAAATCGCTTCCATTCTTCATTTCTATGATTTTGTCTCTAGTATATGCATTCCTCTTTGTGTATTTATTGTTCCTCGCAAGTTCTTTCTTGTGCTTCATATTTTCTTATTCCTGCATCATTAGTATCACATAATAATATGATCATAATATCAATTGTGCGGCGTTTGCATTGCCTCGGCCTCATTATCATGTATATGTTCGCAAGCTTATCATTTAATCATTTTCGCAAGCTCGCAAGCTTATCATGTAATCTTTTTGCGATAAAAGAAGCTGTATTACTGCATCCAAATTGTTTATGTTGAATTTTGTCATTGCGACAAGATCGCAGGACGTCTTTACATTTTCATGTAATAACCCATTGATCTTGCCTTATCATTTATCTTGTGTGGTCTTATTTTGCCTTCCTAGTTAAAGGTCTTATTTTGCCACCCCTCATTATTGCGACAATATGACAGGCCTAAATATGCTTGCGAACATAAAGCCCCATGACATTGCCGTCTTGCGACGAAATCGCAGGACGTCTTTACACTTTCATGTAAAGACCCATTGATCTCGTCTTATCTTTGTCTTTTGTATTATTGCCTCTTCAGGATCATTGCACAAATATGACAAGCCTAAATTTCCTTGCGAAAATAAAGTCTCATGACATTTGCGTCTTTTGACACTTATCGGCTCCTAATGGAGGGTGCCGCCCTTATCATCTCCTCGGGTTGCCCCTTCAAGGAGGCGTACATCGGCCATACAAGACTAGCTCCTCCCATCCGGTCTTAACAGCAAGCAGTTGTTTTCGCAGCCTCTTATCCCTTATACCTATAGGGCTTATGGTTACGAGACTGCACCCTAAGTGGAGTTTTCTTCGGGCCGAAAAGCATGTGCCAAGACTTGTCAAGAGTGGTAAGGAAGTTCCATGCTCCCCGCACTCTTGACTCAACCGTGTACCTCGGCGCCTTGGTCATACGGCGACTCCTTGGAAGAGACCCTCGGTCGTCCAACCGGGTATAACCTTATATATATAGTTGGAAATCCAAGGTATCTCACCGGATAGGCTTTCTTGGGCCCCAAATCTCCATGACTCAGGTTCCAGGAGCGGTGTAACCTTTTCCCTGATCCATGTCAAGAGATACCCCTTATATGACGCACTTTAGGTCTTACATTTGCCTCTTACGAAATATCATTCGCGAACTAGGGTGTACGCCATAAAGGTTCGTCCCATTCACTCACTCATTCATTTTTGTCAATTCATTCAATCATTCATTTTTGATTATCTCTTCTCATTATCTTTGCGAAATTATCGCATTTCCATTATCTCTGCGAAATTATCGCATGTCTTCATTCTTTCATTCATCCTTTCATTCATTCCTTCATTTATGTCATTTCCTTCACTTGTTCTTTCATTTCTGTCATTTCTTTCATTCATTCTCACAATATCATATCATTTGAAGTAAAGTAAATATTCAAGAGAAATATATAAATTAATCTGCGAGATTTTTCTCGAATCTTTGAAATCTTTAAGATCTTTGTAATTTAGAAATCTTTGAAATTTTTGTAATTCTTTATAATTTTGAAATCTTTGAGATCTTGAAATCTTTGTAATAATTTTTTTTTTTTTATTTATATCAAATCAAAAATTATTATTTTTTTAATTAAAAATTATTAAACAAAGCTCTTGGTTGGTAACCTTTGGGCTCCAACAAACGAATAAAATGCCTAATCTATGAAAAATAAAACTACCAAAACTAATCAAAAATCTTTTATTTTCTGTAAAAGTAAAATGTTCAGAGAAAGTGGTACTTAGCTTTTGTGGTTTGCTGTTGTTGTTGTCTCTTGCGAAGTATATGATTTGCTTGCGAAGCTAGCATCCTTGAAATGTATAAATGTCGCACAAAATATAATTATCTCGCAGCAAAAAGAAGTGTGAGAAATGAGATTTGAACCCTTGACCTGCCTCTTGCATATTCTCGCACCATACCAACTGTTTTAACCCTCTCTTGCGAAATTAATTTGCGAGATAGTCATCAACTTTCTTCTTTGAGAAATAAGCAAAGTCCTTGCGAAATTTCGCATAACAAAAATAAATATGCGAGAAGCAAGAATTGATCCCGTGACCTTCTGCTTGCATTCATGCCTCTTAACCAACTGTGCTAGCCTTGCCTCTGCGAAGTGTTCCGCGAAATAATCACCTACTTTCTTCTTGCGAGATATCCTTGCGAGATTTTCAAAGATGTGCGAAGTAAACATTTGCATGAAGTAAACGAACGTCTGCGAAGTGTTTATCTTTGCGAACGTTCGCAAGGTAAACATTTGCGAAGTGCAAAAATTCTTTGCGAATGGGGAGATTCGAACTCTATACATCAAACTCCTTCTCTTCACTGTTGACCATCTGGGCTATTTGTTGCTTGCGAAAGAAACATACAATACTATAACTTTACTCCATTTCTTCGCTCTTATAAGTTCAAAAATATGCAGAAGGTGGGATTCGAACCCGCGACCTTAAGCTCCTCATGTTCGCTCGTGACCAATTGTGCTATCCCTCTTGTGCGAAAGGATCGCAGAATGCTAATACATGACTTATATTCACCCTTTTATACTCAAGGAAAAAATTGACAAAAATTCTATGCGAAGGGAAGACTCGAACCCGCGACCTTATGTTTATACTCTTCGCGGTGACCAATTGTGCTAGCTCTTTGTTTGTGAAAGAAACACATAATGATGTACTTGAGTTCATCCACCCTTTACCGTTCTGGAAAAAATATATGGAAAATATGAGTGATGTGAGGTTGAACTCGCGACATCCACCTAGTATACCTCGCACAACCATCCTGTGATGGCTCTTGTTTTGCGATAGAAGACCATATTGCCACTCTATTATTCTTCCTTTCTTTTCAGCAGTTCCAAAAAAGTGTGAAAAATATTGTGCTTTGCGAGAATTGATCACGCGAGCTCTAACCCATACTCCTAATCCCTGACCATCTGTGCCAGTTTCTGTTTGCGAAGATTCGCATGTAACCACCTCTTATTCTTTTCTCCTCTCTAGGTTGTAGAAAAAATGTGAAAAAATATGACTGTGGCGAGATTTGATCTTGCGACATCAAGCTTCTTCGCTCCAACTCAAACCATCTGTGCGAGTTTCTATTTGTGATAAAAATCACAGCGTTTTGTTTTTATCCTTTTCTTCATTCTTCCTTTATTTCCTTCAACGATTTGCATTTTCTTTTTCTCCTGAATATGAAATCTTCCATTAAAAAATTAGCTTTCTTCCTTGAATTTCATCAAAGAACTATATATTATTTTTTTTTTTTTTTTTTATGTCTTTGAATTGTTGACGGTGTTTTCTCCTTAAAGTTTATAGATCCAATTGAATTCGTCACCAACGGTAGTCAATTTTTCTAAACTTTCTTGAACCAACAAGATTAGGTCCCTGTTTCTAGCGCATATGTAGTTGCAGGAAATCCTACACTACACCCCTCATAATATTTTGTAGATCTAAATCTTATTAATCACCTAAATTTCAAATATAAGTGCTAGAAATATAAATTGACACAAGGATTTTTACATGGTTCGATCAATATGATCTACATCCATGGTTCTTCACTATGAATTTTGAGGTTACATAAGAATTACATTTACAATCTCCATTAATGGATATTTTGTAGAGCTCTAGATCTAATTATTTGGGGAAGAAGATGATAAAGAAAATAAATCTCTCCCTAAAAATATCTCTCTCCAAAATATCTCTCTCTCCTACCAAAATTATCCTCCTTTTCTCTCTCCTGCTCTCCTCTTTATATAGTATTTACATAGTGGATGACAGCTCATGTACAACTAATATTTCCCTTAATTTCGGATTTACCTTGCGAATTCTCGCGAGAGTATAAATGTTAAATCTCATGAGACATTATAGTTTTCGTAAGATCTTCGCACTTTCTTCATGTTTACGTTATTGTTATTTGTTATGTTATTTCTGAAATCACTTTGCGACGGTTTCGCGACGTTGTTAATGAAGATTCCGCAAGTGTGTTGTTGTTGCGATATTTGGATCCTACACTACATAACAATCGTTATGTGGATCCCCTAATTCTGTGAAAGAGACATTGGGATCATTAGCAGCTGCAACAACGCTACACAAAATTGGTGAGAAGTATGACATTAGGGTTTTGAACGTGAGTTTTGGGAGATTGCATGAACAGTCCTCGCCTAAACCAAGAGAGATGGCCGTACAAGGGTTGCTTCAATCACGGGAGATAAATTAGCGTCGATCTTAAGGAAAATGCAAGGATAAGAGATAAATTGGAGAATTCTTGGTTCGTAGAAGAATGCTCTGAATGTTGTTTCTAGATTGGTCGATTGTGTTAGAGCATAGCTCGGTTGAACCCACCAAGTGTTGGTATGTCAAGTTTGGTTGTCATATTTTAATATCAAAACTCATCTAGAGTTACTTGATTAATTATTAATTACTAGAGTCAACTTCGTTTAGGTTATACTAGAAAGTCTAGGAATGTTGAGACTTACAAGTATTACTTTGAAGACCGACGAATGTGGAGAAGTAACGACTACAATGAAGACATCATCCTTTCACTTGATGTTAGTAATACTTGACTTGACTTGTTTCCATTCCAAACGTATCTTTCAAGTCGCTTTATATTGAAAACATAACATGCGAAGCTATATTTATAACACTCTAGTGATTAGATTTGGTCATAGCATTATGATCAAAGTATTAAGGAATTATATTGAATTACGAAGTATAACGCTTATCTTTTGAACTTCGTAAATACGACATCAACATAATCTATGTATTTAATTATTTGATTATGTATGGGATATGGGTGGAATTTCATCCTAAGAAACTATGTATTATTACATTGGTTTAAGGAAGTATATGTACGAACTTGTTTCGTAATCGAAAGGGAAATCAATAAGTGTGTTGGTCCGGTTTTTCATTGAATAATATTTGGATGACCAATGCAAGATGACAAGGTAGAACCGATCTTAACTTATGTATATAATCAAGGTATAACCGGTCATAGCCGGTATTATGTGACAAGGTATAACCGATCCTAACTAGTATTGGGATACAAGGTATAACCGGTCATAACCTATATCTAGTGACATGGTATAACCGATCCTAACTAGTATTGGGAAGCAAGGTATAACCGGTCATGACCTATATAATTGGGAGTCATGGTATAACCATTCCTAACTTAGTTTGGGAGTCATGGTAGAATCGGTCCCAAGAGCAAAACCGAGTTTCCAATATTCACATATTTCTTTATGTTGTGTGGAATTTGGAATTAGGGTTCACTGAGATAGGAAACTTCTAGATGTCGACATTATTTGAACATGTGCATAACTCTTATCATTAATTGTTCAAAGATATTCCTTGATGCTCAAGGTGATCCCAAACCAAAATATTGAAAATCATTTAATTATGATTTTTGATTTTATATGTTTTAATTACCAACAATTAAAGCATATACTCTAGGAAAGGATTATTAGTTAATGTGTTAAGCTAACAATAGAAATTTTCTAAGAGAGATTTTAGAAATATTGTTTGACATTTATTGGAAATAGGAAAGTTCCAGATGCCGACATAATTTGGACATGAGTATAATTCTTATCTTTTAGTGTCCAAAGATATTCCTTGATATTCGAGATGATCCCAATCTGAAATATTGAGAATCTTTTAATCAAGAGTTTTCGATTATATGTTTTTGATTTTCCAGCAAATCAAAACATATCTCTTGAAAGTTTTATTAGTTAAGTGCTAAACTAATATTACATATTTTCTAATGAAAGATTTCGGAATTACAGGTTTGATATTAGTTGGAAATACGAAAACCAAAATTAGGTACTTATTGCATATCTTGAGAATATTTTCGGTTTTGGAATTTCCTTGTTGTCCAAACAACCTGTAGGATCAGAATATCGCCAGAAGGATTTATTTGCGAAGTTTTCATCTACAACACATTGCGAGTGTCGCAGGTTGATTTGAAGAATGACATAACAGATGACGATGGCAGAAACAGGAGAAAAGCGTGATGATCCTGCGAAGTTTAGAGTGTTTGCGAAGATTAACATTAAATCTCTTGCGATATTGCCGCAAGCTAGATCCGAAAATAAGGGACAACATAGCTGTCACCCACTATGTAATATCATATATAAAGAGGAGAGCAGGAGAGAGAAAGGGAGGATAATTTTGGTAAGAGAGAGAGAGAGAGAGATATTATTTTCAGAGAGAGATATTTTTAAAGGGAGAAAAACTTTATTTTCTTTATCATCTTCTTCCCCTAAAATTAGATCTAGAGCTCTACAAAATATCCATTAATGGAGATTCTAAATGTAATTCTTATGTAATTTCAATAATCATAGTGAAGAACCATGGATGTAGATCACATTGATCGAACCATGTAAAAATCCTTGTGTCAATTTATACTTCTAGCACTTATATTTGAAATTTAGGTGATTAATAAGATTTAGATCTACAAAATATTATGAGGGGTGTAGTGTAGGATTTCCTGCAACTACATATGCGCTAGAAACAGGGATAATGGAATTTCTAGCTATGAATCACAAGGGACAAATTTCTAGTTATCAAAGAAGATACGTAATTAGCAACGTTGGCGAAGAAGAATTCTCACCATCATGAGACCACCACAATCATCAATCAATAGCTCCAAGATAATTCAGTAGCGCGAAAGGAATCATTGTTAATTACAAATATCTGTATACACAGTTTGCGAATTGCTAGTCCATTGATATCGTAGTACGGATGCAACAACAAATCAGGAACCTAGCAAGCATGCGAAGAACAAATTCAAGTAAAGCTTGAAGATCCAACAGAGATATAATATAGCAACACTACAAAATGAGGAGAGATTTAGCGAACAAAAGGAGGAGAAATTCTTCTCTTTGTCACCGTCTTCATTAAAAAATTGGAATCATTAATCTACCGTAAACATTTCCTTTGCAGACGTTCACCTTACGAACATTTACATCAAGAATGAACACTTCCTAGATGTTCCCTTACTTCGCAAAGATGTTTATTTCTTCCCAAACACCAGCATGAAGAAGAAATGAGTAGCAGGGAAGAATGGAATGGACTTGCGAAGACATAAAGCTCAAAACGAAAAAACTAATCAAAATAATCATGCAATGAAAATATTGGTTAATAGCCGCAGCAAATGAGAAGGAATTCGCAACAGCAAACATAAATAAATAAAGAGGTGTTCAAACATAAAGAATCAAGCATCAGCCATTAGCAACAGCTTACCAAAATGAATAAAGGGGACAAAAACAACTAGCACAAAGAAGAAAACGTGTTAGTAATAAAAATATTTTAGAGCTTGCGAACGAACATGAGAAGAGAAAGAATAGTTTCTGAAAGCCAATGCGAACTTCACAACATGCCTATGAGAATTTCGCAACGTGATAAGAAGCAGGAGAGGAAGAAAAGACAAAGAGAGAAAAATTGTGTAAAGAACGATTACAAAAGAATAAATTATGCAAAGCTTAATACACCAACTCATCAGTATACGCCATCAACGAATAAATGGATTTAAACTACCTTTTTAGCAGAAACTTAAGATTCCAACGAAGGAGAAAGAACAAATGACAAAGACAACAACTTAAGAGAAAACAAGTTTATTGTTCGTCAACAGCACCATTTCAGGACGGGGCGAAGCTCAGAAATTCATTGCGAAGAAAAGTCTACACAGCATGCTAACAGACAGGAGAAGAAGAAAAAAAAAAAAAACGAAGAAAGAGTACACAAAGGAAGGGAATATGAGAATAAGTAGCGAATAACACCACTTTTTCATAAACAGTCGATAGCACAGTTGGTTCCCAGCGAAGAGAACAAGCTTGGTGTCGCGAAGGGGCATGCAAACTAGAGGTCGCGAGTTCGAGTCTTCCCCTTCGCAAAGAATTTTTTGCTTTGGAGATGTTTACTTCGCAAACATTTTTGCATGAACATACACCTCGCAAATGATTGCTTCAAATAAGTTTTCTTCACGAGAAGTCATCTTCGCAAATATACTTCTTATTTCGCAAAGAGAAAGTAGGTGATTATTTCGCGAAACACATCGCAGAGGCGGGGCTAGCACGATTGGTCGGGAGGCATGAATGCAGGCAGAAGGTCGCAGGATCAATTCTTGCTTCTCGCACATTTATTTTTGTTATGTGAAATTTCGCACAGACTTTGCTTAATTCGCAAAGAAGAAAGTTGATGATTATCTCGCAAATTAATTTCGCAAGAGAGGGTTAGAACAGTTGGTATGGTGCGAGAATGTGCAAGAGGCAAGTCAAGGGTTCAAATCTCATTTCTTACACTTCTTTTTGCTGCGAGATAACTATATTTTGTGCGATGTTTATACATTTCAAGGATGCTAGCTTCGCAAGCAAATCATATACTTCGCAAGAGACAACAACAACAACGAATCACATAAAAGCTAAGTACCACTTTCTTTGAACGTTTTACTTTTACAGAAAATAAAAGATTTAAAAAAAAAAAAATATTTCAAAATTATAAAGATTTCAAGATTTCAAAGATTTCAAAATTATAAAGAATTACAAAGATTTCAAAGATTTTTAAATTACAAAGATCTTAAAGATTTCAAAGATTTGAGAAAAATCTCGCAGATTAATATATTTCTCTTGAATATTTACTTTACTTCAAATGATATGATATTATGAGAATGAATGAAAGAAATGACAGAAATCAAAGAATGAGTGAAAGAAATGACAGAAATGAAGGAATGAATGAAAGGATGAATGAAAGAATGAAGACATGCGATAATTTCGCAGAGATAATGGAAATGCGATAATTTCGCAAAGATAATGAGAATAGATAATCAAAAATGAATGATTGAACGAATTGACAAAAATGAATGAGTGAGTGAATGGGACGAACCTTTATGGCGTACACCCTAGTTCGCGATGATATTTCGTAAGAGGCAAATGTAAGACCTAAAGTGTGTCATATAAGGGGGTATCTCTTGACATGGCTCAGGGAAAAGGTTACACCGCTCCTGGAACCTGAGTCATGGAGATTTGGGGCCCATGAAAGCCTATCCGGGGAGAGATACCTTGGATTTCCAACTATATATATATAAGGTTATACCCGGTTGGACGCCCGAGGGTCTTTTCCAAGGAGTCGAGTGTATGACCAAGGCGCCGAGGTACACGGTTGAGTCAAGAGTGCGGGGAGCGTTGGAGCTTCTTTACCACTCTTGACAAGTCTTGGCACATGCTGCACTCGGCCCGAAGAAAACTCCACTTAGGGTGCAGTCTCGTAACCATAAGCCCTATAGGTATAAGGGATAAGAGGCTGCGAAAACAACTGCTTTCTGTTAAGACCAGATGGGAGGAGCTAGTCTTGTATGGCCGATGTTCGCCTCCTTGAAGGGGCAACCAGGGAGATGATAAGGGCGGCACCCTCCATTAGGGAGTTGATAAGTGTCTTAAGACGCAAATGTCATGAGGCTTTATTTTCGCAAGAAAATTTAGGCTTGTCATATTTGTGCGATGATCCTGAAGAGGCAATAATACAAAAGACAAAGATAAGACGAGATCAATGGGTCTTTACATGAAAGTGTAAAGACGTCCTGCGATTTCGTCGCAAGACGGCAATGTCATGGGGCTTTATGTTCGCAAGAATGTTTAGGCCTGTCATATTGTCGCAATAATGAGGGGTGGCAAAATAAGACCTTTAACTAGGAAGGCAAAATAAGACCACACAAGATAAATGATAAGGCAAGATAAATGGGTCATTACATGAAAATGTAAAGACGTCCTGCGATCTTGTCGCAATGACAAAATTCAACATAAACAATTTGGATGCAGGTGTAATAAAGTTCTTTTATCGCAAAAAAAGATTACATGATAAGCTTGCGAACATATACATGATAATGAGGCCGAGGCAATGCAAACGCCGCACAATTGATATTATGATCATATTATTATGCAATACTAATAGTGCAGGAATAAGAAAAGATGAAGCACAAGTAAGAACTTACGAGAAACAATAAATACGAAAAGAGGAATGCATATACTAGAGACAAAATCAGAGAAATGAAGAATGGAAGCGATTTAAAGTTACATCAATTTTAAAGCGGCAAAATGATTTAAGTAACACAAACATTAGCTATACATTGCAGTAGATAAGCATTCTCATCATACAAGCATCATACTCGCATCATGAAAGCATCGCATAAGCATTTCATGGCATAAACATCACATACACATTTCATAACATAATCATTACATAAGCATTAAATTCGCACAAGTATTTTACAAAACTTCGCAGAATTATTCATAATTTCACAGAATTATTCAAAACATCGCAGAGATATTCAGAATTTCGCAGAATTATTAAGAATTTCGCAGAATGTGATTATTTCACAAGATAAGATAAAAACTGAAGAGATTATACTATCGCATGAGCACAAGACATGAGACAGAGGCAAAATAAGAATGCAAAAAACAATTTGCCCATTCAACATTTTCTCAAGGATTCTACCCTCATAGATAAAGAACAGATGCAACTATGGATTACCAGGAAAACATTTTACGTTCTTTATCTTCTCGGCAAGAATCATTTCCAAAATGGACGTTCACTAATGAACAACAAGAATCTTCACCAAAAATGGAATAATAATTTCGCATGAATAGAGGCAACTACTTATTACTCGTATTCAAGGATGGATACTTCTTATATTTCGAGGATTAATACTTCTTATACTTCTTCAAGGATACTTCATACTTCATACTTCTTATACTTCTTCAAAAATACTTCATACTTCGTATACTTCAAGAGATGATACTTCTTATTAGCTTCGCAAAGCTTCGGAACTTCGCCAAAGAATAGAGGCAAGTACGTACTTCTCAAGAAAAGTATTCTTTCGCTCGTTCCTTCATCAACAAAGATCAAAGATTACTACAACAACGGATTTTTTTCTTAAAGATCGCTCTTCAAGCAATATTCAAGAAAAAGAGGCAAGATTTATTTAGGATCGAGTATCGCAGGTTTATTTGAAGAATATCGAGGAGAAAAGCGTGATGATTTATTTGTTTGCGAAGATTAACATTAAAGTTTTCATCTACAACACATTGCGAGTGTCCATTTAGCCTAGGTTTATTTGAAGAATGACATAAAATGACATACAATTTTATTAAAGAGATGACGTTTAATGGCATCGAAACCCGGGAGAAAAGCGTGATGATGCAACTCCAACAGAGGCCCACATCACAACCAACCAAAACTAAACATCGATGGTAGTTTTAGAGTGTTTTGAGAATAAGGATTAACATTAAAATCTCTTGTAATCATTTTTAAGTCATTGAATTAACCAAAATCAAATTGCAAGAAGAAATCGACTAAAAAAGCAAGATAGATCATAATAATGAAATCGACAAATAAGGGACAACATAGAATCCCTAAACATATAGATTCACCCACTATGTAATATCATATATAAAGAAGAGTAAACCACATAAACAATCTATTAAGAACATTAGAGGAGAGATAAAGGAGGATAATTTTGGTGATTCTAGGAGAGAAGAGAGATATTATTTTTGAGTGAGATAGATATTTTTAAAGGGAGAAAAATAAAAAACTTTATTTTCTTTATCATCTTCTTCCCTAGAAAAAATTAGATCTAGAGCTCTACAAAATATCCATTAATGGAGATTCTAAATGTAATTCTTATGTAATTTCAACAATCATAGTGAAGAACCATGGATGTAGATCACATTGATCGAACCATGTAAAAATCCTTGTGTCAATTTATACTTCTAGCACTTATATTTGAAATTTAGGTGATTAATAAGATTTAGATCTACAAAATATTATGAGGGGTGTAGTGTAGGATTTCCTGCAACTACACAACCTTGGTCTATAAATAGTTGAGTTTGCATTTCTAGCAAACTATCCTAAGAGCCAGGAAAACCTCACTTGTGCTGTTTCTGGTGGAGTTGTCTCTCCGGAGAGGAAAGTACCCTAATTAGGCAAAATCTCTTACGACCGCTCGTTTAAAGACTTCTGTGGGATCAAGAAGCTTTACGAGTACCGTTGGTGGGAAACTACATAATTGCATTGTTATTTTAGTTTTCGATTATTGATTTGATTGACTAAAGGTTGTTGAAACTTTGATTGCACCTAGTTTGATTATTCTTAAGAGTCTTCTCTTCTGACATAAGGGTCACTCAAACTAGATCAAAGTATCGACGGGATATTTAGAACTATTTTTAGATCTAAATACATCTTGTGATATCCTATTGTTAACAGACCCTATTTTGTGTGTGATTGATCACAAGAGGATTCAAGTTTTTGTGTGCAGGTACTTTAAAGATAATCGAAGATTTGAGGACAATGAAGATTTATCTAATTAGTTTTCGTATCTTGTGAATTTTGTTCACACATCTTGACCGGCTGGGATCCGACTTAGATTCGGTTTATCTCTTGATAGATTTGATCATAAAGTCGTTTAGATCGGCAACTATCATTTGGTGGTATTCTTCAATATCTGAATCTGATAGTTGTGAATCCGAATCTAAGTTATTAATTTGGATTGATCATACCTGACAAAGGAGTTTATTAGATTAAACATAAGAGCCTTTGTCAACAACCCAACAAATCTTTATACTAAAGATTATTGAAGTGGTTACCAAACAGATTTGTTCCTTTATACTGTTTGGAATACGATCAAAAGAAGTTGAGTACATAAAGACTTTACTTGGTAAAACAACTTGAGAAAGTGATTTCTGTCTTGAGATTCACGTGCGTGACCAAAAGGTCGAAGACGCAAGGATACTTAGGAAACTAAGTAACTAGGGGTAGTTTACTTGGTTTCAACTATAAGAAGTTGGCTTTTGTTATTTGTATAGTGGATTAATTCTGAGAGTATTCAAAACTGGACTAGGCCCTGAGGTTTTTTTGCATTTGCGGTTTCCTAGTTAACAAAATCTTGTTGTTTTATTTACTGTACTTCCGCATTATTATTGTTTTATTATAATAAAGTAAATTACACTTGTACGTTAATCTTAATCACTTGACTTTGATCCTATAGTCAATCGGTCTTGTATTGTAACTATTGTAAAGTGAATATCAAGTTGTTGTATTGTCTCGACTTTGTCCATAAACGATCATACTTGGTGTCAGACTTATAGGTTGAATTAAAAAGATTGTGGTGTATTTGGGTACCCTCGTCTTTTCAGATTGAAGACCTATTTATAGTTGAACCTCTGATCCCAAGTCGGTAAAAACAAGGATCACTTGTCGTGCGGAGCAGTCTGTTAGAGCATCACTGGTCAAACTCACAAGTTTTGGTATGTCAAGCTTGTTATAAGTTTTAGTTGATCAAAACTATGTCTTGATTGATAGTCAACTAAATTCAGTCTTGGACTATGAATAATGCATGGTATTTGAGTATTAGTATTCACCAATCACCTTGAAGAATTGAAGATTCAAGACGACGTCAAAGGCGTCTATCCTATTTACTCATATTATATATCGTTCTGTCTGCTGAGACATGTCGCATGACATTCATTCATGATAAAATAGATATTACATGGACTTCATGAACATCAAGATCAAAGATCAAAATACAATTAAAAGGTACTAACAAAGAGTGACTCGTGAAGAGAAGTAACAAAATACTAAAAGAGCACCAAGAAATCCGAAGATTGAAAGAATGACTTTAGGATTATAATCCAACCATTTGATAGGGTTTTTTCTTCTTGATAAAAAGATCTTATTATAAAAAATATAAGAGCAGTATGCCCAATATCTTGAAACTTGATCATCACACTTGAACTTCCACCCAAGATCTCCATTAAAATCAAAGTTATTTCACTCCAATACTGGATATAACCCATATTAAATCAAGAGAACCTGCAAAAGAAAGTATTAGAAATCCATTTAAAGGAAAACAAAATGAAAAATAAAATAATGATGAACTTAGAACAGCTGAATTAAGACAACAAAGAATCTTGCGAATCTATCAGTTATATTAGAATCAAATTTGAAAACAGTATATCATAATAAAATAACCTAAAATAAAATAAAAAAGTTAAGGGCTTGAAGCAGGTCAAAGACAAGAAAGGATCAATTTAACCAAGGAATCATTATGATTTTAAGAAAAGATTGTAAGACGGGATTCATAACTTGCCAATTTGTTATCAAATTGTGCATAAAATATGATAATGCCCGATTCATTAGAATCATCAAAAGAACGAGATTGACATGTCATGTGAACGCGCATTAGAGTGTCCATACTATTATGTCATTATCGCATAATATGATTCAATATAAAAGCTTAATAATAAATTTTGGGGTTCGAAAATATCATTTTTGGACGAGGATGATGAGTAAAAACAACAAGAAGAGTTAGTTGCATTGTTTAGAATGATTACCACATTTATTTTCAGGGAGAATAGCATGGGAGCTTTCCATCGTATTCTGAACTCAATGGTTTATTTTTCAGCTTCATCCTTTGTATAATCCACATGCATAGGATTGTTTTTTTGTTTATCTCTAGTAGCTCTCTGTGTGTTAATGAAATTAATGATGTCTTTTGCTATAATTCCAGCTTTAATAATATGTTTATTGAAAGTCAGATTGCACTTAGCTTTTCATATATGCCATATGACCATGGCACATAGATCTGGCCAACTAATAGAATTTTCCTCATTTTTTCTAATGAGAAAGACTGAAGTAAGCCACTCATGGAAATCCCATCTTTGATTTATAACATCAGTGGGGTCAAATTGTAGTGCTCGCCACTCATGGAAATCCCATCTTATTTGGAAGCTATCTTAAAATATCTGCACCAATTTTTCTTTAAAGTCCAAACGACAATGAATTTGAAGCTAATATTTCTCTTATTAAACTCTAGATTCCTACCAAAATGAAGACAATTCGAGACACCAAACCTCACCATCTAACAATTTTATTTTCGACCGTTAATTTTCAAATGTTGATTTTCAAAGTGATAACTCATGGTATTATATGTCTCAGATGATGCTCATTTTTTTTTTAGGATTGTCGAGTTCATAAGAAGAACGTATCACCAAAGTATTGGATTCAAATAAATTGTCGTTTGGACTCTAAAGAAAAAATGGTGGAAATATTGTAAGATAGTGTCTAAATAATATTGCCCATAAATCCTCCCTCTCTATAAGTATATGGATTAATAGATATAGATATATAGCTTAATAGGTGAGGGAAAACGTTTGGAAGGTTCGCACTCTGATTGGTTTTGTTGGCATTTTTTTTTCAATGGATCAGGTGGGGTTACGGAGATTGTCTTCGATTTGTTTTCCTCGTAATATTTTAGTAAGAGAATATACTATTTTTTTTTGGTGAAGTTAAAGAAAAGAAATTAAATAATATTTATTTATTTTTTAATTGAAATGGTATATAAAATATAATTTGAAAGTGAAAATAATAATCTTTAAGGAATGTGACATAAATTATGGTTCAAAAAAAAACAACATAGATTTAAAATAACAATCTTTAAAGAACATGATATGGAGAATGAGAAATTGATTATCAAAGATTTAAGGGCAACTTTGGTCATTTATATAATATAGTAGGGATATAAAAGAAAAATCATGCATTAAAATAACCTTCCTAGTTTGAGGCCTAGGGGTTTTAATTTGAGGCCTGTTATTAAAATACAAAAAGGGTCATTAGGAAGTAATTTCCCAAAACCCCGTAACTAACTATTCTCTTACTACCTATTTTATCCCTGATTAATTAGTGTTAATTAATCATTTTAGGTATTAATTAACAGTGTTAGGTGTGAAATCAACTAATGTAAATCGATCTTCAAAGCATCAAATAACGAAATAAAATTGATTTAAAAAAAAAAAAAAAAAACACTACCCAGAATCGGTTTACGTTCATGCACTCGTACACCGATTCTGGTTTAGTGTTTTGGTATTCACGAAAGACATCAAGAATCGGTTAAAGTCTGCATAGATAAAATTGGATTATGATAATCGGATTTTTTTTGTGTCAAATATAAACCGATTTTTTCATTTTCGTAAGAAAAAAGATTTCATTTATTTCAAATCTACTACTCCTTTTCTTAGGAATCACGGATGCACTTGGCACGTGCATCAAGCCTTTGAACCCCTAGTCAACCCTAGTGGACGAGTTATAGTCTCGTGAGGGTTTACATAGAGATCTACCCACAAAATCTACACTAAAACTCCTAAAACTATCAATCTTCGTTGGAGGAATCCAAACTCGATTCACCACCATAAAGTCCGGGGCATACTCCGGAATTTTGGATATCATGAAGTGATAGCTTTCATCAAATGTGAATGCTTCCCCCTTTTTCTCCAAGTAGCGCGCTTTCACGGCTTCGTGCTACAAAAACACGACACAAACTTACTTTGTTAGTTACAAATTGATAAAAGTAGATTGTGTAGAATAAACCATAAAAATACTTACAAATTGTTGAAGGGACAAGCTAAAGTGGATAGCGTTCAAAATCCGTTGTTGGATAGCTATAAGAGCAACTATCGCATCTTGGATGACTTGGTTCCTATCATGGATTTGTTGAAGACTTCTCCTCTCCGGGTTCCTATAATCTTGCCTAAATTTGTTATATATCTTCGCCCACAAGGTTTCAAATTCCACCCTTACGAGGGAGTGATCTACAACTCGACTTTCGGCGTACCATGCCGTGATGATAGTCAAATCTTCGGCAAAGTCAAACGATGCCATGCTTGTATGTGGAGGTATGAAATGAGTAGTTGCAGAGTGTAGTTACCTAAAATATGAGAGAGGTTAGAAGAGGGATTCTAGGTTTGAAGAAGAATTGCTCTGAAAGTTTTTGAGAAAGGTGTATGTTAGCTTAGAGAAATAGAGGACCTATTTATAGCCGAATACTCTAATCTCAGGTCGGTGAAGATAAGGATTGCTTTCCGTGTCGTGCGGAGCAATTCCCCCGTCTCTTCAGGAATAGATAAAAATAAACTAGGTTGAGTTTATCTCATTATTCCACCGCCTTTACTCTCTTCCGCGGTGAGAAATAAGTCGGGTATTTCTCACACGTGTCATAGACCGCCAGACCAAAATCCTAATTGTTATCCCCACATTCGTGTGAAGCTGAGTCAGCCTTTATGATGATGTGTTGAGAAAGAGAAATATTCTCTTTAGCCGAGTTGGCCAAGATAAACAGATATTCTCCGATTTGTAAAAATGACTAGGATGAGTCATGTCAAAATGCATGGGATGCCTCAGAATTCGTGTGGAGAGTCTGAAAAGGAGACTCAATTCCTACATGGGGCTCGTGCCTATCATGGGGAATATTCGGCCTTGAGATTTCCCGAGAGATTTGAATCTCTCTGAGAGTTTGTGGAGAGATGTGAATCTCTCTGGGATTTCGAGGAAAGATGTGAATCTCTACGAGATTTTGAGGAGAGGGCTGAATCTCTTTGAGTTTTTGTGGAGAGATGTGAATATCTCCGGGATTTTGAGAAGAGATGTGAATCTCTTTGAGATTTTGTGGAGAGATGTGAATATCTCCGGGATTTTGAGAAGAGATATGAATATCTTTGAGATTTTGTGGAGAGATTTGAATCTCTCCAAGATTTCGCAGACAGATTTGAATCCCTCCGAGATTTTACGGAGAGATGTGAATCTCTCCGAGATTTTGTAGAGAGATTTGAATCTCTCCCAGATTTTGAAGAGAGATTTGAATCCCTCCGAGATTTTGCAGAGAAATGTGAATCTCTCCGAGATTTTGCAGAGAGATTTGAATCACTTCGAGATTTTGAAGACAGATCAAAATCTCTACGAAGATTCTCTTAACGGATCTGAATCTCTCTGTGGTCAGCTGGGACTCGTCATGAAGAGAGAGAAATGGATTTGTACGCCCGATTAATGTCTTTGTGAGACTTTGGATCACTTGTCTTTGACCAGCGTATCTTGCAGGGATGTGCTAGGAATCAACTGTGTCCATATGATGGGGCCGACAAGACCAGTATATCCCGAAAGGATGTTCTAGGAGTCTGTCGAAAGGGCCAGGAGGCAGAATAGCCAGTGTTTGATGATGGATTTTCGGCAAGGGCTAAAATCGTAAATCATGATACTGCATGTTTCTGACCCGGCTTCAGGAATGTATGTGACGATTCATGTTTTATGATCCACGATCTCTGACTGAGTGAGTGTTTCTCTCAGAGTTATGATGAAAATGTTTCTCGAAAGGCCTCCCCGGCTGAGCGTTCGATGCTTCACACATTTCATCATCACCTCTACGTAGAATCTTAATGATTGGCCAGTTCCCTAGACATAATGTTTGTTAGGGAGCTTAACGCCTTCAGGACGTCACGCTGCACGTTGTTCCTTGACTACATAGAGAGACCCACCTCTACATAGAATCTTAATAATTGGGCGGTTCCCTAGACATAATGTTTGTTAGGGAGCTTAAATCCTTCAGGACTGTAGTAGCAGGAAATCCCACACTACACCCCTCACAAAAATTCACACAATCAAATCAATTTAAGATGAACAATTATAGTCTTTATTGATTAAACTCACAAATGTTACAAGATGAAAAGGAAATAAGCTAAAGAATTAACAACCGCTCTAAAATTTCTCTCTCTTAATGACTTGCCCAACACTCGAAAAAGCTCTCCCTTCTCTTAAACCTGTTCGGCCCTTTATATAGGACATTACATAGTGGATGGCAGCTAAGCTGTCCTTTATTTTCGGGGATGACTTGCGATGTAGGATCCAAATATCGCACAACACATTTTATTAGTGTGCGAGATTTAATTATTTTCTTAGCTTGAGAGAATGTAGCAGAGCTTGAGAGAATGTAGCAGAGCTTGAGAGAATGTAGCAGAGCTTGAGAGAATGTAGCAGAGCTTGAGAGAATATAAGCTGTATGTGAGCTGTCATCCACTATGTAAACACCTATATAAAGAGAAAGGCAGGAGAGAGAAAGGAGAGATCTTTTTTCGAGTGTTAGGCAAGTCATTAAGAGAGAGAAAGTTTGTAGTGATTGTAATTTCTTTAGCTCTTTTCCATTTTATCTTGTAAACATTCAAGGAATTAATCAATAAAAATCATAGTTGTTCATCTTCAATGGTTTAGTTGTGTGGATTCTTGTGAGGGGTGTAGTGTAGGATTTCCTGCAACTACATTTGGCGCTAGAAACAGGGAGGGGCGATATTTGCTAGATTGAAGAAGATTCAAAGAAATTAATTATTGAGGAACTGGATCTATAAAATTCAGGGGGCAAAATTTGAAATTTGGGAAAGAATTTTACATTTTCAGACAACAAAGTATCCATCCTTGAGAAAGAGAAAAACAGGAAAAGCAGTAGCAGATTGAAAGAAAAACTACCACTAGAGTGAAATCAAGCGAAATTTCCATCAGCAATTAATCTAAAGGATAAACTTCTCCTAATCCCTTTTATTTTATGTCTAATTATACAGATCTGGAAGTTTCGAAACCAAGCTTTTTAGGAAAATTTTCATCACCACTAAGTTTTATTCTTTATAAAAACTTGATTCTCAACTACAACCTTAAATCAAAACAAGATTTTCTTACAGATTTACACTTGAGGGAACTAATTTTACAAACCTATCATATGAATTTCAAAACCACTGAGTATCAAATTTTGATATTGATTTGGGAATTTTCCCGTGGGCGAAACCAAACAAGTTCTTTCATTTTTCGTAACAAGAATTTAGCATAAACTTTTCTAAATTATTCACTGAGTTGATCTATTGCTTGCAGCGATGTATGATCGAACATTCCCCCCCCCCCCCATGCGAAATTGTTGACGATTAATGAATAATTTTGCGATAAAGCTTAACTGATGAGGAGAAATAGATGAAGGGAGACGATATCTCGCAGACTCTATATTATTTTGTGTATAACAAGATGATTCAAGGAGAGATCAACAATTTGGTATGAACTGAAGAAGCAAAGAGTGCAAAAGAGGAGTATGGTGATCAAATTCACTTCGTTAGTAACTCTATCAACAATTACAGCGAACAAACCTAGCAAATATGGAGTATATGACCTGAAGGAGATTTCAGTTAGTGGTACAAAGCTTCGTGACCATGAGTCCACCACAACCATCAACTAAACAGCGAGAATGAGGCCTACATATTCAGAACAAGTTCCAGCCAAATTAATTTCGCCAGCAGTCAAGCATCACTTCAGCTATTTTAGAGACAGCGAAGCAATAAGAGAAATATAATAGCAGTAGGGAAAGTTTGGTAGCAGAGATATCTTCGTAGGATCCAGCGAGATATACCAGCTAGTTCGTGAATAGCACAAGGGAGCACATGGAGTTTCATAAAGTAATAAGTTTGCGAATGTAAAAGAAGAAAGAATTTTGTAGCAAAAGATTGAGAGCAATCTCATAAAACAGGTCAAGATATCTCCACGGATAAACTATTGGGTGCGATGACTTCACTGAAAGAAGGAGATGGTGATTTAACGATGAGTTAACGTTTGCAGTAACAAGTCCAGAAACAATTGCAGGTTGAAGAAAACACGTCACAGTCACGTGGAGGTGGAATAAAAGCGTCACAGCATGAAAAATCATAAGAGTAATTCCGTAGACAACAAACTCATTACTCGCAACACACGAAGAAACTTCGCAGGAGCATAAAAATTAGTCACAGGAAAATGAAATAGTGACAGGAAGTGCAAAGGATTATCAAAGGCAGGTGGAGGTTGTAGAGAGGGCCAAACAGTGAAGGGATGAATGAAAAAGGCTTCATCATAGGGGATAAAGCAAAGAATTATGGAGCTTTGGTTCAATAAGGAGTAAGTCTTGCGAAGTCCCAGAGAAGAACGATGACCTGAGAAGTCCCAGCAGCCACAAATGATGAGCTAGACCAGCATACACAGAATTGTTTCAAGATCAGCAACACACGAACGGGCAAGAGATGATTAACAAGGTAGAACGAACCTAGCCAAGATGGTCAAGGAATAAGTGAATACAAGGAACAAAAAAATAAGTTTTGCGAAGCTCGCCACACAAACACAAAAAGGAACTAGCCAAGATGGTCAAGGAATAAGTGAATAATGTGGATGTTGCGAGTTCAAATATTTCACTTCGCAACAAGAAAATGACGAAGCACCGTAGGAAACCGGCGAACTTATAGCCAAATAGCTTACTTTGGAGACCATCGCTAATCAAACTTGAAGACCGTCACCAAGAATACAACATCACTTTAGATGAATCAACACACAAGTAACACGGAAGGGAAACGAGTAAAAGGGAGTCTACAAAGTTATTACAGCGAAATAATGAAGATACCAACAATGCTTAACAAAGTGTATCTCGTCATCATCAATAGTAAAGAAAATGACGAAACTGACTTAAAGCGGAAATTAAAGAAGTTAGGAGAAGAAAACAATAAGAAGAAAAGAATAAGAAGGTAGCATCACCAACTTTTTCAAAAACAGAAGTTGGCACAGATGGCGAAGTCAGCAGACTATGCTTTCATGTTCGCAGGATCGAACCCCAATTTTCGCAGATTTTTTGCATGTTTTTACTAGAAATGCTAGAGTCAAAGATCACATTTAAAGAACGATAGCGGTCACATTCATTCACAAACAAAAGATAGCACAATTGGTCACCGGCGAAGAATACAAGTATAAGGTCGCGGGTTCAAGTCTTGCCATTTTCCCATTTATTTTTGCTGCGACATTTACATATTCAAGAGAGATGTGATGTGCGGCATTATACACTTCAAGAGGAATTTCGCAGATAAGGAAATTATTTCGCATACATAAGAACTAGGACAGTTGGTCAGAGGCATGAATTTGGTATTTCATTCATTACTTCAAAAGATCTTTGATATTTCTCAAAGAAGAGAGTTGATGATTATTTCGCAAAGAACGAGGAAAAGAATGATTATTTCGCAAATAATGATTGAAAGAATTGATAGAAATGAAAGAATAGATGAAAGAATAAAGAAACGCGAAAATTTCGCAAAGAAAATGAGAAGAGACAATCAAAAATCAATGATTTATACGAATGGGACGAACCTTTATGGCGTACACCCTAGTTCGCGAATGATATTTCGGAAGAGGCAAATGTAAGACCTAAAGTGCGTCATATAAGGGGTATCTCTTTACATGGCTCGGGGAAAAGGTTACACCGCCCCGGAACCTGAGTCATGGAGATTGGGGATAATAACATCCATCCGGGAGAGATACCTTGGATTTCCAACTATATATATAAGGTTATACCCTGGTTGGATGACCGAGGGTCTCTTCCAAGGAGTCAGTGTATGACCAAGGCGCCGAGGTACACGGTTGAGCCAAGAGTGCCTGGGGCATTTGAAGTGTCTCGGCCATTCTTGGCAAGTCTTGGCATATCTGCACTCGGCCCGAAGAAAACTCCACTTAGGGTGCGATCTCGTAACCATAAACCCTATAGGTATAAGGGATAAGAGGCTGCGAAAACAACTGGTTGTTGTTAAGACCAGGATGGGAGGAGCTAGTCTTGTATGGCCGATGTACGCCTCCTTGAAGGGGCAACCAGGAGATGATAAGGGCGGCACCCTCCATTAGGGAGCTGATAAGTGTCTTAAGACGCAAATGTCATGAGGCTTTATTTTCGCAAGAAAATTTAGGCTTGTCATATTTGTGCGATGATCCTGAAGAGGCAATAATACAAACGCTAGGATAAGACGAGATCAATGGGTCTTTACATGAAAGTGTAAAGACGTCCTGCGATTTCGTCGCAAGACAGCAATGTCATGGGGCTTTTAATTCGCAAGAATTTCTAGGCCTATCATATTTTCGCAACGAAAACATCCTGCAGAGGCAAAAATACTAAGGAAACGATAAGGCAAGATCAATGGGTCTTTACATGAAAGTGTAAAAACGTCCTGCGATTTTGTCGCAATGACGAGGGGTGGCAAAATAAGACCTTTAACTAGGAAGGCAAAATAAGACCACACAAAAATGAGTAAGCAAATAAGCTTGCGAAAATAATTATATGTAAACAAATAAGTTTGCGAGTATATACATGAAAATGAGTCTGAGACAGCGAAAATAACAAAGAAGTATATTTCAGAATCTCTCAGGAGTGTTATTCAGAATCTCTCAGCAGTAATATTTATAATCTCTCAGGAGTGTTATTCAGAATCTCTCAGCAGTACTATTTATAATCTCTCAAGAGTGTTATTCAGAATCTCTCAAAGAATATTATTAGAATCTCTCAGAGTGTTATTTTGAATCTCTCAAAGAATATTATTCAGAATCTCTCAAGAGTGTTATTTAGAATCTCTCAAGCAATATTATTTAGAATCTCTCAAGGTATTATTCAGAATTTCGCAGAGGTATTCATAATTTCGCAGAGGTATTCTTAATTTCGTGAGAAGTGTTCATAATTTCATCAGAATAAGTCAGAATTTCTCAGAATGTGATTATTTTGCCAAATGTGGTTATTTCGCGCAATTATTTCGCAAAATTATAAGCAACTTGAAGAGATTATACTATCGCATGAGCACAAAAAATGAGACAGAGGCAAGATAAGAATAGAGAAACAATTCTCTCATTCAACATTTTCTCAAGGATTCTACCTTCATAGATAAAGAACATAGGCAACTATGGATTACCAAGAAAATATTTAATGTTCTTTATCTTCTCGGCAAGAATCATTTCCAAAATGGAAAAGAATTCTCACCAAAAATGAAGTAATAATTTCACATGAATAGAGGCAATACTTATTACATCAAGGACGGATACTTCTTATACTTCTTCAAGGATACTTCATACTTCGTATACTTCGGGATGATACTTCTAAATTACTTCTCAAAGCTTCGGAACTTCGCAAAAGAATAGAGGCAAGTACGTACTTTTCAAGTCCAGTATTCTTTCGCTCGTTCCTTCATCAACAAAGATCAAAGATTACTACAACAACAAATTTTTCCTTAAAGATCGCTCTTCAAGCAATATTCAAGAAAAAAGAGGCAAGATGTAGGATCCAAATATCGCACAACACATTTTATTAGTGTGCGAGATTTAATTATTTTCTTAGCTTGAGAGAATGTAGCAGAGCTTGAGAGAATGTAGCAGAGCTTGAGAGAATATGAGCTGTATGTGAGCTGTCATCCACTATGTAAACACCTATATAAAGAGAAAGGCAGGAGAGAGAAAGGAGGGATCTTTTTCCGAGTGTTAGGCAAGTCATTAAGAGAGACAAAGTTTGTAGTGATTGTAATTTCTTTAGCTCTTTTCCATTTTATCTTGTAAACATTCAAGGAATTAATCAATAAAAATCATAGTTGTTCATCTTCAATGGTTTAGTTGTGTGGATTCTTATGAGGGGTGTAGTGTAGGATTTCCTGCAACTACATGCGACATTCTCACGAGTATATAAATGTTAAATCTCGCAACACTCCTTAATCTCGCTAGATCTTCACATCTTTCTCGTATTGTTTGTCGTCATTAATTTGCGTCATTTTTATTTTCCATCTGCGACATCTTCGCAATGTGTTGTTTATGGATTTCACAAGGATGTTGGTGTTGCGATATTCTGATCCTACATCTTGCGTCATTTATATATGAGGTGAGGATTTCATCCTAGGGAACAATGTTTTACATGTGTTCTAAGGAAGTAAGTTCATAAACTTGTTTGTGAATCGAAAAGGAAATCGCCAGGCGTTATTGGTTTTGTTATTCATTGCATATATTATGAACAACCAATATGTGTGATTGAGTATAACCGTTCACGACTTGTTTTGTTCTTCGTAGAACTATTCACAAAGGCCTGACTTATGTATTGGTATGACTTTTGTTAGTGAAACCGATCTTAAGTTATCACCTGAGATGGTATGATCGGGTTTGTGATTTTCCGTCTGACCAAATATGGGAAAGGGGAACCGATCCTAGTAAGAGGTGCAATACATCACAAAGGGGAACCGATCCTTGTATGAGGTGCGGCAAGGTTTATAGCAGAAAGGGGAACCGATCCTATGAACATGTGCAACACGTTTTTAGGCAAAGGGGAACCGATCCTATGGACATGTGCAACACATATAAGTTAGATACCATATATATGTCGGAACCGATCCTAGTACCTAGTCAACCGAATTTTGGAAAGCTAGTTTGACTATGCACAGTACTCACATGGAAGGTAGAACGGAAACTTGTTTTGGTAGAACCGTTAAACCCATGATTGTGATTGAATGTTATTTGATCAATCACATAGTTCTTGAAATTCAGATGAACCAATTCTAAACTTGTTTGGAAGTGTGGCAAATCGGTTTCAAGGTTGTAAGTGTGAAAGAGAACTTACAAAGTTAAGATGTCGACATACTTTGAACACGTTCCATGAATGTTTATTTCTTCAATTGTTTAAAGTTATTCTTTAATAGCTAAGGGATGAGAATCCCAGGATCGAAACATAAATAAGTTAAGAATCTTTTAATTAAGGTATTTAACTTCATTTTGTAGCGAAATAAGAATTAGTAATGTGCATTTACTAATTAGAGATTTTCCGAGAGATTTCGATCGTTATTTTTGGACTGAGCATTTCCAGGAATTATGGAAACCGAATTTGTGCTTTGATGAATATCTTGAGAATATTTTCGGTTTTGGAAATTCCTTGGTGTCCAAACTTTCTTGTATATAAATACTTGAAGTTTGCCTTTCTAGCAAACTAATCCTTCGTAACAACAGACTTCCTCTGTGTTGTGTTGTTACTGGTGTAGCCGCCTATTCGAAGAGGAGAGTAACCTAACTAGGCGAAATCTCTTACGGCCGCTCTGTTTAAATTCTTCTTTGGGATCGAGAAGCTCTACGAGTACCGTTGGTGGGAAACTAGATATTGCGGTTTATCTTTTATTTTGTTTGATTTGATTGACTAACGGTGGTTGAACTTTGATTGCACCTAGTTTTTTATGCTTGAGAATCTTTTCTTCTGATATAAGATTCACTCAAACTAGTTCAGAGTTTCGACAGGGATCTTTAGACTGTTGTTAGTTCTAAAGACGATCTTGTGTTAATCCATTTTTAACAGACTCCGTTCTGTGCGTGATTGATCACAAGAGATTCAAGTGATTGTGTGTAGGTGTTTATTGAAGATCTAAGAAGATTTGAAGACAAAGAAGATATTTAAGATTTCTGATTTGTGGGTTCATAATCTTTGGTGTGCACAATACTTGTTTCGGTAAAACAGGATCCAATTAATAATAGGTTTATCTTTGTGATAGATTGGATTGATTAATTGAGTAGATAGGCATCAACACAATTCTTTGGATTAATAGTGTTGTTGGCTTAATCTTAAACGATTACTTCGGTAATTGAATATAAGATAGATCTAAGGACCTGACGAAGGAGTTTATGTTAAGATAAACGGAAGAGCCTTTGTCCAACTCATATCACTTGGTTGAATAGAATTGATACCAAACAGATTTGTTGTTCCTTTACTGTTTGGAATACGAACCAAAGGAATTGTTCCAAGTACGTGACTAAGGTCGGAGGCGTGGGAATACAGACGGAACTAGGTGAACTATAGGTTTAGTTGCTTGGTCTCAACTATACGAAGTTACGTGTAATTTTGTGTAGCGGCTTAATCCTGAGAGTATTCAATTCTGGACAAGGTCCCGGGGTTTTTCTGCATTTACGGTTTCCTCGTTAACAAAATATTGTTGTGTCATTTACTTTATATTTTCGCATTATAATTGTTTTATTATAATTAAAGTAAATCACACAAACGTTAATTCCTATTTACTTGATAAGTGAATCATATTGTGTTTGGTTAAGTCCGAACCTTTTTATCAAGTAACATACTTCGTTGTTGTATTGTCTCGATCTCGTATCCATAGACGATCACACGAAGTGTGAACCGAGTAGTTGTATTGTCTCGACTCAGTCCATAGACAATCACTTTCGGAGAAAGGACTTATAAGTAGGAAAAGTTTTAGCTTGAGGTATATTTGGGTACCCTCGCCTTTTCAATTGGTATCAGAGCAGGCAAACTCGAAAAGATCTAACAATCTGTGTATGGTGCGATCCAACCTATAAGAATTGAATCTAATGTCTGATTCAGTTAACGTTTTGCAAGATTATGAATACTCTAAAGTTGAAGATGTTACTACTTCGTTGTCTCATGATCCAGGAGTGATGAAAACATCTATGTCTATCTCTGATAAAAGAGAAGATGCTGATAAAGAGTTGGTAAAACTCCTAGCTAAAGCCTATACAATCTCTGTCTTCTAAAGTACTTATTTTAAAGACAGGGTCAAATCTCTTAAACAGGAGATCAGAGAAAAAAGACATTCAACTGAATTGTCTAGCCAAAGAGAAAATGGATCTCACTGTCAAACTAGAGGCTCTTGGTAAATCTCTTACAGATAAAGAGACACGTCCTATGATTCTAACTAATGATGATGTTGTGATTTCTTCTGATGAGGAAACTAAAAGTCCTTGCTCGACTTTTACAGATTGTGACAAAACCGGTTTAATCACATCTGAAACAGATCAAGATGATGGTAGTTTGCCTAACTACATCAAGTTGGAAGAGGATGAGAAACCATCTTCTAGATCTACTGATGATCAAACGAAATCTTGTCCAAAGGAAACTTTGAACCGATTCCGTGGTGATTGTAAGGAATACAATTTTCAGTCACTTGACAAGAAACTTATACTTCTTCAACATACGGTGGTAAAAATTTTGAAGGAAGGTTCTTGTCTCAAAAAACTGAAAGATTATTCCTCAGTAGAAAGACAGATTATACCACATCCCAATAAGATTAAATCAAAAGAGTCAGAGGGAAGAGTTGATAATCGCTTCTGGAAAACGGTTCCTCCGCACCCATATCGAAATAATTCTGGTTTTGATAAGGAACGACTTCAGAAGGAAGGGAAAGAGAGAATCTCTACCAAAAGAAACAATCAGGAATTTCCTATAGTTGTTTCAGATGATCATACTAATGTGGATCATAAGGAAGTCCTTAGAATGACAAAATCTTATGAAAATCTCATTAAAAGAATTAAGAGAGATTTATCTATCTCTGAGAATTCTCACATTAGTACGTTTACTCCACATGATCATATCTCTCTAGTTAGAAAAGATCATCGTCTTGGGAGAAAATATTTTGGGCAGAAATTCCCGAGGAGAAACATGAACTATGTTTCTGATACTCACTGTAAGATGGAAAAAGCTTACTCCGATGCAACTTAGTTGTATTAAAGTTGTGCACTCTCATCCCATTTCTTGCCCTTAATTGGATGAGAAAAGCACATAAAAAATCATGGGCACATGTTAATGATTGTTCCCATTTTCGGTAATTAGGGATATTTATGGATTGTCTTTTAATTCTACTCTTCAATAAAAAGAGAAGTTCAAATACATATTTGAGTATATTTTCGAAAAACCCTCAAAAATCTTCTCTTAGGAGTATTGTCTTTCCTTGATAACGATGTTTCCTATAACTCGCAGTGTGACAAGGAGTGATAGAAGGGAAGCACGAAAAGTAAGAAACTGTCAAGGGTTTTTCCCATATCGAAGAATCAGGAAGATTATCTCGAGAATCGAACCTGATCATAACTCTGTTAGATCTCAAGAAGATTCATGCTATCAATGATTCAGATTTTACCAAGTAGTTTCCCACTAATGGTATGAGTAATGTTATGCATGGGTTTGAAGAACTCATAGGAAATATCTTTACCTTAATTCAAGATCGGGGTGAACTAAAAGTTAAAATTAAAGAGAAGAAAGGTGAACTTGAAGATTTGAAGCTTCAACTTGAAGTTCTCGAAAAACAGAGAATAGTTGCTGACAAGTCTCTTGAGACATGCTTTAAGTGTTTGAACACTGAAGAGACCTCAGTGAACAACAAGAGCACCACTAGAGATTAATTTATATGCTGTAATACTTAATCTAGAAAAATAGACATCAATTTTTGATTTCTTTCATTGATTGTATTGGTCAATTGAGAATAAAACTATTATGAATAAAATTATTTGATTTATAATTTTTCTTGTGATAGTTTTCTGTTTACATAGCCTGTGCTTGAATGCTTTTATCTTATTGCTATGTATGTTTATGGGATGTTTGATTTCGATTTTACTACCTTAATATTAGATATCATATGTTGTAAACCCTTGTGGTTAGGGTGACTTTTTGATTTAGCAGGATTAAGTTCTAGCCCATGTTGGTAGGCTTTATCAAAGAATCATGAGGGTTATGGAAGAAACAATATGTGAAAAAGTCACAATATGTTGAATCGGTTTTGGTTTAGCATAAAAGCATATGTGTTTCGACGGTTTTCAACTTTTGCTTGCAATTGTTAAAACCGATTTTCAACCTTTCTCTGGTAAAGGTTGGTTGTTGTTATTCTTTTATTTTTGGCATAAGGATGACAACATGATGATATTTCGATATCAATTCTTCCTGGAAGAAGATGCAATCATATTGGAGAAGTAGATGCGAAATTTGAGGTAACAATCTGTTAGTTAATTATTTTCCTGTTTAAGAAAAGCCTGAGTTTATTTCATATATATTTATTGCTTTTGCTTAGCAAAATTTCGGTACAATTGATGTTTATTCCATTATGTGTGTATGGATGTATGTGTGGTTAAATTGGTTCCGGTTAAGAAGAACTATTGTTACCTTGCTTTATTGTGTGGTATCAATTGTTTAGGCTTACAAAATTTCGGTGCAATTGCGGTGCTTTTAATGTCTATGTTGTTTCAATTGCTTACGTTTGAGGTGAATAATTATGCAAGTTGATTTATTTGGTTTATATGAATTATTTATGGCTTAACTAAATAAAATGTGTACGGGATGAGTTGTTTAGTCCAATTCGATTAGGATAAGAGAAACTAAGTTAATTCTGATCTTAGTTAGACTTATCGAAGTGAGGTTTCGGTTATTCAAGTCTAATTGAATGCCTTAACAAGAAATGCTAGTTAACTAACCTAGTATTTGTCTTGTTTAAAATTGAAAGGTATAAGTTTATGGATAATTAAAACCTGATGAGAAAAAAAGAGTTATCTTTATTTTGGTCTTATCGAATTAAGTGATTGTTTTTGTACAATTGGTTTAGCAAAGGGACTAAGGTGCTTAGTTGATTCTTGGTTTGCTAAACTAAAATGGAAAAATTGTTTCGAACAATTGTTTACTTGGTAACATATCAAAATAAAACTACTTGTAGTTTCGGTTTTGATATTGGTTATCAGAACATGATGTGTGGAACCCTCGTGCCTAACTCTACAGGTTGCAAGTCTATTGAGACTTGTAAGATTCTTTTCGTGTTTTCCTTTATTTTTTCGTTTCTTTGTCATTTTGTGACAAAAAGGGGGAGAAATATATGGAGTAAACAAGTGATACTGGCATTGATTTTATATTGATTGGTATCGCTAAGGAAAAGAACATTGGTGCTTAAACGTTTTATCTAAACGAAAGAGTGAAAGCACGGAATAAGGGGGAGTAACATATCATATGAATTGGTATAACAAAGACGTGCGGATTGAATATCTACCTATCTTCCTTAGGGGGAGTATTTTCTTTGTTATTATAATGTCTACAACGGCATTTTCAAGGATTGAATGTAAGCAGTTTAATGTGTTGTTGAATCGGGAATCAAGCGTATGTGTAATGAATTATTGTAATTTGTTTATCCATATGATGTAAGAGTTTTGTCACTAAAATTGACAAAGGGGAGATTGTTAGAGCATAGCTCGGTTGAACCCACCAAGCGTTGGTATGTCAAGTTTGGTTGTCATATTTTAGTGAATCAAAACTCATGTTAAGAGTCGCTTGATTATGTACTAGAGTTAACTTCGTATAGGTTAGCTTGAAAGTATTAGGATATGAGACTTTACAAGTATTGCGAAGACTTGAAGATGTGAAGAAGCAAGGAGCTACAACGACAACAATCATCCTTCCACTTGAGGTTAGTGATATTTGACTTGAACTGTTTCATTCCCTAACGTATCTTTCAAGTCGTGCATATTGAAAACAAAATTGCGAAGTATATTTGAACTATAGATAGACATAGTATTAAGGAATACAATACGAGGTTTATTGCTTAACCATTAAACTTTGTAGATAAGACATCGCCATAATCATTTGAATGATATTGTGATTATGTATGGGTATGAGGTGAGGATTTCATCCTAGGGAACAATGTTTTACATGTGTTCTAAGGAAGTAAGTTCATAAACTTGTTTGTGAATCGAAAAGGAAATCGCTAGGCGTTATTGGTTTTGTTATTCATTGCATATCTTATGAACAACCAATATGTGTGATTGAGTATAACCGTTCACGACTTGTTGTGTTCTTGGTAGAACTATTCACAAAGGCCTCGACTTATGTATTGGTATGACTTTTACTAGTGAAACCGATCTTAAGTAATCACCGAGATGGTATGATCGGGTTTTTTTTTTTTTTTTTTTGTCCGACCAAATATGGGAGAGGGGAACCGATCCTAGTAAGAGGTGCAAGATATTACAAAAGGGAACCGATCCTTGTATGAGGTGAAGCAAGTTTTATAGCAGAAGGGGAACCGATCCTATGAACATGTGCAACACGTCTTTAGGCAAAGGGGAACCGATCCTATGGACATGTGCAACACATATAAGTTAGATACCATATATATGTGGGGAACCGATTGTTCATGGGTGAAAACTATTTCTGCTGGTTTCGGTAATTTTGGTTGTGTGTGGATGAGAAATGAATCTAAACCCTAAACAAATGCACTGCACGGGAGTGTTTTTGATTCGAGAGATCAATCTATACAATTATGGCCTAAACCAAGAAATGGCCGTTCCAGACTTGCTTCGGTCACAAAGTGAAGGAGATGGGGTTGATCTTAGGGAGGAAGCGAAGAAGGTGTTGAGATTATGGAGGTGTTGGCTGTTTATGACTTGTATCAGAATATTGAACTGGCTTGTACTATGAAAGCTATCAGTTCTGGGTGTTTTCTGGATACCGATGACAACACTTGGTTTTTTGTGTGTTGTTTGAAGATAGGTCAAAGAACCTATTTATACAAGTCATTGAGTGCAACCCTTCATCTCGTAGGAAGTGGAGTGATGGAGTAGTGGGGTCATGTGTGAGTGATTGTCACACGATCACGCCTTTTCCCACTTCCCTCATCATCGTTAACCGTCCATGCCTCCTGACACGTTCTTGTAATGGCGCGTTGCACGCCGTAAACCGCCGCACCAATACCCGCATAAGTATCCCCAGCTTTGTGACATGCTTGATGTCTCGAATGAGCGGATCATGGGACCCACCGCAGGAAATAGCATACAGTGCTAAGTTAAATAACTAAGTTATTTAAGAAATTGATATTCATGAAATATCGTGTGTACTCGATGCATGTGATGCATTGAAAACAATCAATACGTATGAAGCATCGCTGTTTTAAAGCCTAACCGAATAAGTCACGGATTAAGCGTCTTAAAATAGCATCATGTCCATCCATGTTCGAGTGATCGTTTGGAGGCCGCATGGGCGAGCCATCCCCTGGTCGATCATTCCATGTGGAAGAGTGGCAGACGATGATCATCAAGGTGCTTTATTGGCCGCTTAACCCTTATCCTAGGCTGTCCGACCAAACTGGTAAAGTTGAACGGACGAGATGATCTACGGCACATATTTGCGACCGTTGATGGAATTTTGGGGTTTTTAAGAGGTGCGCAAGCATCACTCTTTGGCTTGACTGAATTCACGCATGGCGTTATTTTTGGTGGGACCGACCGGGCATGCGTGTAGACGGCTGCCACGTGTACGTGTCCATGCCACTTTGTCTCATGAAGATGCGATCTAGGCCACTCAACTTGTCCCCGGCAAAGATGAGTGGTCGTGATCGATTTGCGATAGAAACTGTTGTCGCAAAGGATTTAGAGGCCGCGCGACATGCCATCTTTGGGCGTGCGTTTGAGGCGCTCGACCTTGGTTTGCCTAGGCCACCTAGGCCACACGCACAGTGGGCCCACGGTGATCACGTCAACATCCTTGGGACCTCTTGAATCTATATCTACACCCTCCGTTTAGGCTGGCGAAGATGGATGGACGCGATCGAACTACGACAGATATGCATCGCCGCAAACCCTAATTAAGGTTTTGAATTGGTCACGCGTACGTGACTTTGGCCAAATGGTTTGGCACATCGTGATCCTCCTTTGGAGAGATCGATCACATGGGGCCCATGTTGGGCAGTGGTGAACACATGCGTATCTTCCCGATGGTCCCAAATGCGATCTAAGCCATCCAAATAGGCTGGCTAAGTTGGATGGTCGTGATCGATTTAAGACGCTAGTGGACTTCCACGACCCTCGAAAGCATCACGCCCACCATGTTTTGAGCAATCGTTCATTGCTCCATGACCATGCCGTGAGCAAACCGATTAGGTATGGAGAGAGTGAGCCTGCCAACATGTGTGTTAGCGCTTCCCTAATCATTCATGGAATGATCTAATCCGTCCAACCAGGTTGGTGAAGTTGGACGATCATGATCGTTTTAAGAGTGCCTTGAACAGTCTGTGTTCGATTGAATTTCTTCAAAGCATCACGGCCACCCTACTTAGGGTTGGCGTTTGACGTTGCTAGGAGATGTTCGTGTGATGTCCGACCGGCTAGGGCATAAGTGGGCCCGCCGATGGCCATCACGACAATCGCCTATTCTGGCCAGGGTTTGGCTAGGCTTGTTAAATTGCGCGGCCAACTTGTGTGGCCACGATCATTTCTGAGACTGATATGGACAGTCTAGATTTCCCTTAAGGAAATTATGGATGCTCGATCGGGCTAACCAAAGCACGTCGATGCGAGACTCTCTTTGTCATAAAGTGATATAGCCTGTGTGGGTACTTCGTGCATGTCTCAATATTGGCACGGAGATTCTTGCTACTCTGCTGAGAGTGAACACTCAGTCATCATGTCATGCAAATGATGAGAGTTTGCCTGAGAACACAGCACGGAAAATACTAGGCAAATCATGCATTAATTATTAATGCTGGTAAAATTCACAGAATATTTGGGATTGCTGTTGCACGCACCATTCTGGGTGAATTTTGTGTATTTATTGAATTGCTTCAAATAAAGTGAAGAGGTTTTCTGCACTCTGCCACTTCTTAAACGACCTTTCCCTTTGCAGGGTGACAGCGCCTAAAATACTGGTTTTACAATTTTAGCCCTGAACTAAAATCCACCATCAACACCGATCCTAGTACCTAGTCAACCGAATTTTGGAAAGCTAGTGTGACTATGCACAGTACTCACATGGAAGGTAGAACCGAAACTTGTTTTGGTAGAACCGTTAAACCCGTGATTGTGATTGAATGTTATTTGATCAATCGCATAGTTCTTGAAAGTCAGATGACCCAATTCTAAACTTGTTTGGAAGTGTGGCAAATCGGTTTCAAGGTTGTAAGTGTGAAAGAGAACTAACAAAGTTAAGATGTCGACATACTTTGAACACGTGCCATGAATATTTATTTCTTTAATTATTCAAAGTTATTCCTTAATAGCTAAGGGAAGAGAATCACAAGATCAAAACATAAATAAGTTAAAAATCTTTTCATTAAGGTATTTAACTTCATTTTGTAGGGAAATAAGAATTAGTAATGTGCATTTACTGATTAGAGATTTTCCGAGAGATTTCGATCATTATTTTTGGACAAAGCATTTCCAGGAATTATGGAAACCGAATTTGTGCTTTAATGAATATCTTGAGAATATTTTTCGATTTTGGAAATTCCTTGGTGTCCAAACTTCCTTGTTTATAAATACTTGAAGTTTGCCTTTCTAGCAAACTAATCCTTCGTAACAACATACTTCCTCTTTGTTGTGTTGTTCTTTGGTGTAGCCGCCTATTCGGGAGGGGAGAGTAACCTAATTAGGCGAAATCTCTTAAGGCCGCTCAGTTTAAAGTCTTCTTTGGGATTGAGAAGCTCTACGAGTACCGTTGGTGGGAAACTAGATAATTGCGGTTTATCTTTTTTTTTTTTTGATTTGATTGACCAATGGTGGTTGAACTTTGATTGCACCTAGTTTGTTTATGCTTGAGAATCTTCTCTTCTGATATAAGATTCACTCAAACTAGTTCAGAGTTTCGACAGGATCTTTAGTCTGTTGTTAGTTCTAAAGACGATCTTGTGATACTCCATTGTTAACAGACTCCGTTCTGTGCGTGATTGATCACAAGAGATTCAAGTGATTGTGTGCAAGTATTTATTGAAGATCTAAGAAGATTTGAAGACAAAGAAGATATTGAAGATTTATGATTTGTGGGTTCATAATCTTTGGTGTGCACAATACTTGTTTCGGTAAAAGAGGATCCAAACAATAATCGGTTTATCTTTGTGATAGATTGGACTGATTAATTGAGTAGATCGGCATCAACACAATTCTTTGGATTAATAGTGTTGTTGGCTTAATCTTAAACGATTACTTGTAATTGAATATAAGATATATCTAAGGACTTGACGAAGGAGTTTATGTTAAGATAAATGAAGCGCCTTTGTCCGACTCATATCACTTGGTTGAATAGAGTTGATACCAAACACATTTGTTGTTCCTTTACTGTTTGGAATACGAACCAAAGGAATTGTTCCAAGTACGTGACTAAGGTCGGAGGCGTGGGAATACAGACAAAACTAGGTGAACTATAGGTTTAGTTGCTTGGTCTCAACTATACGAAGTTAGGTGTAATTTTGTGTAGCGGCTTAATCCTGAGAGTATTCAATTCTGGACAAGGTCCCGGGGTTTTTCTGCATTTGCGGTTTCCTCGTTAGCAAAATCTTGCTGTGTCATTTACTTTATATTTCCGCATTATAATTGTTTTATTATAATTAAAGTAAATCACACAAACGTTAATTCCTATTTACTTGATAAGTAAATCCTATTGTGTTTGGTTAAGTCCGAAACTTTTTATCAAGTAACATGCTTCGTTGTTGTATTTTCTCGATCTCGTATCCATAGACGATCATACGAAGTGTGAACCGATTAGTTGTATTGTCTCGACTCAGTCCATAGACAATCACTTTCGGAGAAAGGACTTATAGGTAGGAAAAGTTTTAGATTGAGGTATTTTTGGGTACCCTCGCCTTTTCACCTAAGGCTTTCAATGAGCCGGTCCCACACATCTTTATAGTTTTGACCTAATTTGCTATCAATTGCTCATATTGGGTCAAACTCTCTAAACCGACTTGGTACTCGCTCAGTCGACCGACAGCTGGTCCCACGACCTCCAAGGGCCGGTCCCTCATCTCTTCATAGCCAGGTTTTACTACCTAACGCTCACACGAACACTATTTTAATAAATGATTAAACCAGCGTTTGATCGTTCTTTCACCAACTGGTCAACAAAGGAGTTTGGTGCATGCTCACTGAGCACTTGGGCGCCTACATGGTCGACCATCATCCCATATAGTCGGTCCCTCTTTCACTCAATGACCCATTTTCAGTAAATCATCAATTGATAAGCAATTGATCGAAAATTAGGGTTTCGAATAAATGCTCTGTAAATCATAATTCTGAGAAAGTTCAAACACTAATAATTTTATGTTGATCCAGCGATCAACATCTGGATTAAAAATATTCGGTCAGACTACCAATATTTAATATTTTATTGGGTCACGTTACTAATAATTCATCGAATGAGCAATACTTGCTCTGTTGCTCGAATATTGATCCAACTATCAATATTCAGTAATTTATCGAATGAGCAATACTTTCTCAAATGCTCGAATATTAATCCAACTATCAATATTCATTAATTTACTGATGCTCGAACATTGGTTCAACTATCAATATTCAACGATTCATCAGACAATATTTGCTCAGGAGTAATGTCAACATCATTCATTCGAGAACTATACGTCTCAGCAGGCATGCTCAATTCAGGAATCCTAGAGCATTCAGCAATCATGCTCGACTGAACAATACTTAGACCCACCGTCTAATCAAGTCAATGACTGACTGATCAAATACGCGTCTGCTTCGCAGACTCCACGTTCGTGAGACATCAATCACGTTACATGGGGGATATTAATTAGGGTTTTGGTCTGGCGTCCTACAACACGTGTGTTCATCCACGATGAGAAATGTGGGTAAGTTGTGCAAGCAGTTGAGGGAGTTAGCAAAGTAGTGGGTGGACAATCAACCAAGTCTCCGCACGATCTGAAACTGGTTAACACACGATTTCCCGATTTCCCACTCTTTCACTCAAGCAACCATCACACTTACTGGAGATCAATGTGTCTACTATTCTTGCAATATAAATAAGTCTCTGAATCCACGATTGAAGGACAGACAATTTTTTGAGCAATCACTCTCAAAAATTCCATCAATCGACCAGAACTTATTCGAACTCACAGCTTCCCTCCTACAGATCAACCCTCTTCCCTCTTTGTGACCGAATTGACTCTGGAACGACCATTATCTTGGTTTAGGCCGGAGTCCTACAGATTGATCTCTCGAACTCAAAGCACTCCCGTGCAGTGCATCTGTTTGAGGTTAGGCAATTCGCTCGGTTGAGGAGTCTCCGTCACACGGTCGTCTCTCCATTCTCCAAGAAACCAGCGAATCGTTTTTCCCCATCAACACCAGTGTATCTTGCGGGGATGTACTAGGAGTCATTCGGAAGCCTCGGTAAGTCGAGTCAGAGCCTAGAGTAGATATGACCAGTGTATCTCGCGATGATGTACTAGGAATCAGTCCTTGATCTCAAATAGGATGAGTCGTGCTTACATGAGACATGCGTATATCCGCTCTGGGTCATAAGTCCATCGGGGACGTTTTTACGCATCTACAGAGCCTACATGACCAGAATTATCTCATCGAGGATGTATACTAGGAATCATGGCATCACAATCAGCTGCGTCCCGCGAAGACATGCTGGAATTGTGGTTGTTCTGGTTCATAAGTCTGCCGGGGACGTTTTACGCTCTACAGAACCTACATGACCAGCAGTATCTCGTCGAGGATGTGCGCTAAGAATCACGACATCACGACCAGCAGTGTCTCGCGGGGACATATACTAGAAATCGTGGCTATGAGTGCCTTGAGGACCAAGGGCTTAATCTCTCCTGTGAGAGTTGAATTTTGTCTATGGTATTGAAATGACACTTTTGCCACTTATCCAAATTCCACCATCTACATTAATTCCCATACTCAGAGTAGAACCTGGATTGTTCTATGATGAGTATATATATGGTAACACATCATTCGTACGAATTATAATCCGCTTATTTTTTCGACTTGCAGAGTCCCCAAATTAATGTTTATCCTTCGATTATTATGACTCTGATCTTGGAATCGACTCTGGACTTGGGAACCTCCTGGGATTCTGTGTTTGGAGGCGTTAATAGCATGATAATGGAGTCTTCATGAGACAAACTTAATGTCTTGATCAAATAGAATTGTTAATTAGGGTTTACATGGACAAAACCCTAATTTTCTCTGTTTGTGCATCCTTGAGCTTCCGAGTCTGTACAGGCGGGTGTGTGGGGAAGAGAGAGTTTATGAACGGCTTCCTGGATGGCCTTGATGTTGGTGAAGAGCTAAACTCTAATTTCTCTTTTGTTCGCATCTGACTCCTTCAGACACTCTTGAGAGGCTTGACGAGGCTTGGAAGGTGTGCATCTATCTTGTGGAGTCGGCACCTTTTGTGATGAGAGCATATTTAATTCCTTGTACCAATCGAACACCCATTTTTTTAGAGAAAATATCCATTTTTGAAACTTAAGGGTATTTTCGTAAAAAACCATTATGAGCTTGATTTTATTTGGCATGAGAGAGACCATGAGATTCCCTAGGCATGATCACGGATTGAGAGAGAGGGGCACGTATGTGGTCCTGCTTTTGGAAATTATGAACTCGAACTTCCCTGTTGAAGTTAAATTCCCTTTAACTTCCTCTGAAATTTCGTCCTTCTGCTTTCAATTTCAATTTCATTCTTCTTTGATCGATTAAAGAACTTAATATGCGTAAATCCATTGAGATGAGTGTGTGAGCACTTGGTCAGTTGCTGGTTACTTCAGGGAAACCTTCTTTGAAAAAATAATCAAAACTCTACCATAAGGGAATATAGGTGAAAATCCCTTTGAGCTCGCTTTGGTTGAAAAGTGATGAGCAAAAATAGGTTCATAGAGGTGCAGGGGACCTGCAAAGTAAATGGGGAGAGGCTCGGCTCCCTGTTTTAAGAAGAAAATTCCAATTTTCATCCATCTTTCCAGAATTAAGGTTATTTCGTCGAAACTCTAATTCTCTTTTAATTTTTCTCTTCCAAAAAATTCTGAGAGAATATGTGACGTCCCAATAATCTATAGAATCATCCTTGCTCGTGTGAGGGGCTTGGCTCTTTCCTTTTTGGAGAAATCTCTTTCTTTGTCGAACTCTTGAAATTATGGCTTTTTGGTCAAAACCATAATTCTCTTTTCAAATTTCTCTTCTGAAAAATTCCGAGAGAATGGATGACGTACCATTGGTCTTGGAAAGTGTTTTTACACGAGTGGGGAAGGTCTTAGCCATGGCTTTGAGGAATTTTTTTGAAGGAGGAAAAGCCTAGGTTTCTTATCTGAGCCAAATTGCCTTAATTTCCTATTTTTGCTCTAATTCCTTTTCCTTTTGCTTGAGGGATCCCCTTTTGAGATAGGATTGAAAAGATAACTATTTTTCACTTCTTTTGGGAGTACTAACTATGGAGATTGGTCCATTCTTATTTGACAAATCATATTCGTACTAAGATTCCACTTTTGAGCCGAACTCTTCTGTCTTTTCCTGAAACTCCTTTCTTTGCTCGACTTGAACTCTAGTTGGAAAACCGTGTGTATGGGTCTGACATGAGCGGATGAGAACTTGATCATATTTATTCAATCATCTCTGATGCATACTTCTTCGACCATCAAATCAATAGAAGTAGTCGTATTTGTCAAGGATTCTCTTCGTTTAGGTGTTCGTCATAAAACTTCTGATTTGAGACACTTAGGGAGAATGGATGTAAAATCTTTAAACATCTGAGTCCCTAGCCCCAAATTTGAAAGAAAATAGGATAGGCTTTCTAACACAAAAAGAATGACTCGATTCCGATTTTGTTTGGACAATCAAATCCGTGTATACTTTTGACTTCAGTAATCCCGTATAAAATTTCTGGAGTTTTTTTTTCAGATTGCACTTACTTTGGTGTCGGGGCCGCATCTCCTTGGTCGCTTTTCCATTTGAGGTGCCTTTTTGATATGTTGTTCGGAAGACATAGGAGAACATATTTGCTTCAGGAAGTAACCCGAAATTCCTTATGAATTGTCATCAATTTTCAAATATTTGTGCTGGAATGTACGGATGTCTTCTTTCGAAAGGAGTCCTTGTTGCGTTTGAACTCTTGATGTATTGAGACTCTTAGGAAATGACCTCTTGGAGTTTTAAGACCTAATTAGCCTTCCTTAGCTTGTTATAGGTCGTGAATTTGATCCCTTTAAGCCAAAACGCGTCCGTGGCGTGCTTATACGTTTTTACCCTTAGTTACGAAAAAGCATGTCTTCTATAGATTGTTCATGGGAAGTGTGGACCAAAACAAATATGCGAGCATCCCATGAGATGTGAGATAGATTCCTTGATAAGGATAGAAATCCAGGCATGAGGTTAGGCTTGAAGGTATTAGGAGAGGACAAGGCTTTAGGCGGGAAGGCCAGTCCTCATATAGAGAAAAGCCTAGTCATGTGCTCCCTTAGTTTAGTTATTCTAATTCATCTCTCGTTTGTAGCGTACTCTTTATGGTGAGAACGAGTTCCACCTTGGTAGAGTGGGGATGAGCGGGCTTCAACAATTTCATAGGACTTTCAGAAAGAGATTCCTGGTGCAGAGAGACAACGGCCTGAGGTGATTTCACGGGACCCCATGTCTTCTTTAACTACGGATGAGACACTTGTTGGCGATTTTGGTGACAGGAGGAGAATAACTCCGAATGGTCTTGCTTTTGATGATCTTATGAATCTGGAAAATCTGACGACCGCACGTGATGAGAATCTGCGTTTCAATGTGAGGCAATCACGAGAGTGGTTAGATTTTGTATGGGTCCGTTTGGGTGAATTGAGTTCAGAGAGGTTCTTAATATGAGGAGCGTATGGTAGATGCAGAGCTTAGTTGTGATGTTTTGGGTGGAGAAATTATAGATGATGGGATTCCAGTTGGGTATGGTGGTTACGAAATGGATTTGTAGATATCTAGGGTATATCTTGAGATACAGAATGGAAATGATGTTGAAGTTAAGGTTGTGTTGAATACTAGGGAGATGATATGTGCTGGACTAATGCAGAGAATGATCTGAATTTGGTATGAGTTAGAATTTGGTATTTGGTGGTAGGATGAATAGGCTGAAGTTGTTTGTAATGATGTCATAGCAAAGGGTTTAGTAAAAGCTTGCAATTGCAGATTAAGGTAAATATATTTTGTACTTGTAATTGTGTTATATAGTTATTTGAGATAATTGAGTTGCTGTAATAGAGGTTTTATTTTTAATCCTGTTAGTCATCCCAGTCAGTCTAGCTGACTTACCTGACTCAGTCTTATTGATTGAGTTGACTCAACGGTTCCTGTTTGACCCACTGAGTCACTAGTCTTGAATCGTTTGACCAGAATAGTTAGACCTTGACTTATTTGACGTGACCTTGGACGTTGACTGTAATGGAACTTTGACCAGACGTTGACCGTTAGTGACCGTCAGATGGACCATGCCTTAGTTTAATGAGCCGGAATAATGGACTTGGGATCAGGCATAGTTTTCATACTTTGATTGTTTGGACCCCTTAAGGTCCGAATTAACCTTTGACTTCTTCTACGAAGTTGTAGATATTCACAAGACTTAGCTAATGGACTATAAAACCAATCCAATTGAATTAATCATTCTCAGATATGCTAAAGATAGATAATAAAGGATATAGAACCATAAGTGAGCTTAGAATCATTAGATTGACTTGTATGATTCTTGTGTGAGCCATTTTGGCTAGATTCTTAGAGTTCTTGTGTGATTAACAATTAGTCTTTATTAACAATGATCGATTCAAAGGATGAACCAGTGGATCGTGGATCTCGAGGTAGGCGCAGCTTGTCATCAAAAGAGGTGGGAATTTACATTTGACTCTTTTATGACCATTGTTGTTTTCTTTACAAAAGGTTATGTTTAACAAACTCATGCATTGTCTATTTGTGCATCACATGTGTTGTTTAGTTGTATTACGATTGTTCTGTTGATTCTTTGAATCTTTCCATGGATTGGAAATGACTTGTAACGTTTTGCTTTTCTTTATGAATTTTTATGGGAAATATATAGGATACGCTCCTTCACATTTATACCAATTTTCTTTTGAGCTTTTACGCACATGGTTGGGGCGATACACCGCAATATTAGTATTATGTGTGGAATGCGGCATCAATATTATACATTGTTTGAAAGAAGGAGTTTGTTCCATATACATGATTGTTTATTTCAGTGACTTGGTCGCTATTTAATGTTTGGGAAAACATGTATTGTTTTCCAAATCGTGCATTTGATTACTTAAAAGTTAAATGTTATTTCTGCTGGGCACCCCTTTTAGGGATGATGTGCTCACTCAATTCCCACTTTCAGTTACAAAGACAGATCAAGATGTGCACTTGGCGATGAAAGCTTCGAGGAGTTGATTACGTTAGATAGTTAGCTTCCGCTATATTTAATTTGTGTTTATAATCTATTTGTAAATCAACTCACTATTGAATATGTATCATTTGAGAGGAGTTCTTGTATAAATTTTTCAGAGCGGGTTTAGATTCGGGATAATCTTTGTTTAAAACCTCTTTCTTATTGATTAAATAGATGTTTTAGATTCTTAGTGCCTCATTGTATAGTTAATCATTTGGATTAGTCAGCTGCTAGTTTTGGGGGCGCTACATATCGATCATACCATCTCAGGTGAATACTTAAGATTGGTTTCACTAATAAAAGTCATACCGATACATAAGTCAGGCATTGTGAATATTTTTACCAAGATACATAAACAAGTTATGAGCGGTTATACTAAACACACATATTGGTAATCCAAAGATTTGCAATGAATAACAATACCAATAAGCCTAGCGATTTCCCTTTCGATTCACAAAACAAGTTTATGAATGTACTTCCTTTAAACGAATGTAAAACATTGTTTCCTAGGAAGAAATCTTCACCCATACCCATACATAATCACAATAGCATTCATAAGATTATGTCGATGTCTTATATACTTCGTATTATAATTCCTTAATACTAAGTCTAACTAGTGTATAATCATTCATAGCTTCGCAGTTATGTTTTCAATATAGCATGACTTGAAAGATACGTTAGGAATGAAACAGTTCAAGTCAAAATATTACTAACCTCAAGAGGAAGGATGATGTCGTCGTTGTAGCTCTTTACTTCTTCACATTCTTCAAGTCTTCGAGTAATACTTGTATGTCTCATATCCTAATAACTTTCTAGCTAACCTATACAAAGTTGACTCTAGTAAATAATCAAGCTACTCTTTAAATGAGTTTTGGTTCACTAAAATATGACAACCAAACTTGACATACCAACGCTTGGTGGGTTCAACCGAGCTATGCTCTAACATCTACCCATTTGTGCCAGTCATCGAGTTATGTGACTAAAGTATGAGCCGCGTCCGAGTAGAGTGGAAACTGTATACTCCTATTCAAACCGATTGCGAACCCTATTTTGTCTCCTGCGTGCGTTTATTGTCGAGGGATAATTTGAATGCTTATTCTACATGATATAGTCATGTTACACGCGTATAAAACCCTAAAAAATCTTGTCTTCAGTCAGGATCCGGGACATAGTTGCAATTGCTGAGTACAGTGAAGATGCTTATAAAGGAGAATTGGACGAGACCGGAGAGAGATAAGAGATTTCTCGAGTCACAGATAAGTCCCCTTCACGAAGGACGATCTCTAGTCACCTAATCCCAAGTAATAACATGTTGTGTTGTGGGTTTAGGGTGTTGAATGGTCTTGATGTGTCCCAATCTTTTGAAACTCTTACGATGATCGTGTGTAAATCTGTTATATGAAAACTGGATGTCTGGGCCACCTCCTGTTGGCATGCAGGTGTGTAATGCAAGATTCTTCGTTAGTCCCCAGTTTGATATAAGACTAGGGATTCCCATTGACTCGGGACGCTTGGAAAATGAAGTAAGACCCTTGTAGCGTACGAGATTCAATCTTCAAGGCGGGCAAATGATAATCTGTGGGTTGGACACGTTTGTGGAGAGTCATGTCGAGATACTGTCGCATGTGTCTTTGTGGACAAGATGAATTTGTTGTTCCGCCTCTACAAGGTGTCTTGATAGGGATTCATGTGAACCTCTGTAGAAAAATTATCCGTTGAGATTTATTATTTTTTTGGAAGGATGCTCAACCGAACTTGAGAGTAGTATATGCCTTCTGGTACCAGTAGGGTAATAGATACATTCAGGTCCAACTGTGCAGTCGATTTTTGTTTGTTTTATTGATGGAAGAGTTCTCTGGGAATCTGCTAGGTAATTCTTCATGTGGGGGAGTCATGTTTTGACATGAGGAAATTGTATGTGATCGTCATATCTTGCCTTTCGTTCATCGCGTCTGAGCCTAACTCATGGAATAACCTGTCAAGTGGATTTTCTCGATAGAAGAGACTTTGACCGAGGGAACTGCTAGTATGCGTCTGAATGAGTAACGTGTATCCTGAAGTTATGGTCTCAGATCCTTATCTTGTTTTACTTCAGTGACAGTAGTTGTATGTCGAGTAACGGAGTTTTATCTGAATTGTTGGCCTCACTTCAGATTTCTTTTCCCTTGGTAGGTTCAGGTGCAAAGATATTCTCATTCTCCTTCTTGGGTGAACTGAGGTCCCATCGGAAAATGATATTGGATAATCGTTGGTGTAGCCAAGATAGAGGCTCATCGAGACTTACAATTGCTAGGAATCCTTTTCTTTATGACGGGACGGCTGTTGAGATAGCATATCTACCGGCGGATTTGAATCTTCGGATAAGTATGAGCTTTGTCCGAGCAATGTCTTGGAAGCTAGTCTCGTCTTATACTTTGTCGCGTTCTGGTCATGATCCTCTGAAATAGGAAAACGACAAGATGCATCTCGGCTGGCGATTTATGACCTTATGTGGCTGATGAGGTGTCAAACTCACAAAATATATATTCCTTACTCTTCTTACACTAATGGATAGAACAATGATAAGCAGGTTCGTTCCTAAGGGAGAGTTGAGCTAAAGTTGTCGATTTAATTTCTGAAAATATGAATAATGCAAAAAATACAAAACAAATATGAATGTGAACAATGAGGATGAGAATGATTAGGGGTCTTTCTCCACTAGTGAACATGAATCTTCTTCAAAATACGTTTACTAACAATCCTAGACATGTTATACATTCAACAAGTCCATTAAACTCCAAAGCCACTTCGTAGAATAAGTTCTCTACTTGTGTCTAATCAATCAAGCCACTTTGAATAAGCTCTCTAGTGTAACTTAACTAACCGGTATGTTCTATGAGTCAGATTGATCCTAACCACATGCTCGTAAGTTCGACATGTTAACTTAGGGTTGTCAAATACACATCAAAATCCACAAAATCCCATTGCAACGTTGATGTTTCGCTACTTGTGATTATATTACCATAACGATTACGCATTACGGTTCTAAAATCTAGCTTTAGTATCGCAAACAAGATATCTAATTGGCCTTTAAAATACCCTGCAAACAATCCATGGTCATAAGAACGACATAAAACAAACAATAAAACAATATAAGAAGAAAGATAAACTTGATAAAATATCAAAGACAAGTCACGTAGCTTCAAAATATCCCTAACCAAACAAGAAATTAGCTACGCATGGAGTTCATGGCAATAACAATCAAAGAGAAAGAAAACTATTAAATAAAAGATATTCGAAATCAAACCACGACAGCAAACCAAGCTGCTGCTGGTCTTCTTCTATGTTGCGCTACTGCTCCTCGTTGTTGGTGCCAATAATTAAGGTACATGTCCAGTTTTTACTCTTCTTTTGATTGGATGGTGGTGTGCTCAGGCTCTTCAAACAGCCGATGTTGTGTTTCGTGCTGCGTACTGACGAAGGCTTGCTGTTGTGGATGATAATGAAAGGTAGAACTCGCGTCGTAGAGTAGCTGGTGATATGGATGCGAGCAGGAAACTCCTCGAGCTGGTGATATGGACTGGTGCAGTAGAGTGCTATTAGTGGTCGTGCAGTGGAATGGTGGTGGATGTTATGGGTCTCGAGTAGAACTTGCTGCTGTTGATGTGCAGCTGAGCTGGTGTGAAAACAAGATGCAGGTGGATATGCAGTTGAAGGGGATGAAAGTAGTGGTGATGGTGGTATGCAGGTGGAGATGGATATGCAGAAGATGGATGAGATTGTGATGCAAAGGTGATAATGCAGGTGATGTGAATGGAGTTGGTGGTGATGATGATGAGAGGAGCTACAGCTCCTCCATGTTGGAGGTGGAAGCAGTCGTGAAGGGGGTATTTTATATCTTCCTGCAATATCATTGCTTAGTCTATTCCCTGAAAGCCGAATATGGTAGACACCCACTTTCCTAATTCAATACAAACTCCCACCGCATTCAAATCTCACCATTCATCACATAAAACCGACGGCAACAACTTCCATATATGGCTATCTTCTACTTTAAACTCTTCACCAAAAACCAAATAAACTCAACCGTGTTATTCTCAAACTCAAATTCAGTAAATTAATCTTGAAAAGCAGGGGTACAACAACCACACCCAATAATTCGTTTGGCAATCTAAATAGACAAACTCCAATATACTTTCAAGAGAATCAACTAGACAGTTAGACTCAATCTAGAGAAAAGTATATCCAAGAGTTTTGTATCTCTATATCTCAATTCAATCTGCAATCATCAAATAAAAATTTGCGAGCCCAATTGAATATAAGATAAATAACTTGAACGGTACCAAAGACCAATGTTCAAGGATCAATCAATCTCAATCAACAACCAAAGGATGGATTTCCCAATTGATCGATTCAACGCACAACCTGTGATTTTTAAATTATATAAAAATATAATGCGAAAAAGAAATAACACAAACACCAGAAGTTTTGTTAACGAGGAAACCGCAAATGCAGAAAAACCCCGGGACCTCGTCCAGATTTGAACACTACATCGTATTGCCGCTACAGACACTAGCCTACTACCAATGAACTTCAGACTGGACTGTAGTTGAACCCTAATCAATCTCACACTGATTCAAGGTACAGTTGCGCTCCTTACGTCTCTGATCCCAGCAGGATACTACGCATTTGATTCCCTTAGATGATCTAACCCACAACTAAGAGTTGTTACGACCCAAAGTCGAAGACTTGATAAACAAATCTGTCTCACACAGAAAAGTCTATATGAATAGATAAATCTGTCTCCCATAGAAATAACTATGAGTTTTGTTCCGTCTTTTGATAAATCAAGGTGAACAGGAACCAATTGATAAACCGGACTTATATTCCCGAAGAACAACCTAGTATTATCAATCACCTCACAACAATCTTAATCGTGTGGTAGCGAAACAAGATGTTGTGGAATCACAAACGATGAGACGAAGATGTTTGTGATTACTTTTTATCTTGCCTATCGGAGAATAATCTCGAGCCAATCTTAAAGAAAATTGTACTCAAACACGATAGAAGATGCAAGATCAGATCACGCAACTACAGAGAAAATAGTTGGGTCTGGCTTCACAATCCCAATGAAGTCTTCAAGTCGTTAACCTACAAGGTTTCGTGAAAAACCTAAGGTTAAAGGAGAATCGACTCTAGCTTATACAACTAGTATCACACAGGAGGTGTGGGGATTAGGTTTCCCAATTGCTAGAGTTCTCATTTATATAGTTTCAAATCAGGGTTTGCAATCTAAGTTACCTTGGTAACAAAGCATTCAATATTCACCATTAGATGAAAACCTGATTAGATTCAAGCTAATATCTTTCAACCGTTAGATCGAACTTAGCTTGTTATACACAAATGAAATGTACCTTCATTTAGGTTTATGTAACCGTACCTAAACGTGTACACCATGTTGGCTCAACCGTAGTTATCTATATGAACACTCTCATATCAACCTTATTCATCTTAACCATAACTAGTTCAAATGACTCAAATGAAACTAGTTAAAGAGTTGTTCAATTGCTATATTCTCATAGAAGTATACAAGAACACAATTGAAGCAAAATCGGTTTGATTCACTCAATCAATTCATGAACATTATAGCCACGATTTGCAAAGAATGGATTCCTTAATATATATATATATATATATATATATGTACTAGGTATCACCCCGGCCTACGGCCGGGGCTCAACCTTTTCTTTTACTTGTGGTGCCAACATTTCTTGCAAATCAATTTTTTTCGCCTTTAGGTGTTAGATGTGTTCGCAAGGTTAGGTTAAGCTAACAAATAATTTATTTTTTTCCACTTTAGGTTTAGGTGTTAGATGTGTTCGTAAGGTTAGATTAAGCTAAAAAATAATTTATTTCTTCCACTTGAGGATTAGTCGGGGACTCGATGAATGTCATAATCTTGCCAATCCTTTGTCCAAGATAAACAATGCTATTACATTTTCATAGATCAGTACTAATTGTTCGGATTAAATTCAACGCCCTCGGTCCTTATTATATAGACGGAATATGAGATATTTTTTAGTCTCATTAAATAGGCGGTGTTCCAATTCCAAAAAGATTTTTGGCATGGATACACTTACTTATGTTGTGTTGGAAATTATAGTAAGAATAAGACAAAGGGTAAAAACAAGAACATTCATGAAAACCAAAAAATTCCTTAATATTAGGATGTGGGGAGTAAAACTCTTAATACGAACTTGACAATTTTTTGGTTGACGTATTCTTTCTCCTTTTTTTGTTTTTTTTTTTCAGTATGTAAGAATTTAATTGTTGAGATTAATAATGGATTATTGTTGGTTGATTTTTACTTAGCATGTCTTTGTATTTTGTTTATCAGAAAACTGATGTAATCTATACAAATCATTGGAAGACGGTCATTGTGAAAATGATGCAAGTAACCCAAGAATGGTGTTATTGCTTTTTTCACAAAGCCGTAACTAGGGTTTCTCATATTTTCGTAAGTATGGGAAAGAGGAAAACAAGAAAAGAAATCTCTGGATTAGACAAGTTTATTTTGAATCCTTTCATCCCTCCCGGGGAAGTTGAGAAAATCAAGTATCCTCACTTGATCAAAGGGAAGCATGCCCTTACAAATTTCATAGATAACACATGTCATGAAAGATATCAAGCTTTAAAGGAAGTAAGCTTCACTAAAAAGAAGAGATTCGATCCAGATGTTTCAGAAACCAATTATGTGAAGTTTGTTCAAGACCGAATCTGGGGAAATATGTTCGGTTTTGAAAACTATTCACCTGACATAGTGAGAATTTTTTATGGTAATATTCACAATATTAATCATGAAAAACTTACGTTTAGCACCTTGGTTGGAAGTACTTTCCTTCATGTCAACAGAAATATGATATCATAAATCATCAACTTCAATGAGAAGGGTCATATGATTACTGGTTTTGAAATTGAGCACGATAACATTTCGAAACTCATCACCGGAAAAACTGTTGAATGGAAAAAAGGGAGGATGATAACCAAAGAAGTACCCTTACACTTGAGGATTTTCGGTAAACTTGCCGTACCAACACTCTTTGCTTTCTCAAGAGATTCCTCTCTATATGGAATAGAGAATTTGCTGAAATGATTTATTAACTTCTTGAAGGAAAGAAACGGATTGATATTTGTGGAATAATTATCAATCAAATGATTAAAATCATTGAATCTCTCAATGTCACAGGCTTCCGTAGAAACCTTGGATATCCCCGTGTCATCACCAAGTTGTGTGAAAAAGCAATAGGGAACTTCCCTGGAGATAAGAAAGATATTAAAACTGTCTCTCAGGGAAATATTAACCGGATGAGTGGAACTCAAAAGGGATCAAGCATCTCATATGATCAAACCTATAGTAATGGAGATCTCATGTTTCACATTTTACGTCTTGGAAGACAATTGGACTGCATTCAGAGGCAGTTGATGTTTGCTTACAGACATGATCCGTAAACTCTTGAAGGAATCGTAACAATTAATAATGAGTTCCTTAAAGGAGAACAAGAAGAAGACTCTGAGGATTCAGAGGTGCAAACAAATGAAGTCTGACTTAACTTCAAGAAATAGAAGAATAGACATCAATGTTTGATTTCTTTCATTGATTGTATTAGTCTATTATGAATAAAACTATTATGAATAAAATTATTTGATTAATAATTTTCTTGTGATAGTTTTTGGTTTACATAGCCTTTGCTTGAATGCTTTTATCTTATTTCTATGTATGTTTATAAGATGTTTGATTTCGGTTTTACTAGCTTAATATTCGATCTCATATGTTGTGAACCCTTGTGGTTTGGGTGACTTTTTGATTTAGCATGATTAAGTTCTAGACCATGTTGGTAGGCTTTATCAAAGAATCATGAGGGGTTCTGGTAGAAACAATATGTGAAAAAGTCACAATATGTTGAATCGGTTTTGGTTTAGCATAAAAGCATATGTGTTTCGACAGTTTCAACTTTTGCTTGCAATTGTTAAAACAAATTTTCAACCTTTCTCTGGTAAAGGTTGGTTGTTGTTATTCTTTTGTTTTTACATAGGGATGACAACATGATAAAATTTCGATATCAATTATCCCTGAAAGAAGATGCAATCATATTGGAGAAGTGGATGAAAAATTTGAGGTAACAATGTTGTTAGTTAATTGTTTTCCAGTTTAAGAAAAGCCTGAGTTTATTTCATATATATTTATTGCTTTTTCTTAACAAAATTTCGGTACAATTGATGTTTATTCCATTATGTGTGTATGGATGTATGTGTGATTCAATTGGTTAGGTTAAGAAAAACTATTGTTATCTCGCTTTATTGTGTGGTATCAATTGTTTAGGCTTACAAAATTTCGGAGCAATTGCGATGCTTTTAATGTCTATGTTGTTTCAATTGCTTCCGGTTGAGGTGAATAATTATGCAAGTTGATTTATTTGGTTTGTATGAATTATTTATGGCTTAACGAAATAAAAGGTTTACGGGATGAGTTGTTTAGTCCAATTCGATTTCGAATAAGAGAAACTAAGTTAATTTTGATCTTAGTTAGACTTATCGAAGTGAGGTTTCGGTTATTAAAGTCTAATCGAATGCCTTAACAATAAATCCTAGTTAACTAACCTAGTACTTGTCTTGTTTAAAATTGAAAGGTCTAAGTTTATGGATAATTAGAAACCTGATGAGAAAAATAGAGTTATCTTTATTTTGGTCTTATCGAATTAAGCGATTGTTTTTGTACAATCGGTTTAGCAAAGGGACTAAGGTGCTTAGTTGATTTTTGGTTTGCTAAACTAAAATGGAAAAATTGTTTCAGACAATTGTTTCCTTTGTAAAATATCAAAATAAAACTACTTGTAGTTTCGGTTTTGATATTGGTTATCAGAACGTGGTGTGTGGAACACTCATGCCTAACTCTACAGGTTGTAAGTCTATTTTGAGATTTGTAAGATTCTTTTCGTGTTGTCCTTTATTTTTTTTATTTCTTTGTCATTTTGTGACAAAAAGGGGGAGAAATATATGGAGTAAACAAGTGATACTGGCATTGATTTTATATTGATTGGTATCGCTAAGGAAAAGAACATTGGTGCTTAAACGTTTTATTTAAACGAAAGAGTGAAAGCACAGACTAAGGGGGGGTAACATATCATATGAATTGGTATAACAAAGACGTGCGGATTGAATATCTACATATCTTCCTTAGGGGGAGTATTAGCTTTGTTATTATAATGTCAACAACGGCATTTTCAAGGATTGAATATAAGCAGTTTACTGCGCTGTTGAATTCGGGAATCAAGCGTATGTGTAATGAATTCTTGTAATTTGTTTATCCATATGATGTAAGAGTTTTGTCACTAAAATTGACAAAGGGGGAGATTGTTAGAGCATAGCTCGGTTGAACCCACCAAGCGTTGGTATGTGAAGTTTGGTTGTCATATTTTAGTGAATCAAAACTCATGGTAAGAGTCGCTTGATTATGTACTAGAGTCAACTTCGTATAGGTTAGCTTGAAAGTATTAGGATAATGAGACTTTACAAGTATTGCGAAGACTTGAAGATGTGAAGAAGCAAGGAGCTATAACGACAACAATCATCCTTCCACTTGAGGTTAGTGATATTTGACTTGAACTGTTTCATTCCCTAACATATCTTTCAAGTCGTGCATATTGAAAGCAAAACTGCGAAGCATATTTGAACTCTAGATAGACATAGTATTAAGGAATATAATACGAGGTTTATTGCTTAACCATTAAATTTTGTAGATAAGACATCGCCATAATCATTTGAATGTTATTGTGATTATGTATGGGTATGAGGTGAGGATTTCATCCTAGGGAACAATGTTTTACATGTGTTCTAAGGAAGTAAGTTCATAAACTTGTTTGTGAATCGAAAAGGAAATCGCCAGGCGTTATTGGGATTGTTATTTATTGCATATCTTGTGAACATCCAATATGTGTGATTTAGTATAACCGTTCATGACTCGTTGTATTCTTGGTAAAACTATTCACAAAGGCCTGACTTATGTATTGGTATAACTTACAAAGTTAAGATGTCAACATACTTTGAACATGTGCTGTGAATGTTTATTATTTAATTGTTCAAAGTTATTCCTTAATAGCTAGGGGAAGAGAATCCCAGGATCGAAACATAAATAAGTTAAGAATCTTTTAATTAAGGTTATTAACTTAATTTTTAGGAAAATAAAAATTAGTAATGTGCATTTACTAATTAGAGATTTTCTGAGAGATTTCGATCATTATTTTTGGACAGAGCATTTCCAGGAATTATGGAAACCGAATTTGTGCTTTAATGAATATCTTGAGAATATTTTCGGTTTTAAAAATTCCTTGGTGTCCAAACTTCCTTGTCTATAAATACTTGAAGTTTGCCTTTCTTGCAAACTAATCCTTCGTAACAGCAAACTACCTCTTGTTGTCTATACTGGTGAAGACGCCTATTCGGAGAGGAGAGTAACTTAATTAGGCGAAATCTCTTACGGCCGCTCAATTTAAAGTCTTCTTTGGGATTGAGAAGCTCTATTAGTATCGTTGGTGGGAAAGTAGATAATTGCGGTTTATCTTTTGTTTTCATTGATTTGATTGACTAACGGTGGTTGAACTTTGATTGCACCTAGTTTGTTTATGCTTGAGAATCTTCTCTTCTGATATTAGATTCACTCAAACTAGTTCAGAGTTTCGACAGGGATCTTTAGACTGTTGTTAGTCCTAAAGACGATCTTGTGATAATCCATTGTTAACAGACTCCGTTCTGTGCATGATTGCTCACAAGAGATTCAAGTGATTGTGTGCAGGTGTTTATTGAAGATCTAAGAAGATTTGAAGACAAAGAAGATATTCAAGATTTCTGATTTGTGGGTTCATAATCTTTGGTGTGCACAATACTTGTTTTGGTAAAAGAGGATCCAATTAATAATCGGTTTATCCTTGTGATAGATTGGATTGATTAATTGAGTAGATCGACATCAACACAATTCTTTGGATAATGAGTGTTGTTGGCTTAATCTTAAACGATTACTTCGGTAATTGAACATAAGATAGATCTAAGGACCTGACGAAGGAGTTTATGTTAAGATAAACAGAAGAGCATTTGTCCGACTCATATTGTGAAACAAAGATACAACTCTTGGGTATATTTCTTGATTAAGCTCGCTTTATTAGTTGGTGCTCTCAGAAGTATATTGGTGTTTGTCCATACAGATTGCCTAAAAGAAATATTAGGTGAGGTTATTAGACCCCCGCTTTTTCAATTGGTATCAGAGTAGGCAAACACGTTTAAGACCTCATAAGTCTGTGTTTGTAGCAATGTAACTCTATGGACAGAAGTGATATCTCCATAAATGTACCACCAGTCTTCGATGGCTCGAATTACTTATGGTGGACAATTGCTATGCGTGCCTTTCTTCAAGCGCGTGATTTTCAATCATGGGTTTATGTTGTTAATGGCTATAATCCTCCGGTTGTTACAGAAGGTGATGTTACTGTTCCAAAGGATATCAGTGATTATGATGCTGTCGAGATTCTTGTTGCAAAGCAAAATTCTGACGAGTTGAATGCAATCATCCATGCCATTACCCCAGATCTTCAGCACCATGTGACTTTGTGCAGTCGGTCTAAAGATGCGTGGGATATCTTAGAAACGGTATTCGAAGGAAACTCCTCTGAGAAAGTAGCTAGGCTTCAAAACCTAAATTCTGATTGGGAAAACCTTCATATGGCTGATGAAGATTCATTTGATGAGTTTAATCACAAAGTGTCTGAAATTGTTAATGCGTCTTTTGCATTGGGTAAGACTATTCCTGAAAAGGACATTGTGATGAAAATTTTCAGATCGTTGTCAGCCAAATACGATTCTAAGAAACATGCCATCGTTGAAGGAAATAACCTTAATACTTTATCCAGAAATACTCTGGTCGGGAAGTTAAAGATCTTTGATCACGAGCATACATCCAAATCTGGAAAGGATATTGCTTTCAAAGCACAAAAGAACACAAAATTACTTGATAAAAGTAAAAGTGTTGGCATCTCTGCGGATGATCCTATTGAGACTGATTTGTCAGATGAAGAGCTTGATAATTCAGTCTCACTGATCACAGGACAGTTTAGAGATCTTCATTTGAAGAGAAGTAAACGGTTCACTAGAGGTAAACCTAAGTCATCAGTTAAACCCCATAATCGTGTTCCTCCTAAAAACAGGGATACTGACGATACTGATGACGAGGACATGCCACAGTGCTTCAAGTTTAAAGGTTTTGGTCATTTTTCCAATGAGTGTCCAAATCATAGAAAATACACTGGGAACAAAGGTCTTGCAGCAACTCTTGATGAAATGTTTGATCATTATGATTCAAATGAAGATGAAAAATCAAGTGTTGCGCTCCTTGCTGAAAATATTAATTTTGATAATTGTAGTAATACTCACATCAATCTTGATATTTTTCCTGAAGAAACTTCTTCAACTATTCTGGAGGATAAAATGGAGTTTTCTCTATCTACTGGAAATCCTACTTGTAATGTTTCAGGTACCACAATTTGTCTTGCAGCTTGCTCCGCGATGGTGTCTGATCCATCCTCCACTTTGACATGTTCTTACTGTACTCTTAAGGATCATGGACTCTCTAATTGTTTCAAGTACAAGCATAAAGTAAGATATGTCAACAAACTTCAAGGTAGAGAAAATCGATTAGCAAACAAGCTTAAACTTGTTCAGAAGTCGTCTGAGGTATGTAAACTAAATTCCTCTCCGAAAAGGTTAATTTCTAAAGAACCAAATAGATCTCTCCTGAAAAAAAAAAAACAAGGTCTAAGCATTTTGTGGAAGAAGTCGTTAAGAACTCTTTCCAAAAAGTTCACGGTGGACAAATCATTGTTCACCCCAATACAACATAATTGTGTTGGCCGTGCATCTTGTCTCAAGTGCCTAATTTCAAAGAGACAAGAGTTAAGCACATTCAGGTCTTAGAAAAAGTTTTTCTCTTTGGTTGTTTTCTTTTGTTTGTTTGTTTTAAAAATTGGTTGATCCTTTCTGTTAGAGCATAGATCTGTTGAACCCACCAAGCGTTGGTATGTCAAGTTTGGTTGTCATATTTTAGTGAATCAAAACTCAATTAAAGAGTCGCTTGATTATATACTAGAGACAACTTCGCATAGGTTAGGCTAGAAAGATTAGGATTATGAGACGAACAAGTATTACTCAAGACTTGAAGAATGTGAAGAAGTAACAAGCTACATCGACGACATCATCCTTCTTCTTGAGGTTAGTAATATTGTGACTTGAATTATTTCATTCCTAACGTATCTTTCAAGTCGTGCTATATTGAAAACATAACTGCAAAGCTGTGAATGATTATACTTTAGTAGACATAGTATTAAGGAATTAGAATACGAAGTATAACGCTTATCTTTTGAACTTCGTATATAAGACATCGACATAATCGTATGAATGCTATTGTGATTATGTGTATGGGTAAAGGTGAAGATTTCATCCTAGGAAACAATGTTTACATTCGTTTAAAGGAAGTACATTCATGAACTTGGTTTATGAATCAAAAGGGAAATTGCTAGGCTTATTGGTATTGTTATTCATTGCATATCTTTGGATTACCAATATGTGTGAGTTAGTAGAACCGATCATAACTTGTTATGTATCTTGGTAAAACTAGTCACAATGCCTGACTTATGTATTGGTATGAATTTTATTAGTGTAACCGATCCTAAGTAATCACCTTAGATGGTATGATCGATATTTGTAATTGGTATAACCGATCCTGGTAATTGGCGTAACCGGTCCTGGTAATTATTGTAACCGATCCTAGTGACTAGTGTAACCAATCACAAGTAATACCATGAGAATATGGTAACCGGTCCTGGTAATTTACGTAACCGATCCTGGTAACTGATGTAACTGGTCCCAGTAACCATATTAAGGTAGAACCGATCCTTGTGTTTGGCAGAACCGTAAACCCATGATTAGTGTATTGATATTTGATCAATCACATAGTTCTTGGAAATCAGATGAACCAGTTCTAACTTGTTTGGAAGTGTGGTATAATCGGTTCCAAGATTGTAAATATGAAAAAGGATTTACAAAGAAAAAGATGTCGACATACTTTTAACATGTTCAGTAACTCTTATCTTTTATTGTTCAAAGATATTCCTTAATAACTAAAGGAGATCCCGGACCGAAAAAAGTTGAGAATCTTTTAATTAAGGTTGTTAATTTTATATGCTTTTAATTACCAGCAATTAAAATGCATATCTCTGGAAAATAAAAATTGGTAATGTGCATTTACTAATTGGAGATTTTCTAGTGAGATTTCGGTTAATTTTGGACAGAGCATTTCCAGGAATTATGAAAACCGATTTGGAAATATATTGCATATCTTAAGAATATTTTGGTTTTGGAAATTCCTTGGTGTCTAAACTTCCTTGGTCTATAAATAACCAAGTTTGCATTTCGTGCAAACTATCCTAAGAGCTAGCAAAACTACCTTGTTGTGTTGTTACTGGTGGAGTCGTCTATTCGTAGAGGAAAGTACCCTAATTAGGAGAAATCTCTTACGACCGCTCGTTTAAAGACTTATGTGGGATCAAGAAGCTCTACGAGTACCGTTGGTGGGAAACTAGATAATTACAGTATTATTAGTTTTCGATTTGATTTGATTGACCAATGGTTGTTGAACTTTGATTGCACCTAGTTTGTTTATTCTTGAGAATCTTCTCTTCTGATATAAGATTCACTCAAACTAGATCGAAGTTTTGACGGAATCTTTAGAACTGTTTGTAGATCTAAAGACGTCTTGTAATAATCCATTGTTAACAGACTCCGTTCCATGCGTGATTGATCACAAGAGATTCAAGTTGTGGTGTGCAGGTGGTCATTGAAGATTAAAGAAGATTTGAAGACAAAGAAGATTTCTTATTGGGTTCATAATATTTGGTGTGCACAAAACTTGATCGGCTGGGATCCAACTATAATCGGTTTATCTTTGATAGATTTGATTGATTAGTTACGTAGATCGGCATCATTATGTAGTATCTTGATAGATCCTATTTTTTGATTGCATTGTCTAAACTCTGCTACTTTGGTAGTTGTTGGATAGATAGATCCAAACCCGACAAAGGAGTTTATTGGATTAAACAGAAGAGCCTTTGTCTAACTCATATCACTGAGATTGAATAGAGTTGTTACCGAACAGATTTGTTGTTCCTTTACTATTTGAAATTAGATCAAAAAGAATTGTTCCAGTGCGTGCACTTATCGAATGTCGGAAGCGCAAGGATACTGAAGAAACTAGGTGAACTATAGGTTTAGTTGCTTGGTCTCAATTATACGACGTTGGTTTGATTTTGTATAGCGGCTTAATTATGAGAGTATTCAATTCTGGACTAGGTCCGGGGTTTTTCTGCATTTGCGTTTTCCTCGTTAACTGTGTCATTTACTTTTGTTTTCCAAAATTATAATTATTGTCATTATAATTTAAAGTAAATTACTCAAACGTTAACTCCGTATTACTTGATAGTGATCCTATAGAGTTTGGTTAAGTCCGAACCTATTATCAAGTAATCACACTTTGATTGTTGTATTGTATCGATCTCGTATCCATAGACGATCACACAAAGTGTGAATACCGATTTGTTGTATTGTCTCGACTCAGTCCATAGACAATCACTTTTGGTAAGAGGACTTATAGGTGGAAAAGTTTAAGATGGTGGTATATTTGGGTACCCTCGTCTTTTCAATTGATATCAGAGTAGGCAAACATGAAAAGATCTAATAATCTGTGTTTCGTGCGATCCAACCTATAAGAATTGAATCTAATGAGTGATTTAGTTAACGTAGAGCAAGAAGATGATATATTTCAGAAAGCCTATTTGTTTTCAAAACCTGATAAATAGCTCAGCACTGTTAGTTCAATGGTTGCACACAACTCAGGAAATATTAACCACGATGGGTTAATAAGAAAACAAATACTTGTGTCAGACAGGTTAGACTCAGATGACAGTGATGAGATTAATTTTTTCATAAAGCTTGCTGAAAAATATAATCTAAAAGATAATATTTATAATCCATCTGTCGAGAGAATCATCAGAGAATCTCTGATAAAACTAGGTTTCATGAAGAAGATGTCTCTCAATAAATTCTTGAAGTTCATGAACCTCATGACATGATGGTAATCACATCTAGTCTATATCAAGATGAAAATATTGCTTCATTTTCTCTTGAAACTGAATCTGAAGGATTTGACAATGATCAAATCAGAAAGAATCTATTAGTTAAGAAAAGGATATGCAACTCCCGAAATCTCTTAGCTAATAAACGACATCTCGATCCTTACAATCTAACCACTTGCAAGAATCAAGAGAGATGTATTTCAAGGAATAATCCGACAGTTGATATTTGGTCAAACACAACATTTGACAAGGATTATCCTACTGACTATGGCAACGATCTGCAGAAATGCACTCAAACAAATGATTTCAAATCATGCTGTTTCGCTATTGATCAATTGTCTAAATCAGAATCAAGGAAACAATCTCATCAAAAGATGATGTCATATTCCAAGAATTTTCTGGGACGATATAAGAGCTTTGCTCAAGTCGTGACTCAAAAGGATTCTTGTCACACTTATGATCCTTCTGTTGCATCATATCACTCGTGTTGTGACTTAATGAAAGAAGACTATTCATGGAATAGTTTCAAAAAGGAAGATGTCCAAAAACATCATGATAGATCATGTTCCAAAAATAAAGATGAGCAATCAAGTGCTCACTCCAACAATTAAGTTTGTTGATCGGAATTTCCCATCTAGTGCTCGATTTAAATAAAATGGGAAATTCTTAAAAGAGCACTGGAATATGAGGAAAGTATATTTATGTACTCTATCTATCTATATCATGAACATCTACAGTATTTTCCTAGTTCTGGAATTTTTTTTATTTTATTTTTAGAAGAAAACTTTCGATCTTAGGAAAGTTCATGACAAATATTGGGTAAAATATTTTCGGACCCTCTTAATCATACTGTTTCGGAAATCTTTCTCTGTTATTTCCGAAAGTGTATATTTTCACGAATTTTATCAAATAAAAATACCTTGATTAGGTGTCTCAAAAAACTTGGAAACCAAGTTGGACTTGATATATAAAACATCTTAAGAACCGATTCTTCCCTTCTCGTTTATTTGATAGACACATTTTTGTGTCTAATTTGATCTCTATTGCATATTTTGTTAGTGCTCGATTTCGTATTTATTATGATGTTTTATGTGTTTGTAGGTATTTTTGGACAATAAACGTTTTTGGAGAAATCGGCTCGAATAGTTGCTAAAGACACCTCCGGAGGACACCTGCTATTCGGACCCTCATTTTGGATAAGGGGCACTCAATTACTAAGGGGTATCCATTTGCTATTTGCACCCCCATTTCTGTTAGGGGGACTTCACCTTCTTTACGTGCGAATTGAAATTGGCGGGAAATGTCACGTTCAAAAGAGCTGCTCAATCTGCGTACTGCCTGTGTTGGATTTTGGTGGAGAATCTCATTGATATCTTCATGGGAATGATTTGGTTTGACCCTGTTTCATCAAAACAGGGTAGGCTAGGGTTTCAGAATTAATAAAAAAATGAAGAAAAGGAAGATATCGTAAAACAGGGGAAGGATTACATTATGGGTATTATTGGTTGTATTTTTGGAAAGAACGTGAACCGATTGGGAGAATATATACTCTGAAGGATTTACTTCTATAGTTAGAAGAGTTTGCACCAAACAGGATACGTATGAAGAAGGAGAAGAAAGAAGTTTCCATGTACAGCAGAAGTGGATTATCTCGGGATCGGATTTTCTATAATTCGGAATTTTCCTGGTGATATATTCTCAGCAGAGTGATTAGAGACGTTGGATTAATTGAGATCCGCGTAGAGAAGCTTGGGGAGAAAATCACGTGGCTTGGCAGGGAAAGAAAAGTCCGAGACTTTTGGGAGAAGAATAATCAAATATTCTCGAGTTTTTAGAGGAACTGTAGGGTATAAATACATTGGTTCGAGTCACAAGAAGGGAGTCGAGGAGTTTGGGGTCTATACGTAGTTTAGGGGAAGCTCTGGTACGAAGAAATCACGCTGCAGAGAAAGTTGCAGCAGCAGGAGGAAGAAGACAAAGCTGAAGAACATTAGACGACCCAAGTCAGTCGCATATAAGTGTGGTTTACCCACGACACACACATAGTATCGTTTCCAGCAGTCTTATATCATTTGTATCGTTAGTAACAGTCGATCTGTAACGCATATAAACGTTGCAGTTGATCTGTTTTATTGATTTTCTTTGTATTTTCATCTTTAATACACCTTTGAGCAATGAATTCGTATTTTGAGAGTGTTTGCACCATGAAGAGCTAAACCCCATTGCTGAGGCAACGGAGGAAGCCATTTTTCCAATTATTATGTGGTAATCTCTATTTTTAATAATTTTTGCAATTTCTTTTATGATTATTTGCACTGAACTAAAATCGAATATATGATTCTGATTAAGTGGTTGTGTTGTCAATTGATGGGTCATGCTTAGGTTAAGTCTTTTGATGGTCCATGCTTTCGATTTACAACTATTGTTTTGAGAATCTACTTGTCTAGGCAAAAATATTAGAATCACTTTAAACGTAAAGAGTTGCACGAATATTGATTAGAATAAATCACATAAAAATTGGAGTTTGGTGGAATCCTGAGTCTCAGTGCTTTTAAAATCTTGATAACAACATCGTCTTGAGTTTTCTATTTTGAAATATAATTCTAAAATCAAATCTCTACAAGTCTGAGAATCGAACTTTTGTTACCACTTTCTACATTACATCAGTCTGCGGTTAAAGATGGGTGAAGATACTCTTGATATCAATTCACAATTACAGAAGCTTGAAACATGTCCTCCCACTGAGATTAAGTGCTACTAGTCAAGGGAACATAAGAGGAATCACATATCACTTGATCTCATGTTCTACTTAACGAGAGATTTTGAGATTTCTCGAGAACAATTGGAAACTTCTGAAAAGAATGAGAAGTGGCTTGAGTCAAAACTTTTGAAACTAATTGTGGAAGTGAATCTTTTAAAACAGAGACTCAATCTCCTAAAAGAAAAGAGAAGACTCAAGAATCACTGCTCTGAAGAATCTTCGGTGAATAATAAGAGCACTTATAGTGATTAAGTTATATATCAGTAATACTTAATCCAACAAAATAAACATCGTTTTTGATTATTTCAACTATTGTGTAAGGTCTATTTCTTAATAAAACTATCTATTATTTATGAATAAAATTATTATTTTATAATTTTTCTTGTGATAGTTTTTCGATTACATAGCATGTGCTTGAATGCTTTATATTATTGTTATGTGTTAATGAGATATTTGATTTCGGTTTTCTCAACCTTAATATTCGATCTCATATGATGTGTGAACCCTTATGGTTTGTGTGGCTTTTTGATTTAGCGGGATTAAGTTCTAGCCCATGTTGGTAGGCTTTATCAAAGGATCATAAGGTGTTCCGATTGAAACTCATATGTGAAAAAGTCACAATATGTTGAATCGATTTGTGTTTAACATAAAAGCATATGTGTTTCAGGTTTTCAACTTTTGCATTGGCACACATTAGTTAAAACCGATTCAACCTTTTTCTGGTAAAGGTTGTTATTGTTGTTGTTCTTTTGTTCTTACGAGAGGATAACAACATAATAGGGGAGAGTTCTAACTTGAACTTGCGCTTAATAATATATCTTTCTAGGGAGAAGAGGATGCAGAATCTGAGGTAACGAATTTGTTAGTTAATCGTTTTCCTATTTAAGAAAAGTTTAAGATTATTGCATATATTTTGCTTTTGCTTAACAAAATTCGGTACAATTAATGTTGATTCCATCATGTGTGTATGGATGTATGTGTGTGTGTGGTTCAATTATGTCCAGTTAAGAAAAACTGGTTTGATATCTTTCTTTATTGTTTGGTATCAATTGTTTTAGACTTAACGAAATTTCGGTGGTGCAATTTGCTTCGTAATGACTATGTTTGTTTCGATTGCTTCCGGTTAAGAGAAATAATTGTGCAAGTCAATTTATTTGGTTTGTATGTATTGTTTATGGCTTAACAAAATACGGGATCATTTGTTTAGTCCAATTCGATTCCGGATAAGAGAAACTAAGTTAATTCCGATCTTAGTTAGACTTATCAAAGTAAAGGATTCGGTTATTCAAGTCTAATCGAATGCCTTGACAAGAAATATTAGTTAACTAACCTAGTATTTGTCCTGTCTAAAGTGTAAGATCTAATTTATTGTCCGAATAATTAGTGCTCGATGAGAGAAATAAAGTTAATTCTGATCTTTATTTTGGTCTTATCGAAATAAGCGATTGTATTTGTGCAATCGGTTTAGCAAGGGAACTAAGTTTCTTAGTCAATTTGTTAAACTATTAGGGAAAATTGCTTCGGGCTATTGTTTCCTTGATAACATATTAAAACCAAATTACTTGTAGTTTTGTTTTGATATTGGTTATCTAAAATGGTATGTGAAACCTTCGTGCTTAACTTTTATAGGTTGTACAATTCTTTTATATTTGTAAGATCCTTTCGTTTTTGGTATTTGCTCGGACCTTTGTCATTTTGTGACAAAAGGGGAGAAATATATGGAGTAAATAAGTGATTTGTAATCACTTAGAAAAGGAAAATTGTGTTTAAACGTTATATCTAACGAAAGAGTAAAGCATTGACTAAGGGGGAGAAACATATCATATGATGATTGTAGTTATTTGGACTACAAAAGTGAAATAACAAAGATGTGCGGATTGAAAATCTATCTATCTCACCTTTATGGGGAGTATTAGCTTTGTTATTTAAATGTTAACAAATGGCATTTATGGATTGAATATATGCAGGTTATTGTGTTGTTGAAACTTGGAATCAAGCGTATGTATAATGAATTTTTTGTAATTTGTTTATCCATATGTATTAAGAGTTTTGTCACTAAAATTGACAAAGGGGAAGATTGTTAGAGCATAGATCGGTTGAACCCACCAAGCGTTGGTATGTCAAGTTTGGTTGTCATATTTTAGTGAATCAGAAATCAATTAAAGAGTCGCTTGATTATATACTAGAGACAACTTCGTATATGTTAGGCTAGAAAGATTAGGATTATGAAACATACAAGTATTACTCGAAGACTTGAAGAATGTGAAGAAGTAACAAGCTACATCGACGACATCATCCTTCCTCTTGAGGTTAGTAATATTGTGACTTGAACTGTTTCATTCCTAACGTATCTTTCAAGTCGTGCTATATTGAAAACATAACTGCGAAGTCGTGAATGATTATACTCTATTAGACATAGTATTAAGGAATTAGAATACGAAGTATAATGCTTATCTTTTGAACTTCGTATATAAGACATCGACATAATCGTATGAATGCTATTGTGATTATGTGTATGGGTAAAGGTGAAGATTTCATCCTAGGAAACAATGTTTACATTCGTTTTAAGGAAGTACATTCATGAGCTTGTTTTATGAATCGAAAGGGAAATTGCTAGGGTTATTGGTATTGTTATTCATTGCATATCTTTGGATTACCAATATGTGTGAGTTAGTATAACCGATCATAACTTGTTATGTATCTTGGTAAAACTAGTCACAATGCCCGACTTATGTATTGGTATGACTTTTATTAGTGTAACCGATCCTAAGTAATCACCTTAGATGGTATGATCGATATTTGTAATTGGTGTAACCGATCCTGGTAATTGGTATGACCGATCACAAAAGAGTTGTAATCGATCCTTGTAATTGGCGTAACCGGTCCTGGTAATTGGTGTAACCGATCCTAGTGACTGGGGTAAACGATCACAAGTTATACTGATAAGTACTTAAAATACATCTTTCGAATGTCAATTTCTTATGTTTTTCTTGGTTATTCTCTTGTATTATTTGTATATTATGCTTCGTTTCCATTTTATAGGTATTTTGGAGTCATGCGACAAGAAAGAAGGTAAAAATAGGTTCAATTCATTGCTTGGGAAGCTTAGGCATTGGCGGATTCAAAGCACAACATGACACAAGCCTTTAAAGCCTTGAAAGAGCAGTTTACTGGAGCACCTGGTTAAAACTATTCAAGGCCACCACTAGTACAAGTCAAAAATGAAGGCCTCAAGTTAGTGGATTTCACCACCAAGGGAACGGACGTGTGTGCTAGCAAAGAATTCAGAAGATATATTGCTTCAGTTTCGTAAGAAGAAATCATAAACCAATCTGTGCAAGCAGGTGAAGACTTTCAGTTCACTCCTGCGGTTAGTTCAATAGCCAGAATCTTCCACCGGTCTAGTCGTGGGTCTGCTGACTGCTTGCCTTGTGTCACGACTATAATCACGACCAGTTTCTTCTGCCATTTTCTTTTCTCACGTAGCAGCGAAGACCATTGCACCAAGTCCTTCTTGCCGGCATAACCCATGGCTATGATGGATTCGCACTCGGGATTGAAGAAGCCAAGTCAAGGAAGAGTGGGTAAAAGTTATAAACAGAATTGGAGTCGAATCTGTGATGATTTTGACATAGTTTGAAGCTGGGAAAAACAGGGAATGACCAAGGACTGCCATTGTTCTGTGTGTTCAATGTATGAAATTAATGTGTGATTTAATGCTTGTGAATGAATTGGAGTTATGGGTTTATGTTAGAATCGTCTTATACAGGGAAAGAAAATTTGCGGCTTTCAATATGTGCAGTCAGTGCACAGCCATCATCAGTCTGCACAACACACAGAAGATGTTTGAGAAAATGCCTGAAAGATCGTTTCTTCACAACTCAGAGATTCAGCCGGTACTAGTTTACTGCTCCAAGTCTGTCATGGAATGGTGAGTCTTTGCACAGGTTTAGGAGATGATTAAGAAGCCAACAGGGAGTAGGAGAAATGGCTCCAGTCTGGGAATTGTTTTGGTTGTATTTCTTGGCCAGAAATTCAGTAAAAGAAAGTGACTTAGCCGTGATTTATTCCTGCTATTTGAGAAGAGATTTTGGGTTCTGGCATATAATATTTAATTATATGTCCCTACTTTTAACTCCCTACAAATATATCCTTATGCAACAATAAATATGTCCCTCCTTTTTTAATAACCTTATCCATTTAATATTAGATTACCTTAATACCCTCACCCATATAATATTTTTTCTTCATTTCAAAATGGAACAAATTTCTTCCACTACCACTTCACCACCACCACTAGCATCACCACCACCACCACCACCACCAACATTCAACTACCATTCCACCACCACCGTTCAAAAACCACCACCTACCAACCGCCACCACCACTAATATTCCACCACCACCAGTCCTCCACCACCACTAGTCTGTTGCCGCCACCACCACTAGTTCTTCGCCGCCGCCACCACTGTCACCGCCGCCGCCGCCGCCACCACTGTCACCGCCGCCGCCATCACCGTCACCGCCGCCGCCACCACCACCACCACTGGTTCAAATATTTTTGTATCAACAACAATAGTTGATCCAAATAAAAATAGAACCAAAAGTAGAAGTTTATCTAGTTTAGGGGATCAACAACGATAATTGATCCAAGAAAAAAGGATAAACAGTAGAAGTTGATCCAATTTTAGTGGATCAACAATGGAAGTTGATCCATGTAAAATTGGATCAACAATGAAAGTTGATCCATGTAAAATGGAGTGAACTTGGCGTGAGTCGAACACGCATCATCCGACATGGAATCAGTCATGCTACCATTGCACCACAAGTTCAACATTGGAAGAAATTTACATGATTTAAACTACAAAGCATGATTTAAACTACAAGCATAATTATACTTATCCAATGAAATATCGTCAACAATAGGAGTTCAAAGGATCAACAACAGTAGTTGATCCCATATAGATGGATCAACAACCATAGTTGATCCAATAAAAATTGGGTCAACAACAGGAGTTTATCCCACAAAATGGATCAACAACAACAATTGATCCCATAAAAACATATAAACAACCAGAACCACCATTCTACTACTATTTCCATGACTAATTTCTCATTCGTACCTATCCACCATTACCGCCACCAACAAATCACACATCTCCAGCACCACCACCACCACCAAAACAATCACAACCAAAATCCAACACCAATTTCATCATTCCAACCAAAACCACCATAGTTGATCCAATAAAAAATTGGGTCAACAACAGGAGTTGATCCAAAATATATGGATCAACAACCATAGTTGATCCCATAAAAAATTGGGTCAACAGCAAGAGTTGATCCCATAATGGGATCAACAATAGTAGTTGATCCAAAAAAAAAAAAAACAGATCAACAACAACAATTGATCCTATAAAACATATAAACAACAACAATTGATAATCACCTGTAGCTTCATAAACAACAACAACTTCATATCCTTCATTGCAAAGAGCCACAAACATCATCCTCTGCTTGCTCCTATTTCAGCTTCAACAAACACCACTGCCCTAACATTCATCTAATTGTGAATCTGCTCATTTTCACCCTAACATACATCTATTTATCTCTAATCCATTCTGACATTCATTAGCAGCAATTTAGCTATATAAAAACTTAGACCCATTCTTCCACCAGCTGCAGTTTCAGATCTCAAAACAAAAACGTAAATAGATTCAAATACATACCTCCTACGCCGTCGCCGCCACACTACCAACATCATCATTATTAATTACTTCTCTGATTTTAAATCAGATCTCAATTTATTTGAATCTGATTTTAAATTTAGTTTTTAGAAGAAGAAGAAGTCATTTGTTGATGATATTTCGATTAAATCCTGAATCCAAACTCGAAATTACCAAATATCGAAAACCAAAAACTTAAATCGATTTCTGAATCTGTATGAAATCAGTTGAAATCAAAAGAAAATCGTGATAGATCTGTTGATACTAGTGGTGGACGTAATGGATGTGGTGGTGCTAGTTGTGGTGGCGCCGATAGGGATTTTGGTGGTGGTGGGGGGACGATGGAGAAGATGGTGGTGGAGCGATGCGAAGAAGAACGAGATTTTGTTCTCTGAAGAAGAACGAAGAGATGGGAAAGGCTAAATAAGGAATTATAATAATTAGGTTTTTAGAAAAAATTTCAATTATGCCATCAGGGACATTTGTAAAGTCTGTTAGGGATTGTAGTTGCAGGAAATCCCACAATACATCCCTCACAAGAATTCATAATATTCGACACATCTTTAAGATCAACAATCAACCTTTTTATTAATTGAGTTATAAATTTTACAAGAAGGAAATGAAATCAAGAATATAATTGTTATTCTAGACTTTCTCTCTCCTCAAAACTTTCTCTCCACTCTAAAAAGATCTCTCTCTTTTTCTTAAGCCTATTCGGCTCTTTATATAGGACATTACATAGTGGATGACAACTAAGCTGTCCTTTATTTTCGGATCTGACTTGCGACACTCTCGCAAGTATTCAAATGTTAAATCTCGCAACACTCCTAAATCTCGCTAGGTCTTCACATCTTTCTCGTGTTCAGGCTGTCGTCATCCGTTGCGTCATTTTTATTACCAATCTGCGATATCTTCGCAGCGTGTCGTTCAAGGATTTCGCAAGGATATTGATGTTGCGATATTCTGATCTTACATCTTGCCTCTTCTCATGTCTTCTCTGCGAAGGAGAGAATGTCATGAGAACTAATACTTTCAAAATGCCGCAGCTGTTCATTTCTTTCCCTAAATTTTCTGCCCGACAGGATTCCATGAATTAAGCATAACCGTTTACACGTGTTAAATATTCCCCTATTCACCGGCACATTAAATGCTAACCGGTCATCATATTTTGTCTATTTAAGAAGAGATCCATCATAAGAATATTTTCTTTCTTTTACTTCGTCTTTTTCATCTCTACATTCTCTGTGAATTTTCTTTTTGTCGTCTGCAACTTTTTACTACTGTTCATCTTTCCATAAATCTTCTCCATCTTTCTGCTATTGTTCCTATGGAGCCATCAAGGTTTGTTGATTTTGCTGAAACTGATATTCTTAGGATTGATCTCTTCTACTGAAATTGTTTTATTTGATATTGTTCATCTTTGAGTAACTCCCATATTGTTTCTGTTTCAGCAAAAACACTTCTAGCACCAAGTTCACAATTCAAAACCCTAATGTTCCCAAGAATTCGCAGCAAAAAATCGTTGTGAACAAAAGAAAGCCTGCGAATAGCAAGGTATTAAGAAACACTTATTCTTTTAATAACAATATTGTTGCCTCTGTTTCTTATTAGACTTGTGATTCGCAGGGTGATGGAAATGTCGATAGCCCCCCCCCAAAAGATCTCGCCACCCTAATAATGTTGAAACTTCTGTTCCATTTCCTCTGTTTAAGCTTTCAACACCTCCTTCGATATCTTAACAAGCTGAATCCCCTCTTCTTATTTGCGAAAATGTCCCTGCAGACTTCTCCCCTGTAACTGACCTTTCTATTAATGAAATTCCTCGTGATAATCCTGTTGCGAATGAACCCTTCTCTTCTTCTGTTGTCAATGCCTCTTCTCTGGACACTGCCTCATCCCCAATCATTAACCTTCATCAAATTTCATCTTCGGATGACACATCTATGGCGAAAGATGATTCAACTCTCCCACCTTTTGTCATCATCACTTCTTCATCCGAATCTTCCCCTTTTACTAAAGAAAATCTGGAAGGGATGGATATCGCTTTCAAGGTTTTATCAGATATTCTGGATGATGTCAAAAAAGTTTCTATTGATCCTATCAAATCTGGTGTCTGCGAAATTTTTAATAAATATTTTGGCTCTGACAGAATGGCTTCGCAAACATCCTTAGAAAAGGAAGTTGACACTTTGAAGAATAACCTCCAGGCCATGACCTTGAAATGTGACACTCTTCATTTTGAAAATCAAAAGCTTCAGAATGTTTCATTGGATCGTGACAATCTTCGCAAGAAGAATGAGGAACTAAAAGGTATAATTTTTTTTTTTTTTTAAAATCCCTTGTTCGCCCTTTAAGCTCTAAACCAGAAACGAAAAATGGATATATATCAATTTGAATCCGTCGCCGAAGAAGCCCGAATGGATAGAGATGCTTGGATGTATTAATATAACCAATTAGATAATCTTCATACGTGCTCTGTTGATCAAATAGAATCTTACCAAGGAGAATGCTCAATTAGTCCAGAAGCAAAACTTATTAAGTAGTGAATTATCTCGCCTCTCTTACTTTTTGACTAAAGCTAATCTGGAGTTGGAAACTTTATCGATGAGAATGAAACCCTATCTCGGGAGAAGCTTCACCCATATTCATAAACCAAAAATTAATCCTTTTAAATAAGGTGGCGATCTCTTCGCAAGAACTTAACATTTGCCAAAAAAGTATGTAATGATCAAGAACGATCCCTCTGCTCATTGAGAAATAAACTCAAAGAAGTAACAAAATCATCTTCTGCTGAGAGAGATAAACTTATTCAAGGTAGAATAACTCTAAGCATAAAGGCAAGTCAACTCAAAGATCAATACTCCAAGCTAGAAGAATCCTACACTTCTCTTGCGAAGGAAAACACCTTACTCATTTCTAATGAAAAGAGTTTGCAATCTCGACTGAAAGGTTTGGTTGGAGATAAGTTTGACAATGCCATGGACCACTTGGAGAATAGTTGCTTGGCTTTAACTCAATATCTTATCTCGCAAAAGGAAGGTAGTCATAAAATTTGACATGCAAAAGGAAGGTAGTCATAAAAATTTGCAACCATTTTTTATTTGTTAAATCTTTTTATTATGTCTTCCTTGCGAATCCTTCACCTGAATGATTTTCTTTGTTCTTTGTTTTTTTAGAATCCGAGAAAGATCTTCGCTCCTCCCTTTCTACTTTGGAATCTAGCTATGCCAAGGTTCGCAAAGAAAATGCATTACTTGCCTCTACTCTTGCTCGTTCTCGCGATCGAGTAGAAAGAAGATTTGATTATCTCGCTTATTCCAAAGATATCCAAAGTAGGAATCACCAGAAGGCACTTCTTCGCCAAGTTCATCTCAGGGCTGAAGTTCTTGTGAATGATATCTTATTGTCCAAATCTCTTTCCCCTGTATCTGTCGAACCTTTCGAAATAGATGATGATGAAGTTCCTGGTTCTCCTGATAGTGATTATCATTATGAAAGTGGCGAAGATTTCGCAAATGAAGAGGAGGTTCCTCCTAATAATGAGATTGTCGATAATAATCCAGATGAAGAAGAAGTTAGAATAAACCAGAATGAAGAAAGGATCGCGAAGTTTCTGAAAAAAGCCAATGAAAGCGAGAAAGTCTGGTGAGAGTGATAAAATTAGTTAAGGACGTCCATTATCTCCTTCTAGCGAAAAAGTCGATGTTGAGGCTTGAACATCTTTTGTAATTTTATTTCTTTGAACTATTTCATCTGTATAACTTCTTGCATATGGTGCACTTTAGTCATCTTTGAGATGCATTTACTCTTTTATTATTGTTCTTACTAGCGAGAAAGATAATGTTCATTGTTTAATAATTCCCATACTGCCTCTCATTATCTTTCTTGTGATGGATGACCTGCATAAGTAATAGTTAGTTCTTATAAATCTTTTGTTTCATCATGTGGTCTTATTTTTCCTTCCTAGTTAAAGGTCTTATTGTGCCACCTCTTATCATTGCGACAAAATCGCAGGACGTCTTTGCACTTGCATGCAAAAACCCATTGATCTTGCCTTACCTCTCTCTTTGAATTTTTTGTTGCGACAATATGACAGGCCTAAAAATTCTTGCGAAAATAAAGCCCCATGACATTGCCGTCTTGCGACGAAATTGCAGGACGTCCTTACACTTTCATGTACTGACCCATTGATCTCGTCTTATCTTTGTCTTTTGTATTATTGCCTCTTCAGGATTGTTGCACAAATATGACAAGCCTAAATTTTCTTGTGAAAATAAAGCCTCATGACATTTGCGTCTTAAGACACTTATCAGCTCCCTAATGGAGGGTGCCGCCCTTATCTTCCCCCTGGTTGCCCCTTCAAGGAGGCGTACCTCTACCATACAAGGTTGGCTCCTCCCATCCGGTCTTAACAATAACCAGTTTTTTTCGCAGCCTCTTATCCCTTTTACCTATAGGGCTTATGGTTACGAGACTGCACCCTAAGTGGGGTTTTCTTCGGGACGAGTGCAGCATACGTCAAGACTTGCCAAGAATGTCCGAGACACTTCAAATGCCCAGGCACTCTTGGCTCAACCGTGTACCTCGCCACCTTGATCAGATGCTGACTCCTTAGAAGAGACCCTCAGTCGTCCAACCTGAGTCACAAGCTTAGGTTGAAAATCCGAGGTACCTCTCCTGGATGGGCTTTATTGACCCCAAATCTCCATGACTCAGGTTCCAGGGGCGGTGTAACCTTTTCCCTGAGCCATGTCAACAGGTACCCCCTTTTATAACGTAATTTAGGTCTTACATTTGCCTCTTGCGAAATTTTGATTTCGCGAACTAGGGTGTACGCCATAGCAGGTTCGCCCCTTTCTGATATGTCATTGATCTTTGATTATCTCTTGTCGTTATCTGTGCGAAATTTTCGCATGTTCTTTCTTTGTTTTGTATAATCTCGCAATAATTCTTTCACAAGATTTTCATATAAATTCATTTTGCTTCAATCATACATCATTTCGAAGTCTAATCTTTCTCCACTATCTTTTACGGGTAATATCTCTTCAAGTATAACCTGTTCCATGGTCTATCGAGTCTGTGGCCCACATCTTTACCCTCAGGGTCCATCAATCTATATGCCCCTGTTCCAACTATATCCTAAATGATATAAGGTCCATCCCATTTTTTCGCAAGTTTTTCCCCACTTTCTCGCTGATATATCGGTGTTTCTCGCAGCACCAAGTCACCTGGTTGAAATTCGCGTGTTTTAACACGTTTATTATATTCTCGGGCTAACCTTCGCTGGTAATTTTCCATATGATGTAGAGCTCTTTCTCTTTTTTCTTCTAATTCATCTAGCTTGGTTAAAATAATACCCGCACTAAGATTTTTCTCCCAAGCTTCTCTCTTTGTTGTTGGAATAATAACTTCTGTTGGTAGCACAACCTCAACTCCATATGTTAAACAGAAAGGTGACATTCCCGTAGCTTCTCGCCTGGTTGTGTTGTAAGCCCATACTGCATTATGTACCTGTTCACACCATGCTATATTATTCCCTTCTAATTTCTTCTTCAATATATCTGCGATTGTCTTATTTGTTGCTTCTGCCTGTCCGTTAGCCTGAGGGTATAAAGGAGTTGACTTCCCACACTTTATCTTAAATGCATTAAGTAACAATTCTATATTCTGTCCCTCAAACTGTTTCCCATTATCAGATACCAATTGTGCGGGGATTCCAAATCTGCATATAATATTCTCAAATATAAATGTAAAAATATATTTGTCGCAAATGTGTTGTACTGCCTTTACTTCTGCCCATTTTGTGAAATAGTCTGTAACAACAATCAGATATCTTCTTTGCCCGGACCCCGGTAAAAATGGTCCCACAATATCTAAACCCCATTTTCCAAAAGGCCATACACTTGTTGAAGACATTAATGGTGCTCCAGGTGCATGTATTTTCTTTCTGTGCCTTTGGCAATCTTCGCAACGCCTTGATATTTGTTTCGCATCTTCATGCATATATGGCCAATAATAACCTTGCATCTTCGCTTTGTATGCCAAAGATCTTCCTCCGCTGTGATTGCCAGCATCCCCACTATGTAACATATTTAACACTTCTTCTCATTCTTTTCGTGTTAAGCATCTGAGTGAAGGTCCGTTAAAGGATCTCCGGTACAGTATCCCATCCCTTAGTTCATAATTTTTTGCACTGCCTTTTAATTTGTGCGCCTCCAATCTATTCCTTGGTGTTTCTCCTCTCATCAGGTATGCATGAAGTTCTGCTCTCCAATCTTCGATATTAGGTGTTTGTTCTCCACCTTCTATTATCATTACATCTACCTCTTCTTCTTCTTCTTTATTGATTGATGGTGATAAAAGTAATCAGTATCTTTATGCATCTCGCAGTTGGGTCTGTCATCATACTTGAGATAAAAGCAAAAGCATCTGCGAGTCTATTATCTTTTATTGATATGTGTCTCCATTTAATTTTTGGGATTCTCGCTGACAATTCCTCAACAAGTTTTTTGTATTTCTTCATGGATGATTCATTTGTAGTGTATTCTCCTTTTATTTGACGAATGACCAATTGCGAATCACTGGTGATTCTCATATTTTCCAACTTCATTTCTATTGCGAATTTCAGGGCATATATCACAGCCTCATATTCTGTCTCATTATTGGTGGATGCAAACTCCAATCTGAAGGAAAAAAGCCATTTTGTTGCCCTCTGGCAAAATCAAAACAATTCCAACTCCGTTACCTTCCCCATTTGATGATCCATCCACCAATATTTCCCATCTATTTGGTTATGTGAATAGATCTCTTGGATTTCCATGTTCTTCTTCTACATCCATCATTTCTTCCACAACTTCATCATCTTCTAAAGGAAATTCTGCTAAGAAGTCTGCAACAACTTTCGATTTGGGTAAAGATAATATTTCATATTTGATTTTGAAATGTCCTATTTGTGAATTCCATCTCTCAACTCTGCCTGATCTTTTTGAATTTTTCATTACTGACTCGATTGGTATTTTTGTCAGTACCCTTATTTCATGTGCCTGAAAATATATTCGAAGTTTAAATGCTGCATAAACTAATGCCAAAATTAGTTTTTCAATCTTTGAATAATTTTTCTCTGCAGCATTGAAAGTTTTGCTGATGTAATAGATTGGTTTTTCAACTCCTGTGTCTACTCGTAATAACACGGCACTTAACGCATGCGAAGTTGTCGCAAGATAGATTAATAATTCTTCTCCTGGTTCTGCTTTTTTGCGAAATAGATATATTCATCAGATGTTATTTTATTCCTTGAAAAGCTTTCTCGCATTAGTCTGTCCATCTAAACTTCGCCCCTTTTTTGAGTATATTGAAAAAATGTTTACATTTGTCTGATGATCGCGAAATGAACCTTCCCAGCGAAGCTAAGAGCCCATTTAACTTATGTACATCTTTTACCGTCGCCAGTGCTTTGGCATGTCACGAATCGCTTGCACTTTCTCTGGATCAACTTGTATTCCTTCTTTTGATACTATGTAACCTAAAAAATTTCCCGATGCAACCCCAAAGATACACTTTTCTGGATTTACTTTGATGTTAAAATGTCTCATTTGTTCAAAAATTTCCCTCGGATCTTGGACATGATTTTTTGCTTCTTTACTTTTTATTAACATATCATCCACATACACTTCCAATGTTTTGTGTATCCATTTCGCAAACACCTTTTCTACCATCCTTTGGTATGTTGCTCCAAAGATTTCGCAAAACCAAATGGCATTTTTGTATAAAAATATAACCCTCTTGGAGCGAACAAAGCAAGATGCTCCCGATCTTCTTCAATGAGAGGGATTTGATTGTAGCCTTTATATCCGTCTCAGAGAAGATATTCTATCATTTCGCTGCCGATTCAACCATTTGTGGAATATCCAGTAACGGAAACTATCCTTCTGGACAGAGCTTTATTTAGATCAGTAAAATCTATACAAATTCTTATCCCCTTTTTCTTCTTTGGAACCAAAACCATGTTTGCTATCTACTCCGGATATTTTGCTTGTCTTATGATTCCTGCATCAAGCATCTTCCGCAACTCTTCTTCTATTTGAGGATGATATGTTGTTGCGATTTTTCTGATTCTTTGTTTGAATGGCCTCGCATTTTTTGTCAATCTCCAACCTATGACACGCCACAGACGGGTCTATTCCAGGCATCTCGTCCATGTTCCACGCGAAAATATCTTTAAATTCTCGCAACAGACCAATAGTTCTTTCTTCTTCATCTGCCTCCATCTTATTCCCAATTTTTAGTATTTTAGGTTCTTCTTCGGTTCCAACATTCACTTCCTTTGTTGGTTCCGCCGCAGTGTAACTAGTCTTTGGTTCTCCCATAGGTGTGGGTTCTTTTATCTCCTTCGCAGCTCGGCTTTCTTCTCCCGAAATTTATTTGGGCATTCCTTTTCCTTCCTCTCGCTCTTATCATATAAGCTCTAAATTCTTCTTCTTTCTTTGCCTCCTTCGCCATTTTCCCGCAATTTTTTCGCTTCTTTGCACGTCCTTCATCTTGTTTCACTTCAATTTGATAACATAATCTCGCTTTATCGACTCCCCTCTAATTTCACCAATCCCACTTGGCATAGGAAATTTGATGCATTGATGTAATGTTGATGCTACGGCTTTAATCGCATGTATCCATGGCCTTCCCAACAAAGATGTTGTACGGTGATTCCATATCCACTACGCATAGTGCCACTTGTGTTTCAATTTCTCCCAGCGAAATTCGCACCTCTATTTCTCCTTTTGGTTTTGTTGTAGATTTGCTAAAGCCATGAATATGATAAGTTGAAGGAGACATCTCTTCATCTTTGTATCTCATTCCTTTGTATGCATGGTAAAATATTATATTCGCCGAACTCCCCGTATCAACTAGAGTTCTGTTTACCGCCCATTCTTCTATAGTTTTTGCTGATTTTTCCTTTTCTTTCCATGTGGTTACCGTGATTACCAAAGGAGATGTGTGGTTTAAATTTTCTCTTGGTATCTCTGCTAATGTGAATGTAATCTTCTGTTTTTCCCAATCTTTCAAGGGTGATGCCTTCTCCATTGTCATGATTTTCTTTCCTTCAAAATCTCGTTTATGTATTCTCCCTCTGATATTTTCATGGAATTCATTAATCATTGTTTTTATAATCAAGCTACACTCCAACTTTCTATCACATTCCTTGATTTTAATTTTCTCTACTTTAACTGATTTATCAATTTGTTTCATCGTCTTCTTGATTTGAACAATCTTAATAACAATCTCTAATCTTTAATCTTCAATCCCTGTTTCTGGTGCCATTATGTAGTTGCAGGAAATCCCACAATACATCCCTCACAAGAATTCATAATATTCAACACATCTTTAAGATCAACAATCAACCTTTTTATTAATTGAGTTAGAAATTTTACAAGAAGGAAATGAAATCAAGAATATAATTGTTATTCTAGACTTTCTCTCTCCTCAAAACTTTCTCTCCACTCTAAAAAGATCTCTCTCTTTTTCTTAAGCCTATTCGGCTCTTTATATAGGACATTACATAGTGGATGACAGCTAAGCTGTCCTTTATTTTCGGATCTGACTTGCGACACTCTCGCAAGTATTCAAATGTTAAATCTCGCAACACTCCTAAATCTCGCTAGGTCTTCACATCTTTCTCGTGTTCAGGCTGTCGTCATCCGTTGCGTCATTTTTATTACCAATCTGCGATATCTTCGCAGCGTGTCGTTCAAGGATTTCGCAAGGATATTGATGTTGCGATATTCTGATCCTACAGGGATATTTGTGAAGGCCCATCAGAAGGAGGGACAATAATTCAATTTCCACTATATACAAAGTGGAGCTTGAGCAGAGCCTGGCAACGAGAAAACAATGAAGACCCAATAGTTCTGTCTTGGTTTTGTGGAGCTGTTAAACCATGACTCGATGGCGGTTAATTGGTAGAAGTCAGAGAAGGTTACGGAGCAAGAAATATAAAAGGCCAAGGAACTCTGCTAAGATTTTGTTTCCGAGAAACCAGGAAAATAGGATGGTGTACTGCCGTTTGATTGAAGTGATTAAGGGCTGAGATTGAGAGTAATTTAGAAGTTCGAATGATTCGGGATTGTGGGTTGGTTATAGTCGCGGAATTGCAGGAACTAAAACAAGAAACTGCAGCTATATAAGAACATAGAAAGCTACAGAAAGTGGCATCATCTCATACCCTCTCGCACCTGTTCTGCTCCTCTCCAATCATCACCACCGCCTTTCACATCTCCATCATCCCCAGTTCTGCATATCCATCCACTTGTATACCATCTACAGCATCACCAATCCTACCACCAACAGCAGCTGCAGTTCATACTCAAACAACACCAGTTCCATCGCAAGCTCCTGTATCATGCCTTCTGCAGCAATACAACCACCATTAGAGCACTGCATAGGCCTGAGGTCGCAACCAACACCAGCAGCAATAACAACTTCACAGTTCACCTCGCCTTACGACGTCACTACCAGGCCATACATCATTCACTCCACATGCTGCTGCGTTGGTTTGCTAGATCGTTTTGATTGTCTATTATTATATTTTGTTGTGTTTATAATGAACTCCAGTAGCTAAGCATCTTGATTAGGGATAATTTCGACGTCCGAACATGAAACCAAATTGATATTTAAACAACCTATTTCTTGCAATTATATTGTTATTGCTTATTCTTTACCGTGCCAATAATGCTTATGAGTTATTTGTGAATCGTTTAAGTTGCAAATTAAATTGGTTTATGGATGATTCTATTGCTAGTTAAGACCTCTTCGACCCGTAATTGTCTAGAGATTCTTAATACAAGTAGCGCTATATGAATATTGATGATGGGATTTTGTTAAATATTCGTATGTATTGAATGACACTACTAGATGAATCGAGCTTTTGTGTTTGTCACTAGGAATAGCCTATCTCACGGAACTTAATGCATTTGTTTAAGTCACACCTAGAGAACGTACTTCTAGGAAACTTGATGAGTAGAATCTGGTAGTCGAGCGATTCCGTGTCTGGTGAATTTGAGATTGCGGGATATTTGAGCGTACTAAATTCTATGGTTATTAGTAATAAGGTACCTTGCAAAAACATAGCTATATTGATAAGATTCATGTTTTGTGATCGAGAAAGAATCCTTGATCATTCTCATCCTCATATTTGCATTAATATTCAGAAATTGAATCGACAACTTTGACTCAACTCTCCCTTACGAACGAACCTGCTTGTCATTATACTACTAGTTAGTGTTAAGAGAAGTAAGGAATTTATTTTTGCGAGTTCGACACCTCGTCAAAATAGAATATGGTAACCAGTCCTGGTAATTGACGTAATCGATCGTAAAGGGCGTAATCGAATATGTAATAATCGGTCCCAAAGTAACCATATTAAGGTAGAACCGATCCTTGTGTTTGGTAGAACCAGTAAACCCATGATTAGTGTATTGATATTTGATCAATCACATAGTTCTTGGAAATCGATGAACATTTAACTTGTTTGGAAGTATGGTATAATCGGTTCCAAGATTGTAAATATGAAAAAGGATTTACAAAGAAAAAGATGTCGACATACTTTGAACATGTTCAAGAATGTAGAACCATCTGAGAGAGCATGCACATGCTATCTTGGCTCGGCTAAGAAAAAAAGAGGTTTTTCTCAACATGAAATCGATGAACATAACTTGCAAAAACATAGCTATATTGATAAGATTCATGTTTTGTGATCGAGAAAGAATCCTTGATCATTCTCATCCTCATATTTGCATTAATATTCTTAAATTGAATCGACAACTTTGACTCAACTCTCCTTACGAACGAACCCGCTTGTCATTATACTACTAGTTAGTGTTAAGAGAAGTAAGGAATTTAAGTTCGACACCTCGTCTCAAAATAGAATATGGTTGTAATTGACGAATCGATCCTCGTGAATCGATGTAACAGGGTCCCAAAGAACCATATTAAGGTAGAACCGATCCTTGTGTTTGGTAGAACCGTAAACCCATGATTAGTGTATTGATATTTGATCAATCACATAGTTCTTGAAATCGATGAACGATTCTGAAACTTGTTTGGAAGTATGGTATAATCGGTTCCAAGATTGTAAATATGAAAAAGGATTTACAAAGAAAAAGATGTCGACATACTTTGAACATGTTCAGTAACTCTTATCTTTTATTGTTCAAAGATATTCCTTAATAACTAAAGGATATCCCGAACCGAAATAAGTTGAGAATCTTTTAATTAAGGTTGTTAATTTTATATGCTTTTAATTACCAGCAATTAAAATGCATATCTCTGGAAAATAATAATTGGTAATGTGCATTTACTAATTGGAGATTTTCTAGTCAGATTTCGGTTAATTTTGGATAGAGCATTTCCATGAATTATGAAAACCGATTTGGAAATATATTGCATATCTTAAGAATATTTCGGTTTTGGAAATTCCTTGGTGTCCAAACTTCCTTGGTCTATAAATACCCAAGTTTGCATTTCGTGCAAACTATCCTAAGAGCCAGCAAAACTACCTTGTTGTGTTGTTACTGGTAGAGCCGTCTATTCGGAGAGGAAAGTACCCTAAATAGGTGAAATCTCTTTCTACCGCTCGTTTAAAGACTTCCGTGGGATCAAGAAGCTCTACGAGTACCGTAGGTGGGTAACTAGATAATTGCAATATTATTAGTTTTCGATTTGACTTGATTGACTAACGGTTGTTGAACTTTGATTGCACCTAGTTTGTTTATTCTTGAGAATCTTCTCTTTTGATATAAGATTCACTCAAACTAGATCGAAGTGTCGATGGGATCTTTAGAACTGTTTGTAGATCTAAAGAGTCTTGTGATAATCCATTGTTAACAGACTTCGTTCTATGTGTGATTGATCACAAGAGATTCAATTTGTTGTGTGCAGGTGTTTATTGAAGATTAAAGAAGATTTGAAGACAAAGAAGATTTCTTATTGGGTTCATAATCTTTGGTGTGCACAAAACTTGATCGGCTTGGATCCAACTATAATCGGTTTATCTTTGATAGATTTGATTGATTAGTTGCGTAGATCGGAATCATTATATAGTATCTTGATACATCATATTTTTGATTGCAATATCTAAACTCTGCTACTTTGGTAGTTGTTGGATAGATAGATCTACACCCTACAAAGGAGTTTATTGGATTAAACAGAAGAGCCTTTGTCTAACTCATATCACTGAGATTGAATAGAGTTGTTACCGAACAGATTTGTTGTTCCTTTACTGTTTGGAATTAGATCCAAAGGAATTGTTCCAGTGCATGCACTTATCGAATGTCGGAAGCAGGGATACTGAAGAAACTAGGTGAACTATAGGTTTAGTTGCTTGGTCTCAACTATACGAAGTTGGTTTGATTTTGTATAGTGGCTTAATTCTGAGAGTATTCAATTCTGGACTAGGTCCCTGGGTTTTGTGCATTTGCGGTTTCCTCGTTAACAAAATCTTGCTATGTCATTTACTTTTGTTTTCCGCAATTATAATTGTTGTCATTATAATTTAAAGTAAATTACACAAACGTTAACTCCGTATTACTTGATAGTGATCCTGTAGAGTTTGGTTAAGTCCGAACCTATTATCAAGTAATCACAATTTGATTGTTGTATTATCTCGATCTCGTATCCATAGACGATCACACAAAGTGTGAATACCGATTTGTTGTATTGTCTCGCCTCAGTCCATAGACAATCACTTTCGGTAAGAGGACTTATAGGTGGAAAAGTTTAAGATGGTGGTATATTTGTGTACCCTCGCCTTTTCACTTTCATATATCACAAATTGGTATTGAAATGGTCTTTCCTTTTTCTTTAAAAGAAGGGTTAAAATCGACAATTCTACCTTCTTTAGGGCTGAGAATTGAGCGTACGTGAATCCTCTTAGTTTGTATAAAGGTTTTGCAATCCTACATTCCTTTTTCCTTCTCTAAAAACTCGTTTTATCACAAGTTTGCTTGTAGAGCTTGTTCTGTGAATTTGTCTCACAAACCCATATTTGTATGGAGACTCCAAGCATCATGACTTCTGATGGAAAGATGTTAATATGATTGTTAAGCCGTCAATCATGAAGGAAAAGGATAAATTTCCTTTACCCTCAAATTTAGAAAGAAAAATGAGGAATGTGAGAAAACCAAGGGCTGTCCCTTCAAATTTTTAGAAATTTTCTGGTGTTCTTGAAGAGTTGAAGGAAATAAGAAAGGAGATGCAGCAAATAAAGGCTTTTTGTGTTTAGGACTCTTGAAATTCAGAAGGCCCCGGTTCGGCATCAGTCAAGAAAGTTTGTTGAAATTGACTCCTATCTTTATGAACCTTATGTTCCAATGGTTGTTGACGAGAAGGAGTTCGGGGACGATAAAGAATTTTTCAAAGGTCTTAATGTCTAGGAAACTTCTTATGAGAATTTATTCTTGTGTTTTAAGAAGGATAACTAGGGTTTGGAATAGCAATTATTGTGAGTACACATAGCTATTGCCAACGATTTTCATTTTGCAATGTTTTTAGATTTATTTATTTAAATTCTAAAGTTTATTTGGAAGATGATTTTGCAGTATTAATGTTTATTAGTTTTCTATGTTGCAAAAATTTTATGGGATATGTGTGTTTGCGTCCGTGAACTATGATTGTCCCATATACGTCAAAAGTTAAGTCTATTATATGTCTTTATGCAAATATTGATGGAAAATAGAATGAACTTTTGATGACAAAGATTAAGTCTATGATATCATTATGCAAATACTGATGAAAAATAGAATGAATCTTTGAATATTCCGCAGTATTGATCTTTCCCGGATCCACTTTATGTGAAAGTACTGTGTGGCTCCATAATTTTTCTTATGATGAGCATTTCCGATTAAATTAATCATAGGTTCTCTTGTGGTAAATTTAATTGAGTTTTCTGGATACAAATTCATGTTTCATGTAATTTATTAATGCCCAAAGAAATCCTTCTTTTCTTGTAAAAGTAAGGTTTGCTCTTGTTGTTCCTTTGGGAATGACATTTTATGGGGGAAAGTTCTTAATTGAACTTGTGCTTAATTGCCAAATCTTTGTGGGGAGTGCGGTTGTGGAATATTGTAAGGGTTATCTTGTATCTTTATTAACTCCATGATGAATACACTAAGTTTCGACTATGTGAAATCATCGAAACAAAGTTGAGTGTCTCTCTTTTAGTCATAAAGTATCTCTATGGAAATTTCATTAGGATCCCACTAGTTTTCGTACCTTTGCCAATTTATATTGACAAAAAGGGGAAGAATTAATTTACATATGGTTTATGGATCATTATGTAAGGGGGGGTGGTTTTCATTGTGAGATGAAGTATTGACTAAAGGGGAGTGATACATATCACCATAGTATTGTTTTCAAAGTTGTGATACAATTGGACTTTGATGATGTGTAATGATACTATGACACTGTATAACAATGATTAAGAACTACTGTTTTCTTATTTTTATAGCTACGGATCTTCAACAACTATTTTTATAGATACTGAGTTGAAAACGTTCAGAATCACTGGAGTACTTGGAAGTGACGAAGATTTCGAGTAATGTTGAAGAACCAAGGAAATCAAGCATTTGGATGAGAAGCTACAAAGTTTATTTATTTTGTAATCCATATGTATTGATAGTTTTGTCACTAAAATTGACAAAAGGGGAAATTGTTAGAGCACTGCTCGGTCGAACTCGCAAGCGTTTTTATCTCAAGCTTGTTTGTCAAGTTTAGTTGCCAAAACTATAAGTCTTGATTTCTAGTCTACTTATAGATAAGTGTCGGATTATGATAGAATGTGTAGTTGAGCTTTAAACTTCACGGCGTTCATCGAATGAAGACGAAGAACTACTCAAGGGAACTTGTGGAACTTCATCAACAAAAGGTATGTGGAGACTTGAACTCATCTATCACTCAAAAGTCTATCTACTCTATATCCTATTTGAGACAAAAGTCGTATTGCTAAATAGACTTCAATTATACACATTTGGTATTTCGAGCTGAGTTTATCTCGCTTATCTATTTATCGAAATATGTGTTGGTAGCTTTCTCTTTAACCAAGTTCAACTTTTATTCTTGACGAAAGTCAAAAGATGATCATGTGAAAATCGCCTTGTAACATCTTACAAAATTTGTGTGATGCAATCATTTGGTGTAGACTCGGAATGTTTCGTATTGATCATTCGATCACTTGAAAATTGCTTTGGAGCTAATAGTTGTGTGAGACATCTTTGTCGTCTTCTAAGAATGTTTCAATGATTGAAATGAGAGTTTAGAACATATAACCATGATTTGATATAAACATAGTGTGTGTATTCACATTTGTGTAAGGTCCAAATCCGGGAACCATAGTATGCGTACACTGGTTGGTTAATGGAAGTCCGGGAACTAAGTATGCGTACCCGTACGCGTACTGGCGTAAGTCCAAGTTCCGGAATTCAACTGAGGTTGGAAGTATGCATACCCGTTCGCGTACTGGCGAAACCAAACTCAGTCCGGCTACTTAAGTATGTGTACCCGTTTGCGTACTTGAGTAGGTTATGTTCTAAAATCGATTTGTTCATGAACTAATACATTTATATATTAAGGGATGCAATCTTTTGCAAACTGTGGCTATAATTTTCATGAAATGATTCGAGTGAATCAAAATCGATTTTGCTTCAATTGTGTCTTGTATACTTCTATGAGAATATAAACAATTGAACAACTCTCTAACTAGTTTCATTTGAGTCATTTGAACCAGTTGTGATAAAGATGAATAAGGTTGATATGAAAGTGTTCATATGGCTAACCTCGGTTAACTATTGTTGAACCAACTATGTGTACATGTTTAGGAACGGTTACCTTTATCTAAATGTTGGTACATTTCATTGGTGTATGACAAGCTAAGTTTGATATAACGGTTGAAAGATATTAGCTTGAATCTAATCAGGTTTTCATCTAACGGTGAATATTGAATGCTTTGTTACCAAGGTAGCATTGATTGCAAACCCTGATTTGAAGACTATATAAAGGAGAACTCTAGCAACTGGGAAACCTAATCCCCACACCTCATGTGTGATACTAGTTGCGACTAGAGTCGATTCTCCTTTGACCTTAGGTTTTTCTAAAACCCAGTAGGTTAACGACTTAAAGACTTCATTGGGATTGTGAAGCCAGACCCAACTATTTTCTATGTAGTTGTGTGTTCTGGTCTTGCTGTTTTCTATTGTGATTGAGTACTATCTTCTTTAATATTTGCTCGAGATTTATCCTCTGATAGGCAAGATTGAAAAGTAGCACAAACACCTTCGTCTCATCGTTTGTGATTCCACAATATCTTGTTTCGTTAATCGATTAAGATTATTGTGAGGTGATTGATATTACTTGGCTATTCTTCGGGAATATTAGTCAGGTTATTCAATTGGTTCCTGTTCACCTTGATTTATCAAAAGATGGAGCAAAACTCGTAGGTATATCTATGGGAGACAGATTTATCTATTCAATAGACTTTTCTGTGTGATACAGATTTGTTTATTAAGTCTTCGACTTTGGGTCGTAGCAACTCTTAGTTGTGGGTGAGATCATCCAAGGGAATCAAGTGCACAGAATCCGACGTGGTTCTAGAGGCGTAAGGAACGCAACTGTACCTTGATCAGTGTGAGATTGGTTAGGGCTCAACTACATTCCAGTCCAAAGTTAACTTGCAGTTGGCTAGTGTCTGTAGAGGCTTAATACAGTGTGGTGTTCAATCTAGACTAGGTCCCGGGGTTTTTCTGCATTTGCGGCTTCCTCGTTAACAAAATTTCTGGTGTATGTGTTATTTCTTTTCCGCATTATATTTGTTTATATAATTGAAATATCACAGGTTGTGCGTAGTTCAATCAATTAGATAATTCAACCTTTGGTTGTTGATATAAATTGATTGACACTTGAACATTGGTCTTTGGTACCGTTCAAGTTGTTTCACATAATAATCAGGCTCGCGGATTTCTATCTGTTTGATTTGCTGATTACATTGTGAAACAGAGATACAACTCTTGGATATATTTCTTGACTGAGCTCGCTTTATTAGTTGGTGCTCTCGTAAGTATATTGGAGTTTGTCCATACGGATTTCCTAAACGAATTATTGGGTGAGGTTGTTAGACCCCCGCTTTTTCACTTTTAAAGGTCCAAGATTCAAAGAATCATAAACATCGGCTGACATAACACTTATGGAAGCACCTAAATCAAACGGCTGATATAACACTTATGGAAGCACCTAAATCAAGCAAAGCACGCTCGAATCGTCGGTTACCAATGGTAACGGGTACTATGAAACCGCCAGGATCTTCATACTCTGTAGGCATCTTCTTAAGTAACATAGCTGTAATACTTTCTCCCACCTGAGTAATCTCATTAGAAATCAACTTATACTTCCTTGTACACAAATCCTTCAAAACCTTGGCATACCTGGGTACGGTTCTGATTGCCTCAATAAATGGAATGTTGATTTGTATCTTGTTGAAAATATCCATAATCTCCTTGTCTTGAGCTTGCTTCTTTGACTTGGCAAAACGACTAGGAAAAGGAGGTGGTATAGTAAAAGTGGGAACCATGTCCTTAGGTTGGCCAGTTGGGATTGAATTTTCCTTAGGTACGGCTTCTGACTCTACTTCCTTCTTAACATCGTCACTAAGTACACGTACTTCCCCCGTATCCAAATTTATATCTACTGTTTGTCTTCCACTTCTTAAGGTTACTGCCTTGACGTGCTCTCTTGGATTCACAAAAGGTTGTGATGGAAATATTGTCGACATTTGTGCTTTCATTAGGTTCAAATCTGTAGCCAACTGTCCAATCTGAGTATGCAAATCTTTAATGGCAGCATCGTTCTTTTGTTTATTTTTCAGTACTGTTTCCTTAAGACCCTCTATGACAGAAGTAAAACCCTGCATAGTTTGCAAAATGATATTGAACTTGTCGTCTACAGACGAATCTTTATTTTGTGCTTGATGTTGTTGTGGTTGCTGAAACTGTTATTGAAATCCGTTTTATCTGACATATGGATTAGGAGCTGCTGCTTTTTGTTTGCATAACTGAAGTTAGGATGATCTTTCCAAGAAGGGTTATAAGTATTAGAATAGGGATCATACCTTGGCCTCTGATTAGAAATATAGCATTTACCTCGGCTTCATCTTCGTATGAAGGAATGATCACTGCTACCATCCTTTGGACTACCTTCTCTATATTGTTCATCTGTTACTCTGACTGTGAAGTTTCTTCTATCCCGCTAACTCTTCTGACATTTGAAATCATGCCTTGTATAAAATTGTTGTGCATTTGAGGCCATACTCTCAATCAAACTAGTTGCTTGCGAGATTGTCTTCTCAGTAAGTGAACCACCGGCTGCTGCATCAATCAAATTACTATGCTCTGGAAGTAATCCTTCATAAAAGTATTGAATAATGAGTGTTGAGGATATGTTGTGTGATAGGTGTTGTAAAATACCGTAATATCTATCTATTGTTTATGCTTTCTTTGCGAGTTTTCTTGTAAATTATGTATCTTATGTTTGCTTTTGAGTTTATTAGGTGCAATGGAGTTGTTGGGAGCAAAAGAAGGAAAAACCATTCATTTGGAGCATAAAGGGCAAAAAGGTCAATTTAGGGGCGAGCTATACTTGGAGTCGGCTAGGTGACACAGCAAACGAGGTGAAGAATGAATTGTCAGTTCCACCCAACTGATAATTGAGAAGAAAGAGGTTATGCAGTCAGTTCTGTAAAATGACAGGGTAAACATTAACTAGGCAGCCCCTTATTTTGATGCGTGGGGTGCCAGTAACCGTCTCACATATTTTGACCTTATCAACTAGGTCGTGAAGAAATATTATCATTTTCTTCCCCAATTTTAGTCTGTTGTTTCTGTGAAAGAAGAGGGAGGTAGGATTGGAGAGATTTTAACCTAAATCGAGATTGAGAATATTGTGAGGAGTATTTGCAAAGGATTTGGAAATTGGGGTTGTTCTCAGACTTCGAATTCAGAAAGAAGATGAGATTGAAACGAGGTATTGCCGCTGGTGGAAGAGATCGATGGTTACATAGCTGCTGATGAGAGAATGGCTCGAGATTGAGCTGTTCTTGTAAGGATTTCAGTTAAGGAGTTGTGTTTGAGTTGGAAAACACAAAAGGAGAAGAACAAGGGTTTCATGTTCTGAAGCACAACAATTTTGGGTTGAGTTTGTAGCCGGAGAAACAATGAATAAATGGGGGTCTTTTTGATGTTGGAGTTAGGGTTTACAACAGGAAGAAGATGATGAACTCAGATGAAGAGAAGGATTAGGAGAAGAAATTCAAGCTTCTTCTGTTGAAAAGAAGATTGGGTTCAAGTTATTAATCGAGTTGAGTGTAAAGATGATGGTATTGCTGCTAGTGTTGGTGATAAAGACATGAGATTGAGGAGAGAACATGGAAGATAAGGAATTGAAGGTCAGAGGAGATTCAAGGGTTTGGCTACATCTGAAGTCAAGAAGGAAATACGTGGACCTGAAGCTGTTACTGAGATGGGTCTTGAGCAACTTGAGATTGGTGGATTTCAGAAAGGGAATGGAGATGAATTGTGATGGGTTCTGGTCATGTAACTAATGCTTGAACAATGGTGGGACTCTGTGGATGGATAGGTACAGGTGCAGCTGAACCGAAGCTGGAGATGAATGAACAGGTTATGCTCATGGTGGTTCTGGAATGGAGGAGTTGAGAATTAAGCAAGAACTGCAGATGGTGTTGTTGGTATTGAGGTTACAGGGAAGAGCAGGTGTTGATGGTTCTGCAGATGGTCAGATGAATGGGTTGAGTTAGTGTTGTAAATGGGAGTTGCAGTTGTGGTCTTTGGATGAATTAAGGTCTTGCAGATTCATGAGGATTAGCTTTGCGGGAATGTTGCATTGCAGAATTGGAGTTGTATACATGAGTCATGGAATGGTGACTGTGTTGCAGAAGCTGCAACTCTGGAGTCTTATCTGTGGTGGAACTGAAGTGCAATGGTTGTGTTGGATTTTGAGACAGAGTTGGATGTGCTAGGATCGTGAGATTGCAAGACATGGTTGCAGTTGAGTGGAGTTGCAGAGTGGTTGAATTGGCAGGGACATGGATCTTTGCGGTGAGCAAAGAATGTTGCAATGAATGGGATTGTGATGATGTTAGATGGAGGTCTTGCTTTGTGCATTGCTTAAATGAGATTGCGGGAGGAGTCTGCCGGCTGTCAAAGTTATATGTTGAGATGCAGGAGTGGGGTCTTAGCTGAGGTGATGATGTTGTATAGATGTATGCTTAGGAATTTGACAGTAATAAGCAATTGCAGGTGCAGAGTGGTTAGGTTGCAACATTTGTGACGACTCAGGGGGTTATGAAGTTGCAGAAGGACTGTGACAACACACTGGAGTTGTAAGTGAGCTGCAGAATGGTTGTGGTTCTGAACTAGAGTAACAGAATGAGTGCAGCTGAGAATTACAAGATTTGCAGTGGATACAGGCAAGACAGAAATGGAATAGAAGATGGTACTGATGCTGCCGCAGACACAGAATTGGGTTGTAACTAATAGGATGAAGCTGAGTAAAGAAAGGGAGGCACTGAACTACAGTCTGTAGGTACAGTTCAAACTGGTTCTGGTGGTAATGGAATGGTGTCATGAGTCGCCGATGATTTCGCAATGCAAAGAGGGAGTAGTGGCTGTGAGTTAGAAAGAAGTTGCAGTTGGTAATGCATCAGAAAGGGCTGGAATTGAAGTTGTGCAGCGCCATCTTGGTGCAACACAGTTCTGGCCTGTGCAAGACTATGGCACGACAAGTCGGCCAGATTAGCTCACCGAACAGTGACTCGGTTCTGACTCATGATCTTACTGAGTTAGTCAATTGACTCAGTTGACCTGACCGACTTGACTCGTTGACCGGTGACCGGGCGGACTTTGCTGGTCACCTGAGCTACTTTCCGGTCACTTCTCCGGCCAATTTCCGGTCATAATACCAGTCTTCCGGTGACTATTTTTGGGACATATTTTTACATGGGTATTCCTCACACATGGGCTTGGAGGACTTCTATCTAGTGGACTTTTGAAGATTAGACCTAATTTTGGAAACAAGAGGGCTATTTAAAGGAAAGATTTTTACAACTTTGGGATCACGTATTATTCTTGGAGCTAAGGAGAGAGCCGCTTTTGTTTACGCTACTAGGGTTTGCTTTTGTTCATCTTCTTCTATTCAATTAATATTTTTATGATGAACTCCATAGCTATGAGTAGCTAATTTAATATTATTGGTTAAGGATGTAGTCCTATTTCTACAACTTGTGCTTGTGTTATGTATTAGTTTTCTCTCTTGATTATCGCTCACATCTCTACTGTTTTAATAATCACATGATTGATGTATTGTGATAGGACTTAGATGTTTGGTTTGTTAAGTGGCCAATTAATTGAACTTGCATCCTTGTCCATAGCTATTTTAGGGTTTTTCATCGAGCGATAGCCCTGAATACAAGTAGCATGATATGATTACGGTTTGTAGTGATACACTCTCGTGATCATATGTAGAGTTTGACCATTGTCCGAATTGTTATGCGCAATGTATGACAATTGCATTGATTAGCCTATTTCTGAAACTTAATGCTCCTAGGAATTGAACTTAATTAGCGCAAGGCGTTAGGTTATTCTTTAGGTAGAATTTACATACGCAGCTCTAATGTGTGTGTTGATGAACTTAGGAAATTAATAGATTATCTTGCTCTCTTGATTCTCTAGGCTTTTGATAATAAAAGAGATTAAATTGTAATTCTAATCATATATTCAAGCACATGTTTAAGATTGAAGATGAATTCCTTGAACAATATCTTTCTCTATTGATTACTTTCTCCAATTTACTTTACTTTTGATTTACTTTTATTGCTTACATAAAAATCAGAAATTCCCCCAATTGGTTACTTTAAGAAATTGAATACATAATAACTACAATTGCCTCTCTGTGGAAACGAACTCTTCTTGCCCTTGCTATATTATATATTTTGAGTAGTGAGAAAGTTATTTATTTTTGACGCATACGACAATGATCAAATTTTGGCGCCGCTGCCGGGGAGGCATACGGCTAGTTATTAAGTTTTAGTTTCTTTTTTTATAATTTCTGCTTTTATCTTTGCTTTTTGTTTTCTTGTCTTGTTTCTCACTTGTTTGCGAGAATTGTTTTCAGGTACCTAATCCCTGGCTTCTAAAGATTGGAATTATCCAAGGTGCGGGATAGCTACTCGAAGAGGTACAATACTCCAACCAAGTCAAGACACAACAAAAGAACAAGAGTTGGAAGTAGAAGAAGAGACTTTCCAGCAAGAAGAAGAAGTTTTAGACCAAGAGGTTCCGGGTGAACAAGAACCACCTTTTGAAGAAAAAGAAGAAGCAATGGGTGACGCAAATCGTTCACTCAAGGACTTGGCTTCTCATAGGCTTGATACACAACAAGGGTGTATTCAAACAAACTCTACTTTTGAGGTCAAGCCGGGGTTGCTTAGAGAATTACCAAAGTTCCATGGCATGGTGAATGAAGACCCAAACAAGCATCTTATGGACTTCCACACCATTGTCATGGCCATGCTTCCAGCGGATATTGAGGCGGATGGTGCAATGTTGAAAGTTTTTCGTTTCTCTTTGATGGATAGTGCTAAGGATTGGTTGTACTATTTGCCTTAGGAAGTGTCACGACATGGAATGGGTGAAGAAACTCTTTTAGAGATATATTTTCCTGCATCAAAGGCTACTCAAATTCGAAAGGAGATTTGTGGGATGAAGCAAAATGTGGGAGAATCCTTATATGAATGTTAGGAACGATACAAGAGATTGGTGGCAAGCTGCCCTCACCACCAATTCAGTGACGCTGTGATCATCCAATACTTTTATGAAGGACTCCATTCAAGTGATAGGAATTTTCTTGATGCTGCGGGTGGTGGTGCACTAGTGAGAAAGACGGTGACACAAGCTAGAGAGTTAATTGAAAAGATGGCAGCAAACTCCCAACAGTTCTTGAGTCGTGGTTCGGATGTGCTTCTTAGGAAAGTAAATGAAGTGAGCGAGGTCGAGGAACTTTGTCGACAAATGGGTAACATGACCACAATGATGCAACAAGTTGCAGCCGCGGTGGTACCAAGTTCCTCTCAAGCTTATGAAGACGAGCAAGCTAATGCGGTCTTTCCAAATCAACAAAGACAGTATGATCCCTACTCTAACACTTACAATCCGGGATGGATAGATCACCCCAATTTTATCTATGCCAACAAGCAAGGAGCGGTTCAACAACCTACCTTCAACTATCCGAGTGGATTTCAACCTCAACAACAACAATTCCAGCAGAGACAACAATTTCATCAACAACAACAACCTCAAAATATGGGGTCCAATATGGAAGAGTTGCTGAAATCTTTTATGCAAAGAACGGAGAGTACGGTTAAGGATTTGCAAACTCAAGTTGGTTCTATGGATATTGAGTTGAATCAATTGAAGGCACAAAATGGTGGGAAACTCCCTTCTCAACCTATCAACCCAAAAGAGGGTGTCAATGCAATTACGTTGAGAAGTGGTACACAACTTGTGCAACCCGAAGTTACTGATTCGGGCAAAGAGGAAGCTCCAAAGGAACCTGTTTTGGAGGAGAAAAAATGAGGATTCTCCCCAAAATTCTGAGGTACCTATTTCTAACTCTAAAACTCCGGTTTCTACTTATGTTCCTCCTTTACCTTTCCCTTGCAGATTTGCAAATTCCAAGAAGGCGGAACTAGAAAAGGAGATTTTAGACATTCTTAAGAAGATCCATGTGAACATACCACTCATAGATGCAATCAAGCAAGTTCCAAAGTATGCAAAGGTGTTGAAGGACTTGTGTACCAATAAACAAAGGCTCAAAGATAATGAAGTGCTTAGTGTGGGGGAGAATGCTTCGGCAATCTTACAACACAAACTCCCACTTAAGTGCAAGGATCCCGGTAGCTTTGACATTCCCGTCACAATTGGTAACACAACATTTAACAAAGCTATGTTGGATTTAGGTGCATCCGTAAATGTTATGCCTACATATATGTACAATTCACTCGATCTTGGTCCTCTTAAAAAGGCTGTATTGCAATTAGCCGACCGCTCTAATGTCTACCCAATGGGTATTGTTGAGGATGTTCTTGTGCAGGTTAATCAATTAGTATTTCCAGCTGACTTTTGTGTGTTAGAGATGGATGAAGGTTGACCGGTTGTCAGCCGACACAAATATAATTACACTTTCTTACTACTCAAAATATATAATGAAGCAAGGGCAAGAAAGGATCGTTCCCACAGAGAGGTCTTGGTTGTCAATATGTTTCGGTATCTTATAAGTAACACGGGGGATTTTCTGATTGTGTAAATAAAAATAAACAAAAAGCAAACAAAGTACGCAAATTAAGGATGTGAAATATTGGATAAAGGTTTCATCTTCAATTGTAAACAAGTTTTTGAATATATGAATAGAATTCGTATTTAATCTCGCTATCATCAAAAGCCATAGAATACCTTATTGCAAGAATACTTCATAAATTTCCTAAGTCATCAACACATACATTAGAGCTGCGTATGTGAAATCTACCTAAAGAATAACCTAACGCCTTGCGCTAATCAAGTTCAATTCCTAGGAGCATTAAGTTTCATAAATAGGCTAATCAATGCAATTGTAATACATTGCGCAAACAATTCGAACAAAGGTCAATTTCTACATATGACTACAAGGATGTATCACTACAAACCACAATCATATCATGCTACTCGTATTCAAGGTTATCGCTCGATGAAAACCCTAAAAAAGCTATAGATATGGATGTGAGTTCAATCAATTCTAGACTTGACTAAACAAACATTCAATCATATTGCAATACATCAATCATGCAATTATTATAACCCGTAGAAATCAAACGATAATATTGAGAGAAAACTAATTCATAAAAATCATAACTTGGTTGCAAAATCCAACTACATCTTCAACCAATAAAAAAAACTTAGTTACTTGTGTTTTTGGAAGTCATCATAGAAAGCAAAGAAGAAAAATATCATGTGAAACCCTAGAAAAACAAGTAGAAGTCTCCCTAATGGAGATATATCGTTTAGAGAAAGAGTTTTTTTCTATTTATATGCTCCTCCCATTCCAAAAGGATACTCTTTCCAAATTTAGGTCAAATCTTCTCAAAACCCATCTCCAAGTGGTCCACCAAGCCCATGTGTGAAAATAAGTCTCTGGAAATTTTGGGTCCAAAACGGGTCGCCGGAGTTGCTGACGTCATCACCGGAATCCGGTCACCGGTCGCCGGAATCCGGTCGTCGGCAATCATTCTTCCCCGCCGAAAGCATCAAACCGCCTCTGCCGCCTTGAACCATGGAACTGTCACCAGCAAGTGCACACTCCCAGCAGCTCATCTCCATATCTCTGCAATTCAAACAATCACAAAATACCATCTAAACCAATTCCTTGTTCTTGCGAAAACGCGCCCAAAAGCGTAGCTCCAAACTCATATATGCCGCGGCCGACTCTTGCATTCGACACATACCCCCTTCGTGATTCACTGAAATATTATGATTCATACTTTAACTTCCGAAATCCGACAACCGGAAGTAGCACCACCGGCTCGCCATTCTTGCTCACTTTTCGCACTGTCACTGTATTTTTGGTTGCAGAACCTGTTTTACTTCTCCTCTCCAATGCAACCCTGACCTGTACTCTCATTCATTCAAGCCAATAGTATAAACACCATTTCTCTTCCAAGCCAACAGCACACAGCTCCGCTGAGAATCACCTTATTCCTCCGCAACTCAATGATATCTCTCGAGCAACAACCAAACAAGCCACACTACTGAGTCGACCTCAAAAGCGTATCACAGCTCCATTGCAGTCCATATCACCATTGCCAATCTGCATCAGCATCATCACTAACCCACAACAACATCAAGTTTCAGTCATTGCGCATTACAGTTCAGCTGCACATCTCCATAATTATCATTTAACTTATTCACACGGACACCTTCAACTGCATCTCAGTCATAGCTCCAACTCAGAAATATCACAGATTCAGCTCTCAATTTCAGTTAATTGCAGTTAACAGCCCTGCACTCTCCCATGACTCCATTGTGAATACAAGGCATCAGTTCCACCATGAACATCAGCACCAAATCTATCAGAACCATCCACAACTCCCTGCAATTTAACTCCCCTGCCTTCATACAAGCTCACACAAACTCGTCAGTCATGAATCACAGGCCTTGTCTCATGAAGACTCTCTAACAACCCCAGCATCATTGCTTCAAAATTCCATCTCCGGCTGCCACCTGCAATCACCATAAACCATTCTACAACTTACATGCCACCAAATAGCAGCTCTTATTCCCTGACTTCCATCAAACATCGCCACTGCCAATTCCATTGTCGAATCCAGCCGCAACTGCCAACAACACTTCTCTTCATGTTTACCACGGCAGCACATTAACACTTGGGCCATCCTCCAATCCTTGCAATCGTTGCAACCATTCATACACACTGCTATCTCTGATATGCATCACAACTCAATCCCACCAGCTTCTAGACCAAGTCCCTGCAACATCTTACTTTTCAACTTGAGTTTATCATCATAACAGCAACCTCCTTGTTCCAGCTGTTATATTCTTCACTGATCTTCATCTCGAGCTCATCGTCAAAACATTATGAGAACAACAATCACCAGCAGCACTACAAACTCTGCCCAAACTCCATCGTCACAGATTTCTTCCATATAAGCACAGCAACTCCACCTTCCCGAATTCACTTCTCATCATAAACTCGTCATCACTTCCATCTTCCCTGTAAAATCATGGTTAGATGCTGTTACATCAAGCATTTGGTCGGTGAGGCCTTCTCTCGAGCTTTGTTGTGCCCCGAATCTACGATGAAGGAATATCTTTGCCGATGATTTCTAAACTCCACATCCGATGGAGAGACCTTCCCCCGCAAGTACAAATTTAATCACGCAAACCCATTCATTTATAATCGTTCATCGGCTCGAATCTTCTTTATTCGTCAATGGCGAAACTCCAACTTCTTCTCTATCTTTCCGGACAAAATTTCATGAATCTCCTCATACATTCTTGCAAACTCAAACCCAGTGAGAACCCAACTTTCATTGTTAACTCAGTCTCTCTTGAACGATTGAGCTTCGAAATACCCATCAATCAATGGCATCAATCCAGGGGCATTCTCATGTTTCTTCAGTTCCTAGCTAAACCCAAAATTGGTACCACTTGCCTATCTTAAATTCGAACCTCCCTGTTCCCTTGGTACTCAGCTATCAGACCCTTGGGTTATACCAGAAGTGAACCCGAGTATGAGCTTGGAATCATGGCTTGCCGGCAGTGTGAATTGGTGCAGAGCTGGGACTGGAAATGAATCAGATTAAAATCTCGACCTAGTTCTAGTTATAAAGGAAGAGGTGCCCCTTAACGATATGCAGTCTGTCCTTAGCTCCATCACTTAGCTGGTTACCCCCTTATCCTTAGCTAGGCTCTCAATAGCACTTCCCTTTTAACCAAAATCTGGCTACCCCTTAACATGTGGCTGGGCTCCCATTAGTATTAGCCGATGAAATGACCGGTTTACCATATTAGTCTTCCGAGTTCTTCTTTTGCCCATAACTTCTTCATACAAGCTCTGAATGACTCCGTTCTTTCGCCATTGTCTTCATCTTCTCGTCCTCTACACAATGAAAAGTAGAAATCTTGTATTTGAACGAGTTCCACTGGGTCTTTGGCCCTTCTTCACTTGTGACTTCACTTTTGTAGCCATTTTCACTTCTTTTTGCTCCAAATGACTTCATTGCACCTAATAAACTCAAAAGTAAACATAAGATACATAATTTACAAGAAAACTCGCAAAGAAAGCATAAATACTAGATATTAAATACGGTGTATTCTACACCTATCAAATTCCCCCACACTTAGACTTTGCTAGTCCTCGAGCAAATCAAACAAAACTTATTCTAAAGCATACATACAACTCCGTGTCGTCGAGGCTACGGTCACTTTTAGCATAAATAACAAGCCTTTAAACCAATAGGTGTCCCTAGTGGACGAGTTATAGTCTCGTGAGGGTTTACCAGAGATATACCCACAAAACCTACTTTTCCAACTTACTAGTTCTCCGTAATGATAGCATCCAACGCGCTAAGAAGACATAGAAATTCTGCACACTAGTCATAAGAAGTTAGACACATAAATGAACACAATCTCATTCTTAAAAGTTGAGAGAGAAATAACCATCCCTTCTCGAAAGAAATTCGGGTTCGGAGTGATCGAAAGTCTCGACTCTGCCTCACAAGAAAGGGTTTTATGAAGTTGCTCTCAATAATAAATAACTTTTTATGGGTCACACATGTGTCCAGGTAGGAATGAAGAGAGAATCCTGCGACACGTTGAATGGTAGGAAGGCTTAACCCTCCGAATGTTTTGAAAACCCACATCTTTCATAATTTTGAAAACCCATTTTTCTAACGATCTCTTCGAAAGGAAATCAACCATTTAACGAAGGTGGGAATATGCTTACTCACCTCGTTATCCGTTCGGCGTGCAGCTAGCACCACTCTCACAGCATCCATAGAAACGTCTTCGGTCTTCTATCGGTGTCTTCATCTTCGTCTTCGGTCTTCAACTCTTGATGATAACTCTTGAACTTCGTAGAATCTTGACAACGTGATTCTTTCCTCTAATTCCTTGTCGCTTGAAACTTCATTATAGATATTCCTTCTTCCCTTGGCTTTATTGAAGAATACAAAACTAAAAACGAACTATACAAACCCAAAATAATTTTTTTTTCTTTTTTTTTTTGGAACATAAAAAATAAAACAAATACAAAATAATAAAAACTATTAACAAACCTAAAAATTTTCTCTTGTCTTTTTTTTTCTTTTTTTTTTTTTTTTTTTTTTTTTTTTTTTTTTTTTTGACAAGAGAAAATAGAATACAAATAAAATAAAATACAAAGGCCATGGTATAAGTACTTTACCGCTTGATTCTTCATAACTTGTATGTCTTGATATCATAAACTTCTCGAACTCTCATCCTTGATAATTTTCACTCTTGTACAATAGTCTTCAACTTATAAAAATTCTGCTCCTTGTCTTGTTGCTTTACTTGAATCTGAAATCTGCTCAAGTGCATGCGTTGCTTGTAAACCATGAACGTCTTCAACTTTCCTTCAAATTTGTGATGCTCCTCTTGTTGATGATGATGGTGTTTCTATGGACCTGTTGGTGTAGAGAGAGATAAGGCGGATGGTGCTAACTGCGAACAAGATTACAAGTGGTATGTAAGTTAGCAATTCAATGTCACCAACATGGCTGATAAAAATAGCACTCAAGAGATCAAAATAGTGCTTCTATGGTGGGAGGTTGGGCAGCTCACCATTCTGCCTGGAATTTACGTACGGTGACACACACTCTAAAAGCACAAATTTAGACAGGTACAAAGAATTGAAGGTCGGTGCCTCACATGATGTAACATGGGTAGTCTCCACTATAGGGGATCACTACTCTAATACCGAATTGATCGCACCTTATTTGCCACTGGCATGATTAAATCCAACTTTAACTCTCATACAATTAAGAAACCCGATCATGTTCTCTGTCATCTCTAAGTTCAGTCACTCTTATGAGATTCTCGATGTAATCTTAGCGACATGTATACTATGTGACTCTAAACTAACCACAAGTTGGAGTTTTCTTATTCACTATTTACAAAAAAGTTGAAAAATTTGAAAATTTTACAACGCAAATGCTTAACCACTCCCCCACACTTAAACTTTACATTGTCCTCAATGTAAATTGAATCGTCCAAAGAAAGTCAAGGTGGGAAATTCTAATGGAAAAGTGACAAAAAATCAGAAAAAAGTAAAAACATGACAAGAAAAGAAAATAAAAGATAAGAGATACAAAACCTATGGGTTGCCTCCCATGTAGCGCTTGGTTTAAAGTCGTCAGCCCGACTATATCCTTGCAAGATTCATTCCCCATATACCAACAATCTAAAAAGTTGAGGATCTTTCCATAGAACCTGTTTTGGAAACACTAGCTTCACACAAATATTAGTACAATAAAGCAAAAGTGAAGCTATTAGCCGATAAAAGCTTCCCCCACACTTATTCTTGTCCACACTTGGAAGTGTATAAAGAATATAGAAGTCGGATACTTCCACGGTTTCTTGTTCCATAACCTGCATAGTATGAGAATCAAGTATCTCTAATGGCGGAAATCGAGAAACAAAGTCATTCAACAATATTCTCGAAGCACATACATTCAAACCAATAAGAGGTAAAGGAGAAGAAACAATAGGCAACGGGTTAGACAAACCTTGCTCAATCTCTTGTATCACGGAATCCTCTTCATCCTTGAAAAACTCAAGTGAATTATTCACCTCTTGTATATCATGGTCCTCTATCAAACCTTGCAACCATTCTTCATCCGTTTCTTCCTTAACCAAAGTCTCGACATAAACATCATCATTACAATCATTTGCAAGCTCAATTGGGTCTTCCACAATATTGGTCATACCGGTCACATTCTCAACACACTCCTCTTCATTAGACTCAAACCTTGTTGCAAGGAAGTTTGGTAACACACTAGTTTCATCTTACTCAAGTACCTTTTGAATAGGTGTTTGATCATTATAAAGATCAAGAGTTGAGTCAACTACACTAATGTCATCAAATATTTCCAAAGGTTGGTCCTTTTCAACACAATCATCTTCGTCTTCATTTTCAGACTCACCATAATAAGAATCGTCGTCGGTTTCCCAATCTTTATCACGACGTCGTTTAAGTTCCATATGAATGATCCTACTAATTTCATCGACAAGCTCTTCCGAGGCTCCATCATCTTCCAACTTGTATAATTTCTGCGCAAGTTTCTTGACGTTCACACGCTTACCACCATTGACTACAATATGTTCTCTTTCCCATGACTCTTCCCTTTGAATGGGTGAATGATCATAACTACGATCTGGAGTCGGGTAAGAAGAAATATTCCAAAAATTGGTTTGTGCGACGTTCTCTCTATCACGGTCAAGTTGGTCAAGCCTTTGTTGCATGTCTTGTAATCCATTCAAAATCTGCATACAACTCTAATAAAGCCAATTAGAAGTAGAATTATCCCACCTAGGTGCTTGACTTACATACCCACTACAAGGTTGTTGATGGTATGTATGAAAATCACCATAAGGTTCTTTAGGATATGCATCATAGCCAATAAATTGGTTTTGATTGCATCCCATAGATGGTGGGTAATTTTCATAGTGTTGAGGAGGTTGAAAATCAGATCCATAGCTCCAATATGCTCCTTCCATAATAAATACCTGAAACAAGATTCTCAAAACTCGGTTAAGAACCAAAGAATAAGAAAAAGTAAAACAAAACTAAAAACAAAAATAAGAAACCAAAACAAGTGACAACCGCTGCCTCCCCGGCAACGGCGCCAAAATTTGACCGGTTGTCAGCAGACACAAATATAATTACACTTTCTTACTACTCAAAATATATAATGAAGCAAGGGCAAGAAAGGGTCGTTCCCACAGAGAGGTCTTGGTTGTCAATATGTTTCGGTATCTTATAAGTAACACGGGGGATTTTCTGATTGTGTAAATAAAAATAAACAAAAAGCAAACAAAGTACGCAAATCAAGGATGTGAAATATTGGATAAAGGTTTCATCTTCAATTGTAAACAAGTTTTTGAATATATGAATAGAATTCGTATTTAATCTCGCTATCATCAAAAGCCATAGAATACCTTATTGCAAGAATACTCCATAAATTTCCTAAGTCATCAACACACACATTAGAGCTGCGTATGTGAAATCTACCTAAAGAATAACCTAACGCCTTGCGCTAATCAAGTTCAATTCCTAGGAGCATTAAGTTTCAGAAATAGGCTAATCAATGCAATTGTAATACATTGCGCAAACAATTCGAACAAAGGTCAATTTCTACATATGACTACAAGGATGTATCACTACAAACCACAATCATATCATGCTACTCGTATTCAAGGTTATCGCTCGATGAAAACCCTAAAAAAGCTATAGATATGGATGTGAGTTCAATCAATTCTAGACTTGACTAAACAAACATTCAATCATATTGCAATACATCAATCATGCAATTATTATAACCCGTAGAAATCAAACGATAATATTGAGAGAAAACTAATTCATAAAAATCATAACTTGGTTGCAAAATCCAACTACATCTTCAACCAATAAAAAAAACTTAGTTACTTGTGTTTTTGGAAATCATCATAGAAAGCAAAGAAGAAAACTATCATGTGAAACCCTAGAAAAACAAGTAGAAGTCTCCCTAATGGAGATTGTAGGACCAGAATATCGCGACAACAATACTTCGCGAGAGTAATAAACAACTACATTGCGAAGGTGTCGCAAGGAAATAATTTAAATGACGCATCAGATGACGACGACAGAACATGAGAAAAGTGTGAAGACTTGGCGAGATTTAGGAGTTTCGCGAAGTCTAACACTTACATATTTGCGACGCGCGCGAAGAATTCCCGAAAATAAAGGATGACTTAGTCATGTCATCCACTATGTAATACCCTATATAAAGGGTCGAGTAAGTCTCTGTTGTGGGGGTTCTCTTCTGAATTGTTAAGCAAGTCATTAGGAGAGAGAAAATTAAGAGTGATTGTAATCTCTTTAGCTCTGTTCTACATTTCTTTGTAAACCTTTCAAGAAAACAATTAATAAAATATATTGTTATTCATCTTCAAATGGATTAACTAAACAAATTCGAGTGAGGGGTGTAGTGTGGGATTTCCTGCAACTACATATGCGCTAGAAACAGGGACGAGTAGAAGATCAACCTTGTGAATTGGAAGAATCAGGTGTAACAAGAAAGAAATCTCGAATAATTTTTAACAAGTTACTAAAATTGAGAAATGGCTAGAAGAAAGAATGCATCAGAACAACCAACGATCGTAAGGAGAAGTGGAAGCTTAGTTGGAGAAAGGAGAAATGAAGTAGGTGAACCATCAAGGATAAATGCAAGAAATGGAGAAGAAGGTCGAATTCAACCATCAGTTCAACCACCAATTCAACCAGCGCTAAACAGAGTAACCGATTATGATAGAGTGAGCGTGCATACATGGAGATCAGATTCTATGGAAGAAAGAGAAGAAGTGCAACAATTGATGAATAGTGGACAAGAAGAGAGAAATCGAGAAGAGATGGGAGAAACTTGATTCGTGGAAATGAAGAAATTGCGGCGTTAGAAGCGTTGAGACAGACAATACATGAAGAAAGGCGGTTAGAAGCGGAAAGAACGCGCAAATTTAACAAGGCAAAACCACGAATTAAGGATGGAAAATAGGAGGTTGCAAAATAGAAGATCAAGGAGTAATAACAGATCGAGATCAGGATCGATTAGAGAAAACGTGAGAAGAACATTACCTCGCGTAAAACGTTAATGAAGAAAATTTGGAAAGAGAGTTAAATTTTGGTGAAGGAGGTCGCGAAGAGAGAGAATTAGTAGAGAATCGTTATATTTTGGTGAATGATCAAAATGATGGAAATCGGGAAGATAGGCAGCCTCAAGGGCGAGAATAACTTGATTAATGAAGAAAATCGGGAAGAAGAAAGGAGAATACTATATGGGAGAGAAACACAAAGGAAACAAATGGAAATTGAAGATGACATTGAAAAACATTATATCTTGAACAAAGCGCGACTAGCTCGCGAGAGAGAAAGATTGAGAGCAGAAATGGAAAATCGGGAATTAGAAGAGGCGATTCGGCGAGAATAATCATGACAATCGAGAAAGAAGGCGCGAGCGAAATCGCAACAATGGAGATATCAACGAAGAATATGAAAGAATACAAAAAAAGTAGACACGAACGAAGAAGGAGGGAAGCGAGAATTAAAGAGACCGATAAATTCAAATTCGAGGCAAACGAACAAATTCTGCGAGAATTGGCGTAGAGATGAGAGGAATATTGAACAGCAGAAGAGAAGGAGGGAGAAGACAGTTAGATGAAGCTATCGCAGAGGCTGCGAAAAATCCTTTTACATTAGAAGTGCAGCTAGGAGGAATACCCCCAAAGTGCAACTTACAAAGCATTAACTAGCATTTTTGATGGGTCAACTTGTGCAAGACAACACATTAAGGCTTACGTGAGATGTATGCTACAGTGGGAAAACCATGATGCTATATTGTGCAAATACTTTGCGTCGAGTTTAACGGGAGAAGCGTTGAAATGGTTTGAGGGTCTACCAAGGAATACAATCACATCATTCAATCATTTACAAGCTATATTTTTAGGGGCGTATATAAGCAACAACTCTTCGCGACCTGGCGTTGAAGATGTATTTGGGCTAAAACAAAGAATTGGCGAGAGCTTGAGACATCTGACAGTAAGATGGAAGACAATGTGTAGCGAAATGGCTGGATGGGTGGATGAAAGATATCTCATACTATCATTCATAAATGCTATGTTCGCAACCAACTTATTATATGTTCAAGTTTTCAGAGTCAAGAATACAATCACGATGACCGAATTGAGAGAATTGCAAGAGGAATATATTGCTTTGGAGGAAAGACAAAATGAAGTAGAATCGTACCCAGTTGCGAATACAAGTTCAAGTCTTGAGAATGCAAGTTTGTTACCCAGAATAGTACAAACAGTGGCGAGTACCTCGCAAGGGCAACAAGAAAAAGTAGTAGATGATGGACAGCCAAAATTAGTAGCGATGGGAAGCCGAGATCAGGAAGAATTTGAAAGAGAAAGAAACTGCTACAATCGTGGTGGCAATAACAAGATTCAGAGACTTGATCACCCGCAAGAAACCTATGGAAGTCAAAAACAGAATTATCATGGAGGACAACGACGTCATAGAGTAGTATGGGAAGAAATCAAGATGCCACCACTAAATACTAGTGTGGAGAAGATATGGGAAGCTATACTCTTGATGGAGAATATACCTGCACCATGGAACATGGGGAGTGAACCGCCACCAGGTGATAGGAGTCACGAATTCTGCTCTTACCATCGTTTTCATGGACATCTGACAAATGACTGCCGAAACATCAAAAGAATTATCCTTAGAATGATTGATCAGGGGAAGCTGGATCACTTTTTAAAAAGCGAAGAGAAAGTTCAACATTTACCGCCGCCACCATCAAAGGGAAAAGAAACGTTCATGATAGAAGTCGGGGCGAAAGCTAAAAATTTGTTTTGCAACTCCATTGTTCATTCATATCGCACCATTGAAGATTTTCATGATAACGTACTCAGTAGGGTTTTTGCGAGGGATGTTAATGATAAGGAGGTAATGAACATCGCGAGGAAATCGTGATTAAAAGAGTGGCGATTCTGATTATCTCTTTCTCGGCAGAAGAAATACCCAAAGGTAGAGAAATACATGATAACCCGTTGGTGGTAAAACCGGATATTAATCCAAAACCTGTTGATGGGGAAGATGATGAGGCGAGAAACTTGCTGGGCAATAAATAGAATATTAATCGATACTGGGAGCTCAGTCAACATTCTTTTTTACCATACTTACAAGACTATGGGAGGAAAGGATGAAGATTTGATCCCTTCAACATACAAAATATATGGTTTCAACGGTACCGCGAACAAGCCCAAAGGAGAAGTACACATGAGAATACCTTTGCAAGGATTGTCAACTGATATCTTGTTTTATGTGGTCGATGTGGAGTCCCCTTATAATGCATTGATTGGAAGGCCATGGTTGCATGAAATGCAGGTGTGGCGTCAACGTTCATCGGTGTATAAAGTTTCCCCATCCTAGCGGTGTTGGAATTATTAAGGGAGATTGGATAGAAGGGGAAAAATGTTATGAGATCGATGTGGAGAGCTGTGAAGAGAGAGCCGCAAAAAAGAAGGGATGGAAGAAGAATATAAAAGAAGAACAAAGAAAAGAAAGATTGATGGTAGATAGCATAAATATAAGAAGAGAAGACACATTGCGAGGTGAAGATATGAAGGCAGTTGAAAGTCATGCTTGGAAAAGAACTATTCAGAGGTTGTAATGATACAGAGGCAGAGGTAAGCAGGAGTAAAAGGTGTAAGAAGTGAATAATTGCGAGAAGTGACAAAGGTTAAGTGGCGAAGGCACGTCAGGGACAAGAAGAATAAAAGGTAGTTGAAGACGCTTTGCGAAGTGAATACATAAAGGCAGTTGAATAGTGCGAGAGACGAGAAAATAGTAGGATCAAAAGACTAAAGAAATGAATAGTTGTTGTTATCAAAATTAAGTGACAGAGGCATATCAAAAGTAGGAGGAAGAAATAATAATTGAAGAAGAAATGTACGAGAATCTCGCGATCAAGAATGTATGAAAATCCGATTGAAGAGTTGAAAAGAGAATGTTGCAAACAAAGCAAAATTATGTGATAGCATCGCAAGCAAAATAACATGAAATTATCAAGAATGAATGATTAATTGAATTAACAAAAATGAATGAGTGAGTGAATGGGACGAACCTTTATGGCGTACACCCTAGTTCGCGAATAATATTTCGTAAGAGGCAAATGTAAGACCTAAAGTGCGTCATATAAGGGGGTATCTCTTGACATGGCTCAGTGAAAAGGTTACACCGCTCCTGGAACCTGAGTCATGGAGATTGGGGATAATAACATCCATCCGGGAGAGATACCTTGGATTTCCAACTATATAAGGTTATACCCTGGTTGGACGACCGAGGGTCTCTTCCAAGGAGTCAGCGTATGACCAAGGCGCCGAGGTACACGGTTGAGTCAAGAGTGCGGGGAGCATGGAACTTCCTTACCACTCTTGACAAGTCTTGGCACATCCGCACTCGGCTCGAAGAAAACTCCACTTAGGGTGCGGTCTCGTAACCATAAGCCTTATAGGTATAAGGGATAAGAGGCTGCGAAAAAACAACCGCTTGTTGTTAAGACCGGATGGGAGGAGCTAGTCTTGTATGGCCGATGTACGCCTCCTTGAAGGGGCAACCGGGGAGATGATAAGGGCGGCACCCTCCATTAGGGAGTCGATAAGTGTCAAAAGACGCAAATGTCATGAGACTTTATTTTCGCAAGGAAATATAGGCTTGTCATATTTGTGCAATGATCCTGTAGAGGCAATAATACTGATGCAAGGATAAGGCGAGATCAATGGGTTATTGCATGAAAATGCAAAAACGTCCTGCGATTTCGTCGCAGAGACGATAATGTCATGGGATTTTACACTCGCAAGAGTATTTAAGCCTGTCATATTGTCGCGGATAAAATATCCTGCAGAGGCAAAAATACTTAGTAAATGATAAGACAAGGTCAATGGGTCATTACATGAAAATGTAAAGACGTCCTGCGATCTTGTCGCAACGAGGGGTGGCAAAATAAGACCTTTAATTAGGAAGGCAAAATAAGACCACACAAAAACGATAAGGCAAGATTAACGGAGTTCTTCATTTATGGAGACATTCTGCGATCTTATCGCAATAACGAGCTTCAATATGCTTATGAAAACAGATAGCAAAGGTAAATTTCTCATTTGAAAATGAATAACAGAGGCAAGTATGGGAATGAATAGGATAAAGTTTTGTTATTCATTTCCATATGAGGAATTTATGCATTCATAATACTAGTTAGTCGAATTATAAAAGAGAATTGCTTGATTAATATGTGCAAGTAAAGAAAACAAAGATTGAATTCATATTTGACAATCCAAGAAGATTGAAAGGGTATATATATTACAAATAGCGAAAGAAGAAAAAGAAGTTATTTCTTTGAAGGATCATCTTCTTGGTCGATTCTTGATTTCATCATTCTCTTCGCAGATTCTTCGCTTCGCTAGCATCACTATCGAGACATCCGAGAAAAGTGTATCTTCGGGAATATCCTCGCGAAGACAAGGATATGAACTAAGAGGAATCTTGTGATCATTGCAAACTATCTCAATAGTTTGATTGCGAAAACGAATCGCATAATTATTAAAGTTCGCCATTGTAGCTTGCAGTTGTTTCTTGACTTAGAATATTTGTTGTTGCGAAGAGAAAAGTCTTGTGCGAGTTGTCCTTTTTGAAGTTCTTCAATCCTTGTTTGAAGTCTTTTCTCGGATTCTCAGAACATATGACAATATATTAACAATTTAATAGCAATGCTACGGAAATAAGAAGAAATAAAGTATAATAAACAACCTTCTCTGTCAGATATCATATCCTTAACCAAGGCAGTATGCTCGGCATGAAGGCTAACATCAACACCTAAGTTATTCCTGGCATTATCTAGAACCTTCGCAGCCCAAGCAAACTCATCATCATTATTTATAACAAGAAGTGAACGAACTTGTTCTTCTCGCTCGATAAGTATGGCATTCGGCGAAGGGATTCATCTCGTTCAATTTGTACTTCGAGAAGAGACTTTTGAAATCTTGCTAATGCCTGCGCACCCCTATTAGCAAGACGGTCTTTTTCATCAATAAGGCCACTAATTTTCTTCCTTTGAAGCTCAATTTTTCTATGGGAATCAAGATACATTTGTTTAAATCGATTGGCTAAACCTAAACTATCTCTATGCTCAATCTCGAAAGGCGACATTTGGTTGAAGTTCATTCAATGAAAGGGAATCAATTTTGTTTGATGAGTTACTTAAAGACTCGTTGAGATGGGTGAGAAGAACATCATTATCCATGGGCTCGGGAAATGAATGGAGAAGAATAGCTTCATCGGAGAGATTATATATGTCTGCGAAAATAATAAATCGGGGAAAGAATAATAGCCGACAAAGTAAAGATGACTTGAAGAATAAAAATTTTATACCATAAAGCTACTTGATTTGCACTTTGAAGAGTAGATACTCTATTCTCGTTGAGAAGTAAGCTCGGCCTCCCACTGTTTAATTCTTTCATCTTTCTTGCGAGATGTCGCGGCTTCAACCTCTAGTTCTCGGATCTTCTCTTTAAGTTGCAAATTTTTCTTTTCAAGACTTTGTGGTGTCTTTTCTCGAGGTCCGAGGCAACAACAAAAGAAGCTCTCCCGGACTATAAAGAAAAATATGGGAATGATTAAGATAAAGCTTATAATTGAAGTCACAAAGAAACAAAGGGTTATGAACATACCAAAGCAAAGTGAGAGCATTTAAGTGACCGGAGGTCAACGTTCGGGAGACCCGCGAAAGGACTCATTATCCTCTAATAGCGGGGCATCGCAAATTTTAGCGAGAGCTCCGCAAGTAGCTTGATTAGATGATCATCTCCTAATCCTTGCATGGAATCGGAGAAGACACTGGACAATTGCGCCATAACGAAGTAGTCAAGCGATTCTCTTTCGCGGAGGAAGTACCAACCTCATTTTCACCCTCATCGAATTTTCATTGGTTTGAGAAGAGAATTTGGGTTTTCCGTTTTTTAGAAAGCGGAGCGAGAAGACTTGTCCTTGCGAAAAGTAGTTTTATCCATGCCGTAGCCTTCGCAGCTTCATCCTTCTAGCAGCTTCAGCCTCTTCTTCAACTTTAACCTTCGCATACGCATGAAGATAAGAAACAGAGGCAACAATATTGTTTAAAATAACAAAAGAAAATGTTTCTTACTTCATCCGTGAGCGATCGAAGTATTGCCTGGTACTCGGCTTTGGATTTTCTCTATATTTCTTTCTCATTCTGGTGATCTAAAATTTTTGAAAGTTAATAAATAAAAGAGGAAGAAGATGTCGCAAAGCGAAATTGAAGAAAGGAAATATACCTCTTTTGTCTCCTCAGGCCACTTAAACTCCCAAGGATGATAGTTCGCGAGGTGTGCGGGAGAACATGTGAACTGCGATGTAAGGTCCACTCAAAAGTAAAGGAACAACCCACCATCTCTCATCCTTGGAATGACGGGGAGTACTATTGTTGCCCGAATGCCAATCAATATCTTGCATAAGCAATTTGTCAAACATCAACGTTATCATTCTTTTTGAGTCGAGCACCCCAATGAGATTTATCATTTCTCATATTTATAACTGAGTAATTCGCAAAGAAATTGTCCACGGTATACTTCTCAGTAACTATTTGTAAATTTACAAACTCAGGATCCCTAACATTATCAGGATATAAAGATCCTTTACCAGCGCCGCGATTTGCGAATTCAAGCATCAAACGGATGCAGTCGCCACTCAATTGGTAGACAGCTCGCGAGAATTTCTCGTGAGCAAGAATTTCATAGAATAATGGCAACTCGGGATTATACGAGAGGAATGGGAAGTCCTGCGAGGAGTTGACCCAATGAGACTATGATTTTATGATCATCACATTGATGATCGAAAAAATTTGCGAAAGAATAGATGAAGATCCTTGATTGGGAATGGTTGATAAAGTGAAACCCTTTTCCGTAATTTCTTTTGAACATCGAAAAAAGAGGAGTGTATGTACGACCAAGTGAACCCATTGTTAGAAGTATGGGAATGAATAGAGAATTGAAGATCAAAAGAACGAGAAAAGTCTAGGATCTGTGGTAGCGGGAGCGCAAATTGCGGAAGGAGAGAGAGAGTTAAAGAAAATTTGCGAAGGAAAATAAAAGAGAAAAAGAGAAGGGTAAGAAAGCTATATATAGAGAAGAGAATTCTCGAGAAAACAAATGCATTTAATGCGAGATGGGACGTGAATGGTCAAGAATAAACGGTTGAAAGAGACGTGTCAAGAAAAGAGTGGAAGAAGAAACACCTGTAATAAATTCCGTACATAAATAAAACAAGTAAAAATGAACAATCGCGAGATAAAGATGAGCATTGCGGCACTTTAAAATATTGGTTCTCATGACATTCTCTTCTTCGCAGAGAAGACATGAGAAGAGGCAAGATGTAGGACCAGAATATCGCGACAACAATACTTCGCGAGAGTAATAAACAACTACATTGCGAAGGTGTCGCAAGGAAATAATTTAAAGTGGTAATTGAACTTTTGTCCCTACTTTTGATGGTCTACACAAATATCCTTATCACATAATAATTTTGTCCCTCTTTATCTAAAAGCCCATCAGGGGCCCAATAAAAAATTATTAACTTCCAAATATACCCCATGTGTGTTATCTTCTTTTTAATTTCTCAAAACTTCGTTTTTTTTCTTCTTCTCGTATTTCTCTTTCAAGAACCACCAACAGCTCTGCAACTACCACCACCAGCTCCGCCGCCCACCGCCGCCACCACCACGTCCATCGCTATTAGCAACAGATCTATCTATCTACCTACTAACTTCTTCTTCTTCTTTTCTTATTAGCAGCGACATCTCGAAATTTTTCCTCCATTTCCATCGCTCCACCACCGCCAGTAACATCTCCATCGCTCCACCACCACCAGCAACATCTCCATCGTAACCATAACCACCACCACCACATCCTTAGTCACCATCTACATCTCCATCTTTACAACAGATTCATGAATCAGATTTATTAAATTTGAAAATGAGATAGATCTGTGATTTATTAGATTTGATATCAACCTCGCAAACCTTGGAAGAACCAGATAAAGTCCCAGACGAGGAAGAAGTCTTTCCTGTTCATCTGAAATCTATCATGTTCTCAATTTCAGGTTCAGGCGATAAATATTGAGAACGGAGCTCTTGATTTTGCCGAAATCTAAAAGTGGTCTGTGAAACCGAAAACCTTTGCATCGGCTTCTCCACGGCGATAATCATCATCGATGAACATCATCTAATGCAAGCATTTTAATCTGTGCTCATGGTTTGATGTGGCGGACCTTACTGAGAGGACTCTCCTAGTGATATGGAAGGCTTAGATGCTTCAAACAAAGACATGTTGCAAATCTTGTTATCAACAGAGCCCAACACGGAATTGTGAATTCGTAAAACCGCATGTTGGTGGTGAAAAAACGGAAGAGAAGAAATGTAAATTAAAGTTGTTGTTGTTGATTAAGGATATTTACTTAATTAGAGGTAATAATCATGTTTATCTCCTTTTGATTTTTCATTTTCTTATACTCCGTCGATAAAATTGGTGTTGGATTTTGGTTTTGGTGGTGTGGTGGTGGTGGTTGTGGTGTCTGTAGATGTGTGATTTGTTGGTGGCGGTATTGGTATAAGTTGTTGTTCTGAGATATTGGATCAACTATGGTTTTTGATCCATATATTTTGGATCAACTATGGTTGTTGATCCAAGCGCAATGGATAAACATCCACTTTGTTGATCCAACATTTTTCCATCGAAATGGATAAACATCCATTGTTGATTCAATTGAGGTTGGTTTTGAAGCTGGTCTTGGAGCCGTTGGTCTTTATGAAGCTACGGGTAATGAAATATGATGGTTATATGGGTTGAAGCGAGGCGGTGATATTGGATCAACTATGGTTGTTGATCCATATATTTTGGATCAACTATGGTTGTTGATCCATCTATATGGGATCAACTACCGTTGTTGATCATTTGAACTCATGTTTTGTAGTTTAAATCATGTAAATTTGTTCTAATGTTGAACTTGTGGTGCAATGGTAGCATGGTGACTCCATGTCGATGATGCGTGTTCGACTCACGCCAAGTTCACTCCATTTTACATGGATAAACTATCATTATTGATCCAATTTTACATGGATCAACTTCCATTGTTGATCCACTAAAATTGGATCAACTTCGATTGTTGATCCTTTTTTCTTGGATAAACTAGATAAACTTCTACCGTTGATGGTTTTGTTGGTGGATCTCAAACTGCGGTGATGAATCGGTAGCATTTTTCCATCAAGCATGGATAAACATCCATTGTTGATCCAACTGCAATGGATAAATTTCTAATGTTGATCCAACTGCAATGGATAAACATCCATTGTTTGATCCAACTGAAATGGATCAACTACTTTTTGTTGATACAAAAAAATTTGAACCCGATGATGGTGGTGGTCGGTGGTGACGGTGGTGGCGGCGGCGGTGGTGACGGTGGTGGTTGCGGCGGCGGTGGTGACGGTGGTGGTGGCGGCGGCGGTGGTGGCGGCGGCGACGACGAATTTGTGGTGGAGGAGGACTAGTGGTGGTGTAATGGTGGCGATGAAGGAGTGGTGGTGGAATATTGGTGGTGGTGGCGGTTGGTAGGTGGTGGTTGTTGAACGGTGGTGGTGGTGGTGGTGCTAGTGGTGGTGGTGAAGTGGTAGAGGAAGAAATTTGTTCCATTTTGAAATAAAGAAAAATATTACATGGATGAGGGTATTAAAGTAATCTAATATTAAATGGATAAGGTTATTAAAAAAGGAGGGACATATTTATTGTTGCATAAGGATATATTTGTAGGGAGTTAAAAGTAGGGACATATAATTAATATACCCTAATTTAAATGACGCATCAGATGACGACAACCAGAACATGAGAAAAGTGTGAAGACTTGGCGAGATTTAGGAGTTTCGCGAAGTCTAACACTTACATATTTGCGACGCTTCGCGAAGAATTCCCGAAAATAAAGGACAGCTTAGCTGTCATCCACTATGTAATACCCTATATAAAGGGTCGAGTAAGTCTGTTGTGGGGGGTTCTCTTCTGAATTGTTAAGCAAGTTATTAGGAGAGAGAAAATTAAGAGTGATTGTAATCTCTTTAGCTCTGTTCTACATTTCTTTGTAAACCTTTCAAGAAAACAATTAATAAAATATATTGTTATTCATCTTCAAATGGATTAACTAAACAAATTCGAGTGAGGGGTGTAGTGTGGGATTTCCTGCAACTACATATGCGCTAGAAACAGGGACGAGTAGAAGATCAACCTTGTGAATTGGAAGAATCAGGTGTAACAAGAAAGAAATCTCGAATAATTTTTAACAAGTTACTAAAATTGAGAAATGGCTAGAAGAAAGAATGCATCAGAACAACCAACGATCGTAAGGAGAAGTGGAAGATTAGTTGGAGAAAGGAGAAATGAAGTAGGTGAACCATCAAGGATAAATGCAAGAAATGGAGAAGAAGGTCGAATTCAACCATCAGTTCAACCACCAATTCAACCAGCGCTAAACAGAGTAACCGATTATGATAGAGTGAGCGTGCATACATGGAGATCAGATTCTATGGAAGAAAGAGAAGAAGTGCAACAATTGATGAATAGTGGACAAGAAGAGAGAAATCGAGAAGAGATGGGAGAAACTTGATTCGTGGAAATGAAGAAATTGCAGCGTTAGAAGCGTTGAGAGAGACAATACATGAAGAAAGGCGGTTAGAAGCAGAAGAACGCGCAAATTTAACAAGGCAAAACCACGAATTAAGGATGGAAAATAGGAGGTTGCAAAATAGAAGATCAAGGAGTAATAACAGATCGAGATCAGGATCGATTAGAGAAAACGTGAGAAGATCAAGGAGTAATAGCAGCTCTTATTCCCTGACTTCCATCAAACATCGCCACTGCCAATTCCATTGTCGAATCCACCCAAGAATCGCCAACAATGACACTTCTCTTCATGTTTACCACGGCAAAGACATTAACACTTGGGCCATCCTCCAATCCTTGCAATCGTTGCAACCATTCATACACACTGCTATCTCTGATATGCATCACAACTCAATCCCACCAGCTTCTAGACCAAGTCCCTGCAACATCTTACTTTTCAACTTGAGTTTATCATCATAACAGCAACCTCCTTGTTCCAGCTGTTATATTCTTCACTAATCTTCATCTCGAGCTCATCGTCAAAATATTATGAGAACAACAATCACCAGCAGCACTACAAACTCTGCCCAAACTCCATCGTCACAGATTTCTTCCATATAAGCACAGCAACTCCACCTTCCCGAATTCACTTCTCATCATAAACTCGTCATCACTTCCATCTTCCCTGTAAAATCATGGTTAGATGCTGTTACATCAAGCATTTGGTCAGTGAGGCCATCTCTCGAGCACCTGTTGTGCCCTGAATCGGTTGATGAAGGAATATCTTTGCCAGTGATTTCTAAACTCCACATCTGATGGAGAGACCTTCCCTGCACAGTACAAATTTAATCACGCAAACCCATTCATTTATAATCGTTCATCAGCTATGAATCTTCTTTATTCGTCAATGGCAGAAACTCCAACTTCTTCTCTATCTTTCCAGACAAAATTTCACTGAATCTCCTCATACATTGCTGCAAACTCAAACCCAGTGAGAACCCAACTTTCATTGTTAACTCAGTATCTCTTAAACGATTGAGCTTCGAAATACCCATCAATCAATGGCATCAATCCAGGGGCATTCTCATGTTTCTTCAGTTCCTAGCTAAACCCAAAATTGGTACCACTTGCCTATCTTAAATTCGAACCTCCCTGTTCCCTTGGTACTCGCCTATCGACCCTTGGGTTATACCGAGTAAGTGAACCCGAGTATGAGCTTGGAATCATGGCTTTCCCAAGCAGTGTGAATTGGTGCAGAGTGGGACCTGGAAATGAATCGATTAAAATCTCGACCTAGTTCTAGTTATAAAGGAAGAGGTGCCCCTTAACGATATGCAGTCTGTCCTTAGCTCCATCACTCAGCTGGTTACCCCCTTATCCTTAGCTAGGCTCTCAATAGCACTTCCCTTTTAACCAAAATCTGGCTACCCCTTAACATGTGGCTGGGCTCCCATTAGTATTAGCCGATGAAATGACCGGTTTACCATATTAGTCTTCCGAGTTCTTCTTTTGCCCATAACTTCTTCATACGAGCTCTGAATGACTCCGTTCTTTCGCCATTGTCTTCATCTTCTCGTCCTCTACACAATGAAAAGTAGAAATCTTGTATTTGAACGAGTTCCACTGGGTCTTTGGCCCTTCTTCACTTGTGACTTCACTTTTGTAGCCATTTCCACTTCTTTTTGCTCCAAATGACTTCATTGCACCTAATAAACTCAAAAGTAAACATAAGATACATAATTTACAAGAAAACTCGCAAAGAAAGCATAAATACTAGATATTAAATACGGTGTATTCTACACCTATCAAAGGTTCACCGGACTCGTCTCTTTCATTGCTACTTATGCGTCCTTTCATGAAAATGGCGAAAACCATTATTGATGTGGACAAGGGAATGCTAACTATGGAGTTCGATGGAGAAATAATACGTTTCAACATTTTCGAGACGATGAGATATCCTAGTGATGTCCACTCTTATTTCTCCCTTGATGTGATTGACACATTGGCGCAACAAATGTTTGAGTTGAATGGTGTTGATACTTTGGAAACCGTGCTCACTACGTCCATTGATGATGGTTTTGAGTATGGTGATGAGATTAAAGAAACCATTGGTTCTCTTGACTCATTACCGGAAAAATCAACAATTAAGAATATTTCATATGCTTCTTTACCTCGCAGTGATGAAAAACTTGTGCCTTCTATTGTTAAATCTCCAAAGTTAGAATTGAAACCTCTTCCAAGTCACTTAAAGTACTTGTACTTGGGTGACAATGAAGAGTTACCTGTGATTGTTTCTAACGAGCTTAGTAAATTACAGGAGCAAAAACTTCTAAGGGTGCTAAGGACGTACAAGACGGCCATAGGATGGACAATCGCCGATATCAAGGGTATAAGCCCTGCCGTTTGTATGCACAAGATCCGTGTGGAGGACGATGCAAAGCCTACAAGGGAAGCGCAACGTCGTTTGAACCCTCCCATGATGGAAGTTATGAAAAAGGAGATACTCAAGCTTTTGGACGTGGGTGTTATCTACCCCATATCCGATAGCAAGTGGGTAAGCCCGGTACAAGTAGTACCAAAGAAATCAGGTGTGACGGTGGTGGAAAATGATAAGAACGAACTTGTCCCAACTCGAGTGCAAACCGGTTGGAGGGTTTGTATTGATTATAGAAAATTGAATGCCACTACTAGAAAAGATCACTTTCCTTTACCATTTATTGATCAAATGCTTGAACGTTTAGCTGGACACTCTTACTATTGTTTCCTTGATGGCTATTCAGGTTACAATCAGATTGTGATAGCGCCGGAGGATCAAGAGAAAACCACTTTCACTTGTCCGTTCGGTACTTTTGCTTATAGAAGGATGCCTTTTGGCCTGTGCAATGCTCCAGCTACCTTCCAAAGGTGTTTGGTAAGTATCTTCTCAGAATATGTTGAAAACATAATCGAAGTGTTCATGGACGATTTTAGTGTCTTTGGTGATTCATTTGACCTTTGCTTGAACAACTTGTCTCTAATACTTGAACGATGTATTGAAACAAACCTTGTGCTGAATTGGGAGAAGTGCCATTTCATGGTAACTCATGGCATAGTTTTAGGACATATAATATCTTCTAAAGGCTTGGAAGTCGATAAATCTAAGATAGACCTTATTCGTGCTTTAACCCCTCCCACTACGGTGAGGGAGATACGCTCTTTTCTTGGTCATGCAGGTTTTTATCGTAGATTCATCAAGGACTTTTCCAAGATAGCATCACCACTTTGTAACTTATTGCAAAAACATGTGGTTTTTAACTTTGATGAAAAGTGTGTGGCGGCATTCAATCGTTTGAAAGAACTTTTGATTTCAGCCCCTATCATTAAACCACCGGATTGGAGCAAGACTTTTGAGCTTATGTGTGATGCTAGTGATTATGCGGTTGGGGCGGTGCTTGGGCAGCGTGTGGGGAAGATACCTCATGCCATTTATTATGCTTCTAGAACGTTAAATGAGGCCCAACAAAACTACACAACCACTGAAAAAGAGTTGTTAGCCATTGTTTTTGCTTTAGAAAAGTTTCGCTCTTATCTAATTGGTACAAAAGTTGTTGTCTTTTCTGATCATGCAACGCTTAAGTACTTGCTTACAAAGAAGAGCGAAAGAGGCTCAAACGATGGAGGCTCATACGATGGATTTTACTCTTGCAAGAATTTGACATAGAGATCAAAGACAAGAAAGGGATTGAGAATACCGTTGCGGATCACTTGAGCCGTCTTGCTGTGGACAAGGAAACTATCCCGTTGCGTGAAAGTTTCCCGGATGAGCAACTATTCTCAATTACCTTTGGAGAACCATGGTACGCTGATATTGTTAATTACTTAGTTTATAAACAAATCCCAAAGAACTTGTCTCGTGCTGAGAGGGACAAACTTAAGAAGTTAGGAAACCAATACATATGGGATGATCCATACTTATGGAAACATTGTAGTGACCAAGTAATACGAAGGTGCGTTCCCGAATTAGAATTTAATTTTATCTTGTGTTTTTGCCACTCAGCTTGTGGAGGACACTTTGGGAGTAAGAGAACCGCTCTCAAGGTACTAGAATGTGGTTTCTTTTGGCCAACTTTGTTTAAGGATGCACATGCATTTTGTACCACATGTGATAGGTGCCAAAGAACAGGCAATCTAGGTGCTCGAAATCAAATTCCACAAACTATTATTCAATTTGTTGAGGTTTTTGATGTATGGGGAATTGATTTTATGGGCCCTTTTGTCAATTCTAGTGGTAATTATTATATCTTGCTTGCTGTGGATTATGTCTCGAAATGGGTGGAAGCTAAGGCCACCCCAACTAATGATTCTAAAGTTGTTTCAGATTTTTTGCAAGCTAATATATTTGCAAGGTTTGGCATTCCAAGGGTTGTAATTAGTGACGGAGTTTCACACTTCAAAAATAGGTTCTTGCAAACCTTGTTAAGGAAGTACAATGTGTCGCATAGGATTGCCACACCTTACCATCCACAAACAAATGGACAAGCCGAGGTTTCCAACCGAGAGGTGAAATCCATTCTTGAGAAGACGGTGAATCCAACAAGGAAAGATTGGAGTATGCGACTCAATGATGCTTTGTGGGCGTATAGAACCGCATACAAAACACCTATTGGGATGCCTCCCTTTAGGCTTGTTTACGGTAAACCTTGTCACTTACCCGTTGAAATTGAGCATAAGGCGTTTTGGGCTATTAAGCAATGCAATATGGAGTTGGATGGTGCTGGAAGGCAAAGGAAGTTGCAACTTCAAGAGCTAGAGGAGATTCGCAATGATACATTTGAAAGCTCACGGATTTACAAGGAAAAGACGAAGGCATTTCATGATAGTATGATTACAAAGAAACAATTTTGCATTGGGCGGAAAGTGCTTTTGTTTAATTCTCGCTTGCAATTATTTTCGGGTAAATTAAGGTCACGTTGGATTGGACCTTTTATTGTGACTAATGTGTTTTCTCATGGTGCAGTGGAAATTCGTAGTTTAGCTACAGGAAATGAACTTAAAGTAAATGGGCACCGGTTGAAACCATATTATGAGAACTTCTCTTCGGATGTCGTGGAAGGAGTTAACCTTGTGGAAATGCTCCCTCTGGAGGAGTCGTAGAAAGCAAGGAGATAGTCGGGCTGACGACTTTAAACCAAGCGCTAAATGGGAGGCAACCCATAGGTTTTGTATCTCTTATCTTTTATTTTCTTTTCTTGTCATGTTTTTACTTTTTCTGATTTCTTGTTACATTATAAGTATTTCCCACCTTGACTTTCTTTGGACGATTCAATTTACATTGAGGACAATGTAAAGTTTAAGTGTGGGGGAATGGTTAAGCATTTGCATTGTAAATTTTTCATAAATTTTCAACTTTTGTGTAAAAGAATGAATAAAAAATTCCAACTTGTAGTTAATTTAGAGTCACATAGTATACATGTCGCTAAGATTACATCGAGAATCTCATAAGAGTGACTGAACTTAGAGATGACAGAGAACATGATCGGGTTTCTTAATTGTATTAGAGTTAAAGTTGGATTTAACCATGCCAGTGGCAAATAAGGTGCAGACTGAATTCGGTATTAGAGTAGTGGTCCCCTATAGTGGAGACTACCCATGTTACATAATGTGAGGCACCGACCTTCAATTCTTTGTACCTGTCTAAATTTGTGCTTTTAAAGTGTGTGTCACCGTACGTAAACTCCGGGTAGAATGGTGAGCTGCCCAACCTCCCACCAATAGAAGCACTACTTTGATCTCTTGAGTACTATTTTATCAATCATGATGGTGACATCGAATTGCTAACTTACATACCACTTGTAATCTTGTTCGCAGTTAGCACCATCCACTTTATCTCTCTCTACACCAACAGGTCCATAGAAACACAATCATCATCAACAAGAGGAGCATCACAAATTTGAAGGAAAGTTGAAGACGTTCAAGGTTTACAAGAAACGGTACAGAAATGAGCATATTTCAGATTCAAGTATAGCAACAAGACAAGGAGCAGAATTTTTACAAGTTGAAGACTATTATACAAGAGCGAAGATTATAAAGATGAGAGTTCGAGAAGTTTATGATATCGAGACATACAAGTTGTGAAGAATCAAGCGGTAAAGTACTTACACCATGGCCTTTGTACTTACATTTTTATTTTATTTTATCTTATTTGTATTTTATTTTCTCTTGTCTGAAAAAAAAAAGAAAAAAAAAGAAAAAAAAGAAAAAAAAAAGAGACAAGAGAAAATTTCTTCAGGTTCATTACTAGTTTTATTATTTTGTTTCGTTTTGTTTTCATTTTGTATTTGTTTTATTTTTCTTGTCTATAAAAAAAAAAAAAAAAAAAAAATATATAGAAAAAAAAAGAGATAAAAAAAAGGAAAAAAAGAGACAAGAAAAATTCATTGTATCATATTTTGGGGTTGTATAGTTCGTTTTTAGTTTTGTATTCTTTCAATAAAGCCAATGGAAGAAGGAATATCTATAATGAAGTTTCAAGCAACAAGGAATTTGAGGAAAGAATCACATTGTCAAGATTCTACGAAGTTCAAGAGTTATCATCAAGAGTTGAAGACCGAAGACGAAGATGAAGACACCGATTGAAGACCGAAGACGTTTCTATGGATGCTGTGAGAGTGGTGCTAGCTGCACGCCGAACAAATAACGAGGTAAGTAAGCATATTCCCACCTTCGTTAAGTGGTTGATTTCCTTTCTTAGAGATCGTCAGAAAAATGGGTTTTCAAAAATGATAAAAGATGTGGGTTTTCAAAACGATTCGGAGGGTTTTGCCTTCCTACCATTCAACGTGTCGCAGATTCTCTCTTCACTCCTACCGGACACATGTGTGACCCATAAAAAGTCTGTTTATTATTGAGAGCAATTTCATAAAACCCTTTCTTGTGAGGCAGAGTCGAGACTTTCGATCACTCCGAACCCGAATTTCTTTCGAGAAGGGATGGTTATTTCTCTATCAACTTTTAAGGATGAGATTGTGTTCATTTATGTGTCTAACTTCTTATGACTAGTGTGCAGAATTTCTATGTCTTCTTAGCGCGTTGGATGCTATCATTACGGAGACTAGTAAGTTGGAAAAGTAGGTTTTGTGGGTATATCTCTAGTAAACCCTCACGAGACTGTAACTCGTCCACTAGGGACACCTAGGGGTTCAAAGGCTTGTTATACGTGCTAAGTGTGACCGTAGCCTCGACGACACGGAGTTGTATGTATGTTTTAGAATTTGTTTTGTTTGATTTGCTCGAGGACTAGCAAAGTCTAAGTGTGGGTGATAGGGTGTAGAATACATCCTATTTACTATCTATTGTTTATGCTTTCTTTGCTATTTTTCTTGTAAATTATGTATTTTACGCTTGTTTTGAGTTTTATAGCTACTTTGGAGTCGCACGGAGGAAAAGAAGAAGAAATCACCCAATTTGAGCCAAAAGGGCAAAAAGGTCATTTTACAGGCGATTGATATATGGAGCTCAGTTAAGGTTAAGGGGCAACCCAATTTGGAGGAGTTCTAAAGCCAGGCCCAGTCAAGGCTAAAGGGGTTGTCATTCAGGTACCCCTTATCATCTACCAGTGGGTGTATTTATCGGGTCTTATCTGTGGGGTGGATAAATCCGACTCAATCCAACCCTAAATCGAGAAGAGGTTTTTTCTTTCTCTTCTATCACTCATTTCTCACCTGAACCGAGAGAGAAGAGCAGTCATGGCTGCCGTTACTATTCGAGAGCCAGAGAAATTGAGAGAGCAGAATCGAGGGAGAATCACAGAGAGAACCGAGTTTACTGTTGACATTAATGGTGTTCTTGAAGTTCGGTGAAAATGGGTGTCGCTGCTGAAGAAATTAGGGTTCCGATTTAAAGACGAAAGAGATGGGTTTGTGGTTAATTGAGTTTATTTGGTGGATTGAAGGAATTGGTAAGGTTCCGAAATGGGTTTTCGAGATCGAATGGCGAGGGTGTATGGTTCGAAAGCCGAGAGTGACGAGAAGAATACCGTGGTGTCGACGGGAAGAAGGAGCTGAGCTCGCGGTTTGTTACAAAAGTGATGATGATGGACTTCTTTGTGAAGAAGATGGAGTTGCGAGATGTAATTGAAGGGTGAAATCGAAAGAGAAGATTAAACTCGAGTTGGCAATTGGTGTATTTGGTTGGTGGTATTTGTTGTTAGATGGGTTTTTGATGGAGTACATGGTGTTGTTTGAAGCTGAAGTTGGAGATGGGAACGATTGCTACTGACAGAGATTGAGACGGTGATGATTAAGGGTTATGAAGAACAAAAGGAAATTGGTGGTTGAGATCCGAGTTCCTGCTGCTATGGGTCTGTGATTGAGTTGAGATGTAATCAGAGATGGGTTTGTGAGAGATCGACTCAGTGAGAAGAAATGAGGGTGTTGGAGATGAAGGTGGTTCTGTTGTTTGGAGGAAGGAACTTAGGGTTCGCTGAAATCGATTGGGATCGAGAAGCAGGGAAGAAAATGGGTTCGATTTGAGACTTCAGAGAAGTACACAGAGTTCATGTTGAATCTCTGCAATTGAAGAAGTTGAAAATACAGGGAGGAGTTTGAAAGTGATCTCAGATGAATGATGGTGCTGGTGGATCAATTAGAGTTCGAATGGAGAAGCAGAGAAGGAGTGAATGAGTGATGAAACAATAGATGTATGTGTTAGGCTTCTTAGCAGGGAATGGAGCTAAAAATCGGCCTGAAATTGGCCTGAGAAATGCCCATTAAAACGAGAGGAAACTCTGTCCGGGTTTTCCCTCAGATGAGTCAACCCAGTGACTCGGTACACCAGTTCAGTGAGTCCAATGAACGATCCAAACGAGTCAGACCCTGACTTAGACGAACTGACTCAGCTGACTCTTTCTTCCCTTGACCCGGTTGACCCGTTTGACCGTTAGTCCTAACGGTGGACTGACGGAATATTCCGTCGAATATACCAGTGACGGTGAATTTTCAGGTGGCGGCGGATGACGGATTCCGGTCAAATTCCGGCCATAATACCGCTTTTCCGGCGATCCAAAAATTCCATAATTTTCTCGTGGACTTCTCTCATGGGTGTGAAGACTTGGACTAGAGAGTCGGATGGAGAATTGGGCTCAAATTTGGAAAGAGAAGATGGAAGAGTTGAGAAAGGCTTGGATTTGGAAATTGAATTGCTAAAGGAAAAGGATTCTATTCCTTGGAAGATTTGGAGAATATTGAAGCCTATAAATAGAGAAGTTTTCTACATCTTTTACACACATCTCTACACACACAACACTTTTCTTTTCTTATTCTTTGTGTGAACTCTTTAGCATGAGTAGCTAATTTTCTTATTGATTGAGGATGAATTCCTAGTTCTTAATACATGATTTGAGTTTTGTTTTAAATCTACTTTGAAGTTTTTCACATGATTATCGTTTGTTTTTACTAATAGGAATGTTTATTCATTCATTCATGATTGATAGATTGTTTAGAGTGCACGCTAAATTGATTTGTTAATTTAATCTAAAGCTAGTGAAAGTTAGGGAATAAGTAATCGTTTCTTGACTCTTTACATAAGTAGCAAACACAAGACCTTGCGGAGGGATTCCGTGGAGCAATTGTGTGTGAAAACAACGTTAGCAAGTAGACCTTGATCTAAGAGTCTAACTACTAATATTAACCTAATAAGTTCATAAATTTTAATGCGTTTATTTAAATTACATCTAGAGTGATCTACTACTAGGTGGTTTGATTGAGGATGAATTCCTAGTTCTTAATACATGATTTGAGTTTTGTTTTAAATCTACTTTGAAGTTTTTCACATGATTATCGTTTGTTTTTACTAATAGGAATGTTTATTCATTCATGATTGATTGATAGATTGTTTAGAGTGCACGCTAAATTGATTTGTTAATTTAATCTAAAGCTAGTGAAAGTTAGGGAATAAGTAATCGTTTCTTGACTCTTTACATAAGTAGCAAACACAAGACCTTGCGGAGGGATTCCGTGGAGCAATTGTGTGTGAAAACAACGTTAGCAAGTAGACCTTGATCTAAGAGTCTAACTACTAATATTGACCTAATAAGTTCATAAATCTTAATGCGTTTATTTAAATTACATCTAGAGTGATCTACTACTAGGTGGTTTGGTAAATAGAATCCGGTAGGCGAGAACTTCCGTATCCGGTGATACAAGGGATTTAGGGGTTTAGCACTGATCTAGCTGCTTTACCTACGGTTAGTGATAATTTGTGACTAATAACAAGTAGAAAAGAACATAACTTGATTCATTGTTTTGCAACGAAGAAGGATTCCTTGGTCTTGTCTCTCTTATTGATTTCAACTTTATCTTTTAATTGTTTTGTTTATTTTCTCTTGCTTTATACATCCCCCCTTTTTGTGACAATTTTTACAACTAGAATCTCTTGCTCCTCGTGGGAACGAACTTGACTTCCATTATATTATTTTTAATTGAGTGGAAATAAGATATTAATTTGATTGCACCTACGACACGCATCAAATTTTGGCGCCGCTGTCGTGGAGCAGCGGATGATTTTAATTGTTTTTATTTTTCTTTTTGGTTTATTCTTGCTTTGTTGGATTCTATATCGTATCTAACTTGGTTTCTGAGAATCTTATTTCAGGTATCGGTTTTCCATGTATGGTGGACAAGAGCAAGCATATTACAACAATCAATACGGTTTTCAACCTCAACATTATGGAAACTTCCAACCATCCTTAGGATACAATCAAAACCAATCTTTTGGCTATGATCAAATTCCTACAGAACCTTATGGATATTCTCATACATATCAACAACCTTATGACGGGTATGCAAGTGGACAATCACAAGGATGGGAGGATAGTTTTGTTTATCATCAGAAATTCTCTAGTTTTGCAGATAAGATGTCTGCCATGATTGGGGATCTTCAACAAAAGTTGCAAGAATCACTACAAGACCAGCAACCCTATGTTTGGGAGGAACCACGTCGAGACGGCATTGCTAAAGTACGAAGAGACATGGATCAATACAAGGAGGATAGGGATAAAGAAGAATTTTGCTATCAAAGCAATAACTATTCTAATGTGCCTATGGTGTGTAGTGAATATTTGATCGATGATTATGTTGGAAAAGGCATTGGAGACTTTTGAAGACGCTAGTGTAGCTTACTCGAGCCTTGATCTTAATAATGATCAAGTACCTATTCAAAAGGTAGAGCTTGAAGATGATGCATTTAGTGCTTGGAAAAAATTCCTTAGGGAAAGATATGAGTCCGCGGAAGTGTATGAGCGTTGCAACAATGAGGAAGTTATTCCAACTCCGGATCATAATAATGATCCTTCACCTATTCAAAAGGAGGAGATAGGGTGTGACTTACCTATTGTTATAAACGGTGTAACACCCGCACAAGAAGATCTTACAATCTATACCGATGAAAATCATTTTAGTGAATGGCCCGATTTCGATGATGAGAATGTTGAAGAGATGATACTAGAGGATGAAACCAAATTGATTGATTTTGTGGAAGACCCAATTGAACTTGCCAATGATTATAATGATGCCAAAACTTTGGTTAAGGTAGAAAATAACGACGATTGGTTGCAAGATTCGATAGAGGACCACGATATACAAGAGGTAAGTAATTCATATGAATTCTCTAAGGATGAAGAGGATTTCGCAAAACAAGAGATTGTGCAAGGTTTGTCTAATCCTTTGCATATTGATTCTTCTCCTTTAACTCTTATTGGTTTGAATGTATGTGCTTCGAAAGTATTTTTGGATGATTATGTTTCTAGATATCCACCATTGGAAACACTTGATGCTAACACTATGCAGGTTTACCAAGAAGAATACATGGAAGTTCCCAAATTCTATGTTCTTTATACACTTCCGAGTGTGGACGAGAATAAGTGTGGGGGGAATTTCTATCGAGCGATAATTTCATTATTATTTTCTTGTGCTAACATTTGTATGGAGTTATTGTTTGCAAAACAGGTATTATGGGTGGATCCCCAAATTTTCCGATTGTTAGTATATGGGGAGTAAATCTTACAAGAGCTAAGTCGGGCCGTCGACTTTAAAACAAGCGCTTAATGGGAGGCAACCCATAGGTTTTGTATTTCTTATCCTTATCCTTTTGCTTTTTATTTCTTTTTCTTGTTCCTTATCATGTTAAAATTCCCCACCTTGACTTTACTAGGAAGATTCAATTACATTGAGGACAATGTAAGGTTTAAGTGTGGGGGAGTGGTTAAGCATGTATTTAAAAATTAAAAATTAAAAAAAAAAAAAAAAAAAAAAAAGTTTTACTTAAAACCTCCAACTTTTAGAGATTTTAGAGTCACTAGCATACTTCTAGGTATGTTTACATAGAGATTTTGACCGACATAATTGAACTTGGAAATGTTAGAGAACTACATTCGGATTTCTTGCTTGTTTGAGTGTTAAATAATGGATTTAATCATGCCGGTGATGCGAATTTGGTGCAGGGAGAAATGCATTATTATAGTTGTTGATCAATCATTAGTGGAGACTACCCGTATTCATCATGTGAGGCACCGACCAGAAATTTTCCATCTACTAAAGAGCTTTCTTTTGAGTGTGTGTCACCATACGTTAATTCCGGGTAGAATGGTGAGCTACCCAACCTCCCACCAATAGAAGCACTACTCTTTGATCTCTTGAGTGCTAATTTAGTCAATCATAAGGGTGACGTCTATATATGAAAGCCTCCTTCTTGTAGTTCGATTTGCAGTTAGCATCATTCTCTCTCGCGACAACAACGGGTCCATAGAAACACCATCATCATCAACAAGGAGAGACATCAAAATCTACAAGGAAAGTTGGAAAAGTTCAAGGTTTACAAGCAACGGAACGAAAAAAAGAGCAAATTTCATATTCAAGTAAAGCAACATACAAAGAGCAGATTTTTACATATATGTTGAGGACTTACAATATAATGAGGTAATTCTATATCCAAGTATGAAGACTTATTCACAAGAGCGAAGAAAATTAAAAGGTGAGAATTTTTGAAGTTTATGATTTCGAGATGATACAAGTTGTGAAGAATCAAGCGGTAAAATACTTCTCCCACGGCCATGGTTTGTATTTAATTTCTCTTGTTTCAAAAAAAAAAAAAAAAAAAAAAAAAAAAAAAAAAAAAAAAAAAAAAAAAAAAAAGAGAAATATTTGTTTTGTTAATAAGCCGTGGGGAAGGAAAATCTATAAGGAAGTTTCAAGCGACAAGGATTTAAGGTAAAGGTTACAAATTGTTAAGGATTTATGAAATTCGAGAGTTTATCACCAATAGTTGAAACCGAAGACGAAGACCAAGGAGATCAAGACGAGGAGCGGAAGACGTTTCTATTGGATGCCGTGAGAGTGGTGTTATCATAATTGGCGATCGGATGTGAAGGTGAGTAAGTAATCTCATCCTCGATAATAGTGGTTGATTTCCTTTCGTAGAGATCGTCAGAAAAATGGTTTTTCAAAATGTTAAAAGATGTGGGTTTTCAAAATATTTCGGAAGTTTTCCTTCCCACCATTCAACGTGTTGCAAGATTTCTCTCTTCATTCCTACCTGCACACATGTGCGACCCATAAAAAAGCCGTCTTTTTGAGTGCAATTATCATAAAATCCTTTTTGGTGAGGCAGAAGTCGAGGCGAAATGCTTATTGATCGTTTCTCAAACACGCGTTCTCTCATTATGGTGTGGTTATTTCTCACTCAACATTTAAGAATGAGAATATGTTCTTTAGTATTTCTAACTTCTTATTACTAGAATGCAGAAACTCTATGTCCTCATAGCTCTTTGGATGCTTGGGACGCTTGAACGCTTTGGAGTTATGAGTTTTTAGTTTGATTTGCTCGAGGACTAGCAAAGTCTAAGTGTGGGGGAATTTGATAGGGTGTAGAATACATCCTATTTACTATCTATTGTTTATGCTTTCTTTGCTATTTTTCTTGTAAATTATGTATTTTACGCTTGTTTTGAGTTTTATAGCTACTTTGGAGTCGCACGGAGGAAAAGAAGAAGAAATCACCCAATTTGAGCCAAAAGGGCAAAAAGGTCATTTTACAGGCGATTGATATATGGAGCTCAGTTAAGGTTAAGGGGCAACCCAATTTGGAGGAGTTCTAAAGCCAGGCCCAGTCAAGGCTAAAGGGGTTGTCATTCAGGTACCCCTTATCATCTACCAGTGGGTGTATTTATCGGGTCTTATCTGTGGGGTGGATAAATCCGACTCAATCCAACCCTAAATCGAGAAGAGGTTTTTTATTTCTCTTCTATCACTCATTTCTCACCTGAACCGAGAGAGAAGAGCAGTCAATTGTCGTTACTATTCGAGAGCCGAGGCGAGAGAGCGAGAATCGAGGGAGAATCACGAGAGAGAATCGAGTTTCTTGTTGACATTAATGGTGTTCTTGAAGTTCGGTGAAAATGGGTGTCATGCTTGAAGAAATTAGGGTTCCGATTTGAAGACGAAAGAGATGGGTTTGTGGTTAATTGAGTTTATTTGGTGGATTGAAGGAATTGGTAAGGTTCGAAATGGGTTTTCGAGATCGAATGGCGAGAGATTGTATGGTTCAAGTCGAGAGTGACGAGAAGAATGTTGTGGTGTCGACGGGAAGAAGGAGCTGAGCTCGCGGTTTGTTGGCAGTGATGATGATGGACTGCTGCTGTGAAGAAGATGGAGTTGCAGATGTAATTGAAGGGTGAAATCGAAAGAGAAGATTAAACTCGAGTGCATTTGGTGTATTTGGTTGGTTATTTGTTGTTAGATGGGTTTTTGATGGAGTACATGGTGTTGTTTGAAGCTGAAGTTGGAGATGGGAACGATTGCTGCTTGTGAGAGATTGAGACGGTGATGATTAAGGGTTATGAAGAACAAAAGGAAATTGGTGGTTGAGATCCGAATTCCTGCTGCTATGGGTCTGTGATTGAGTTGAGATGTAATCAGAGATGGGTTTGTGAGAGATCGACCCAGTGAGAAGAAATGAGGGTGTTGGAGATGAAGGTGGTTTTGTTGTTTGGAGGAAGGAACTTAGGGTTATTTGAAATCGATTGGGATCGAGAAGCGAAGGGAAGAAAATGGGTTCGATTTGAGACTTCAGAGAAGTACACAGAGTTCATGTTGAATCTCTGCAATTGAAGAAGTTGAAAATACAGGGAGGAGTTTGAAAGTGATCTCAGATGAATGATGGTGCTGGTGGATCAATTAGAGTTCGAATGGAGAAGCGGAGAAGGAGTGAATGAGTGATGAAACAATAGATGTATGTGTTAGGCTTCTTAGCAGGGAATGGAGCTAAAAATCGGCTTGAAATTGGCCTGAGAAATGCCCAGAAAACAGAGGAAACTCTGTCCGGGTTTCCCTCAGATGAGTCAACCCAGTGACTCGGTACACCAGTTCAGTGAGTCCAATGAACGATCCAACGAGTCAGACCCTGACTTAGGCGAACTGACTCAGCTGACTCTTTCTTCCCTTGACCCGGTTGACTAACGGTTGACCCGTTTGACCGTTAGTCCTAACGGTGGACTGACGGAATATTCCGTCGAATATACCAGTGACTGTGAAATTTTCAGGTGGCCGGCGGTGACGGATTCCGGTCAAATTCCGGCCATAATACCAGTTTTCCGGCGATCCAAAAATTCCATAATTTTCTGTGGACTTCTCTCATGGGTGTGAAGACTTGGACTAGGAATCGGATGGAGAATTGGGCTCAAATTTGGAAAGAGAAGATGGAAGAGTTGAGAAAGGCTTGGATTTGGAAATTGAATTGCTAAAGGAAAAGGATTCTATTCCTTGGAAGATTTGGAGAATATTGAAGCCTATAAATAGAGAAGTTTTCTACATCTTTTACACACATCTCTACACACACAACACTTTTCTTTTCTTATTCTTTGTGTGAACTCTTTAGCATGAGTAGCTAATTTTCTTATTGATTGAGGATGAATTCCTAGTTCTTAATACATGATTTGAGTTTTGTTTTAAATCTACTTTGAAGTTTTTCACATGATTATCGTTTGTTTTTACTAATAGGAATGTTTATTCATTCATTCATGATTGATAGATTGTTTAGAGTGCACGCTAAATTGATTTGTTAATTTAATCTAAAGCTAGTGAAAGTTAGGGAATAAGTAATCGTTTCTTGACTCTTTACATAAGAAGCAAACACAAGACCTTGCGGAGGGATTCCGTGGAGCAATTGTGTGTGAAAACAACGTTAGCAAGTAGACCTTGATCTAAGAGTCTAACTACTAATATTGACCTAATAAGTTCATAAATCTTAATGCGTTTATTTAAATTACATCTAGAGTGATCTACTACTAGGTGGTTTGGTAAATAGAATCCGGTAGGCGAGAACTTCTGTATCCGGTGATACAAGGGATTTAGGGGTTTAGCACTGATCTAGCTGCTTTACCTACGGTTAGTGATAATTTGTGACTAATAACAAGTAGAAAAGAACATAACTTGATTCATTGTTTTGCAACGAAGAAGGATTCCTTGGTCTTGTCTCTCTTATTGATTTCAACTTTATCTTTTAATTGTTTTGTTTATTTTCTCTTGCTTTATACATCCCCCCTTTTTGTGACAATTTTTACAACTAGAATCTCTTGCTCCTCGTAGGAACGAACTTGACTTCCATTATATTATTTTTAATTGAGTGGAAATAAGTTATTAATTTGATTGCACCTACGACATGCATCAGTGGGGGAATTTGATAGGTGTTGTAAAACACCGTAATATCTATCTATTGTTTATGCTTTCTTTGCGAGTTTTCTTGTAAATTATGTATCTTATGTTTGCTTTTGAGTTTATTAGGTGCAATGGAGTTGTTGGGAGCAAAAGAAGGAAAAACCATTCATTTGGAGCATAAAGGGCAAAAAGGTCAATTCAGGGGCGAGCTATACTTGGAGTCGGCTAGGTGACGCAGCAAACGAGGTGAAGAATGATTGTCAGTTCCACCCAACTGACAATTGAGAAGAAAGAGGTTATGCAGTCAGTTCTGTGAAACTGACAGGGCAAACATTAACTAGGCATCCCCTTATCTTGATGCGTGGGGTGCCAATAACCGTCTCACATATTTTGACCTTATCAACTAGGTCGTGAAGAAATATTATCATTTTATTCCCCAATTTTAGTCTGTTATTTCTGTGAAAGAAGAGGGAGGTAGGATTGGAGAGATTTTAACCTAAATCGAGATTGAGAATATTGTGAGGAGTATTTGCAAATGATTTGGAAATTGGGGTTGTTCTCAGACTTCGAATTCAGAAAGAAGATGAGATTGAAACGACGTATTGCTGCTGGTGGAAGAGATCGATGGTTTCATAGCTGCTGATGAGAGAATGGCTCGAGATTGAGCTGTTCTTGCAAGGATTTCAGTTAAGGAGTTATGTTTGAGTTGGAAAACATAGAAGGAGAAGAACAAGGGTTTCATGTTCTGAAGCACAACAGTTTTGGGTTGAGTTTGCAGCCGGAGAAACAATGAATAAATGGGGGTCTTGTTAATGTTGGAGTTAGGGTTTGCAACAGGAAGAAGATGATGAACTCAGATGAAGAGAAGGATTAGGAGAAGAAATTCAAGCTTCTTCTGTTGAAAAGAAGATTGGGTTCAAGTTATTAATCGAGTTGAGTGTAAAGATGATGGTATTGCTGCTAGTATTGGTGATAAAGACATGAGATTGAGGAGAGAACATGGAAGATAAGGAATTGAAGGTCAGAGAAGATTCAAGGGTTTGGCTACATCTGAAGTCAAGAAGGAAATACGTGGACCTGAAGCTGTTACTGAGATGGGTCTTGAGCAACTTGAGATTGGTGGATTTCAGAAAGGGAATGGAGATGAACTATGATGGGTTCTGGTCATGTAACTAATGCTTGAAGAATGGTGGGACTCTGTGGATGGCTAGGTACAGGTGCAGCTGAACCGAAGCTGGAGATGAATGAACAGGTTATGCTCATGGTGGTTCTGGAATGGAGGAGTTGAGAATTAAGCAAGAACTGCAGATGGTATTGTTGGTATTGAGGTTACAGGGAAGAGCAGGTGTTGATGGTTCTGCAGCTGGTCAGATGAATGGGTTGAGTTAGTGTTGTAAATGGGAGTTGCAGTTGTGGTCTTTGGATGAATTAAGGTCTTGCAGATTCATGAGGATTATCTTTGCGAGAATGTTGCATTGCAGAATTGGAGTTGTATACATGAGTCATGGAATGGTGACTGTGTTGCAGAAGCTGCAACCATGGAGTCTTATATGTGGTGGAACTGAAGTGCAATGGTTGTGTTGGATTTTGAGACAGAGTTGGCTGTGCTAGGATCGTGAGATTGCAAGACATGGTTGCAGTTGAGTGGAGTTGCAGAGTGGTTGAATTGGCAGGGACATGGATGCTGCAGTGAGCAAAGAATGTTGCAATGAATGGGATTGTGATGATGTTAGATGGAGGTCCTGCTGGTCTGTGCTTAAATGAGATTGCGGGAGTGAGTCTTTGGTGTCAAAGTTATATGTTGAGATGCAGGAGTGGGGTCTTAGCTGAGGTGATGATGTTGTATAGATGTATGCTTAGGAATTTGACAGTGATAAGCAATTGCAAGTGCAGAGTGGTTAGGTTGCAGCATTTGTGACGACTCAGGGGGTTATGAAGTTGCAGAAGGACTGTGACAACACACTGGAGTTGTAAGTGAGCTGCAAAATGGTTGTGGTTTTGAACTAGAGTAACAGAATGAGTGCAGCTGAGAATTACAAGATTTGCAGTGGATACAGGCAAGACAGAAATGGAATAGAAGATGGTACCGATCCGCCTTGCAGCATACGTAATTGGGTCAGTAACTAATAGGATGAAGCTGAGTAAATAATGGGAGGCACTGAACTACAGTCTGTAGGTGCAGTTCAAGCTGGTTCTGGTGGTAATGGAATGGTGTCATGAGTCTCCGATGATTTCGCAATGCAGAGAGGGAGTAGTGGCTGTGAGTTAGAAAGAAGTTGCAGTTGGTAATGCATGAGCAAGGGCTGGAATTGAAGTTGTGCAGCGCCATCTTGGTGCAACACAGTTCTGGCCTGTGCAAGACTATGGCCTGACAAGTCAGCCCAGTTAGCTCACCGGAACAGCTGACTCGGTTCTGACTCATGATCTTACTGAGTTAGTCAATTGACTCAGTTGACCTGACCTACTTGACTCGTTGACCGGTGACCGGGCGGACTTTGCCGGTCACCTGAGCTACTTTCCGGTCACTTCTCCGACCAATTTCCGGCCATAATACCAGTCTTCCGGCGACTATTTTTAGGACAAATTTTCACATGGGTATTCCTCACACATGGGCTTGGAGGACTTCTATCTAGTGGACTTTTGAAGATTAGACCTAATTTTAGAAACAAGAGGGCTATTTAAAGGAAAGATTTTTACAACTTTGGGATCACGTATTATTCTTGGAGCTAAGGAGAGAGCCGCTTTTGTTTACGCTACTAGGGTTTGCTTTTGTTCATCTTCTTCTATTTAATTAATATTTTTATGATGAACTCCATAGCTATGAGTAGCTAATTTAATATTATTGGTTAAGGATGTAGTCCTATTTCTACAACTTGTGCTTGTTGTATTAGTTTTCTCTCTTGATTATCGCTCACATCTCTACTGTTTTAATAATCACATGATTGATGTATTGTGATAGGACTTAGATGTTTGGTTTGTTAAGTGGCAAATTAATTGAACTTTCATCCTTATCCATAGCTATTTTATTTTAGGAATACAAGTTTTTCGGTTTGTAGTGATACACTCTCGTGATCGTTTGACCATTGCGAATTGTTATAGTATGACAATTGCATTGATTAATACGAAACTTAACTAGGAATTGAACTTAATGATTAGGTTATTCTTTGTAGAATGATACACTCTAATGTGTGTGTGATCAATATGTGTTTGAGTGGCAAATTAATTGAACTTTCATTATCCATAGCTATTTTAGGTTTTTGTTTAGCGCAATGTATGATATGATTGCATTGACAGTTTGACCATTGTCCTCGAATTGACAATTGCACCTATTTAACTTAATGCTCCTAGGAATTGAACTTAATTAGCGCAAGGAATTAGGTTATTCTTTAGGTAGACTCTAATGTGTGTGTTGATGAACTTAGGCAATTAATAGATTATCTTGCTCTCTTGATTCTCTAGGCTTTTGATAATAAAAGAGATTAAATTGTAATTCTAATCATATATTCAAGCACATGTTTAAGATTGAAGATGAATTCCTTGACCAATATCTTTCTCTATTGATTACTTTCTCCAATTTACTTTACTTTTGATTTACTTTTATTGCTTACATAAAAATCAGAAATTCCCCCAATTGGTTACTTTAAGAAATTGAATACATAATAACTACAATTGCCTCTCTGTGGAAACGAACTCTTCTTGCCCTTGTTATATTATATATTTTGAGTAGTGAGAAAGTTATTTATTTTTGACGCATACGACAGTGATCATTGTGGTGAGGGCAGCTCGCCAGCAACCTCTTGTATCTCTCCCAGTATTCATAAAGAGATTCTCCAGTAATCTCTAGAATACCACTAATCTCTTTATGAGCAGCGGCTGCTTCAGAAGCCGGAAAATACTTCTCCAGAAATAGCTTTTTCATCTCAATCCATGTTGTAATACTCCCTGGAGGAAGATAATACAACCATTCTTCTGCTAAGTCTGTCAATGAGAACGGAAAGGCTTGTAGCATAGTTGTATCTCTTTTTGTGGTTATATGCCTCAGACTTGTCATCGTGTTCTAGAACTATTGAAGGTGTCGATTTGGATTTTCACCTGGATGTCCCTTGAACTTTGGTAGATGATAAAGTAGATTCGACTCAGATCCACTGGGTTAGTGGTTGTAATGCACAGTGGTTGCGAATCTAAGCATGAAGATTTCAACACTCCTAATTTCCTCTCTGGAGGTGGAGGATCTCTCTCGTCGTCTGTATCAACCATCTCCTCTATAGAAAGTTCTTGTTGTGGTTGTTGATGTGCTTATAAAACTGTTCCTTTACGGGTTTGAATTCCACACCTTTGGTAATCCCAATCCCCGGCAGCGGCGCCAAAATTTGATGGTTGTTGTAAGTGCAATCAAATTAATAATCTTATTTCCACACAATTAACTGGTAATATAATGGAAGCAATGATCGTTCCCACGAAGAGCGGTGAGTTTTAGTTGTCAAAGTGTCACAAAGGGGGGTTTGTTTTAAATTTTTAACAAAGTAAATAAAATCAATTGAAAATATTAAGTTGTAAACAATAGGGAGAGAGATGATCGAGGAATCCTTCTTCGTTAATAAATTGTCAATGAGTTAATATATTCATTTATTCGTCATTAATCATAGATTATCACCAACCGTGGAATAACAGGTACGCTTAGCTATTCCCAAAATTCCTTATATCAATGGATAACAAGTACGCTTAGTTACTAGATTTTATTCGTCTGAACCACCTTGAGGTACGCTTACAAGATGTAATTCAGTCGAATGCTTTAGGGTTTGTGAATTTAGGTTTGATCCTAGTAGTTAGACTCAGTACGCTTGGTCTACTTGCTAGGGTTGTGTCTACACGTGATTGCTTTACAGAATCCCTATGCAAGATTTCATGTTCTATACTTGTGTAAGGAATTATTCAACAATTACGGATATCCTAACCCTTACTAGCAATAGATTAGATCAACAAATATATTGAGTTTGCCACCTAAACAATCTATCAATCAATCATAAGTATTTTTAATAGTAAACACAAACGATAATCATATGAAGAAATCAAAATAGATTCATATATTAAATCAAATAAAGTTTACAACTTAAAATTCATCCTCAATCAATAGTTGTTTAGCTACTCATGGATGTAGAAACATCCATGTTATACATATAAGAAAAGTTTGGAGATATCTTTACGATTGAAGAACCGCTCTGAAACCCTAGCTTTTGCTCCGTGTGTGGTTTCTCCTCTCCAAGACTTACAATTTCGTGACCTCTTAACCATATTTCATTCATGACCTAATCCTTCATATAGGTTTACATTTCTTGGCCTTCAAGTATCTAGTTCGGTTCAAGAACCCGACCCGAAAATACGAAATAAAGACCCTAACCGTGAGTTTTGGCCTTCAACAGTTTGCATACCCATTTGCAAACTTAAATTTTGTAATAAAATCCAGGGAAATAATTTTTCATACCCGTTAGCAAACTTGCTTGTCTTTGGTATTCGATAAAAAACTTGTTTTGCCCACAACTTCTTCGTACGAACTCGGAATGACCTCATTATTTTTGCATTCTTTTCCTATTTCAATTATCCTCAAGATGGTGATAAAAAATCCTGAATTTGAATGAGTTAAGCTTGGTCTTTGGCCCGTCTATTGATTTTGAGCATTTTGCTCCTTTTCGTCGCACTTCTTCCACTTCTCTTGGACTTGGGCACTTGAATACTTGGAATAATTCTCTTCTTATATCTTTTTAGCACTTTGTAGCTCCTTTTTGGATGATTCACCTAATAGAGACAAATAAGAGAAAACAAGAGTAATAATACAAAAATATGCAAGAATAATAGCTTAAACAAGTATGGAATGGACACTAAAATCATATGAATTATGTACTTATCAGTTCTCCTTTTATAGACTTCAAGGTCAAGGTTGCTTTAGGTTTAAGCTAATATAGCTTTGGAACCAAGCAATCAATAATCACCATTAAATGAGAAACTTGACTTTGAGATTAACATAGTAGAATATACACTTTGGTTAGGATGGACCGTAACCGAACCGTGTACAATGACATGTTCATGAAGGTTAGCCGAAACTAGCCAATTGAACGATAAGCTTTACCATTTTCATATAACACTTTAAGACTTTTCTTGAATCACACATATGATCAAAAATGTCTAGATAGTGTTTTTAGAGAGTTGTTCAAATGACGATTATCTCACAGAAATAATTTTAATGCGTCATAAAATATTCAACAGGGTAAGTACGTGTACTCTACCTTGTTAGTGACTATTTTTGTCATGGTACATGTACCCTTAAGACAAAAACGCTCACAAAACTTTTCCGGTTTGCGTACCGGGTATGGATACCACTCCGGTTTCAAAACCAACAGTTCCTTTACGGTATGCATACTAGGTATGCGTACAATTCTTGGTTCATGAGCAACAGACTTTTTACGGTATGGGATACCGGGTATGCGTACCATAAAATTGATGCTGAACTATAGCTACGCTGATACATGTACTGGTTACATGTATTGTGGCTCTGGACTTATAACAGTTATCCCAGTATGTGAACTGGTATGCATATTGTCTTGTATCCAGATTAACATTAGTTCTATATTTCTCTCTAAATCAATTCGAAACATTTCCAAATAACATCACTGACACATATCAACTAGTATGCATATTGTCTTGTATCCAGATTTTGGTAGGTTCTCTTATAGAAACAGTTTTCTGTTATACAACTGTAACAGCTGTCAAGTATTGACACTAAGACTACGCTATTGGCAATGAAAAGAGCATACGGATTGCCAGCATGAACTAGTGCTAACAAATGTAAGAAGTGGGTTTGTATTATTATAAAAGATCAAGTACAACTGTTACAGGACTTGTCTTTATATAGACAATGACAATACAAAGAAAAGAAGAAGAAAACATAACGGAAAAGAAATAGCTACAGGAGGTGACAAAGGGCCAATTGTAACAGAAAAACTGTTTCTATTATACAGCTGTAACAAATACAAAGAAACACCAGCAAGCACAAGCAGTGGCCCAGATAAAACAGATTATTACATTTGTAACTATCGATAATGACCTGAAACCGAAAGCCATTAAAAAAAATTCATAAATTCATTCGATTGAAGTAATAAAAACCCAAAAGTTGGTAGAATCTTACCTTATTGAGGCCATTTGATCTTCGTGGAGAGTTATATAGTCAGAATCAGTTAGTGAATCTACATCAGGGACCTCATCTTCATCGTGTTCTTCACTTTCTTCATATTTTTCATTAACAATTTCTTTATTTTTGATTTCTTCCCAAATTTTGAATCACTTCTAGTATTAGATTTACGAGTTCATTGTTGCACTCGAGCTTTGGTAGGTTGATATAGAAGAATCGATGATGATTTGGTTCGGTGATTAAGACTATACAATGAATTGATTTCGAAATTTTAACAAGGGAATTTCTCTCTCTCTCAAGTTCAATCCGTAGATAGAAGAGAAGAGAAAGAATTTGTAAAATGAAATTAGAGAATTATGTTTAAGTTTTTATTAGTGAAAGGGTGTATAGGATATTTACTGACCATTGTGCCATCCCATAGCCCCTCTATTGGATGGGTATAAATGAATAATCTCAAATTAATTTTTGTCGGCCCTTAAATTGGAAAGCCTTTTTAACTTTTAAATTTCGTAAAATAACTTCTCAAAGTATACCCAAACATCCTCTTAGTTGACTAAGAACAATATGTACTAACTGTTTGCTTAAGGATAAACTATCATACATTCTTGCTAGAGAGAATCATACAAGAGTTCAAAATAACATTTACAATATTCTGCATATCTTTGTGAAAGAGTCTGGTTTGAGATCAGCTGTCATCATTTCATGTTTAAAAATAAGTTAGGAAATCTAAAACATACGAAATGATATTATCTCAGTTTTTGGAAAAGAGTTATTATCACTTTTTCGTTTCCCTAAAAATAGGCCAAATTAAAAAGTGGCGGTAGTTCTTTTCCAGGAACGGAGAAAATAAATCATAGTCTTATTTCCTTACCATTGCCTAATGTCCCTTGTCACACAAAGGAGTAAACATCCATACATGCATAATAACTCCATGTAAACAGCAAGGTCGCACTAATGGTTCTGCCGCTTACCAATTTACTCTTTGTCTAAAAAATACCAAAGTTGGTCTAAGATACTGGAATTACCATCATTTTGGAAATATCTAAACTCGGATCACTAATATTGAAGCTCAGTTATCTGTTATTACCTCTAGGGGTGTCAACCGAAATCCTACTAGGGTAGAAGAGTTAACCAAAGAGTTAAAACACTGGTATGACATAGAAGCTGATTTTTGAGACAAAAAGGTAAGGATGATGCTTTGCTAATGGATGATGGGAACACTGCTTATTTTCACCAAAAGGCCAGCTATAGGAGACAGAGAACTCAGATAGATTCTTTGCAATCTAAACAAGGAAATTAGCTAGATGAAAGGAAAGACATTGAGAATGAACTTCTAAGAAACTTTAGCAATATGAGTAGAACTTCTAATCCAACTAGATCTGATGACTATCTCAATAACATGCATGCAAAAATTCATGATTCTGATAATGCTATGTTGATTGTTATGCCTAGTGTTGATGAGGTTAAAAAAATTGTCTTTGATATGAAACCCTGGACAACCCCAGACCCTGATGGTTTCCCACCTGGTTTTTATCAGTTAATTTGGGAAACTGTTGGTAATGATGTATTGAAAATGGTACATGCCTTCTTCCATTCACATCATCTCATGAAGCAATTGAACCACAACTTTACTACCCTTATACCTAAAAATACTTGTCCTAAAAATGTTGTGGATTTCAGACCAATAAGCCTATGTAATGTGTCTTGTAAAATCATTTCTAAATTACTTGCTTCTAGGCTTAAAGGTGTGCTTCATAAAATCATATATCCTGCTCAAACTGATTTCTTGGTTGGTAGATCAATACACGATAACATAATAACTGCTCATGAATTAATCCATAACATGAAGAAAACTAAAGCCAAAGATGGTTGTGCTGCTATTAAATTAGATATGTCAAAAGCTTTTGATAGAGTGGAGTGGTGTTTTTTCATTGATAATCTTAAGAAATTAGGTTTCTCTAATGAATGATGCAGCATGACAGTATTACTACTGTCACTACTTTTATCCTTCTCAATGGAGCTCCAGGCGAGGTTTATGTACCCCAAAGGGGTTTAAGACAGGGTGACCCCCTATCACCCTATCATTTATATTGTGTATGGAATGTTTTTCAAGAAGTATGATCATTGCTGAAAGGAACAATCTTATCCATGGTTACAAAGCAAACAAAAATTTCCCATCTATCTCTCATTTATTCTTTGCAGATGACTGCCTCATCTTCATAAAAGCTAGGAACAAGGATGCCAGAAATTTATCCTCCTTGATTGACCAATTTAGGAAATTTTCAGGTCATCAGGCAGTAAACTTTGATAAATCAGCTTTAGCTTTTAGCAGGAAGGTTCCTAGCTTAGTTAAGAATGATATTGCAAACATACTTAAGATCAAAAGAATTTCCTTGAATGAAAAATACTTAGGAGTTCCATTATACTGCTTCAAAAAAGAAAATATGATTTCTTTGTGCAATTGCTAGATAGTTTTAGAGGTAGCCTTGATACTTGGCAAACTATCTTCTTAGCTGCTCCAGGAAAGACTGTCATGAACCAATCTATCCTAGGAAGTCTTGCTAGCCACCACCTGGCTGTTTTCCTAATGCCCAAAGAACTTACTGATAAAATGGATAATATTCAAATGAAATTTTGGTGGGGAAAAAAGGAAAATGTAAAGGGTTATTATCCAAAAGGATAGAATGATATTGCCCTTCCTAAAGAACTAGGTGGACTTAATATTAGGAAAACGGATTTGCTAAACTTGGCATTACTTGCTAAACTAGCTTGGAGGATGATTATTAATCCTGAGGAACCTTGGGCTGTAATTTTAAGAGAAAAATATTTTTTTGTTGCTAATCCTTTGACTGATAGTATTTGTAAGCAGGGTAGATGGATTTGGCAAGGTATCTGCATAGGTTTGAACTTCATTAAAAAAAATTATGTGTGGAAATTGGTGATGGTACTTCTGTGAATATTTGGAAAGACACTTGGATTCCAAATATGCACAGACCACCAAATAATCATTATTACTCCTCTAGCATGTTTAGTATCGGTCAGCTCATTGATCATGATAACAAAACTTGGAAAATTGATCATTTAAATGCTTTGTTTGATGAAACTACTGTTAAGGAGATTACTAATATCAGAATCCCTCTTGCAGGTGATAAGCTAAGATGGGAACCTTCTAGTAATGAAATTTCCACCATTAAGACTACCTACAATGTTATTTTGAATGAACATATAGTTTCTAAGCCTACGAAGAATAACTTATCTATTTGCTGGAAATCATTCTGGAAACACAAACTCCCTCCTAGAGTTCACCATTTCATGTGGAAATTCTTACACAAGTGTATATCATCTAAATCTAGGCTTGCTAGGTTTACAAGACACCAGGATAACACTTGTAGTCTTTGTAATGGTAGTACTAAAACCCCTCAACACTTGTTTTATGACTGCCCTATAGTCAAACCGGTGTCGAATGCAGTAAACTCCAGATTAGATGTTGTCCTTCAGAATCAGGACTTGTACCAATGGGTTTGCAGTTTCTTTCTATGTGTGAATACCGCTGTACAAAAAGACTTTAAGATGTATGAAGAAGTTAGTTTTATTATCTGGCTAATATGGAAGGCTAGGTGTGCAATTCTTTTTTGATAATAAGTCTTTCAATAGTGTAGAAATGACTAACAATATTCTCTTGCAGATGAATGACTGGAACAGAACAAGAGTGTTTCAATCAAATAGCATTACTGCATCCAATATGATTAGCAAAATCTGGACTCCTCCAGTCAATGATGTCTACAAAATAAATTTTGATGCTTCTCATATAGATAAAAATGGGTTATCAGGTTGGGGTCTAATACTAGAGATTTTGCAGGTATCAGCAATGGATTGCGAGGAGGTGCATCTCTAGCTATTGATCTTGAGCAAGCTGAAGCACAGTCGTTACTGGAAGCGGTACTATGGGCACGAAGGATGGAAAAGGATTCATCTGGAGGGTGATTGCTTAAATGTGATATCAGCTGTCAATGGGAAGACAACGGTAATAAAATGGACAACTCATAACCTTGTCCAAGATACTCTTAATATTTTAAATTCTTTTGAATTTTGGGTCTGCACTTATGCACACAGAGATGCAAACCACTTAGCAGATTCTATAGCTAAATTTGCAAGATCTCATTCAGTTTGTTTTAATTGGTTTAACAATGAGCCTGACTGGATTAAGACTCTAATCCAACAAGACAAAAACAGTAGGTTATGTTCTGTTTTTTGAATGAAAGAAACCATCTTTTCCAATTAAAAAAAACAGGAAGGTCGCTACAAGGGGTACATAAGCGTTAATGGGTCGATGACTCGCTACCCTTAAAGTCTTTTTACTCAAATGAATGAATATATATAACGTAAAACAAATAGATAAAAAGCAGATAATGAGTTGAGACAGCTGCCCCTGGAGGCCCTGAACTGCTTCCACCAACAAGGCCGCCATTCTTCGTTGTTAACCCACATGTCAGAACTCCATCCGGTATAGTTTTGATCTTATCTACAGCTTCTGCGAAAACTACACCCATACCCATATGCAAATGAGGCTCAATATGGCAATGGAAAGGCCAGACACCTGGGTTATCTGTCACGAACCTTATCGCTGTCCATCCGTGAGGAAAAATTACCACGGTATTTCTCAACGGCGGGTTATCCAAATTCAAATCCTTGCCATCATTTTCCTCTGAAAATTTCCCATCTCCGTAACCCAAAACCCAGAAATCATGACCATGTAAATGCCATGGATGAACTTCGCTCACATTCGCTGACAATACGTTAGCATTTTGTATGATCACATCAATTGTGATGTTATAATCAAAACTATATAAATTATTTCCATAAGTCGAGTTAGGATTAACAGGTGGCTTCATGATGTCGTAAGTAGCCGGGAAATCTTCTGCCGGACTTTTACCATCGAAAGCATTTTTCAATCCGAACTTGAGGGAACCTATAAGAGGAGTTGTTGGCAGAACTAAGGAGACATTGTTAATGGCCCATTTTATGTAACCATTGATTCTATTTTGAGTGTTTAAAAGAACGATTCGACGGTCGAATTTAGTTGGAGGTTTGGGTATTGGATGCTGATCAGACTTTAATGCAAGAATTTTGTTGGCGAAGGATTTGCCTCCAGCAAAATCATTCCATTCAGGAGATGTAGGAGGAGGAGATAAGGGTGCATCTGAAACAGGGTTGGGTTTGTAGTTTAAGATGGTAAGACCAGGTGGAGGAAGAGGAGGTTTTCTTGCTATCTGATACGCTGAGATCCAGTAGTTTGTTGATGGATCTTGATTTGTTGTAATAAGAACTGAATACGTATCGCCGGAATAAATGTTGAGGCTATCTACTGATACTGGTTGAACGTAGTTCCCATCAGCTTCTACCAATGTCATGTTATGATTCTGATTCATTTTCAAATTTCAGAAAAATTGAGTTTAAATTTAAATTATTAAGCATCATTGCCAATTAGTTTTCCTGAGATTAATTCCTTACCCCAATGGCAAAACTTATAGAGGCAAGTGATGTGGTACTTGCGATTCTCACTCTATAAGTCTTGTTTTGATCCACGCTATGAATGTCAGGTTGGCACTGAGGGGACATTTCAGTATCTGAACAAGACGTCGCCGAGTCATTGAGAAACTTGGCCCCCAGGGAGCAGTTATATTGTCCTTTCCCATTAATCAAAATGGACTGTAAAACTTTCATAGATTAGAAATCATTCATATTGTACTATCATATGGTCGAGCGTAAAGGGTTGTGCGGTACCTGGGGTTCGCCAATCCAACGGAAGGGTTTAGACGAGAGACCGACTTCTTGTTCGTGTACGCTCTCGTGCCACCAATCACTCAATAATAAATTAATCTCTCCATCATATACAAAAGGTTCCTTCTCACCATCTGCCACATCAACAACTATTGATCCGTATAGTCCAGCTGATCTTTGCATCCCAAAGTGTCCATGGTAGAAATATGTTCCCGCCTTTGCTCATTTCGAAAACAGGAAAAAAGAAAGAAGAAAAAAGATAAGATTCTTTGAATTTACACCGAAACATAAGTTTGGAAGACTGCGCTAAACATTTTTTAATATAGCCATTTGGAAATTAAATAACGGCAGTGCTATTCAACTCCCTATTCTCCACCTCCTTATTCTCCTCCCTATAATCTAAACCCCAGATTAGGGGAATGGTGAACCCCACCTGAACCTGAATGCGGATCTCAACGTAGATGTGAGGCTCAGATTATAGAGAGGTGATTAGGGAGGTGAAGAATAGGGAGCCAAATAGCATTTCCGATTAAATAATCGAAAGATACTAGTATATTTCTTTATTACATACCCTGTCGACCGTGAAGTTATAGACAAAACTCTCCCCGACATCGATAGCGCATTGCGAGATGGACGCAGTTCCATCAAACCATGGCGTATTTATCTGTTCATCGGAATTTGCAGCATTATAAGTTTGTAAGCAAACAATTAATCAGCAAATGCATTGCAACAATCATAATGGGCGGGCCATTTTCATCACATAGGAGCGTGAAAGGCGAATGAGAGGAAGAAGGTATACGTACTTGTCTGATGCCGTGCCAGTGAATAACAAGACCTTCAGTTCCAAGTTTGTTAGTGAGATTAACTTGAACTGTATCTCCAGCTTTAGCCCTGATTGTAGGACCAGGAAACTTTCCATTAATACCCATAACCAGATGTTCAACACAATCTGGTTTCCAATACATGTACTCGACATCCCAATCATAATGCTTAACTTCAGCTGAAGCCGTTAAACATATTTGAAATATGAACGGTAACAAAAAGCATAACATCGTCATCGCTTTACCCATCTTAGCTAGGATTCTGATGAATACCTCTCTCTCTCTCTCTCTCTGGTTGTTCTTAATGGAGATTGGTACTGATAATCCAATCAGCTGCTGGCACCAATATATATATATATATATGAGATTAAAAACATAGTTTATTCACACTTGGTGGCGGAATTCATGGGTGTCCTACTCCACATGGCTGTATCAAATTATTAATACAAGAGTAGAAAACAATGTCAAGTGGAGTATCGAAAACGATATGGGTTGGAGTCTTGAAATTAGTAAACTGATTAGAAAAAGAATTAGGTACTTAGAATCAAATTTTCCTGTTTAGAAAGGCCGAAGAAGGAAAGGGGTCAATCTTGTGGTCCTAGCTTGGCGGAGTTAGCGCAGCCTAGCTATCTAACCCTGCAGTTAGATTAACAGATGTATGTTTAAACTTTGTTTATGTTGCCTGGGTAATGGATAACTCGTCGGGACATCGTGAGTGTTAACAAGAGGCATTAATTATAAGCCTGTTGCATGAGAATTTCCACTGTAGTTCTCTTCAATCATTGGACCAGAACATAATACTAGTATAAATATAACGAAAATGATTAGTTGACCGGAGGGAAGGGGATCCACTTTTCAAATATTCAAACCATTCCCAATCAAATGCTCTAGTATCATTCCTTATCTCTCATAGAATTTTCTACGGCCTACGGGACAACTCCCGATTGGTGTAGAATCACCTAATAGTATAAACAAGTGTGATTGTAGTTGTTGGAAAATGATGTGATGCTCATGACGCCTTAATTTTAAGTATTATTACTTCATTGTTCACCAACTTAACTAATCAGGCGTGCAGCTGTGACATGTTGTGACTTGATTGAAGTATACCCTCCACTTTGGACCAGTTCAAGCGTTCTAAAGGCGTCTTGTATCGTGACAACACAGATCGCCGTTGCTCCTCCTTTTTCCTTGCAGATGAACACGGAAACTATAATGTAAAATATGCGTATGTATATGTTGTGTGCCCATAAATTACACGTAAATCTATTATGTATGATATACTAAGCCTAATTATGTGAACCGGATTATGATTAACCATATGTAGAAACGTAATCATACTGAAACGATCATTCTCAAGATACGTCAACTTTTACCATGTCAATGGATTCTTCCAAAATGGTTTATGCGGCCCTTGGAAGACTTCACGGGTCTCCTACTGGTCATGATCTATTCTATCACATTACTCTACTCTTGTACCGTTCCAACAAGTTTTGTTCTATCATTCTTCATCTTTCACCGTGGCTCTGATGAATGAATGAATGCGCCAAAATTATAATCGAATTAAATCAAGTTGCAATCTATTTATGGGCTCTAGCCTCTAGGCATCTTGATATAATTTAGGTGTACATTTATTTCTAAATAGTACTTCCAGCCATTTGGCTTCAACATCCGAGATTTCAAAGTGTTAAACATTACAAAACGAAAAACGAAAATTAGGAAACTACTAACCGTCTCTTCAATGAGTCTAAATAGAGACGAACTACTGACAGAGAATATCCAACCAGAGCCTGTGCACCACAATATGCGAAGCCTAGAAAGAAATTTTGAAATTTTTACTTGCAACCAAAAAACTTCGTCTAAAACACCCTTCTTTGGTTTTCCAATATACTTCACAATGAACAAAGTAGAGACTGAAATATAATTTAACAGATCAAGATATACGAACGAGTAATTGAAATCTATGAAACAGTATGCTAATGCAATCACAGAGGTCGAAACTACATTTATATCCGAGTCTTCCAGCACACTGTTACTGTACAAACCGTACTTTTTTTAGCAGAATGTACAACTGTACTTCTGCTTGAGCAAAATGTACACCCTTACTTTTTTAACAAAATGTACAACCGTCCTAAACAATTGGAATTCTTTTGTCAAGCGACAGCAAGATTTTGTTGGATTTTGTCACTAAGCAATCATCATGCATTGAGATCTAGAGATGTCCTAGTACTTCAATTATCTGTAGTAACTTATTGCGCAGTTTTGTTGGATAGCTGGTAGAACCTGCTGCTAACAAGCAAGGCAGTTATTAACAAATTTGGCCTCCCATTCCCTTTGTTTATCCTTCTGGTGCACGGGACGATGTCAAACTTTGATATTTAAGTTATGTGGTACGTCTTGGTTCAGCACAAATCATAATTAGTTCACCATCCATAAACCAAATGGGATGCATTTTTCTTCTTACTTCAAGACATCGACAACCACTGAGGCAAAGATCTACATGACCTCAATCAAACTAGTTGACAAACATATATGATATATCCAACATAAAATAAATAAATAAAAATGAGATTGACTGCTCCCCTTGGTCCTAAATTTGATGCTCCTCCTGGAATTAGACTTGGACTTGGTGCAAGAGTGGCTCTGGTGTCTGTAAGGATAATTTTTGCCGTCAACCCGCATTCCAGAACACCATCGGGTACCGTTTTTATCCGGTTTACAGCCTCTGCAAAAACTACGCCCATGCCCATATGCAAATGAGGTTCGATATGGCAATGAAAAGGCCAAACACCTGGATTATCAGTCACAAATCTTATTGCCGTCCATCCGTGAGGGAATAGAACGACATTGTTTCTCAATGGCGGGTTCTCCAGATTCAACTCACTGCTATCACTTGAGAACTTCCCTTCTCCAAAACCCAATACCCAAAAGTCATGACCATGTAAATGCCATGGGTGAACTTCACTTGTATCCCGTGCCAATGCATTAGCATTTTGTATAATCACATCTATAGTTTTGCCATAATCAAACTTATAAACACCACTTCCAGTCTTTGAACTAGGATTCACAGGTGGTTTCATTATGTCGTAATTAGACGGGTAATTCTCAGCTGGTTTTTCACTATCGAAACCGTTTTGTAATCCGAACTTCAGAGAACCCAGTAAAGGTGTTGTTGGTAGGACTAAGGAGACGTTGTTGATGGACCATTTGATATACCCACTGTTATTGTTTTGGGTGTTTAGAAGGAAGATTCGACGATTGAAACTAGTTGGAGGTTTGGGTATTGTTAAATGATCAGACTGCAAAGCAAGAATTTTGTTGGCGAAGGATTTGCTTTCAGCAAAATCATTCCATTCAGGAGAGGTAGGAAGAGGAGATAAGGGTGTATCAGCGGGTGTAGACTTGTAGTTTAAGATGGTAAGACCAGGTGGAGGAAGAGGAGGTTTTCTTGCTGTCTGATTTGCTGAGATCCAGTAGTTTGATGGATCTTGATCTGTTTTAATAAGAACTGAATACGTGTCGCCCGAATAAATGTAGAGGCTATGTACTTGCTCTTGTCGAATGTAGTTACCATCAGCTTCCACCAGTGTCATTGTATGATTCTGAACACAGTTCAAACCTGATTAGTTTAATTCCTTATTTTGCATATTATATAGACTGAGAATATGCGTATATCATGGTATGTACAATGGTGATGATAATTCTGCAATATATATGTGCAAGCGCTCAGCATATAATAACACCAATATGAATATCTTACCTCGATGGCAAAATTGAGTGAGGCAAGTGATGTTGTGCTTGCAATCCTCACTCTATATACTTTGTTTGGATGGACACTAAAAACTTCTGGTTTGCACTGCTCGTCGATGATGTCCTTAGAACATAATTTGGAATTATTGATAGACTTTGCCCCAAATGAGCAACCGAACTGTCCTTTTCCGTTCATCAAGATTGACTGTAAAATATCCGAAAACAAAATTTATCCTCACTTATGTATAGAGAGTACTTTTTTAATGTCATGTGGGTGAACTCATACCTGAGGCTCCCCAATCCAACGGAAGTGTTTAGACGAAAGACCAACTTCTTGTTTATGGACACTTTGATGATACCAATCACTTAATAATATTGTGATTTCATCATCATAATCAAAAGGTTCTTTCTGGCCATCTGCCACATCAACAATTATTGATCCATATAATCCAGCTGATCTTTGCATCCCATAGTGTCCATGGTAGAAATATGTTCCTGCCTTGAACCATATTAAAACAGTAGAAAAAGTTCAGTCTCCATTTTGATAGAGTTCAAAGGTTCATTTTTCCACTTCTAGATAATTTGCATCCCCATACATGAGATAAGTGTTGTTAATGCTAGAAGTATTTTCATAATACACAAATTACACATTCTAAAGAAATGTACTAGATACCTTGTCAACTGTGAAGTTATACAAAAAACTGTCTCCTGGATTAATAGCACACTGTGAGATAGCTGCAGTTCCATCTGCCCATGGTGTTTCTAACTGTTGCATAAGAATGAGAAGCATTATTGATTTTAAAGATTACTCCGTCCATTCTAACATCGAGGTTGGGGAGATTTCTACTTTTAGTTACTTGGTAAAGTGATAGGGTGTGACTTATGTTCGAAATTTGCACCAAATTTCCAATGGTTAAAAAAAAATGCACCAAATTCTTTACCTTCTTTTTCATGAAGAAAAAAAGAAGGAATGTCTGAAAAACAACTGTTAAAAGAAGAAATAAATAGAAAATGGTAGGTACGGTGAAATCATTTAATTGTCTTAGACTATCATAACAACCATTACAAAGTTTATAATAGACTCTTATAACGGTTGTTATGTTGTCTATTAAGTAAGACAAGATAGATTCTTGTTATGAAATCATTTTCAAAAAAAAGTCTTCAGACCGAATGGAAGTGAGAACTAATTGTCAAATGAGAGAATATTAACTGCTCTTTTACGCACTTACTACTTACTCGTATGTTCTAAATGCTTTACTTTACCTGCCTGATGCCATGCCAGTGAATGACAACTCCCTCAGTGTGGAGCTTGTTAGTGAGATTAACTTGAACTGTATCTCCAGCTTTAGCCCTGATTGTAGGACCAGGGAACTCACCATTAATACCCATAACCAGACTTTCCACACAATCTGGTTTCCAATACATATACTCGACGTTCCACTCGTAACTTTGAACTTCAGCAGAAGCCATTGAACATGTTTGAAATACTAATGGTGTCAGGAGAAGTGCTGATGATACTAGTAAGAATAAGCTACCCATAATGGAGTTTGGACTACTGGTAGTCCCACCTAGTTGGAAGAAGTAGTAGTAGTATGTTTGGGTTGGTGATAAGGATTCTAGCTTTTTTGATTTGAACAAGACTGGGTATAATGCTGATGTATTATATACTGTATAAATTTTGTCTCTCTCTGTAAATTAAGTTTGTAAGTAAACAATTTTTGAGTGGTGTAGAATAAGTATGGCTAGTACTCACCATATCTTATACTCTGCAAGAATCATGTGCCTTAAAAACGAGCCAGTCAAAAAATTTGGTGTGTTACACGTGATGTCTGGAAGAATCCAAATATGTCCTACTGTTTGTCTTACAGGTTTATGCAGTATGGGAGCCTGATTCTGTGACCATTGTTTCTTGCAAGTGACTGACTGCAAGGAAGAAATGAGCCCAACCCTGCACGACACTAGGATGGTCTTTGACTCTTTGGTAACGTTAGGTCTCCATAAGGGAGAAATCTTGAATGTTTGTAATGAGTATTAGCTGTCAAAGGTAATGTCAGACAACGCAGAGTCCAAAAAACACAAACATGGGTGTAGCCGTAGGACAACTTGGGACCTTATCTCACGATTGTTGGAAGTGCTCAGATCAAATCTGAGCATGGTCTTCTCATCGGTGTTCCGAGGGATGAATCCGGCGGGTGGCGTCATCTAAAAGAGATCTATGTGGTGTTTGTTTTTTTCCCAACTCATCACATCTCGACTCAAATGGTTAAATTGTAGGATTTTAGAAAACTTATCCAATCAGATATTAAAAGACAACAAACAATTGGACATGCCAGAGTCGGATCCTGTGAAGCCTTTCACACGTTTTACCGTTGGCAATTTCTTTTCAAGTTTAGTTGCAGTTGAGAAGGAAGGCCTTACACCCCGCTAGATTCATTCTGTAGTTGGTCTCTTTCTGTAATAAGATGGATGTCTGTTGTGTTGACTGACTACAATACAATAATACTCGCTTATTGACCCAAAAAGTTGACCTGTATCATAACACGCAAAATACAGGTCAACTTTGGGCAGTAGGCTACAGCAGTTACCAGAGTCTACATTTGTGAAACTTGAAAATGCGTCTGCCCTTGAAATGAAAAATCAAAACCTTTCGGTATACATGGTACTAACAAGGGTGTGATTGCCACAAGATAAAATATATGATGATAATTAGATAAATTAACATGAGAATCCGAATCAGAAAAGTTACATTGTTACAGGATAACAAGTTGCAAGACACGTTTGGAGTAATTTTTTCACGTAACTATATTTTACACAGAATTACTACATTTTATCCTCCAGCACAATTATATTATAAGAAAATATACCTCCCAGCCGTTTCAAAATAGACGTAAAAAGAAAAACAAATTTTAACACGAGGTGGAATTTTGGTCTGCCGCTTTACCCGTCTTTTCATGAGCAGTTTGTATCATACGCCGCCAGTCCCTGCAACTCTGGGCCTTCAAGCCGAGGGTTGTTTTCGAAGCTAACAATGATATGGTAAATCAGTTAGTGTGGTGGTATTTTCTAATCTAACAGAAAAGGCGGCCCGGTAACACTTTAAACTAACATAATAATCCAGTAAGTAAAACTGCAGCCAGAGAAATCAAATATCTATAGAGAGGCAGAAATAGTTAATGGTGTGGGAAATCCACAAACACAACCGAATTAACTGTTGAAGTATTTCAAATGGTTCCATAGTGATATTTGACACCACAGATGGTTCACATTTCAACTGTAAAGTGTAAACAGGGATCAAACAATCAAAACCAAAGTACCAAACCGATTCTTCTTATGGCTATTGCCAATATTTCATGAAGATGTGCAGGTTATGGTGTCCAGAGAAACAACAATTGAACTAGCTAGACATCAAAATCACAACTAAAGATTTCTCAGACCCCACTCTAACTGTGTTCTAGATACTGTCCCCAGTAATCCACCTGAAGGTCAAAGGAGCTCCACATTCACGGCTCTCCTGCAAACAATGTGGACCGTGTACAGCCCCCGACACAGGGATGTACAGTACACACTTGTGGTCAATGTAACTAGATAAATCATCTGGTGCTGCTAACCAGAATATAATCAGAACATTATCATGTAACCTTAGTCAATAGTTAGTTGTATTATTAGGAACTTTGATCCTAGGGGTATCCTAGCTTCAGAATTTCGCCCTGCTCCTATTTTGCTGTTTGAAACTTCTTTAAGAGACTGTCTCCAACAGAAAAAAGATTCACTTCAGTAAGCAGATCTAAAAGTTTAACCTTTACATTACATCCACGGACCAAGATGTAGCTAGAGAAGGCAATTCGTGTTTTCTAATAAACAATGCCATGGACTTGATGATAGCAGTAAGCTTGCACTGAGCATAGGCATGCAGTTTTTTTTTATTTTTTTTCTCTCCTTTTATTGTTCCGCTTCTTCTTGTTTTACTCCACTCTCTGAAACGGTACAGTTCGGTCCTAAATAGTAACACTGAGGCCCTAGGGAACGCTTAAGCAGGCCCGTACACAAATTGGCCAAACCCTCACCTCACCTAGAGCTTAGCAATTTAGTTAACAGTGATAGATAAGCTTACTAGTGTAGGAAGAATTATAAAGTAAAAGGTGAGGCTTTGTTTTTGTGAATAAAAGCAAGGTTGCACATAACATGTTGTGCCAAGGCTAAGAAAGACAACCCAAGATAACTAACTTGTATCTAGAAGTAGTAGCATAATAACCTTGAAATCTGTAAACATTGGGCACAATTTTAGAGGTAATACAGCCCCGGGAAAAGCTGAGACACTAGCTCCTCTATTTGCAAACTACATATGCAATTACTATGGTGATGATAGTGAGAGCTGAAAGACTCGAACTTCATCATGTCAACAACCACATATCAAACCTTTATGGGATTCTTGTCAATGTAACTAATACTATCTTCTGGTTTTTCAACGAGAAGAACATATGCATGTTAAATTTAAGTCAACAACCATCCATTAGATTTGAGAATATTACAGGCTTAAAAGAAGCAACAAAACTTAGATGCATTTCCAAGAAACACGTGACCACGACCCAATGCACAATGAAACCAGGAAAGTTAAGAATATGTAAGAACTTACTTGTTCAAGGGAATGTGCTCAAAAGGCCCAGTAGTGGGGATTGTTCCACACAGATTGTTGTTTGAGACATCACTGAAAGCAGGGCAAGGGACATGTGGGAGTAAATAATGGCCAAGCTTGCCCATAAAAAAACTAATCAACAGTATAAACTATTTTCAGTAGGAAGACGATAAGAGTTTGATACTTACACAACTTTAAGGCTTGAAATGACACCGAGCTCTCGTGGAATTTGCCCATTTAGCCGATTATCATTAAGTCGCCTATTAAAGAATCATAAATTAGATAAGATTTATGAAAAAACACCCTTGGGCACAGCTCAGGAGAAGTTACAACTAGTAAAGTGGTATTAACAATGCCCCAAATTCTAGTTACAATGATAGTTCTCATTTCTGAGCCATTAATGATTCAAACAGGTCAAGAAGCGATGCTAAATGCTTTTTAGAGCAAAAGCAAACATCCAATCTGCTCAGATGTAAACAAGACAACAATAACAAAGTGGCACTCGACTTACAGGAATACTAAAGACTTAAGCTTCCCCAATGCAGGAGGAATGATCCCAGAAATGTTGTTGTTATACAGATCCAAACTGATTAGGCTCTTCAAGTTTCCAAGCTCCACAGGAATCTTCCCTTGGATGTTGTTCTTGTATAGCTCTCTGCATCAATAAGATATGAGAAAATATGGTAAAGCTTGATCTTAATGACTTAATTACAACAAAGGGAGTCCCTAGCATGGAAAAGCACATTAAAGACTACACAGATTATCACAACTGACTACAGAGACTTTAAAATAAAAAATGGCAAACCAATTTCATCTTATTATAAGTAAGCCATACCAAAGAGAACATACAGTAAAGGGTTACAGAAAGTAAAGATACATACAAATACTGTAGCCGCGCAAGATTCCCCAGTTCAGGTACCAAATGGCCGGATAAGTTGGAATTGCCAAGGTCCCTGCAGGAAGGTAACATACCATAGTTAGTAAACCCTAAAGGATCCATACTACAGCTGGCAAGAAAATAAAATGCTCTGATCTCTACATGTGAACATGGCTAAACACAAGGGGAAGCAGTACCAGAAAAGTTAATAATGAGTTGTATGACAAATATATTGAAAGAAGAAGGCGGGATTGAGAACACAATAAATTGCCCTCCATTCAAGTGCAAGAATTACTTGTGAAAACTAAAATTTTAGAAGAAGATCACAGTAGTCTATATGAAGGATGCAGGAATAACTTGAGTTCAGAGTTCCAATAAAATGGTTAACTTAAGCAGCAGAAAGATTCAATTCTACTGCCAATTCATATTCTGTATAATCCACCAGAAAAGGCTTAACAGATCTTTTTGTATCTCTAAATCAGTTGCAAAGCTCAAACTGATTGCTCCAAATTAATAGCTACACGACTCAGGTAAATTGATTGCATCAGTATATATCGAAGTTACCGACCATGTCCATGAAGTTATCTTAGGCAGGTTGTGTCACAAAAGACACCAGCACAAGTGCACAAGTATACAACAACTTAAAATTGTTTCTCAGAGACAATACCCAAAAAAAAAAAAAAAAAGACAATACCAAAAAAAAAAGAATTGTAACGCCCAATCATATAAATTAATAATCCAACATAATAGTCCTACAAACCACAAATTCGACAATTTCAGTTCCAATTTATCAATAACCGGTACAATAAACGGATGCAAATTGAACTAGGGTTTCAAATACTATCTACTAGAGCTTAAAATGAAATGAACAGAGAAAAACAAATAATCAGAAAAATTGATATAATGAAATAGAAAAATCAAAAAAGAGGAAGAAAATCTCACACTCTGGTGACATGATTATCTTGATCACAGGTAATGTGAAACCAAGTACAAGGGGTAACAAGAGTAGGATCCCAACTCTGAAGAACATTATCAGGATCTGATAAACTTCGTCGAAGCGTATATAAAGCGTCACCTTCAGAGTTAGCAGATATTAAGGGTAGTAGAGTTAGGGTTAGGGTTAGGGTAAAGAAAATGAATTCCACGCTTATACCCATAGCCATATCTTCTTTTTCTGAAAAAATATTCTTTGATTTAGGTTTTTATCTTTATTAAAAGACTTTTCTGTGTTTCTTATTTGTACTAACCTAGTTTAAGTTCTTCTTCTTCTCTCTGTCTTGTTCGTGTTTTTGTCTGTGTTTCCTAGAAAGAGTGAGAAAGAGGGGAAATAAAGAAGGAAGAGGAGAAGAATGAGAGATCGGTCTTGGAAATAACAGAGTAAAACATGGGCGGTCTTTTTAAACTGTTTTATTTTTCATCAGTAAAATTATTTCTAATTTGTTAATCAGTAATACACCATATCCGGTGTTCGCTACTTTATTTTCCATGCGAGATTGGGGTATACTCAAACTAATTGGGGTATACCCAATTTTAAAGGGACACTTTTTGTGGGTTTTAGGGGGAGTCCTAATGGGTAAGTTACAAAACTACAATTTTCCTTTAAAAACCTACTCCCTCCGTCCCTAATTAGATGAGCTACTTGTAGTTTGCACAAATTTTAAGGCAAGGAGGAAAGTGGAGTCTATTTAAGTATTTTTTACAATTATACCCTTGTGGGCAATAATTAGTAAAATTTAGAAACGATTTATCTCATAAACTATACCACGGTTTTTTATAAACTTTATACCGTTGAAAAGCATTTTAAAACACCTACGCAACGAATATAAACAGACTATCAAATTATACATATACATATTTCTTATAGAAAAAATAATCAATTAAAAGGTAGTTTTAGAAATATCCCCTTGGTTAGTGAAATAGCTCATCTATTTGTGGACAAAACTAAAAACCAAGTAGCTCATCTAATTAGGGACGGAGGGAGTATTACCCTAAATCAGTTTTAATCTTTTCATTTCATCTTCTTCTTCTCTTCTTCTTCTCCTCCACAACCCTACCGGCTCCATCACCCCCACCACCACCAAAACTCGTCGATCAATTCGATAAAATCGTCGATTCGAAAACTCCGATTAATCTTCATCAATGGACCCACCACGGAAGAAGGCAACTCATATGAAAGAAACTAATCGAAAACCCAATGAATATAACCCTGGAATTGCAAGTTTGGTTGCTAAGAAAGTGAAGAAAAAAACGGTTGAAGAAGAAGAAATTGAACCCGCTGAAACACGTGAAATGGTGCGCTTAAGAAAGTAAGGGCTTGTTTAAACTCACTCTAGTTCTTCGATTTCATGTTTGCATGTCAAATTAGGTCAGAAAATTCGAATTTGTGAATTGGCGGTTCTGGCCCTGAGCAAGGTTTTTTGTTATCGACCTTTCCGGGTTTTCATAGTTAGGGTTTGGCCGGGAGGGTATAAGGTTGAAAAACCTGTCGGATGTATAGTTTCTGTAACTGCAACTAGCAGGGCCGGCAGGTTATTCATCAGTATACCATTCCGGCGTCCTTTTTTTTTTAAATGAAGCCGACATCTTATTATTGTTTACCCTTCCAGCTACTTGTTTAGAATGTTTCCTGATGCCTAGAATTTTTTCGTCCGGAAGGGTATTTATATAAAACCATTAATTTGTTTGTCACCTAAGCAATGTGTGGGAAATGGACCTTTCCGAGCAGTTTAGTGAAAATCCAATATATTTTTGTGAGTAGGAAGGCTATTTTGATGATACACTACCGGCTTTGGCTTAGCCTAAGCACTCATCTTTTGGTCGACCTTTAGGCCATTTTTTCACGAGGATATGTTGTATATGTATACCTTGCTTAGGCTGTAATGTTTTTTTCTCGAATTGTTCTTGTTCGGATTGCGAATGGCAAAAGAAGAAAGCAGCTCTGAAAGAAGCTCTTAGTCCTCCTTCAAACCCTCCTCGTGTTGGTGATAAACTCTTGTCTTCAAAACATCGAGGGGTATATGTTGTGTCGGGAACGACAAAGGTCTTAGAACCACTATCTGAACCCAGTGATTCAGACGAGACTCCAGATGAAGACCAATCAATTCCATCTGGTAGAAGAGGTGATGATGATGATGTTGATGAAACCAATCCGAATTCTTTGGAGGAGGTAACAATGATGATGATGATGGTGATCAAGACATGCCTGAGGCTGGAGGAGGTAATGATGATGGTGATGATGATGATGGTAATGGAGATAAAGGTAAGAATATCATCGAAGATGAAATTGTTGAAGAGGAAGAGGAACAAGAAGAAGAAGGAGATGGAGATGGAGATGGAGAAGGAGAACAAACTCTAGCTATTGTTCAAGCCACCGAAGTTTCGGCTTCAACTTCAACCGGAACGAAGAAGAGGGCGATCACTAAACCGGCTGATTCTCACATGCCTCCCAAACACTTGATGGTTGCACTGAAAGAAGGTGAGCCTCCAAAAGGGACCCCGGCAGATGGTGGAGATGTTCTTTTTGGATACAAAGACTCATGGGCATGTACGGTTCATAATACTATCGTAAGTAATCTTAATCCGTCTTTGTTATTTATTCAAGTGTGTAACTATCTTAATTAAATTTGCGTCAAGTGTTTGTTTCTTTTCATTTTGTTTTTTTTTGGTATTTAGGATCACAAGCATGCCATCCGTCTCATGAGGCGCCAAGCTTCGTGTTCAGTGACTCATACTTGGGATCTTGACATGGAATGTGAGGAGGTGAAAGTGATTGTGAGGAACTCCGGGTTGTGGCCTGCGGTGGAGAGTTCGAATATTGATCATGATAAAGTTAACGTATCTGCATTCTGTGAGAGGTTCTACGGAAAGACTGATACTCTGTTATTCCCATTCGGTGAGATGGAAATAACTCCCGATGATGCTCAACAAATTCTAGGCCTCGAGGTTGATGGAAAAGCAGCTACTGAGGGATTCGATAATGCCATTTCTTTCGGGAAGATTTACGAATTGAGCAAGAAATTGTTCGGTTGGAGTCAGGTTCAGACGGATGATGTTCTTGACAAGAAGGATGGTCGACTAACCAAGAAGTTTAATATGAAGAAGTTGAGGGACAGATTATGGAAGACTCAGGAAATCTTTGATAGGGAAGGAATGGTGCACCCGGTGCAAATCAATGCTACCGCGACCGCTTATTTGCTATACACCCTGGGCAAATGTATTTTCCCCGACAGTTCCGGAAACCAAGTCGAGGCCAGTTACTTGCAACTATTGGATCCCTTACATGAGATGCGTGGGTATTCTTGGGTACTGCGGTGGTCGCCTTCTTGAACAATGAGTTGACAAAATGTTCTAGGGCACTCACTAAGAAAGTTAACGGAAACACATGTCTCTTCTAGGTAATTTTATTGTCTAGAACATTTATATTCGCAAAATTCTCGTAAGATAAGGTTCTTACTAAACTTTTTTTTATTTTTGCATAGGTTTGGATATATGAGCACTTCCCTTCTTTGTTCAAAGACAACTCTTACGTCAAAGTGGATAACAGTGTTCCGGTTCATTTGCCAAGAGCGCAAATGTACAGTTTTAAGGGTACTCAGGATAAGGAAATGCCGCAAAATCTTATGAAACTCCGAGACGCCATCGACAAATTGACTGCCGAAGAGGTCATATTCGATCTGTATCGAGAGGATAGAAATCAAGGTTTAATCCCAAGGAGAAATGAAGTTGTTGCATTATACTATGGACCCTTGATGACTGTGTTTGAAGGATTTTCAATGTACGATCCACATCGGGTAATGCGACAATTGGGTTACGTCCAAGAAGAACCTCATTTCGATGAAGAAAAGCCGTTCTTTACTGTGAACCGGGATGACTGCACCACCTCCCAAAAAACTATTAACGTCTCTTACGATCCAGCGCCAACTCAAGAACATTGGGACGATAGATCGGGCCGTAACATCGATGTGAGTCTTTTGGACGAGGTGACCACCGGTCATGAAGCTACTGAGAAATACATGGCGTGGTACTTGGGTTGGGCTCCTCCTACTGTGATTAGGCCAATGACTACTGAAGAACTGGCTCGTAAGAAGAAGATGGAATCGAAAGACCCAGCAACATTGCTTAAGATATTTGTAAGTATTTTAGAGTTGCTCTTACTATTTTAAGATTAATTGCATTACCGAATCATTCTATTAATTGTTTGTTGTTTAATTGAATATAGAAGGATCAGTTGAAGACCTTTGTGAGGGTGTTGTGTTGCGCGAAAGATAGAGGAGAACCTGTAAAAGCAAGCACATTGACTATGCTTGTGATAGGGTGTAGAATACATCTTATTTACTATCTATTGTTTATGCTTTCTTTGCTATTTTTCTTGTAAATTATGTATTTTACGCTTGTTTTGAGTTTTATAGCTACTATGGAGTCGCACGCACGAAAAGAAGAAGAAATTACTCAATTTGAGCAAAAGGACAAAATTGTCATTTCATGGGCGAACACTATCTGGAGCCCAGTCATGGTTAAGGGGCAACTCTTTTGGAAGAGCACTAAAGACAGTAAGTTGTGGTTAAGGGGCTACCAATTTGGTTATCCCTTATCAGGATCCACCGACTGCCAATAACCGTCCCAACCTATAACCCTAGAATTCAGAGAAGGGTTTTTATTTTGCTTCTCAATCATTATCATTCCCCTGAAATAGAAACAGATCGAGATATTGGCTGAATCCATTAATGGAAGCTCGAGATGATTTTTCCGTCAAATCGAGATACTAGAGATGAAATTGAAGAGGGGTTCAACACTGATGCGATTTATGAACAGAGAAGAAGAGATTGAAATTAGAATTAGGGTTTTACTTTGTGAAAAGGGGATCTGTGATGATTTCGAAGAACAAAGCGAGAAGGGTTAGCAATGGATGTATCTCTGCTGCTCTTTGTTAATACCAGGTCGAGAAGATGATGCTCAAAAGCTCAGAGAAGATGAATCGGAGATGGGTTCGTGGCTCAGATGAATCGAAAATGGGTTTAGTGGTTTTGCTGACTGAAGCTGTGAACAGATGGGTTTGTGGAATTGAAAGCAGTGGTGTTGTTGATTGGTTCGAGAGATGAACTCAGATAGGGATTGGAGTGTACAATATTGAGGAGCAGCTGATGATGATGGATACAGTCATGGATTTGATAGATTGGGGTATTGAAGATGGGTAAACTTAGTTCGAGTTTGTATTGATTAAAGAGGAAGAGAAGCTCGTTGTGGTGCTGAGGAGATAATGAAGCTGCTATTATGAAACTGGGTTAGATGGAGGCAACAGAATCGGAGAAGATTTTCATGGTTTTGAGGTTGTATTTGGTGGATTGAGATTGGTATGGGTTTCTGCCGTAATTGGTAAGGTTCTGATCGAGAAATTGAGAAAGATTGAACTCCTTCAGATTAAATTGAAGTTGTTCATCCACCACAGAGTTGAAAGGATGAGTTAGTGTTGCAGTTGAAGGTGGTGGTACTAGATTCAGTGGGTTAAATGTGTAGCTGCTGTTACTAGGCATCATTAATGTTGGTTGTAATCTGAGCGAGACAGAGAGATGGGTTTGATGAATTAGGCGAAGAATGAAGGTGAAATGAAGATGTTTCTGTTAAACCATGAATTACAGGGAAATGGTATGAAGAACTGATGATGTTTAGGTTAAAATTGATCTCAAAAGAAGATGTTGGTGCTATTGACAGAACTACAACAATTGGGTTGAATGAATGGAGAACTAGATGTATGTTAGGATTCTTAACAGGTGAAGAAAAGAATGGTCTGAATTAGGCCGGGAAGTCCTGTAAATAGCCGAAACTCGGCCGATTTTATTCTCCGGCGAGTCGACTCGGAGCCGGCGATGACCATTCCGGACGAGTCCGATGACCGATCCAGCCCTGCAACTCAGTAGAGTCAGCCCAGTAAGACATAGTTTGACAGCTGACTGAGTGACTGACTCAGCTGACTCTCCTCCCCCTTGACCCCTTGACTACCGGTTTGACTGATTTGACCGTTAACTTTGACGGTATCGTAACGGAATATTCCATTATCAGATAAGAGAATCCAGATGACATGCGGCACTATTAGGTGACTTTTCCTAGTGGGATTAGGTGATACCAGGATTTTTGGGCGATAAAAATTCTGAGAATTTTGTGTGGATTCCTCTCATGGGTGTGAAGACTTAGATTTGGAAATTGGATGAAAATTTGTGAAGAATTCTCTAGAATCATCTAAACTCATGGGTTTGTGGAATTGTGTTCAAATTTGGAAAGAGAAGATGGAAGATTTGAGAAAGGCTTGGACTTGGAAATTGAATTGCTAAAGGAAAGGGGTTCTATTCCTTGGAAGATTTGGAGAATATTGAAGCCTATAAATAGAGAAGTTCTCTACACACTTCTCATCATCTTTTACACACACCTTTTTACACACACAACACTTCTCTTTTCTTTATTCTTTGTGTGAACTCCTTAACATGAGTAGCTAATTTTATTATTGATTGAGGATGAATTCCTAGTTCTTAACATGTTTTGAGTTTTGTTTCAATTCTATCTTGAGGTTTTTCACATGATTATCGTTTGTTTTTACTAATAGGAATGTTTATACATTCATGGTTGATTGATAGATTGTTTAGAGTGCACGCTAAATTGATTTGTTAATTTGATCTAAAGCTAGTGAAAGTTAGGGGATAAGTAATCGTTTCTTGACTCTTTACATAAGTAGCAAACACGAGACCTTGCGGAGGGATTCCGTGGAGCAATTGTGTGTGAAAACAACGTTAGCAAGTAGACCTTGATCTAAGAGTCTAACTACTAATATTAACCTAATAAGTTCATAAATCTTAATGCGTTTATTTAAATTACATCTAGAGTGATCTACTACTAGGTGGTTTGGTAAATAGAATCCGGTAGTCGAGAACTTCCGTATCCGGTGATACAAGGGATTTAGGGGTTTAGCACTGATCTAGCTGCTTTACCTACGGTTGGTGATAATCTGTGACTAATGACATGTGGATGAAAAACATAATTTGAATTATTGTTTTGCAACGAAGAAGGATTCCTTGATCTTGTCTCTCTTATTGATTTCAACTTTATCTTTGAATTGCTTTGTTTATATTCTTCGCTTTATATACCCCCCTTTTTGTGACAATTAAGACAACTAAAACCTCTTGCTCCTCGTGGGAACGAACTTAACTACACTATATTACTTGTTAATTAGGTGGAAAAATATTAATTAATTTGTTGTGGTTACGACACGCATCAGCTTGCAATGTTGACAATGAGGATGCCCAGCTATTGTTCAAGCAACTTCAGGCTGAAGTAAAGGCGGAAGAAAAATCTATAAAGGAAGGACAAGCCAAGATAAAGGCTGATAAAAAGAGGACTCATAGTGCTCGTGGTGGTGAAGGTAGCAGCAGTGGTCGTGGTGGTGAAGGTAGTGTTCCAAAACGGGGACGTGGTCGTCGTGGTCGTGGTCGTGGCCAATGAATGCTTTCCTAGTTCATTTATTTATGTTGTGGTGGACAAATGTTTAAGTTAATGGTGTGGACAAATGTTTTTTTACGGTTTATGGGACATGTTTTCGTATTTTGGACAAAAAATGTTGGATTTCTAGTTGTTGAATGAATGGTTTGTTTAGCTATATAAAGTGTCAATACATTTGCCGGCATGCTTTTTTTAAGCTACCCTGTCGGCTGTCCCAGGGCCGGCAATGTTGTGAAATGTCAGACTGCCGGCCCTGTCAACAAAAATTGTGTAGTTACCAGGGCCGGCAAGGTAATACGATTCCTACTAAGCCGGCGTTTTTGTAGCCGGAAGGGTACGAAAATAGAGACCCTGACGGCCATATCTTGAAAAAAAAACCATTCTTCTGATGCTTAAAATCATGTAAGGTCGGGAGGGAAACAAAACAAGAAAATGCCGGCGGTATTTTGGCCGGCATGCTAATGAACCCATACATTTTCGGCCGTTTTTCGACCCCGGCATTGTAGCAAATTTACGACCCCGCCGGCGGGTTCAAAATTCAAATTTTTGCAAGTACAATTGCATTGATTCACTTGTACTTGGACACTATAACGGCCAAATTTGGGCACCATCCTATAAATACACTACTTATCCACAAAACAACACATAACTATTTGCATATACTCTCCAAAGCTCATATCATCACACACTCCATCTAACTCACCCAATAGCTCTCTACACACAAGAAATGGCTTCATTTGATTCTAATGAAGATTTGGCAATCACCAAAGCTTGGTATGCGGAGACTAGAGTTCGAAGGCAGTCCTCCGTACGGGTGGATTCCACAACCTTTTGGGCTAGGGTTCACAACACTTTTATCCAAGAGTGTGGGAATCCTAACTCAAGAAGTGTTCAACAAGTGCACGATAGGCACATAGTCATTGAAAATGCGATACTTGCTTATTTAGCTATCCAAAAACCAATTTTCAACGCTCCCCACTTTAACTTGTCCATTGAACAATTTGTAAGTTTTTTTGTGGTTTATATTACGTGATCAATGTTGTTTGATCTTCCTACTAAACACCACTAACAAAGTAAGTTTGTGTTATGTTTTTGTAGCATGAAGTCGCCAAAGCGCGCTACTTGGAGGAAAAGGGGGAATCATTCGCATTCGATGCAAGCTATCAATTCATGGAATCCAAAATCCCGGAGTATGCCCCGGAGATGATGGAGGGTGTATCGTCCTCGGACGAAGATTGATGGCTTTAGAAGTTTTTGTATAGGTTTTGTGGGTAGACCTCTATGTAAACCCTCACGAGACTATAACTCGTCCACTAGGGTCGCCTAGGGGTTCAAAGGCTTGATGCACATGCTAAGTGCATTCGTTTTTCCGTCGACAAGGATTAGGTTTTATGTTTCAATCAATATAGTAACAAAATTGCATGAATAAAGTAAATTACATCTTCCATATTATGTCAGTCGGCAATGTTGTTGTTTTTTTTTGCATGCCGAGTTTAAGATAGCCGGAAGGGTATGAAATATTTACATGCCGACCTTAAGATTGCTTCCCAAGATAGTCGGTGTGTTCTTCATCCGAGGACCATTCCGGCGGATATCTGGTTGGCAGCTTATTCAAAGTTGACCCTGCCGGCGGAAGAGCGATCGGCAGCTTATTCAAAGTTGACCATTCCGGCGGATATCTGGGCGGCAACTTATTCAAACCACGACCTTACCGGCCTTATGCATTTTCAAAACCAAAATTTTTGGAACGAGATAGAACTCATAAGACGGATCAAAAGGTTAATCTACTGAATTCATAATTTGAAAATTTTAATCTAAACTCAATTAATTAACATAATCAGAATTTTAGTGTTAATTAACCAAGGGCATATTAGTCATTTAGAAAAAACAAGGTTAAGGGGTGGCTTGGTTTTACTTCATAATGACCAGATTTTGTCTTATGGGTACACCCCAATCTCGCCAAGTTTATTTTTTCATTTGCTTAGAATTTAAATTCTCTAGGGCATCTCCAGTGGGATCTTGTCTTAAAATAAGGGAAATGGATTAGGGGACCAGATTTGGTTAAGTATGGGGCCAAATAAATCACCGGTTAAGCATGGGCGAATAAATCACCGGCTGGTTTTAAAACTGACTGTGAAGTTATTTTTTTCTTTTCATTTGTAAAAAATGAGTTTTTTGTGAAATCGTGAATCTAATATTCATGGTAAAAGACTTTTGTAACTCACCATGACTCGTCTGAGCGAAAATTCAAAATTGTGAGTGTCGGCCTTTTTTGAATATGTGTTGAATTATTCACGATTTGTAGAATTCGAAAAACAATAAACAAGGTTATGGATATTGACGATAATATAAGTTAACCTTTCGCGTAAACAGATAAGGTGTATGTTGAAAAGAAATATCCAGAAAACATTAAACTATATTCGGTATTCGTTTTTCATAACTTGTCAAATATCTTTACATTGTCATTTTTACCATTGTTGTTTATTATTTCCTTTTAACGCTAAAATAAAAAATCAGTAACTGAGACGCTAACTATATATATTTGTGTGTGTATCATGTTTACACCTTCTTCTTTTTTATAAAAGTGTTTGGATCTTTGTTACTTCCATACTATGTTTATTTTTTCTTATGTTTTTCTTACTAAATTATCATCTTCGTTACTATTGTTATTACCATTGTTCATATTGTTTTTTGTTTGGTTGCAAAAAGTGATTCTGAATGATTATTAGAAATAAGTAAAACCTAATATTGTTTCTAGCAAGTATCATGTTCATCTTACTTTTACTTGCATTTTATATATTGTCTTTAATTTCATTACTCAAGCTAACGACGATCCAAAATATATTGTCTTTACTTTTACTACTCAAGCTAACGAGATCCAAAATGGAGGATTGTTATGAATAACGAATTTTTTACTCTTGTATTTGCCAACACTCGGAATTTGATTTCATCTCAACCTTATTTCAACTTGGTTTGATGCAAGTGAGTCTCTAGTGCTACAACATTGCTTGGTTGAACCCACAGACATAGTATGTTAAGTCTGGATGTGAAATCTATATGCCGAAACTATACAGTTGACTTGTACTACTAAAGTCAACTTCAAATATCAGGTTATGCTTAGGTTGTAGAGGTGAAGGGAGAAAAAAATCAACTTCCAATTACGTATGAAGACTGAAGAACACACAATTCGTTAAATAGGTTAGTAACTGATTATTAGTTTTCCTACTTACGATTTCTCCCCCTCTATATTATATTTTTATATCTATTAAAAATAAAGTCTTGACTTTTGTACGATAGACTTGATTATTGAGGTGGTCAAAATGGCCAAATTAATTATTTACAAGGGTTGGGTTTTGCTTTTCTCTGTAGAAATTTCGAAAACCAGTCATCCTGGTTTCGTAAACTGGAGGATAAACATAAAAGAACTATTTATTTTTTTTATGTTGAGGTTTTGGAACTAGATGAAGGTTTCGATAACTGAAGCATCAAAGCATTTTCGCTTTTTCTTGTTGAGGTTTCAAAAACTATTCTTCTAGATTTCAAAAACCAAAGTATATTCGTCTTTTCTTGTTGAGGTTTCGAAAACAATTCTTATTGGTTCCAAAAAACTGAAGCATGAATTGTTTCTGCAACAACTCTGTTTTTTTTAAACCAATATGGGTGTTTGGAAAACTGTGGCTAGAACGTCACTAAAAGATTTTTTTTTTCATGCTTCGGTTATATTCGTTTATATATAGTGCTAAACTTTCAACATATATCTCTAAGCCAAACTTGGCTAATTTGGAGAAGTTGGAAAAGGATACCACTTTCACTTGAGGTATGTTTGATCTCGTTATAACGAGTATGTAATTTAGGTTAGTTAGTTGCAATTAATATTAATTATACTTTGGCTAAGTAAAAATTGACTACACAACTAAATTGGAAGATTAATACATTATTTAAGAGTGGTTCTTAATGTTATACTCAGCACAAGCATTTATGGGTCGAGCGTGCCATAATTACTAGTATCCTTATTTACTGAAAATGCATCATATGCGAGTAAACACTAGTAAATCTAGTGGAGATCTTAAACATCAATTGAGCTTAGATATTTTGGAAATTTTATTCTAGAAAATCTATCTAGTTAATAAGTAATAAAAATACGTAAATGTCAGTATTGTATCTCTACCATAGGTATAAGAGAAATTTGTGTCAAGAAGAACCAACACAGATTGTTCAGAATCGTAGAGGACATAAACTTTCTAAGATGTAACTTTTTGTTTATTTTTGGGTCTATTCTTATGATATAAGACCACTAAAAAACAAACTAGCAAGTTAATCAGGTATTGCTAGTAATCTAGGACCGAATGATAGAACTTGCATGGATGTATCATCATATTTATAACCTAAAAAATATTTGGAAAGTTATTACAAGTCGTTTCGGGGAATCCAATATGACTTGTAAATTATGATTTGATTATCTCTACATAAAATTATTGAGCACAATAACCTTGATAATCGAACAATTTGAACTAAGTTTCACCTTACAATATTTCATAGTCGTATGGTAACAGTAATCATAATTAAAGCAGATTTAGTCATATGGTTAGAGGTTGGGCAACGATAGTCTTATCGACGGTCTAAGAGTAACTTCTTGCCCAGCAATAGACATATGTTAGGGGATTCATGGTAGTCGTTGTAGGCACAAGGATAGTGCATAAGTGGGGTAAATGAAAGGGTTTTATTCCATTTCAACTACAATAAAATAAAGTTGCACAATAGGCAAGCATATAATGACTTAATTTTGTGAGTATTCAAAAATGGACGAGGTCCCAGAGTTTTTTTTTATGTACATCGGAGTTTCCTCTTTAACAAAATTTTGTGTGTTTGCTTTTACTTTTATTTTCTGCATTACATTGTTTTATCTTTATAACTAAAGTAAATGAATCAACATTTGCAGTTGTTGTAATTAAGATAATGATCTTCTGTTACTCCAATAAGGTCATTTACATAGTGTATTTATATAGGTTTAAACGAATAAAACAGATGGGGTACTCGGTATTTTCGTATTTTCATTTATAATTATTCTCTAGACAAATTAAAAAAAAAAAATTGTTGTTAAAGGTTTCACCAACAACCTATAAAACTTTTTATCCTATTTTTTATTTTCTTACAATACATTTTTACTAGGATATTACTCAATTGGATGTGATTAGGTAATGCATTTTTTCGTGGTGTACTTATTAGGGATCTTTATGTAACACAACCTCTTGGTTCTCAAGTTGTTACAAATCCAAATTTTGTGAGTGAACTTCATAAATTTGTTTATGGTCCTAAACAAGCTTCAAAGGCCTGGCATACCAAGTTACATGATGTTTTCGAATTTTCAGTATTTACAGCTTCACATGATGACTCCTCTATATTTGTTCATAGGAAACAAAATAAGATTATCATTATCCTAGTATCACTGGTAACTCTACATCCTTTTTCTCATTTTTTATTTAATAATTAGAATTTATTTATTTATTGGTCAAAATTTGGGTATACTATTGCTTCTATACTCTTGAAGTAAAAATGAGGTCTAACTCATTTATTTTTATTTTAATCTAAGTATGTTATTAATCTTCAAAGTGAAATAGGTATGTCGGGATCTACGGCTTGCGCTACGTCATGGTTAGCTAATTTCAAGCTTAGTAAGGATATCAAGGGTTTCCTTTCTGGTCTCATTCCTACTAGAACTTCTAGTTGGTGTTGTTATATATCTTACATGCAAAATAAATAAATAAATTAACATATCTTTATTTTTTTAATCAAGTTTGCCAATGTATGCAACATCACGCCACATCTCATCTTATAGCTCCAAATTGAGTATTAATGTTAGAGCATTGCTCGGTCGAACTCACAAGTATTGCTATCTCAAGCTTGTTGTCAAATTTAGTTGTGAAAACTATATTTTGATTTTTAGTCTACATTTAGTCAGGTCTTGGATTAAGGATAAAAGTGTGTAGTTGAGAATCGGATATCACTGTGTTATACCGTTTGAAGGCGAAGATCAACATGGGCTTTGAAGAACTTCAACATCAAAAGTTAAGTGAAGATTGAACCACCTATTCATCAAGTTTTCACATTTACATTTATGAGGCATTGTCGCATGACTAAATTAGACAACACATGCATAACAAAAAATTCGAGTCAACTTTATCTTAAATAGTGTTCTCGGAATATGACTATTTATGCTTAAGAACATTTGTTCATACTTGATAAATTTGGTCAAGAGCAATCTATTGTTTATGACTTAAATTATGATTCAAGATTTAATCATTTGAAAATAGTCTGGAATAGTGATATGTGTCATTGATGTTATTCGGGAATATTTCGAATTGATTAATAGAGAGATATAAAACTACTGTTAATCTGGATACAGGACAATATGCGTACCAGTTCACACACTGGGAGAACTGTTATAAGTCTGGAGCCCCAGTACACGTACTGGCATAGCTATAGTTCGGCAGCAACTTTGTGGCCCGCATACCCGGTATCCATACCACAAAAAGTTTGTGACGCGTGAACCAGGAACGGTACGCATACCCAGTATGCAAACCGGAAAAGATCTGTTGGTTTTAATACCGAAAACGGTACACATACCCGGTATGCAAACCATAAAAGATCTGTGAGTTCCTGAACGCGCTTTTGTCTCAAGGGTATCCATAGCCGGTACACGTACCATGATAAAGACATTCACGAACATGTACAATACACGTACTTACCCTATCAAATATTTTCAGATGCATCAAAATTATTTCTATGAGATAATCGACATTTGAACAACTCTCTAAATACACTATCTAGAAATTTTTGATCATATATGTGATTCATGAAAAGATAAAAGTGTTAAATGAAAATGGTTAAGCAAATAGTTCAATTGGATAGTTTCGACTAACCTACATGAACATGTCATTATACATGGTTCGGTTACAGTTCATCCTAACCAGAGTGCATATTTTGCTATGTTAATTCCAGGTCAAGTTTTTCAGCTAACGGTGATTATTGATTGCTTGGTTCCAAAGCTATCTTAGCTTAAACCTAAAGCAACCTTGATCTTGAATGTCTATAAAAGGAGAACCTCTAACAACCGGGGTCTTTGAATCCCTGGCACTATTCTTGTGTGTCCTAGTTGTAAAACTATAGTCGTCCTCTCCTTCAAACCTTTATAGGGTTTAGCGACTAAAAAGACTTTACCTAGGGATTCGTGAAGCCAGGTCCAACTATCTTTATCTTGATATTATGAGTATCCTGATCTTGTTTTGATTGTTGAGTTTTTCACTCAAACAAGATATATAGAAATCACAAAGTATCTTCGTCTCAAACTTTGCGATTCCACAAGTTTCGACTTGTGAGACGAATAATAATCTAGGCTGCTCTTCGTGAGTCATAAGACCGTATTTTGAGGTTTACTAGACTTTGTCTATTGCAATTGATTTCCTACCTCACCTTGATCTTTGATCAGAATGGAAATCACAAATAGGCTTATCTGTGGGAGGCGGACTGGTTTAAACTCTTCAGCTATAAAGGACGTTAGCTAAGGGAATCAATTGCGTGGAGTTCTACTGGGATTCAAGCGGCGTAAGGAGTGCGATTGTAACTGAATTGTTGTGACGGTTTAATTCGGTCTCAACTACATTCCAGTCTGAAGTTCTGATAGTAGGATAGTGTCTGTAGCGGCTTAATATAGTTTGGTGTTCAAATATGGACTAGGTCCCGGGGTTTTTCTGCATCTGCGGTTTCCTCGTTAACAAAATTCTAGTGTATGTGTTATTTCTTTTTACGCATTATATTGTTTATCTTTATAATTGAAATATTACAGGTTGTACATTAATCAATCAAAGTAGATACATCCATCCTTGTTTTTTGGATATGACTTGATTGATTCTTGGATATTGATCTTTGGAATCGTCCAAGTACTCTCACACATAATCAGGTTCAAGGACTTGCTTCTGTAAACTGTCTGATTGTGGGAGAAAGATATAAGCTCTTCATATAATTCCTTGATTGAGATTCATTAAGTTGAACTCTCAGAATTATATTCGAGTTTAGTCAACACAGGTTGCCTAAGAAGAAGTTGGTGGTGTATTTTGGTACCCCCGACGTTTTCAATTAGGATATATAAGAAGCATTGCATATGGCATTCGTTTATCCAAAGGTTTATTGGTTTTCAATGGCTTTAATGATGCAGATTGAGTCAGTTCTCTTCATGAAAGAGATCCATGAATAAATTTAGTGTTTTCGTAAGCTCTGGATAATTTCTAAAAAATAGCCAACAACGGCTAGAAGCTCAAATGAAGAAGAGTATAGTTTTTAGCACGTTATGCAACTGAACTTTTTCGGGTTTGTCAACTTCTAGAAGATCTTTGTATCTTCTTGACTTTATGACAACCAAAGTTCATTTTTCTCTGGTTTCACAAATCCAGTTTTCCACAACATGGTGAAACATCTTACTATTGATTTAGAACGGTATTTCTATTGATTAACTTTCCGATTGTTTCCTCCTAAAAATATTTTAAAATAAGCTTTTTAGGATCGTTTTTTGTGATAATGCGTATTTTAACATATATTTAAAATTTTGAAATTATAACTAAAACAGGTTATTATTATGATGCTCATGATTTAGAAGGAAAAATAAGGTTTACGAATACGATTTTTCTCCATATAACGTGTTTTTAAACTGAAACATGCTCACGTTTTTTCGAAAATTTCTCGGAGGAGAATAAGAGAGTGGATGAGTTGACAAACTTCTGCCTTCGGGATGTATATCAGTAAAAATTGGATCCCCGTAGCATCGAATTCAAGTTCGGCCACTGTCTGTCTCCTCGTTCCCAAACGACTGTTTCATGACAAAATAGACAGGGTTGGACCAACATAACTGGATTTACATTGATATGCCTCTTTTAGATAGACCAACGAAATATCATTTACAAGATTATACTCTGGTTTCACAGCTAATTAATCCCTTTGATAATGAATGGGACCTCTCAGCCCTTGATGAATTGTTTTTCGAAGACCAGATTGAAAAAATTACTCAAATTCGACTTTCTTCTTCTGGTGATGACTCTCTTAGATGGTCGTTAACTACTTCTGGCCATTTTTCTACTAAATCTGTTTATAAAACTCTGTTAGGAAATCGATGTAACTCCACCCCTCAAGAACAAAAACAATGGCTTCGTTTATGGCATATGAATACGCTTCCTAAATTTCATTTATTTATTTGGAAATGCATTCACAATATTTTGCCATTGAAAGACTATCTGTTTAGATTTGGAGTTGTTGAAGATGAGATGTGTCCAATGTGTAGTTTGTGTCCTGAATCATTTGATCATCTTTTCTTCAATTACTCATTTGCGATAGCAATCTGGTTTACTTTATGCCCTCAAGTTTTATCTCATGTTCCTTCTCACCAATCTTTAAGGAATTGTATTCTTAGCTGGTTTGCACTTAAGCCTACTGTTGATTCGGATAAAATGTACTCCCTTTATGTGGCAGTTTTGTGGCAGATTTGGAAGGCTAGATGCAAAGCTAGTATTGAACATGTGCAGCAGTGCCCTGTTACTTATATTCATAGGATCAACATTCATATGAGCAAGCTAAATCAGAAACAACATCTTTACTCATCTCTAAAGCAGAATGCTTTTTACTCTTCAGTTTCTTCTAACAAACACTTTCTTACATCTGCTTCATTGAAAAATCTAACAGACAGTTGCCTAATGTTTGTTGATGCTTCCCTCGGGAAACATTCTTCTCTTGCAGGTTGCGGAATTGTCTGTTACAGATCCAATGGTGAATTTGCAGCTGCAAGATGTTGGTGTACATCAGCGAAATCAGTTATAGAAGCAGGGGCAAAAGCTTTGCTAACAGCTATAGAATGGGCCAAGGAGTTTAACAAAGAGAAAGTTCTTTTCGTGTTGGATAATCTCTCTTTGGTAAATGCTATAAATGATGAAGTTTTTTCTATCAGTTGGAAACTTTTTTCCTTGCTTACGGATTGTAAAAACGGATTCGTTGTCTTTTCTCAGCCTCTTTGTAAATATGTTAAACGCTCTTTTAATGGGGCGGCAGATAGTCTAACTAAGTTAGCCAGGAAGAACACTTTAGATAAGTTTTGGTTTAATCTGCCTCCTCCTTGTATTTCTGGAAAGCTTTTTCCTTTCTGTAATTTTTAATCTTTGGTAATAAAATCTTTGGTTCAAAAAAAAAAAAAAAAAACAGGGTTGGACCACAGTTACGTGGTGGGCTGATGATGGCAGTGTAACCTTTACCCCAACAACAGTTGCACCACGCGAGACGGGAATTATTAGCTAACAAATAAAAACCTTTCCTTGTCCTGATGGTAACCAGCTAAACCGTGAAGATAACCCGTTTAGGGGGGATTCATTTTTGAAGCCAGCATTTGGTCTTGGAATTTTCATTTAATTTTGTTATCATTTCACCTAATTTTGCATGCCAAAATTGACCGTCTTAAATGGCCATCTATTTGATTGTCCTTTGAAATCATCATCCCATGGTCAAGTCGAGTATGTTTGGGACGTAAACAAACTGGACCCACGAAGACCATTAATATCAAAACAACCCAGAGACGATATCTGACTCGAAACTTTCAATAAGACTGGAAAACCCCGAGGGAGTCTTTGTGATGTCGTCATAAACTGTGCCCATCCCCATCTAATTTCGTAATTATCCACCACATGAGCGTGGAAATCAAACTCGAACAGCAAAAGAAGAGCATCGCACGCGACAGTATGAGAACAGAGATTTTTCAAATTTTAAAAGGTAAACCTTAAAATTCTTTGTAATGACAATAATAAGAAGGCTATTATTGAGGCGTCACACTCTATTAGAGGGGCTTCACTTGGATATTTGGTGACCAAAAATCTGGTTAAGGGATACCTTTGATCAATAGCAATTTGTCCAAATTACCCTTCAATTAAAATTAAAACAAAAACAGAATAAATACCTAATCTAATCTTCACACTTTCAACCTCTTTTGACTCCTGCTCTTCTTCTTCTTCTCTTTCTCTTCTTCTTCACAGTAAATTTTCACATCAATTCATTTCATCGTCTTCGATTAATCGGCGATCTGAAAAATTGAACCTCGTAGGAAACTGATTGCAGTGAAAGATGAGGAAGAAACAAACTGATTGCAGTGATGGTAATCCCAATCAACCCCCTGACCAACAACTTCATCCTCAACGACCACCGATTGAAGCAACTGAATTTTCGGAAATTGGAACTCCTCAACAACAACCCATAGTGTATGCAAGGTATTAATCGACAAACCCATCTATTCTTACTCGTTTTGTGCTGTTTTTTTTGAATCAAATCGAAGAAAATTAGGGTTTCTGTTTTTTTTTTGAAGCTGTTACGCCTAGGTTCGCCAAGCGTAAGTCTAGTGTTCGAAGAACTTACGCCTAGGTTTAGAGTAATTCAAACCGTAAATTGGTTTTGCATGTAGGTTTACGCCCAGTTAGCGAGACAATTTTTCCAATCGTAACTACTTACGCTTGGTTCTTCAGTAGACAAAACCCAGGCGTAAAAGTTTCTGGATGTTTTGAAGGAATTGCAATTTAGGTTTACGCCTAGGTTGGATGATTGAAGTTTCCAGGCGTATTTAGTGTACGCCTAGGTTGGGTTACATAATTTTCCAGACGTATAGTTTTACGCCTAGGTTGGATGATTGAAGTTTCCAGGCGTATTTATTGTACGCCTAGGTTGGGTTGCATAATTTTCCAGACGTATAGTCTTACGCCTAGGATGGATGATTGAACTTTCCAAGCGTATTGTTTTACGTCTGTGTTCGATTCTATTTTTCTCTAGGATTACCTAGGCGTAATTAAGCCTGAACATTTTTTTTTATTAATAGATTGGCCTGTGTTACTAATTCATCAATACTGATTCTATTTCTTGTAACTTGCAGGAATCGTGACGGAGCAAAGCCTAAAAAGAATAGAGGAAATAACTTAACACCAAAAGATACTCCTACACCTCTCCATGGAGTTCATTGTGGGGTCGATTATAGAGGTTTCCGCAAGGGTGCTAACAAGAAGAAGGATATGATTCAAGGAAGTAGCTCAACATGTCCTGAAATTGAAGATAATGTTTTCCAAAATCTAGAAATTGAAGGGGAACAATTTCAACTACCGGTGATATCGGGAGGTACACTCGTGATTAGAGATACACCAAATCAACAAGAAGAAGAAGAAGTTGTTGTTCAAGGAAAAGGGAAACAAGTTGTTGTTGCTTCACCTGAAGCTACACCTAAACCTCAAGTGAAGGAAAAGAAGCCGAGGAAGATACCTTCACCAAAAGGCAAGCATATTCCTAAAGGCAATGATTTGTTGCGTGCGAAGAAGAATGGTAGACTTTGGGGTGAGGCGCCCGATGAATCTACGGTCTTATTTGGTTATCCATATTCATGGGCTGCTAAGGTTTGCCAAACCAAGGTAAGAATCTCAAAATTTCACTTATTTTGCATGATTTTGTTCAAGTTGATATTATTGGGTATAATTTAGAAATTTAACAAATTTGTTGTTAATACATTCTTTGTAGGATCATAAAATTGCGATAAAGAAACTGAAACATAAAAAGGGTGGTTATTGGTCATTAGGTGAAGAATGTAAAGAGGTTCGTGATCTTGTATTGGATACAGGGCTAGGTAATGGAATTCTCAACCATCAGCATGAGTTTGATTCTATTATTGCTTGTGCCTTTAGAGAGCGATATTGGTTAGAAACCGATACTTTTCATCTTCCATTCGGCGAGATGACAATAACGCCAGATGATGTGAAGCAAATCTTGAACTTAAATGTTGAAGGAAAATCTGTTTCTGAAGGTTTTGACAACAATATGAGTTGGGAAGACCTTTATGTCCTTGTTAAAGACACACTTGGATGGGAGCGAGCTGAGACGGAGAAACAGTTTAAGTGGACTGGTGGAGATAAACCAAATGAAGCAAGAGATGGTCCATCCATACCTGTCAAAAAGATATTGTTGAAGAATCTGAAAGATATGTTTGGAGGAACACAAAAGGCTGTAGAAGAACGTCATGAGGTGATAGATGAAACAAGAGCTCGTCGTACAGCCACCGCATACCTATTGCATTCCCTTGGTACCATATTCTTTCCTAATAACTCGGGTAATCGAGTTAATGTCCACTATTTACAATGGTTAAAAGATTTCCAGGAGACCAAAAAGTATGCTTGGGGCCTTTCGCCACCCTCGCGTTTTTACTTGATAGTTTTCGAAAAGCTTCGAGGGTTGGAGCCATTTGAACTTCTTTGGGAATGTTGGTCTTTTTCAGGTAATTTATATAGTTTCGGTTTTGTTATATTTATCATTTTTTTTATTGGTTTTATGTATATAATTTTTATGGTTATATATAATTTGTTAGGCATGGGTATATGACCACTTTCCGACCATGAGACCTTCTACATCTTGGTCGATGATGAGATTGGTCGTCCTACAGAAAAAGTTTGTATTCACTGGTACCCAAGTAAAGCACAAAGAAGAGAAGATAGTGAATTAAGGTTGAAAATGGATGCTCTCCTTTGTTGAAGATGTAATATTTGATCCTTACATAAATCTAAAGAAAGATAAGTTTGGAGAAGAGATTGATCATCGTGTTTTTTCAAGTTTGGAATCCTACAACGGGCCTTTGTTTCATCCTCATGGGTACGTAATGGCCAATCCACGTCGAGTTCTCCGCCAATATGGTTATGCGCAAGAAAAAGTCACTCAAGAATCTTTCAAATTGTTGGCTAATGCTTCTTCCGTAAAAAGTGCCAATGTCGTGCTCAACTATAGCCCAGTAAGCCAAGTATTGATGTTTGGAACAACCGCGATAATGCACAATACCAAGTCCATATGAAGGAGCTCATTCCTGCTCTAGGCACAAAGGAAGCCGAATAAGATTATTTGGAATGGTATTACCATTTTGGTCATCCTCATGTGATCAATAATGATCCGGAAGTGGCAGTACATATCCAAAAGGCTCAAGAAAAGAAGAAGCGTGAAGCTGAAAAGAGAAGTGTATTTGATGCGGATTGGAAGGCACTATATTTCAACTTGGTAAGTAAAGTTGTTATTTTTCATGACGCCATTTCACATTTCTACAAGTATGTTTCATAACGTTATAATTGTTTGTACTTATATGTTTCATTTTGATATGTAAAATAGAAAAAGAAATGCCTTCACTTGGCACAAACAGTGAAAGATGAGGCCCTCACATGTGCACAAGTAAAGATTTTAAAACAGAAAATCAAATACTTGCCGAATCCAAATAAGAATGCTTCACTTGAGAACTTAGAGAGAGGCACGAAGCGGAGTAGGCATTCGTCGACAGATGTGGGTACTAGTCAACGCCAGCCATCACCTAGTAGTTCTGAATCTACAGAAGAGGATATGCATGCTCGTGGTCAGGGTCAGGGTGGTCGAGGTCGTCGTGCAGGTCCTCGTACTCGAGGTGGTAACAAAAGAGGTCGTGGTCGTACTCGTAATGAGTAGACATTGTAGAAGACTATTTAGTTTCTTTTGGTTGTTTCTTTGATTGTTATGAACAAGTTTCCTTTGGTGTAGAAGACTATTTAGTTTCTTTTGGTTGTTATGAACAAGTTTCCTTTGGTGTAGAAGACTATTTAGTTTCTTTTGGTTGTTATGAACAAGTTTCCTTTGGTGTAGAAGACTATTTAGTTTCTTTTGATTGTTATGAACAAGTTTCCTTTGGTGTAGAAGACTATTTAGTTTCTTTTGGTTGTTATGAACAAGTTTCCTTTGGTGTAGAAGACTATTTAGTTTCTTTTGGTTGTTATGAACAAGTTTCCTTTGGTGTAGAAGACTATTTAGTTTCTTTTGGTTGTTACGAACAAGTTTCCTTTGGTGTAGAAGACTATAAAGTGAAAATGCAAAATCAAAATTAGGAACTCAGGAACTTTTACGTCCAGGTTTGTGGTAGGCGAAACCCAGACGTAAGACTGAACACAACAAGTTTTAGGATTTTGCAGTTTTACGTCTAGGTTTTGGGTTCGGAAAACTCAGACGTCATTCTGATAGTAAGTATTTCTCAGAGTTACGTCTAGGTTCGTGTTCTCTAAAACCTAGGCGTAAATAGCTTTTAAAATGAGTTTGTTGTTTTTTTGTCCCTATTTGGTTTGTTACACATCTTGGTTTTATATATAAGTTGAACATACATGCCCAACCATCTTATTTTTTCTTATTTATACATATTATATTGTCAACAAAATACTTCATTCAAAACTACCAAAATACATATAATATTGTCAACAAAATACTTCATTCAAAACTACCAAAATACATATAATATTGTCAACAAAATACTTCATTCAAAACTACCAAAATACATTTGACCCAATTATCACTTCTAGACAAAATGTTTTATTCCTAGTGAGTCATTCAAAATATTTTCACCACCCTTCACGAACGTTTAGTCATCCTCATCATCGCTCATCAATGCAAATGAGACATTACTCCTTGACATTTGTAATGCCTTCCAAAATTCAAAACTTTCCTCGAATCTATTACACCAAGACTTGGACCATTCGTTACAATCGAATAATGGAGGTAATGGGCATCCTTCACTCATTTGGAGTCCAATTAAATGGTTTCCGTGCACGTAACCAATCACCACTCTTTTTGTTTTATCCGATTCTTCGTCAAATGGTATCCTTGTCGGTGCAAATGTGAAACTCAATGCATTTGAGATATAATGGACAACGCAATTGAATGCATTGGCGAGTAGTTGGCCGTTTATTGGCATGGACATCCAATACTCACTTGTCAAACATTTATTGCCATGTAACCGCTTTTCCCATGCCAAAAACCTTTCGTTTAACACCGTCTCGGACTCGTCTTTTTTGTTGGAATATTTTCAACAACGCTATCCAAGGGGGGGTAACTGTTTCGACCGTTACAAACGTATCCAGAATATTCAAATCTAACAGACGCCATTGATGTCTGATGATGAAGAGACCCATCGTTTCGTGCAGAGAAACCTGTTGGTGAAAAGATGCGAAAACCCCTATAAATGGCTTCTCCCATAACTCGTTGAAAACACATCGAAAAACCTTTTCTGTTTTCTTTCCTTTCTAAAGCATCATCAGAAGTTTTTGTTCACATGTGTTCTTGATTGAATCAAGGGGTACAAACCTTGAATTCAATTTCCGTTGTAGGGCTTTCATTGTATCCTGAAGGCATTATTTCACATACCTGTTGTAATCGCCAATTTATTGGGAGGGTAGAAATAATTGTCTAAAAGAAATCGTATGAGCCTTGAAAGCTTTTGAGTACAACAATTTCTTTGTGTTTATTTCATCCTCTATTTGAACCCATTTTCCAACATTTTTCACATCTCATCATTGGTATGTAATAATCTCGGTGCCCACGTAGTTCCATTAAACATTTTTGCCTTACATAGTCAACTTCTTCACAACCCCAATCTTTCGCGTCTTCAAAGGGTCCAAGTTGATCCACGAAGACGTGGTAACCACAATTCCCATCTCCATCTACCTCATCCGTGGCCTTAATATAATCACGAACAAAGTCGGGGGAAAAAAGAAGATAATTTTCATAAATGATATATAAATTCCGGGAATATCGACCCTTCTCATCTCTAGGGGGTGGTTTGTAAGTTGCGTTTGGAATACGAACCGTCCCATTCCTTTCACTTGACGGAAATATTCCAACCATTGGACTTTTTCCTATACTTCTTGCTAATCGTTTAACACCGTCTCTACCGCCAAGTTTTTTTCTTGTTTTTCCTTGGGAGGGAACTTCGCATGCTTTGGAACCTTTTCTTTTATCTCCCCCATCTTTTGTTCCGCATTGTTTGGAACCTTTTCCTTTAACAACTTCGCTTTTTTCTAGTTGTTTGGAACGAAAGACCGGACCTTTTCCTTTGAAATCAACTTTGCTTGTTGAACTTTCTTGAGAGGGAGGCTCAAGATCTTTTTCTTGTACATTTCGATGACTTGGTTCTCCTTCTTTTTCTTGTACATTTCGATGACTTGGTTCTCCTAAATCCATTTGAACTCTCCTTCGTTTGTTTCTACCTTGAACATCCTCCTCCATCTCATCCTCCGCCTCATAGGATTTTCGCAACAATTCAAATCCCGAAGGATCTCTTTTCTTTGATTCTTCCAACAATTCCCTTGCCGTTTTCCTTACTACACTCCTCTTTTGTTTCGTAGAAGGCCTCCCCTTTCTCTTCCTCTTAGGTGGTTCCTTCATATTGTTCCTATTTTGTGGGAATACGAAGTTACTCAAGTTACTCAACCATATTTGCCTTTGCCCCCGTGTTAATGTATCATATTTCGCGGCTAGCGCTTTTCCGATGTCGGTATCGGCAAATGTTCCTCCAAAATCTTGATCGACTATTGTTTCATGGAATGATAATTGTTGCCAAAAGGGATCAACATCTTGTATTGGAATAAATTTGCCATTGTAATTGGCTATGACATGCCGACATGGGAGGCCCAAACTTGTCATGTTAGGACAAACACACTCTCTTTCGTCATAGTTACCCGACTCAAATTGTATCACTTCTTTTATTATCAAATCAATTGCACGATGCGACAATTTATGATTAATTTCATCAAGCCAAGCATTGTTTTTCCATTTAGTGTGTCTACTAGATCGTTTTTTTTTCAAAATACTCCCTAACTCTATCAAGATCACGGAGGAAATAGGTGTGCATGGCTTGGAATACCGTAACAAATCCACCATCACCACTATGAAGCTTCTTCTTCAACCGGTTGTGAGACGATTCCACCGTACTTGTAGCTTGGTTGCCGAAGTGTCTATATTGGTTTGTGAATGCGGCCACGAACTTCTCTTTGTGCGGATCCAACCAATTGTCCACCAAGTATTTCACCATAGTTGGATAACTTCTCAAACTAGCCAATAACATACGAGATCGTTGTTCATAGTCTTCCACAGTGAGAGAATATGCCATGGCTTCCCAATCCTTTTGGAAACTAGCCCATCTTAGTTCCGCCAACCCGTCATCCTTCTTAAATTTCTCTTTGGCTTCCTTTTGTTGATCAACCGGTAGTTTCTTTATTCTTTCCATTTGACTTTTCTTTGTTGGACGAATGATGGTCTTACATTTAGTCTCAATGTTATTCCATAGGTGGAAGGTGCAAACAAGGTGATGAGCATCCGGGAAAACCCTCTCTATTGCATTCAACAATGCTTGTTCCTTGTCGGTGACAATCACCTTTGGAGTATATCCCTCCACGTAGAATAACTTCACTTGTTGTAGTGCCCACACATAACTCTCTTCAAGCTCATTTTCCAAGAAGCAAAAAGCGATACTAAACGGAGAGTTGGTGGAAGTTTGTCCAACAATGTTCAACACCGGCATCTCATACTTGTTGGTCTTGTACGTGCAATCCATTAAAAGTACTTGATTGGAGCACCGCGCTAATTGTATAAACTCGGGATGAGCCAATATGAGATTCTTTATTTGTTCATCCTCATCTTCATTATGGAAAACCGAATAATTATACTTCTCCCCCAAATGCCTTAATTGTTGCATTTGATTTCTATTTTCCCATTGTTGATTTTTCAATTTTGTTTTGGCGTTGTAGATGGTTGGCAAAGTAGAAACATTCTTTGGGTTGAGGACCTTTATATGACCAAGTATATCTAGGGGTTTCATACGGTTTTCCGTCATGGAACTTACAATGAGTTTTTCTTCATCATTAAGCCGCGCCGCATAAGGATGGGATAACAAAGTATCCGGTATGGGATGGTTATGACGACCGCATACAACTTTCTCCAAATACCAATACCACTCCTCGCTTTTCTTGTTGTGCTTGAATTGAAGCTTGAACGGGCATTTAGTCTTCTTAGTGAAAGTAGTATTCTTCCTATTCGTCTTTGGTTCATATACGGTACCCTTTTTCACATGACTTTTACTCTCTCCACTACACTCGCAAACCATTTGAAAGTGGCGGTCATTTGTTGATCCATTACAAACTATAACACACATAATTAACTTGCCACGTTCTCTAGCCCATTTCTTTGCATCTTCTTTATCTTTCCATCTCTACATGTTCCAAAAACTCAAAGTTAGTAAAAAAAACAAAAACATAGTGAATGAGCAAAATATCTTTCCATTAGTTTCAAAAAGAGAAAAAACACTTACCAAGTCATTCAAATAGTGATGGGATGAATCTTCGGTTAGAATTTCGTTTGCATTAGGTTGAGAAGGCATTGGGCTAGGTGGAAGCACAATCTATCAACCAAAATATCACAATATTAGTCAAAAAAAAAAAAAAAAAAAAAAAAAAACTAGAATTACGTCCTGGTTATAAGGTACACGGACCCAGACGTTTTAGGCATAGGAAAGGTTATGGTTGAAAAATTCATCCTCTAACCTAGACGTTTTTAATTACGGTTGGAAACGATGAAAGTATAACCTAGACGTTTTAACTTACGGTTGGAAATAAAAAATCATAACCAAGACGTAAAACAATTATTAAATACCCATGCAAAAACTATTTACGTTTGGTTTTTGGATGAATTTAACCTAGGCGTAATTCTCAAGTTTTGTCCTATTGGAAACCAGTTACGTTTGGAATTCTTCTAAAGCTGGGCGTAAACAACACTTACGGTTGGGAACGAAGCAAAACCCTCTTCCAAACCAAGACGTAAAACTTAATTACGGTTGGAACGAAGCCCAACCCAACCGTAATTTGATTTGAAAGTCTAAAAATATCAAATTTATTATCGTTCTTAAGCTAGTTTTCAACGAAATTGAACCCATGGGAGATAGTTTAGAGGTGTACCTGTTGATTTTCAACCATTGGTTCTTCACTTTGTTGATTTATTTCTTCAATTGGTTGAGATTCATCATCACTTTGTGTTAAACCCTCTCTACCATCTAACAAATCATCAATCTCTTGGTCTGCAACATGAGCAATGTAAAACTTGTTTTCTCCATCGTACAAAGATTCACCCACCTCGAATTTGTAACTTGTTTCATCCATTTTTGTTGAGTGAATCAAACAATCTAGGTTTTGAAAAAAAAAACTCCAATTTTTTCTTTTTCCTCCTCTCTAGTTTTTTTCCCACATAAACTTTGTCCCAGAATTTATAAATATATATATCAAAATTCATCTTCTTAATTTAATTAGATAATAATTAAATTTAATTAAAATTAACTAAATAAATAAGGGTTGTTTGGTCATTACACAATTATTTGAGATAAGGGATTTTTGAAATTACTTACGGGTGACCCGTTTTTGTCCTATTAGGTGACACCCCTCTAATGGAATGTGACGCCCCAATAATAGCCTTCAATAATAATCGATGCCATATGTGAGATCTGCCAATCAAATGATCCTTCATAGTCTATTGACATTCATAAAACACTAGTACAATGAACTTCAACCTAACATTTACCTTTTCAAGTTATCAACTCCACACATACATAATTCTTTTTGGTTTTGGAATAAGGGCTACTTTGTTAGAACATCATCTAACCAAATCACTAATAAAAGTGAATTAAGGAACCCACACAAGAATCCAACCAGCTCCACTGACTAATGTGAAAATAATATAAACCGATGATAAAGACTCTTTTTCTAAGTGGACTTACTTTGGAATTTGTTCTTGTCTTTAAATTTTTTAAGCACATTATTTAAACTGATTAGCACTAATAATGGGTGATTAGAAAAGTTAAGACAATTGACTTTGTTTTGTACAGCCATCACCACACAGAACAAAAAACTTTTAGAGAGTGCTTTAATTAGCCTGGCATATTTAGGGGCCACTCAAAAGGAATTAGGGGCCAACAATAAAATAAAATAGGGTCACCCAAACCTAAATTAAGTTCACCCCTTATCTTTTTTTTTCGTAATGTCAAAATTGCCCTTCAATAATCTGAAATTAAACATGAATTCGGTAGTTAGTGTACATTTAGTTATTGTTAGCAAAAATTTTTTTTATTTTTTTTTTTTCGAATTTTGGTTCTACCATAATCGGTAGATAAAATTCTATTTCTTAAGAACATCATTTTATCTACCGATTCTGGTTAATGTTCATCATTTCTTAAGAACATCATCCATAATCGGCAGGTAAAATAGATTTTTATGTACCGATTATGGTAGAACCAAAAAATTCAATTTTTCTAAAAATTAAACATAATCGGTAGATAATGAACACAATTACTACCGATTATGGTAGTACCAAAATTCGAAAATTGAAGAATTTTTTTAAAAAACTCGTTTTGGGGCCAGTATATAATTGGAATTTTAATTAACTTAAAATACTACCGAATATGGTAATTCTCATTTGAAAATGCCACTATATAATCGGAAGTTAAGTTCACTTACCTTACTACCGATTATGGTTCCAAAATTTGAAAAATTAAGGGTTTTTTTTCAAAAACTCATTTTGGGGCCAGTATATAATCGGAAGTTTAATTAACTTATAATACTACCGAATATATTTAATTTTCGAATTTTGGTACTACCATAATCGGTAGTAAATTTAACTTCCGAATGTATACTGGCCCCAAAATGAGTTTTTGAAAAAAAAAACCTTAATTTTTCGAATTTTGGAATTATAACAATCGGAAGTAAGGTAATTGAACTTAACTTCCGATTATATAGTGGCATTTTGAAATGAGAATTACCATATTCGGTAGTATTCTAAGTTAATTAAACTTCTGATTATATACTGGCCCCAAAATGAGTTTTTGAACAAAATTCTTCAATTTTCGAATTTTGGTACTACCATAATCGGTATTAAGGTAAGTGAACTTAACTTCCGATTGTATAGTGGCATTTTGAAATGAGAATTACCATATTCGGTAGTATTTTAAGTTAATTAAACTTCCGATTATATACTGGCCCCAAAACGAGTTTTTGAAAAAAATTCTTCAATTTTCGATTTTTGGTACTACCGTAATCGGTAGTAAGGTAAGTGGACTTAACTTCCGATTATATAGTGGCATTTTCAAATGAGAATTACCATATTCGGTAGTATTTTAAGTTAATTAAACTTCCGATTATATACTGGCCCCAAAACGAGTTTTTGAAAAAAATTCTTCAATTTTCGAATTTTGGTACTACCATAATCGGTAGTAAGGTAAGTGAACTTAACTTCCGATTATATAGTGGTATTTTGAAATGAAAATTACCATATTCGGTAGTATTTTAAGTTAATTAAACTTCCAATTATATACTGGCCCCAAAACGAGTTTTTGAAAAAAATTCTTCAATTTTCGATTTTTGGTACTACCATAATCGGTAGTAAGGTAAGTGAACTTAACTTCTGATTATATAGTGGCATTTTCAAATGAGAATTACCATATTCGGTAGTATTTTAAGTTAATTAAACTTCCGATTATATACTGGCCCCAAAACGAGTTTTTGAAAAAAAAATCGTCAATTTTCGAATTTTGGTACTACCATAATCGGTAGTAAATTTTGTTCATTATATATTGATTGTGTTTAATTTTTAGTACAGAAAAATTGAATTTTTTGAATCAAGAATAATCGGTAGATGACAATCATTTTATCCACTGATTCTGGTTGATGTTCATCATTTCTTAAGAAAATGAGTTATGATAGGTAGGTAATATAGATTTTTATCTACCGATTATGTTCCTGCTACTGCAAAAAAAAAAAAAAAAAAAAAAAAAAAAAACTTCAAATAATTCTGCTAACATTAGCTAAATGTATACTAACTACCGAATGTGTAGTTATCAACCGATTATTTGAGGGCAATTTTGCCATTACGAAAATTATTGATAAGGGGTGAACTCAATTTAGGTTTGGGTGACCCTATTTTTTTTTACAAAAAATTGGTCAAAAAGACCAAAATCAACAATTCCTGGGTGAAAAAGACACTTAGGTTTTGATACTGTTTAAATAGCCAAAAGTTAAAAAGATACTGTTTAAATGGACAAAAATTTAAAAATAGGCAGGATGTAACCAGGTTCATCCTGTCCATTTTCAAATATTTTTTTCTTATTTTTATTTTACACAGGATGCATCCAGTTTCATCCTTGCTATTTTTTTTTTTTGGCTATTTCACCCGTACTTTTATTTACTTGTCCATTTGAACCGTGTTTTAAATATTGTTGGACAAATGACCCATTTTCTCTTTGTTTTATTGTTGGCCCCTAATTCCTTTCGAGTGGCCCCTAAAAACACTAGGTTAATTAGTTTCAAGTTTCAACTTTGGAGAGGGAGGGTAATCAGTGGTTTATGTTTCGTGCAAAGCTCGTATTAAAAGCAACGAATCTCAAACGCGCCGTGAAGAGAAGATTATTAACCTAAACCTGATAAAATTTCAGTCATTTAACCGGCTGTAGAATTTGGTAATCCCATCTAGAGCAACCCATCAAATTTTCTCACCCCTAAAATTAGAGCTCGTATACAAGGTGAGTCGGATTTTAAGGATGGGAATGCAAAAAGAAATTCTACACATACTAGGAGTGTACAATGGGCTTTGAGAAAACCTGACGTAATAATAACTGGGCTTAGTGCATGCACACCCAATCTATAGGTGCACAAATACTTTGAGATATTTATACAGGAACTTCTACGGCTCTTTACATTTTACATCCACATGTTTATCAATTTATGATCATTAGGGATAAACGGGTTAAAAAGTATCATCGTAAAAAAACATGATTCAAGCGCCAAGTGATTCAGCGTTTACGACATTGTGGAGGGAGCTATTAGGGAATTAAAAAGGACAATTGTCCCAAAGTCCTAGAAAATACTCCCTCCGGTTTTATAAATAAATTACAAAAAAAAGGACAATTGTCCCAAAGACCATTTCACTTTCGTAGAAAATATATTTCAAGTATTGAGACCACTTTCAATGATTGGCTCTCTTAATTTCCTTAATTTTCTCAAAAACAAAACCAACCTATTGTTTCGAGAAAAGTAATATATTTACTTAATTTGTTTTCAATTAAAAATGAAAAAGTGAATCGGTCATTTTCCCATAATTAGGATAGTACACAAAAATGCGACATATAGTTTGAAAGATATTTAAATTTTTCAACTTGTTTTTTTTCCGTAAAAAAGGTTTCTTCGGTATATATATGAAAATTTGATTTATTATAGATAAGCCCTTATATTTAACATATATTCCTCGTAAACCCAGTGGTGCAGACACCAAAAGTTCACGGAGATCCAACAACTGAATTTTAAATCCATAAGATCTGGCGAACGTAATTGAAATCGGATTCAAAAACTTAAAAACACGACAACACTTTAGTTTTCCTCTGCTTCTATTAAAGAAGGGGGAAATTGCTATCTCGATGGGACTTTTTGAAGCCACCATAACTAGGAAAACGCTTAACAAAATTCAACGGCTTACGACCTTTGTTTTATATGCGGTGCTACATTTTACTATATATATATATATATTTGTCCACCTGATAAAAAATCTTGACTCCTTCACTGCCTTATGGGTAAAGATTAAGACTAGGAAAACTCAGAGCATTATTCGGCTCGATAAAATGTAAATTCAATATACTGTATGGTAATTCAGAATTGAGTGTTATGCCACAATCCCCGAAAGTATAGTAATCTATACTTAAGATATGTATGCAGTGAGTTGTAAAACATATATTTATATATAACGTTTCTTCGCCAATTTGATCAAATTCAATGATCAAGTCTCTCATACAAAAACTATAATCACAAACTTCATTTTTCTCGTTTATTTGAAAGATGTGAGAAAGATAGAATGTAATAGTCGTGCATTGGTTATTAACCTCTTGTTTGAAGGACGATGTCGTTGTTTGTTCTTTAATCTACTCGCCTTTAATTCTTCAAGAGCTACTAATGCATCATCTCTACTCTTTTGTATCCTAAGTCTAACCTATACGAAGTTGACTTAAGTAAACAATTCAAGCAGTGAATTGTGACATCTAAAACTGAAAACCAGACTATGTATACCAACACTTGTTTGCGTCAACCGAGCAATGCTCTAACAACTGCACCATGTATTCATGTCCAAGCTTGGCCTATTGGATCATATTACTTTACATGTAAATTAAACGTACTTCTTAGCGGCTTTGACTTATAGAATTCATGTACCATGAATATCCGTTCTTGAGATAGCCGATTGGCTTCTAAATTTAATCTATTTTATGGTAGAACTCCGTGTTTTGGTCCATCGAGCTTTATTTACAAAATATTGCAAAACAAAACTAAACCAACAGAGAACTAATAAATATAAATTTATATATAAACGTAAATATTGATAACGGGAGGTTACCAAGTACAACACCAACTTTCGTTTTAACCTAAAAGACAATTCCTTGTATGATATTTACTCAAAGATAAAAAAAGAAAAAAAAAGATCCTTGGATAATCATTTAAGATTCTTGAATCACAAGGATGATTAACATCCAACATGCTTGTACTTCAATTATAATTAAACAATCTATATAATGCGGAAAATTGTAATTGCAGGAAAAAAAACCCGAGACATTGTCCAGTTTAAACACATATTGTATTAAGCCGCTACAAGCACTAGCATACTATTAGACCTTGGACTGGAACGTATTTGAGACAGAATAAAACCCGCCAAGCTACTCTGGTGGAGTTGCGCCCCTATGTATCTTATACCTCCCAAGAGATTAGAACTTGATTATCCTAGTTAACATCCTTTACTGTCATGGGAATTGATCCACAGTTCTTCGCGAAAACTAGCATTACCTTGCCTCCAACATGACGCTTATTTGACTACTTTTAGATGTACAATCAAGATGACATATGTATTTCACAAACTTAGAATGACCTAAGTTAAGTATTAGAGTTTTTACCCTTCAAATATTATAAAGATACCTAATCAATATATCTCACATGAATATCAATCTTAGAATTAGAATTGGATGAATTTTGTGGAGTCTTCAAATTTGGATTTTAATATATAAGTGCTACATGCAATTAAGATTCAAGTTTTATCAATATTGTATTTGATCAATAATTTTTGAGTGACACTACAACAAAATAGAAGTACTTTGAAAATGACAAGAATTATATAACATATCAAATCAAGTTTCAGGTTCCGGAAACTATCAAGATGATAGTTGTAATTTTGCTTCACGAATCCCCAGGTGAAGTCTTTGAAATCTCAGCCTTTGTTCTCGAAGAACCTTCGGTGATGGATAACCTCAACATTAAGGTTCGCGAACCTAGTAAACAAATGTCCATGAAAATTATATTCTTCTTAGGTTCGTGATCTCAATATTTAGGTTTGTGAACCAAAATTTCTTGGAGTATAATTTCCCTAAATTCGCGAACTCAAAAAGTGGGCTCACGAACCTTTGTGAGAAGAAAATATTTAGGAACTAGGTTCGCAAAATCAAAATAGTAGGTTTACGAACCTAAGTTTTACCAACTCATATAACAAGTGCGACTTTGTGCACCCCCACTAAACCAGGGGTGCACGTTCCTCCCGTCAAGATTGGTTGTAAGCTTAACCCTGGTTATTATCTTGTTTATGATTTTTTATGATTTTTTAAATTAAAAATTGGAAGTATAATCCTGCTTCTCTCCTCTCTCTATTTTAATCTAAACTGATGTATTTAATCTGTCTTCTTCATCAGAAGCTTGCATCATTTCTCCAATCACAAATCCTAGAAGAGTGATCAGAAGGGGTAGATTAAGAACGTCATTTCTCCAATCACAAATCTTAGAAGAGTGATCGGAAGGGGTAGATTAAGAACTAAGAAGTGTATCTAACAATTGAACCACGGGAACATAGATATGGAAGGAACCAGATCCTTCGCAAAGGATGTGAGTAATAGGTCATGGCTTACTAGTAATACATCTAACTATCAAATATAACCTCAGATAAAGGAGAGTATGGTTTTGAAGAAATCATCTTTTGTTGATAATTGTTTTAACAGAAATGAATCGACCGAGAAGAAGATCGATACATGTGTAGCAAAAGAAGAAAACCGAAAAGAACAATGATAAATGTGCTTAGATTGTACTTGGTGGCACAAAAATACCAAACCAGATCTAGTATTTCATCTCAACTCATTTATCCTTTAATGGAGTTTTTAACAGAGAAAAGTGTTAGAAGGGAAAATATAAAACTTGAATTTCTGTACACCAAATTTTGTTTCTCCTGTGTTTACGATTTACAATGCGAGTATTAATTCTTAATTTTTGAAGTGTAAAGAAAATAGCTAACTAGAGTTAAATATAAGACCTATAAACAAGGGAGGAATGTGCACCCCTAGTTAATGGTGGTGCACAAAGTTAGCCAATGGATGCTAGTCCTTGACGAGTTCATTATTTGCAAAGCATACATTATTTAAGTACTTGACTTTTCTACGATAGATTAATATAAGGGAAAAGATAGATACATATAAGGGAAAAGAGTTCGAAAAGGAAAATCAACTTTCTTTACTAATTAACCTTCAATGAAGTTCTCTAAATGTTGTCTTTTCGTATGATTTTCAATCTTCAGTCTTTAAGGGTAACTTGAATAAATCCTAAAAATTTACTATCTAATCTAGTCCGAAGCCAACTTTAGTAGACTATAAATCAAAAATAATTTTGGTAAATAAAATATGACAAAAAAAAAACTTGACATACCAACGCCTATGGGTTCAACCAAGCATTTTCCCTAACAAATGCGTCGTGTGACAGATACAATTTTGTGTCTAATTTGTTCTCAATTCTCTATATTGTGTGAAAAGACTAGCTAAAAGCGTTAAAGGCCGGAGAAATTGATAAAGGTACACAAAAAATTTACTAAGGGAACCCATAGTGCCAATGAAATCTCACTTAAGATAGGGGAACCCCTTCTTCTTCACCTTTGAAACATAATTTTGGCGGGAATAATATTTTTCACATGCGAAATATTCTGGCTTGGATTTGGACGAGATTTTCTAGTAGTTTTTCAAGGAATTTGATTGGTGATTCGAAAAAGATTAGGTTTTCATGATATTTTTTTTTAAATAGAGTAAAGAGAAAGTTTTGGAATTTCTGTTGATTATTTGGAAGATACATGAGACCTGAGATAACATAAACTATACCGCGGTTTGATTTTATAAAGTCTTGAGAATTTTGACAACTCAGAACACGCGTAGAGAATCTAAGAAGATATTTTTTTTGTAACTTCAAAAGGGAAGAATAAAAAAGATTTGGAAGAATATTTACCCTAGATTTGGGTATGTGGTGTATATAGAGGGAGTAGTCGAGTCACGGAGGAGACAAACAGTGCCGGATAGCTTGCAAAGAGTTTTTTGCATCTGCATGAAGAAGAAGACAACGACAAAAAACGGTACCAGAAGAAAATCGCAGAGAAACCGTGGTGTAGTAGAAGACCGTCGTTTCTATAATGTCTTATATCTCTGTAACAGTGGATTCTGCAACGCTTATAAACGTTGTAGTTCCGCTGATTTATTCTTTTTTTGTTTTTTTCTTCTTTTAAAGCACTACTGAGATATGTTTCTATCTTTTCAGAATGTTGTGAACATGATGAGACAAACCCAATCACTAGAAATAATGGAAGAAACCATAATTAACAATTGATTGGTATCTATATTTGATTCTTTATGACTTTTCACATTGCTATTAATTGACTTATGATTTTCATTAATTATTTGTGATTTTATTTGATGGTATATGCTTAGACTTAAGAGCTTTTGATACGTTATGCTTATGATTTACAATAGAAATCTATTGTTGGAAAAGAAACAAAGTCAATAAAAGAGCTAGAATTCTTAAGAATCAGTGTACGCACTAATTGAATATGATTGATGGTGGAATCCTGAGTTTCAGTTTCTCTCAATATTGTTATAATCTTTTAATTGATATGATTGATGGTGGAATCCTGAGTTTCAGTTTAAATCAGAGCTTAAGTATAAAGCGAGTCTTTTTAAGTCTGGGTGAACGTACTTTATATACCATTTTTACTAGTATGACCCTGACTCCGACCCATATTGAGGAACATACAATCTTGGTCGGAGAAACCATCCTAATATTTTTGTTAGAGCGCTGCTCGGTCGAGATTGCAAGCGTTGCTATCTCAAGCTTGTTTGTCAAGTTTAGTTGTCAAAACTATAAGTCTTGATTTCTAGTATACTTATAGCTATGTCTCGGATTAGGATATAATGTGTAGTTGAGCTTTAGACTTCACGGCGTTCATCGATTGAAGACGAAGAACTACTAAGGGGAGCTTGTGGAACTTCATCAACAAAAGGTATGTGGAGACTTCAACTCATCTATCACTCAAAAGTCTATTTCTATTCTATCTCCTATTGAGACAAAAGTCGTATAACTATATTGACTTTAATTTATACACATTTGATATTTCGAGCTGAGTTTAACTCGCTTACATATTTTTCGAGATATGTGTTGGTAAGCTTTCGCTTTAACCAAGTTCATCTTTTATTCTTGACGAAAGTCAAAAGATGATCATGTGAAAATCGTCTGGTAAAATCTTATATGATTTGTGTGAGACAGTCATTTGATGTAGACTCGGAATATTTCGTATTGATTATTTGAACACTTGAAAATTGCTTTGAAGTTAATAGTTTGTGTGAGACAGATATTCCCGTCTTCTAAGAATGTTTCAATAATTGAAATGGGAGTTTAGAACAATTAACCATGATTGGATATTATTGCACAGTATGCTTACTTGTATGGTAATTGTTGCAAGTGTATTCCAAGTCTGAGAACTTGGTATGCATACCCGTATGCGTACTGGTTAAACAGTTGAAGTCCGGGAACTATAGTATGCATACCCGTATGCGTACTGATTTCAACTGAGTTCGGTCGTGAATGATAGTATGCGTACACATTTGCATACTGGCGAACACAGACCAAGTCCGGCTACTTAGGTATGCGTACACGTTTGCATACTTGAGTGGGTTAAGTTCTAAAATCGGTTATTCATGAACAAATACATCTATAAAATAAGGAATGCAATCTTTTGCAAACCGTGTCTATAATGTTCATGAATTGATTTGAGTGAATCAAATCCGATTTTGCTTCAGTTGTGTCTTGTATGCTTCTATGAGAATATAAACAATTGAACAACTCTATAACTAGTTTCATTTGAGTCATTTGAACTAGTTGTGTTTAAGATGAACAAGGTTGATATGAATGTGTTCATATGGCTAACTTCGGTTAACTATTGTTGAGCCAACTAAGTGTACACGTTTAGGTACGGTTACCCATATCTAAATGAAGGCACATTTCATTTGTGTGTAACAAGCTAAGTCAATCTAACGGTTGAAAGATATTAGTTTGAATTTAATCAGGTTTTCATCTAACGGTGAATATTGAATGCTTTGTTACCAAGGTAACATTGATTGCAAACCCTGATTTGAAGACTATATAAGGGAGAACTCTAGCAACTGAGAAACCTAATCCCCACACCTCCTGTGTGATACTAGTTGCGACTAGAGTCGATTCTCCTTTAACCTAGGTTTTTCTAAAACCATTATAAGTTAACGACTTAAAGACTTCATTGGGATTGTGAAGCCAGACCCAACTATTTTCTATGTAGTTGTGTGTTCTGATCTTACTTTGTTCTATCGTATTGAGTACTATCTTCTCTAAGATTTGCTCGAGATTTAATCTACGATAGGTAAGATAAAAAGCAGTCACAAACATCTTCGTCTCATCGTTTGTGATTCCACAATATCTTGTTCCGCTACCATACGGTTAAGATCATTGTGAGGTGATTGATATTATTAGGATGTTCTTTGGGAATATAAGTCCGGTGTATCAATTAGTTCATGTTTACCTTGATTTATCAAAAGACGGAACAAAAACTCGTAGGTATTTCTATGGGAGATAGATTTATCTATTCAGTAGACTTTTATGTGTGAGACAAATTTGTTTATCAAGTCTTCGACTTTAGGTCGTAGCAACTCTTAGTTGTGGGTGAGATCAGCTAAGGGAATCAAGTGCGTAGAGTCCTGCTGGGATTTAGAGGCGTAAGGAATGCGACTATACCTTAATCAGTGTGATATTGGTTAGGGCTCAACTACATTCCAGTCTGAAGTTAACTTGTAGTAGGCTAGAGTCTGTAGCGGCTTAATACAATGTGGTGTTCAAATCTGGACTAGGTCCCTGGGTTTTTCTGCATTTGCGGTTTCCTCGTTAACAAAACTTCTAGTGTCCGTGTTATTTCTTTTCCGCATTATATTTTCTATATAATTGAAATATCATAGGTTACGCGTAGTTCAATCAATTAGATAATCCAACCTTTGGTTGTTGATATAAATTGATTGACACTTGAACATTGGTCTTTGGTACCGTTCAAGTTGTTTCTTATAATAATCAGGCTCGCGGATTCTATGTGTTTGATTTGCTCATTACATTGAGAAACAGAGATACAACTCTTGGATATATTTCCATTGATTGAGTCTGACTTTCTAGTTGATTCTCTTGGAATTATATTGGAGTTTGCCCATACAGATTACTAAAACGAAATATTGGGTGTGGTTGTTAGACCCCGCCTTTTCACTTTTCATGGTCTAAGGGTCAGACTAGTAATCTTCAAGTTCCTTTAGGATTTAGTTATCCAAAAATCCGTCAGAACTAACATACCCTCAAAACCCTGTAGAGAAGGAGATGACAGCTTAGAAGAATCTCTTGCCATATTAGCTGAGAACACTAAAAAAATTCATCAATCGTTTAACAAACTTTACAAGCTAATAGTATGATTATACATGCTAACATTCAGGTTATTTCCAATTTACAGACCCAGGTTAGTCAGATAAATGAGTCTTTGCGACAAAAGGCGAGTTCTCTAGTCAACCACTACCCAATCTGTTAGAGCACTGCTCGGTCGAACTCGCAAGCGTTTCTATCTCAAGCTTTTTTGTCAAGTTTAGTTGCCAAAACTATAAGTCTTGATTTCTAGTCTACTTATAGCTAAGTCTCGGACTAGGATAGTAAGTGTAGTTGAGCTCTAGACTCCATGACGTTCATCATATGAAGACGAAGATCTACTCAAGGAACTTGTGGAACTTCATCGACAAAAAGGTATGTGGATACTTGAACTTATCTATCACTCAAAAGTCTATCTACTCTATATCCTATCTTGAGACAAAAGTCGCATTGCTATATAAACTTCGATTATACACATTTGCTATTTCGAGCCGAGTTTATCTCGCTTATCTATTTCTCGAAATATGTGTTGGTAAGCTTTCACTTTGGCCAAGTTCATCTTTAATCGTGACGAAAGTCATGTTGATTATTTCAATAACTTGAAAATCGCTTTGATGAAAAATAATTTGTGAATAACAATTATATAACATCTTCTAAGAAAGTTTCAATGATTGAAATGAGAGTTTAGAACATGTAACCATCTTTGGATATAAACATAGTGTGTTCTCACATTTGTGTAAAAGTCCAAAATCGGGAACCCAAAGTATGCGTACCCGTACCCGTACTAGCGGTTGATGGAAATCCGGATGAGTATGCGTACATGTACGCGTACTTGCAGAAAGTTCACGTCAGTGAGTTTCTGCTGGAGTTTGAAAGTGAAAAACAAACTCAATCCGGTTACTTAAGTACGTGTACCCATTTGCATATTTAGGTAGGTTACTTTCTAAAATCGGTTTGTTCATGAACTAAAACATTTATATCAAAAGACGGATCAAAACTTGTATGTATTTATGTGGAAGACAGATTTATCTATTCCTATAGACTTTTCTGTGTGAGACAAATTTGTTTATCAAGTCTTCGACTTTGGGTCGTAGCAACTCTTAGTTGTGGGTGAGATCAGCTAAGGAAACCAAGTGTGTAGTATCATGCTGGGATCAGAGACGTAAGGAACGCAACTGTACCTTGAATCAGTGTGAGATTGATTAGGGTTCAACTACAGTCCAAACCGAAGTTAGTGTGTAGTAGGCTAGTGTCTGTAGCGGCTTAATACAATATGGTGTTCAATCTGGACTAGGTCCTGGGGTTTTTCTGCATTTGCGGTTTCCTCATTAAAAAAACTTCTGGTGTCTGTGTTATTTCTTTTCCGCATTATATTTTGTTATATAATTGAAATATCACAGGTTGTGCGTTGAATCGATCAATTGGTAAATCCAACCTTTGGTTGTTGATTGAAATTGATTGATACTTGAACATTGGTCTTTGGTACCGTTCAAGTTATCTCTCTTATATTCAATCGGGCTTGCAAATTATTATTTGTTTGATTGCGGATTGAATTGATAGATTGAGATATAACTCTTTGATACATTTTTTATTAAGATTGAGTCTAACTGTCTAGTTGATTCTCTTGAAAGTATATTGGAGTTAGTCCATACAGATTGTTAAGCGAAATATTGGGTGTGGTTGTTGTACCCCCGCTTTTTCAATTGGTATCAGAGCAGGCAAACACGTTTAAAGACCTCACAAGTCTGTGTTTGTAGCGATCTGACTCTATGGACAAAAATTCTATCTCCATAAATATACAACCAGTCTTCGATGGCTCAAACTACTTGTGGTGGAAAATTGCTATGCGTGCTTTTCTTCAAGCTCGTGATTTTCAAACATGGGTACGTGTTGTTAATGACTATGATCCTCCGGTTAATACAAAAGGAGATGTATCTATACCTAAGGATATTGGTAGATATAGTCCATCAGAAATCCTTGCTGCAAAGCAAAATTCTGACGGCTTAAATGCTATCATACATGCCATTACCCCAGATCTTCAGAATCATGTGACTACTTTCACAAAGTCTAAAGAAGCCTGGGATATCTTAGAAACCGTATTTGAAGGGAATACCTGTGAAAAGGAAGCTAGGCTTCAAAACCTAAATTTTGTTTGGGAAAACCTTCGTATGGCAGATGAAGATTCATTTGATGAGTTTAATCACAAAGTTTCTGAAATTGTTAATGCTTCTTTTGCATTGGGTAAGACTATTCCTGAAAAGGACATTGTGATGAAGATTCTCAGATCTCTGCCATCAAGATACGATTCTAAGAAGCATGCCATCGTTGAAGGAAATAATCTCGCAACTCTTTCCAGAAATACTCTGGTTGGGAAGTTAAAGATCTTTGATCATGAGCATACATCCAAATCCGGAAAGGATGTTGCTTTCAAAGCACAAAAGAACACTAAATTACTTGAAAAAAGTAAAAGTGTTTGCATCTCTGAAGATGATCTTTCTGAGGCTGATTCATCAGATGAAGATCTTGACAAGTCAGTCTTGTTGATCACGAGACAGTTTAGGGACCTTCTTTTGAAGAGAAGTAAACAATTCTCCAGAGATAAACCCAGGTCATCAGATAAACCCCAAAATCGTGTTCCTCCTAAAAACAGGGATAATGATGAAACTGATGACGAGGATATGCCTCAGTGCTTTAAGTATAAAGGTTTTGGCCATTTTGCAAATGAGTGTCCAAATCGTAAAAAATACACTGAGAACAAAGGTCTTGCTACAACTCTTGATGAAATGTCTGAAAACTATGATTCTAATGAAGACGAAAAGTTAAGTGTTGCACTTCTTTGTAAAAAATATTGATTTTGATAATTGTAGCATTACATACATCAATCTTGATATTATTTCAGAAGAAATCTCAACCGATCTGGAAGAAAAAAATTGATCTACATGTTTCTACTGGAAACTCTTTTTCTGATTTTTCAGGTTCCACTATGTGTCTAGCCGCGTACACATCTCGGGCGTCTGAATCATTTACCAGGTGGACATGTCCTTATTGTTCTCTCAGAGCTCATGAGCTATCAAAATGTTTCAAGTACAAACATAAGATAAGATATGTCAACAAACTTCAACGAAGAGCGAATCGATTAGCAAACAAGCTAAAACTTGTTCAAAAATCATCAGAGGTATGTAATCGCTTCTCTTCTTCAAAGAAGTTAGTTTCTAAAGAAAATACTAGATCATTAGAAAGAAATTTATGGTCTAAACACTATGAGAAACAAGGTTCTATGAATTTTGTTCGAAAAGTATATGGTGGACAGATTATTATTCACCCCAGCACAACTTAAATTGTGTTGGTTAGTGCATTTTGTCTCATGTGCCTGATCAAAAGAGACAAGATTTTGCACACCTTGGGCTTTAGGTAAAGAAAAGTCTTCTAGATTGTTTTGATTTTCTTTTTTTTCCATGTTTTTACTCTGTGAGCATTGTAAAGTCTGGAATTCGTGCCCCTTTACATATCTTATTGATATTGGAAAAGACTTCCCTGTTTAATCAATAAAAGAGGTTTATTCTCTACAATTCTACCATTGTTAGGGTTGTGAGTTGTGCGTACACGAACCAGTGTGTTTAAAGGTTTCGTAACCCTACATTCCTTTTTCCTTCTCTGAATCCTTTTTTTTATCTTAAGACTGCTTGTTGAGTTTAAGTTGTGATTTCCTCTCACAAACCCGTACGCTTATGGATACTCCAAGCATCATGTCTTCTGATGGAAAAGATGTTAATATGATTGTTAAGCCATCAATCATGAAGGAAAAAGATAAATCTCCTATACCTTCAACTTTGAAAGGAAAAAGGAGGAATGTGAGAAAACCAAGAGTTGTTCCTTCAAATTCTCAGAAATTTTCTGGTGTTCTTGAAGAGTTGAAGGAAACAAGGAAGGAGATTCAGCAAATAAAGGATATCTTTATGAGAACTCTTGAAATTCAGAAGGCCCTGGTTCGACATCATCAGCTTAGAAGGTTTGTTGGAATTGACTCCTTTATTCATGAACCGTACGTTCCAATGGCTGTTGACGATAAGGAGTTCGGGGACGATAAAGAATTTTTCAGAGGTCTCAATGTCTAGGAAACTTCTTATGAGAATTTTTTCTTATGTTTTACGAAGGATAACTAGGGTTTGGAATAGCCACTATTGTGAGTACACATATCTATTTCCAACGATTTCCATCTTGCAATGTTTTTAGATTTATTTATTTAAATTCTAAAGTTTATTTGGAAGATGATTTTGCAGTATTAATCTTTATGGTTTTATATATTGCAACTTTTTATGGGATATGTGTGTTTGCGTCCGTGAACTATGATTGTCCCATACGTGTTCAAAAGTTAAGTCTATCATATGTCGGTATGAAAGTATTGATAAAAGATAGAATGAACTTTTGACAAACAAAAGTTAAGCCTTTTATGTCATTATGCAAATATTGATGGAAGAAATGATGAGCTTTAGTTTACAAAGATTAAAGTCTATTATATGTCATTGTGCAAATAGTGATGAGTAATAGAATGAATCTTTGTTTATTCCGCAGTATTGATCTTCCCTGATCCATATCTTTATGTAAATATGTGCGGCTCCGTAAGTTCTCTTGTGTGAGCATTTCCGATTGAATTAATCATGGGTTCTCTTGTGGTTAATTTAATTGAGATTTTTGGATACAAATTCATATTCTTATGTGATTTGTTAATGTCCAAAGAAATCCTTCTTTTCTTGTGAAAGTAAGGTCGCTCTTGTTGTTCTTTCGGGAATGACATTTTATGGGGGAGAGTTCTTAATTGAACTTGTGCTTAATTGCCAAATCTTTGTGGGGAGTGCGGCTGTGGAATATTATAGGGGTTATCTTGTATCTTTATAAACTCCTTGATGAATGCATTTAGCTTCGACTATATGATTGCATCTAAAAAGTTGATATGTGCTTTCTTTTGGTCATGAAATGTCTCTACGGAAATTTCATTAGGATCCCACTAGTTTTCGTACCTTTGCCAATTTTATTGACAAAAAGGGGGAGAATTAATGTGTAGTTCACACTATAAATACATAAGGTTTTCGGATCATTATGTAAGAGGGGGTGGTTTCCATGTGAGATGGAGTATTGACTAGGGGGGGGGGGGGGTGATACATATCATCATAGTATTGTTGTCGAAGTTGTGATACAATTGAACTTTGATGGTGTGTAATAATACTATGACACTGTGTAACAATGATTGAGAGCTTTTGTTTTCTCATTGTTATGGCTACGTATTTTCAACAACGATGATGTTAAACTTACAACCTTTGGAATCATTGGAGTACTTGGAAGTGACGAAGATTTCGAGTAATATTGAAGAACCAAGGAGATCATGCATGTGGAAGAGAAGCTGCAAAGTTTATTTATTTTGTATTCCATATGTATTGATAGTTTTGTCACTAAAATTGACAAAGGGGGAGATTGTTAGAGCATTGCTTGGTCGAACTCGCAAGTGTTGCTATCTCAAGCTTGTTTGTCAAGTTTAGTTGCCAAAGCTATAAGTCTTAATTTCTAGTCTACTTTTAGCTAAGTCTTGGACTAGGATAGTAAGTGTAGTTGAGCTCTAGACTCCACGACGTTCATCATATGAAGACGATGAACTACTCAAGGAACTTGTGGAACTTCATCGACAAAAAGGTATGTGTAGACTTGAACTTATCTATCAATCAAAAGTCTATCTATTATATCTCATATCTTGAGACAAGTCATGAGCGGTTATACTAATCACACATATTGGTAGTTCAAAAGATATGCAATGAATAACAATACCAATAATGCCTGGCGATTTCCTTTTCGATTCACAAAACAAGTTCATGAATTTACTTCCTTAAAACAAATGTAAAACATTGTTTCCTAGGATGAAATCTTCACCTTATACCCATACATAATCACAATAGCATTCAAACGATTATGTCGATGTCTTATCTACAAAGTTTAATGGTTAAGCAATAAATCTCGTATTGTATTCCTTAATACTATGTCTAACTAGAGTATATCATTCATGCTTCGCAATTTTGTTTTCAATATGCACGACTTGAAAGATACGTTAGGGAATGAAACAGTTCAAGTCAAATATCATTAACCTCAAGTGGAAGGATGATGTTGTCGTTGTAGCTCCTTGCTTCTTCACTTCTTCAAGTCTTCGCAATACTTGTAATGTCTCATATCCTAATACTTTCAAGCTAACCTATACAAAGTTGACTCTAGTACATAATCAAGTGACTCTTAAAATGAGTTTGGCTCACTAAAATATGACAACCAAACTTGACATACCAACGCTTGGTGGGTTCAACCGAGTTATGCTCTAACAATCTCCCCGTTTGTCAATTTTAGTGACAAAACTCTTATATCATATGGATAAACAAATTACAAGAATTCATTACACATACGCTTGATTCCCGAATTCAACAGCACAATAACATGTATACATTCAATCCATAAATGCCGTTGTTGACATAATAATAACAAATCTAATACTCCTCCTAAAGGTAAGATAGGTAGATTTTATCAATCAGCACGTCTTTGTTATTCCATTGTAGTCCATATATCTACAAGTATCATATGATATGTTACTCTCCCTTAATTTATGCTTTTACTCTTTCGTTAGATAAACGTTTAGGCACCATTGTCCTTTCCCTTAGTGATACCAATCAATATAAATCAATACCAGCATCACTTGTTTACTCCATATATTTCTCCCCCTTTTTGTCACAAAATGACAAACAAACGAAAAAATAAATGACAAACCGAAAGGATCTTACAAATCTCAAAATAGACTTGCAACCTATAGAGTTAAGCACGAGGGTTCCACACACCATTTTTGATAACCAATATCAAAACCGAAACTACAAAGTAATTATGTTTTGATATGTTATCAAGGAAATAATTGCCCGAAGCAATTTTCCCTAATAGTTTAGCAAACCAAAAATTAACTAAGCACTTTAGTTCCTTTGCTAAACCGATTGTACAAATACAATCGCTTGTTCGATAAGACCAAAATAAAGATAACTCTATTTTTCTCATCAGGTTCTAGTTATCCATAAAACTTAGACCTTTAAATTTTAAACAAGACAAGTACTAGGTTAGTTAACTAGCATTTCTTGTTAAGGCATTCGATTAGACTTGAATAACCGAAACCTCCACTTTGATAAGTCTAATTAAGATCAAAATTAACTTAGTTTCTCTTATCCGGAATCGAACTGGACTAAACAATTCATCCCGTAAAACTTTTTTTCGTTAAGCCATAAACAATTCATACAAACCAAAATAAATCAACTTGCATTATTATTCACCTCAACCGGAATCAATTGAAACAACATAGACATTAAAGCACCGCAATTGCACCGAAATTTTGTAAGCCTAAACAATTGATATTACACAATAAAGTAAGATAACAATAGTTTTTCTTAACACAATTGAATCACACACACATCCATACACACATAATGGAATAAAACATCAATTGTACCGAAATTTTGTTAAGCAAAAGCAATAAATATATGAAATAAAATCAGGCTTTTCTTAAACAGGAAAACGATTAACTAACAAATTCGTTACCTCAAATTTCGCATCCTCTTCTCCAATATGTTTGCATCTTCTTCCAGGGAGAATTGATATTGCAATATCATTATGTTGTCATCCTTATGCAAAACAAAAGAATAACAACAACCAACCTTTACCAGAGAAAGGTTGAAAACCGGTTTTTAACTATTGCAAGCAAAAGTTGAAAACCCCGAAACACATATGCTTTTATGCTAAACCAAAACCGATTCAACATATTGTGAGTTTTTCACATATTGTTTCTATCAGAACCCCTCATGATCCTTTGATAAAGCCTACCAACATGGGTTAGAACTTAATCCTGCTAAATCAAAAAGTCACCCAAACCATAAGGGTTCACAACATTATGAGATCGAATATCAAGGTAGTAAAACCGAAATCAAACATCCCATAAACATACATAGCAATAATAAAGCATTCAAGCACAGGCTATGTAAATCAAAAACTATCACAAGAAAAATTATAAATCAAATAATTTTATTCATAATAATAGTTTTATTCATAATAGACCTAATACAATCATTGAAAGGAATCAAAAATTGATGTCTATTTTTTCTGTTCTCAGTTCTTGTGAAGATTGCTTTCGAAAAATGGATTCAAATTCTTCTGAGCACTTCCTTTTTCAGTAGATAATTTGTTCATCTCAAGCAGTTGAGAATGAAGATTAGCTAGTACTTATTTTGAATCCTTTATCATCAGCTCATGATATCTAATGCAACCTTTAACAGTAAGAATCTGTTTCCTTAGAGAATCTTGAGAGTTATCATGAAGAGAGACATCACGAGTTTCAGTCATAACTGATGCAGAGAGTGCTAAATCATCAAGAGATGACCCTTCTTTTACCGATTTCTCCATTGAAATAAGATAGTCTTCTTTCGGACATAAAGAAGATATATAAGATGGGATAAAATCAAGGAATAATTTGGTTTATGGAAACCGAAACTATTTTTCCCAAAAATAAAAGATATCCATTATTTTTCACTAAAGAAACAAACATGAACAACTTGCCCAGATTTATGGTTTCTCACAATCAGAATTTTGGGCAACAAGTGAGGATGCATATTTCAACACAATCAGTGTTTGTTGAGGTGAGAATTATTCTCATCGTAGTTAACAAAGACATCCTTAGGATGGCTTATAAACACAATAGACTGTGTTTCCTTTTGTTCTTTCTTTCTCTTGTAATCGCAAGAGTTTGCAATTTCCTTTTTACATCTCATAAACTTACCAGTCTTCTTTATTCCCTCGCAAAGTGCTTTGATAAGTTTATTTCCAAAGAAGATTGAAGTGTGATTATTTCTTTCACATGAAGAACTTATCAAGTTATCATAAAAACTAGTTCATGATTCTTTTGGTTTTTCACCCAAATTTTTTTGTTCAGATTTTACCATACTGGTTTTATCTGAAAGGAATTTCAAAAGGTTTTCAAGTACCAGGCTTAACCTTTTATTTTCCTTAATTTCCAACTCACGTTTTGCTAGGAGTTGATTAGACTCACAGAATTCATCATTGTTAGAGTTGGCCATAAGTGAATTACACTCAGATATTTCTTCCATGGATTCTTCCTCCGGAATATCATCAAGAGTGGAGACATACGCCTTGTTGTACTTCTGAGTTCTTCTGCTGGGACAATGTTTTGCCATATGTCCGAATCTGCGGCACTTGAAGCATTGTACTTCATCATTACCCTTTTTATGGCAAAACATTAATGTATCAGAAACACGTTTATCAATAGATAAAAGGTCCTTAATTCTTTGCACTAGGAGCACAATAGTTGAGTCAATCTCTTTTTCAACAGGTACCTTGTCCTCTTGGCAACGTTTCTCAGTTTGATTCTTCAACAGAATTTCTCTATCAAAGATCTTTAACTTTCCTACAAGAGAGCTTCGGGAAAGTATAGAAAGATCATTTCCTACTAATATGACATGTTTCTTAAACTCGTATCTGGATGGTAACGATCCGAGAATTTTGCATACTATTTCCTTTTCAGATATAACCTTTCCAAGAAAGAAAAATGCATTGACAATCTCAGGAAGTTTAGAGTTAAACTCCTCGAAAGTATCGTTATCATCCATTTTAAGATGCTCCCATTCAGATGAAATGGAAAGAAGTCTAGCTTATTTTTCAGATTCATCTCCATCGAATACATTCTCAAGAATACCCCATGCTTCATTAGAAGTTCTACAAGTCAGCACATGATGTAGAAGATCATGACTAACTGTGTGTATGATGGCATTCAAACCATCAGAATTCTGTTTTGCAAGAACTCTTTCTTCAAGAGTATAAGACGCTAAGCGTTTAAACTCTGACTCCGAATAATCCATCGGACGTTGGTATCCATCTTCGATTAATAACCATGTACTAAAATCTCGGGATTGAATAAAAGCTTTCATAGCCGATTTCCATAATGGGTAGTTTGTCCCATTAAATCTTGGTGGTACGTTAACTGAATCACTCATTAAATTCATTCTTATAGGTTGGATCACACCAAACATAGATTGTTAGATCTTTTCATGTTTGCCTGCTCTGATACCAAAAGACGAGGGTACCCAAATATACCTCAAACTAAAACTTTTCCACCTATAAGTCCTTTCTCTGAAAGTGATTGTCTATGGACTGAGTCAGGACAATACAACAAATCGGTTCACACTTCGTGTGATCGTCTATGGATACAAGATCAAGACAATACAACGACGAAGTATGTTTACTTGATAAAAAGGTTTGGACTTAACCAAACACAATAGGATTACTTATCAAGTAAATAGGAATTAACGTTTGTGTGATTTACTTTAAATTATAATAACAACAATTATAATTGCGAAAAATAAAAGTAAATGACACAGCAAGATTTTGTTAATGAGGAAACCGCAAATGCAGAAAAACCCCGGGACCTTGTCCAGAATTGAATACTATCAGGATTAAGCCGCTATACAAAATCAAACCAACTTCGTATAGTTGAGACCAAGCAACTAAACCTATAGTTCACCTAGTTTCGTCTGTATTTCCACGCCTCCGACCTGTAATAAGTCACATACTTGGAACAATTCCTTTGGTTCGTATTCCAAACAATAAAGGAACAACAAATCTGTTTGGTAGTAACTCTTTTCAACCAAGTGATATGAGTTCGACAAAGTCTCTTCTGTTTATCTCAATAAACTCCTTTGTCAGGTTCTTAGATCTATCTTATTATCAACTACCGAAGTAATTGTTAATATTTTGCAATCAATACTTTTAATCACAAGGAATTGTATTGATGCCGATCTACACAACTAATCAATCTAATCTACCACAAGGATAAACCGATTATAGTTGGATCCTTTTTTACCGAAACAAGTATTGTGCACACCAAAGATTATGAATCCCAAATCAGAAATCTTCAAAGTCTTCTTTGTCTTCAAATCTTCTTAGATCTTCAATAAACACCTGCACACAATCAACTTGAATCTCTTGTAATCAATCATGCACAGAACGGAGTCGTTTAACAATGGATTATCACAAAACGTCTTTAGATCTACAAACTGTCTAAAGATCCCCGTCGAAACTTCGATCTAGTTTGAGTGAATTTTATATCAGAAGAGAAGATTCTCAAGCATAAACAAACTAGGTGCAATCAAATTTCAACCACCGCTAGTCAATCAAATCAATCGAAAACAAAAAATAAACCGCAATTATCTAGTTTCCCACCAACGGTACTAATACATCTTCTCAATCCCAAAGAAGACTTTAAACTGAGCGGCCGTAAGAGATTTCACCTAATTAGGTTACTCTCCTCTCCGAATAGGCGGCTTCACCAGTAGCAACACAAACAAGATAGTTTTGTTGTACGAGGATTAGTTTGCTTGAAATGCAAACTTTCATATTTATAAGCAAAGGAAGTTTGGACATCAAGGAATTTCCAAAACCGAAAATATTCTCAAGATATGCAATATATTCCACATTCGGTTTCCATAATTCCTGGAAATGATTTGTCCAAATAATGATCGAAAATCTCTTGGATCTCCAACTAGTAAATGCACATTACTAATTTTTATTTTCCTAAAATAAAATAAAAACCTTAAATAAAAGATTCTCAATTTATTTTATTCGATCCGGTATTTTCTTCCTTTAGCTATTAAGGAATAACTTTGAACAATTAAAGATTAGCGTTACTGCACATGTTCAAAGTATGTCAACATCCTTACTTTGTAAGTCCTCTTTCATACTTACAACCTTGAAACCGATTTGCCACACTTTCAAACAAGTTTAGAATTGGTTCATCTGACTTTCAAGAACTATGTGATTGATCAAGAACACTCAGTCACAAATCATGGGTTTCACGGTTCTACCAAAACAAGTTTCGGTTCTACCTCCATGTGAGTACTGTGCATAGTCACACTAGCTTTCCAATAATTCGGTTGACTAGGTACTAGGATTGGTTCCCCACATATATATGGTATCTAACTTGTACTTGCTGCACATGTCCATAGGATTGGTTCCCCTTTGCCTAAAAACGTGTTGCGCATGTCCATAGGATCGGTTCCCCTTTCTGTTAAAAACTTGTTGCAACTCATACAAGGATCGATTCCCCTTTGTGATATGTTGCACCTCTTACTAGGATCGGTTCCATTTTACCCAGAGTCGGTCATAGACAAAATCGATCATACCATCTCAGGTGATTATTTAAGATCGGCTTCACTAATAAAAGTCATACCAATACAAAAGTCATGCCTTTGTGAATAGTTTTACCAAGAACATAAACAAGTCATGAGCGGTTATACTAATCACACATATTGGTAGTTCAAAATATATGCAATGAATAACAATACCAATAATGCCTGGCGATTTCCTTTTTGATTCACAAAAAAAGTTCATGAATTTACTTCCTTAAAACAAATGTAAAACATCGTTTCCTAGGATGAAATCTTGACCTTATACCCATACATAATCACAATAGCATTCAAACGATTATGTCGATGTCTTATCTACAAAGTTTAATGGTTAAGCAATAAAACTCGTATTGTATTCCTTAATACTATGTCTAACTAGAGTATATCATTCATGCTTCGCAGTTTTGTTTTCAATATGCTCGACTTGAAAGATATGTTAGGGAATGAAACAATTCAAGTCAAATATCACTAACCTCAAGTGGAAGGATGATGTTGTCGTTGTAGCTCCTTACTTCTTCACTTCTTCAAGTCTTCGCAATACTTGTAATGTCTCATATCCTAATACTTTCAAGCTAACTTATACGAAGTTCACTCTAGTACATAATCAAGCGACTCTTAAAATGAGTTTTGGCTTACTAAAATATGACAACCAAACTTGACATACCAACGCTTGGTGGGTTCAACCGAGCTATGCTCTAACGGAGTCATTTGAACTAGTTATGGTGAAGATGAATAAGGTTAATATGAAAGTGCTCATATGGCTAACCATTTGGTTAACTACTGTTGAACCAACTAGGTGTACACGTTTAGGTACGGTTACACAAACCTAAAGGAACGTGCATTTCATTTGTGTATAACAAGCTAAGTTTGATATAACGGTTGAAAGATATTAGCTTCAATCTAATCAGGTTTTCATCTAACGGTGAATATTGAATGCTTTGTTACCAAGGTAACTTAGATTGCAAACCCTGATTTGGAGACTATATAAAGGATAACTCTGTCAACTGGGAAACCTAATCCCTACACCTCGTGTGTGATACTAGTTGTATAAGTTAGAGTCGATTCTCCTTTAACCTTAGGTTTCTACCGAGACCCTGTAGGTTAACGACTTGCAGACTTCATTGGGATTCTGAAGCCAGACCCAACTATTTTCTCTGTAGTTGCGTGATCTGATCTTATTATTTCTATCGTACTGAGTACAATTATAAAATTGGCTCGAGATTAATTTCTCCGATAAGCAAGATAGAAAAGTAGTCACAAACATCTTCGTCTCATCGTTTGTGATTCCACAATATCTTGTTTCGCTAGTCAATTAAGATTATTGTGAGGTGATTGATATTTCTAAGATGTTCTTCGGGAATATAAGTGCGGTATATCAATTGGTTCATGTTCACCTTGATTTATCAAAAGACAGAACAAAACTCGTAGGTATTTCTGTGGGAGACAGATTTATCTATTCATGTAGACTTTTTGTGTGATACAGATTTGTTTATTAAAGTCTTCGACTTTGGGTCGTAGAAACTCTTAGTTGTGGGTGAGATCAGCTAAGGGAATCAAGTGCGTAGTATCCTGCTGGGATCAGAGACGTAAGGAGGGCAACTATACCTTGAATCAATGTGAGATTGATTGGGGTTCAACTACAGTCCCGACCGAAGTTAGTTTGTAGTAGGCTAGTGTCTGTAGCGGCTTAATACAATGTGTGTTCAATCTGGACTAGGTCCCGGGGGTTTTCTGCATTTGCAGTTTCCTCATTAACAAAACTTCTGGTGTCTGTGTTATTTCTTTTCAGCATTATATTTTGTTATATAATTTAAATATCACAGGTTGTGAGTTGAATCGATCAATTGGTAAATTTGACCTTTGGTTGTTGATTGAAATTGATTGATCCTTGAACATTGGTCTTTGGTACCGTTCAAGTTAATTTCTCTTATATTCAATTAGACTCGCAGATTGTTATTTGCTTGAGTAAGTATTGAATCGAGAAATTGAGATATAACTCTTTGATATACTTTTTATTAAGATTGAGTCTGACTGTATAGTTGATTCTCTTAAAAGTATATTGGAGTTAGTACATACAGATTGCTAAGCGAAATATTGGGCGAGGTTGTTGTACCCACACTTTTTCAATTGGTATCAGAGCATGCAAACACGTTTAAATACCTTATAAGTCTGTGTTTGTAGCGATCTGACTCTATGGACAGTAATCTCTCTGATAGCGCAACACCAAATCAGAGTTCCCCTGAGATGCTTCAAAATCCTGAGACATCTAAGAAACCTCATGTTTCTGGCTCTGTGTCTGAATCTGCCTTCAACTAGGAAAAGTGTCTTGATGAACAGTTGGATGATCTTTCAGATGAGAGTGATTCAAAAGAAAGACAAACACTTGATGAGGAAGTCTCTCAATATATCAAGCTCTTTGACCATGCCTTGGAAGAAAAGAAGTCAACAGCTTGCTTGAGGAAATATTTGGCACCTCTCTGTCTAGAACACAGAAAGATGAGAACACTCTTTAAGGGTTATGATTGTGGATATAAACTTTTACAATCTACCGTTAAAGATCGAGAAGAAGATTTACGCTCAAAAAGGTCCGAATGTGATAATCTCCTTCGAAAGCTCTTTGTGTTGAAAGAAAGACTTGCAGAATCTGAAGCAAGATATGACTCTCAAAAAAAATGTTCTAATGACAAAGAACTCAGTCTCCTCGCCAGAGAAAAATCTTTGGAGACTGTTCTTACTGCTTCCCTTAATAAGGTAAAATCACTGGAAGAGAATCTGAAAAGATTCAACTCTAGCTCTACAAAATTATCTTCTATACTTGGAGCATGTAAAGAACATCGTGATACACGTGGTCTGGGCTATAAGGGAATAGACGCTCCAAGTACTGGTAAGATCAATTTTTTTCATGCTAATGATAAATCTTCATGTGAAAAAACTTTTCCAGCAGTCGACGATCTTAGGAACAAGGATTATACTCCTTCAAATTTTACTCGCATGAGAACAGTCAAGAACAATTCCTTTAACTGCTATTATTGCGGAAATAAAGGACATCTTGAACGGAGATGTCGTTTTCGACTTAGGAATGAGAAACTTCACAACATTCTTGCAAGGATGTCTAAAGAAGTAATTAAACCTACCTCTCATATTGCTGGAGTAAAAGGCAATGTCTGTAATGAAGAGAAATGTTGTGATGAGTCATTTCTAGATTATGATTTTAAGACAAAAAATGCCTACAATTGTAGAGTAAAGAATGTGAGGTGGGTAACTGACTCTTTAAATTACTCTGAGAAGAGAAAAAGGCATAGGAGAAAGAAAAAAAAGTCAAATTCCCTTCCTCTTTCTGAAAAAAGACTGTGAACCCGAGGTGGCTGCTCCAGAATTCATTCATATCAATAATCGAGTCTCGGAGCTCAAGATAAGCATAAACAGACTCAAACGGAGTATCAAAAAGGCAAGGAAATTAGCAGGTTCAGGTATTCCTTGTTCCCCTCTGGTTAAATCTCCTTCAACTAATCCTAGTGATTTTTCTGAAAATCTTTATGAAGGAAAGAGAGAAGAAGTTAATATTCTTGATGAGAAAAATGCTCATCAAAACACAACATGACTACTCAAGGTAGCATCCTTGCTTGTATTGTGGAAGGATGCTCGTAATTCTCAAGAAGTCATTGTGTCTTGAGAAAGTAGTTGTTGTTATATTTTATCTGCCTTACAAAACGATGATCATAAAACTGTTGAGCCTTTCTCCAGTACTTTACATGATGTAATGTTTTTGATCGTTTACTCTTGAGAATAATTCCTTGTTTGATTTCCTTAGTTTTTCAACAATTCTTCTTGTTCCTTGAACAAAGAATGCCACATGTTGTTTAGAATGGGTCCTTGAATTTTTAAAGACTTCGTCTAAATTTGGCTCCACAATCTCTTGGTTGTGTACCAAGCTTGTAACCAATGTGCACGTACACCTGACCCGTATGGAACATATACGAGTTTCTCTAGGGTTTCCTATGAAACACTCATATATATATATATATATATATGTATCATGCTCCTTCTTGATACATAAACATTCCAGAACGTCAAAAAGGTTCGCCTGAATTTTGTGTGCACAATGGATGGATGCAATAAGGAAGACAAAGTTGAGAAGGGCAAGACTATCAAGTTTCACGAGAACCCTGTTTTCATAACCTGTTATCATGCTGTTGATCATGAAAACAAACTACCAGTTCAGATGTCATCACAACTGGTAGGAAATCTTCTTCGAGATTTTGAGGTCATACGTGAACAACTTGGATATGCAACAAGGAATCTTGATTTTCTGAAAAACGAACTGAAGAAAGCAACTGATGAGCTCGTCCATGTTCAATCTCTGGTTGCTGGCCGCGTTTAATGTTTTTCAATCATGTTCTCTAAGAGTTGCTTATTTTGTCTAGGAAAACTTCTTATGAGAATTTTATTCTTGTGTTTTTAAGAAGAATAACTAGAGTTTGGAATAGCCATAATTGTGATTACACATAGCTATGTCCAACGATTTTCATCTTCAATGTTTTAGATTTATTTGTTTAAATTCTAAAGTTTATTTGGAAAATGATTTTGCAGTATTAATCTTTATGGTTTTATATATTGCAATTTGTTATGGGATATGTGTGTTTGCGTCCGTGAACTATGATTGTCCCATACGTGATCAAAAGTTAAGTCTTTCATATGTCGATATGCAAGTACTGATAAAAGATTGAATGAACTTTTGACAAACAAAAGTTAAGCCTTTCATGTCATTATGCAAATATTGATGGAAGAAAGGATAAACTTTTTGTAGGATCAGAATATCGCAACACCAAGATTCTCGCGAAATCCATAAACGACACACTGCGAAGATATCGCGGGTTGGAAGTAAAAACGACGTAATGGATGACGACAGCTAAAACATGAGAAATATGTGACAGTGTAGCGAGATTGAGGAGTGTCGCGAGATTTGACATTTGTACATTTGCGATACTTCGCAAGGCATACCCGAAAATAAAGGACAGCTTAGCTGTCATCCGCTATGTAATATCCTATATAAAGAGCCGAATAGGCTTAAGGAAGGGAGAGATCTTTTTCGAGTGTTGAGCAAGTCATTAGGAGAGAGAAAGTTTAGAGTGATTGTAATACTTCGGTTTATCTCCTGTTCATCTTGTAACATTTCTAGAGTTTGATCAATAAAAACTTATAATTGTTCATCTTAAAAATGATTTAATTGTATGGAATCTTGTGAGGGGTGTAGTGTGGGATTTCCTGCAACTACATAATGGCGCTAGAAACAGGGATGAGTGAAGATTGATATTGTGATTTGGAAGGATTTGAAGTGATAGATAAAGAATTTCATATAATTTTCAACAATTCATTAAGATTGAAGAATGGCAAGAAGAAGATATACATCAGAATTACAGACGACTATTAGAAGGAGTAGAAGACTTGCTGGAGAAGAAGGAAATGAAATGGGAGAATCTTCAAGAGCAAATGCAAGAAACAATGGAGAAAACCGAGTTCAATCGCCAATTCAGCATACACCAATACAAAATAGAACTGAGGATTATGACAGAGTGAGTGTACACACTTGGCGATCAGATTCTGCAGATGAAATAGGGGAAGAGCAGCAATTAGGAGGTAATGGACAAGAGGAGAGAGATCAAGAAATGATTGGAGGAATAATTCATGGAAATGAAGAGATTACAGCGTTAGAGGCATTGAGACAAACAATACGCGATGAAAGGCGATTAGAAACAGAAGAACGTGCAAATCTGACAAGACAAAATCATGAGTTAAGGATGGAAAACATGAGGTTACAGAACAGGAAGTCAAAAAGCACTACAAGATCAAGATCAGTAAGGGAAGAAGTAAGACGAAATGTGCCTGTGGAAAATGCTAATGAAGAAATTCAAGAAGAAATACAAAATGCAGATGAAGAGCGTCGCGAAAGAAGAGAAATAAGGGAATATCATTATGTCCAACACGGTGAGACTCTCCAAGATGGGCAAAATGATGGAAATCAGAGAGATAGACACCGACAGAGGCGAAATAATCAACAGGATGGAGAAAATCAGGAAGAAGGAAGGAGAATATTACATGGGAGAGAAGTACAAAGAAATCACCAAGCAATTCAGGATGAAATTGAAAGGCATTATACTGAACAAGCACATCTAGCTCGCGAGAGAGAAAGATTAAGAACAGAAATGGAAGAACATGAATTACAAGAGGCAATTCGCCAAAACAATCATGATAATCGAGAAAGGAGGCTTGAGCGAAATCGCAATAATGCTAATATCAATGAAGAATACGATAGAGTATTAAGAAGAGTTGAAAGACGGCAAAGAGGAGAAAATGAGAGATATAATGGTGTGCGAATCCATGAAGGAGATGAAAGAGAAAATCGCAGAGAAAGACGAGAAAAGAATGATGATCAAGAGAATCAAAACGGATATGAACGCAGAAGAAGAGAGACGGAGTTAAAAAGGCCAATGGAAGATAATTCTAGTATAAACGAACAAATTTTGAAAGAGCTAGCGGAAATGAGAGGAATGTTAAACAATAAGAAAGAAGGAGGTAGGAGACAATTAGATGAAGCTATAGAAGAAGCTGCGAAAACCCCATTCACACGGGAAATACAATTAGAATGAATACCCCCAAAGTGCAATTTGCCTACACTAACCAGCATTTTTGATGGATCAACTTGTGCAATACAACACATCAAAGCTTATTTGAGATGTATGTTACAGTAGGAAAATCATGACGTTATATTGTGCAAATATTTTGCATCAAGTTTAATAGGAGAAGCTTTGAAATGGTTTGAAGGCCTGCCAAAAAATACTATAGCATCCTTTAATCATTTACAGGCTATATTTTTAGGGGCATACATAAGTAATAATTTCTCGCGACCTGGCATTGAAGATGTATTTGGATTAAAGCAAAGGGTTGGTGAAAGTCTGATACATTTGACTGTGAGGTGGAAGACGATGTATAGCGACATGGCGGGTCGTGTCGATGAGAGATATCTCATTTTATCATTCATTAATGCTATGTTCGCAACCAATCTGTTATACATTCAAATTTTTAGAGTTAAGAACACAATCACAATGACTGAGCTGCGAGAATTACAGGAGGAATATATTGCTCTCGAGGAAAAACAAAATGAGATGAAATCATACCCAGTTGCGAACACGAGTGCAAATGCAGCGAATGCAAGCTTGTTACCTAAGCTGATAAATACAGTGGCGAGAACTTCGCAAGGACAACCAGAGTTGATAATAAGTGATAATCAGCAGAAACTAGTAGATATGGGGAGTCGTGACCAAGAAGAATATGAGAGAGAAAGAAATTTCTATAACCGCGGTGGAAATAACAAAATTCAAAGACTTGATCAGCCGCAAGAAAATTATGGAGGTCAAAGGCAAAATTATCATAGGGGACAAGGAAGCCGCAGGATAGTATGGGAAGAAATTGAGATGCCACCTCTGAATACTAGCGTGGAGAAAATATGGGAAGCTATAATCTTGATGGAAAATATACCAACACCATGGAACATGGGAAATGAGCCACCTCCAAGTGAGAGAAGCCATGAATTCTGTTCTTATCACCATTTCCATGGACATACAACAAATGAATGCAGAAATATAAAGAGAATCATTCTCAGGATGATAGATCAGGGAAAATTAAATCATTTTCTAGTAAGGAAAGCTCAACCTCAAGCATTACCACCTCCTCCAGAAATTCCCAGGGCGAATACAACAAAGGAACGTGAAACATTTGTGATAGAAGTTGGGGCAAAAGCAAAAAATCTGTTTTGTAACTCTATTGTACATTCGTACAAGACAATTGAAGATTTCCACGATATTACTCTCAGCAGGGTTTTTGCAAGGGATGCCAATGACAAAGAAATAATGAACACCGCGAAGACGTCGCAATTGGAAGAATGGCAGAAGCAGATCATTTTTTTCACCGCGGAAGAAGTGCCTGAGGCTGGAGAAATGCATGACAACCCATTGGTGGTAAGATTGGAGATCAACCCAAAACCCAGCGAGGATGAAGATGATGAAGCTGAGAATTCTTGGGCAATTAACAGAATTTTGATTGATACGGGGAGTTCCGTGAACATTCTCTTTTATCATACTTATAAAACTATGGGAGGAAAAGATGAAGATCTATTACCTTCAACGTACAAAATCTATGGTTTTAATGGTACCGCAAATAAGCCTAAAGGAGAAGTGCACATGAGAATTCCACTGAAAGGATTGTCTTCTAAAATTTTATTCTGTGTTGTTGATGTGGAATCACCATATAATGCATTAATTGGGCGACCTTGGCTACATGAGATTCTAGGTGTAGCATCGACTTTTCATCAATGTATCAAGTTCCCCCCATCCAACTGGTATTGGGATTATAAAAGGAGATTGGATAGAAGGGAAAAAGTGTTATGAAGTTGATATAGCATCCTGTGAAGAAAGAGCTGCGAAGCAGAGGAGTTGGAAAAACAACATCAAAGAAAAACAAACAGCTGAAAAATTAATGGTAGATATAATAGAGCAAAGAGAGGAAGAAATATTGCAAAATCAAAAAATGACGAAGATAAGAAGTGGAGAAGGTCTCGCAACGGAGAAGAAAATGACAAGAAAATTCAAAGATGCAGGGGCAGAAATTAGCAGAAATAAGAGACCTAAAGAATAACTGTAATGGTTGATTGTCAGAGAAAAAATAGGGAGGAAGATTACAAATGTAAGTTGATAAAAATAAAAAAAAAATCGTAAATGGCGAAAATGGAGTTGTGTAGGAGTTGATATGAAGAAGAAGAAAATATATTTTACAAATGGCAAATATATTGCGAAAGTACAAAAAAAGCTTATATATGCAGAAGAATCATCAAAATGATTAGAAAGTGGCGAACTTACTATGGCGTACACTCTAGTTCGCGAACACAATTTCGCAAGAGGCAACGTACCTAAAGTGCGTCATAGTAGGGGGTACCTATTACAAATAACAAAGAATTAACAAAATAATCAGAATGGGACGAACCTTCATGGCGTACACCCTAGTTCGCGAATACAATTTTGTAAGAGGCAATGTACCTAAAGTGCGTCATGTAAGGGGGTATCTGTAAACATGGCTCAGGGAAAAGGTTACACCGCCCCTGGAACCTGATTCATGGAGATTGGGGGTAATAACACCCATCCAGGAGAGGTACCCTGGATTTTCAATCTAAGCTAGTGACTTAGATTGGACGACCGGGGGTCTCTTCTAAGGAGTCAGCATTTGACCAAGGCGCCGAGGTACACGGTTGAGCCAAGGGTGCCTGGGGCATTTGAAGTGTCTCGGCCATTCTTGGCAAGTCTCGGCTTATGCTGCACTCGGCCCGAAGAAAACTTCACTTAGGGTGCAGTCTCGTAACCATAAGCCCTATAGGCAAAAGGGATAAGAGGCTGCGAAAACAACTGGTTGTTGTTAAGACCAGATGGGAGGAGCTAGCCTTGTATGGCAGAAGTACGCCTCCTTGAAGGGGCAACTGGGGGGAAGATAAGGCGGCACCCTCCATTAGGGAGCCGATAGTGTCAAAAAGACGCAAATGTCATGAGACTTTATGTTCGCAAGAATATTTAGGCTTGTCATATTTGTGCAACAATCCTGAAGAGGCAAAAATACAAAAGAGTAGATAAGACGAGATTAATGGGTCATTGCATGCAAGTGTAAAGACGTCCTGCGATTTCGTCGCAAAGACGACAATGTCATGGGGCTTTATGTTTGCAAGAATATTTAGGCCTGTCATATTGTCGCAAGAAAAATATCCTGCAGAGGCAATAATACTAAAGAAATGATAAGACAGGATCAATGGGTCATTACATGAAAGTGTAAAGACGTCTTGCGATTCTGTCGCAAAAAATGAGAGGTTGCAAAATAAAACCTTTAATTAGGAAGGCAAAATAAGACCACACAAGAGAAATGATAAGGCAAGATCAATGGGTCATTACATGAAAATGTAAGACCGTCCTTCGATCTTGTCGCAAAGATAAATTTCGGCATAAAATATCTGCGAAGTTATGCTTAACCTCCCATTCGAATACAAATAACAGAGGAAAGTATGGGAATGAACAAGAAATTCGCATGTTATTTGTCTTCATATGACAAATTTATGCATATATTGATTAACCATATTGCAAAAAAGAATCGCTCTCTATGTGCAGGAAGAAACAAGAAAGAAAGAAATTGCATTCAAAGACTCAAGAAATTCGCAGCAAAAGAATAAACCCAAAGACGAGAGATTGAAAAAATGATTGTACAAATATTACAAAGGAAGAAAAAGGAAAATAAAATTATTTCTCATTTGATCTTTCTTCTTCATTATCTTCACCAGATCCTTCAACTTCTTCATCTTCATTAGATTCTCCTTCTTCTTCACTAGCATCACTGTCAGAAATATCCAGAGAAGGCATATTTTGGGGAATTTCATCAAGAAGGCAAGGGTACTTAGACTGAGGGATGTTATTGTCTTCGCAGATCGTCTCAATAGTCTGATTGCGAAAAAGAATAGCATCATTCTTAAAATTCGCGATAGTGATTTTAAGTTGGTTCTTCAGCTTAGAATATTTATCATCCCGAGAAGAAAGATTTTTGGCAAGTTGCTATTTTTCAGATTCAAGTTCTTCAATTCTCTTTCGGAACCTTGCTTCAGCTTCTGCGAACATATAACATTGGATTAGCAACTGGATGACAAGTTTATGCAAATAATTTTATAAAGAAGAATAATAAACAACCTTCTCTGTCAGAAATCATATCTTTAACCAAGGCCGTATGATCAGCTTGAAGGCTAATGTTAACACCTAAGTTATTTCTGACATCATCTAGAACCTTCGCAGCCCAAGCAAATTCATCATCATTGTTTATAAGAAGAAGGGAATGGATTTGATTCTCTCTTTCGCTAAGAATAGTATTTTGACGGATGAATTCATCCCGTTCAATTTGAACTTCAAGAAGAGTCTTTTGGAATTTTGCTAATGCTTGAGCACCTTGACTAGCAATGCGATCTTTATCATCTATGAGATCACTAATTTTCTTCCTTAAAGTGCTAATTTTCTCCTTAGAACTAAGATACAGACGTTTCAGTTGGTTGGCTAAACTTAAGCTAGATCTATGATCAAGTTCTAAGAGGCAAAATCTGGATTGAAGTTCATTTAGAGGAAGAGATTTAATCTTATTATTTGAAAAACTATCCAAAGAATTGTTGAGATGAGCAAGAAGAGCATCATCATCCATAGGTTCAGGGAATGAATGAAGAAGAATGGCTTCCTCAGAAAGATTATAAACGTCTGCGAAAATGATAAGTTAGATGAAGGAAGATAACAAGAAAATAAAACAAAGGAAAAGAGAAAAAGTTTTATACCATAAAGCTGTTGGTTGGAACTTTGAAGGCTAGAAATCTTATTCTTCGAGTGGCAGAGTCAGCTTCTAATTGCTTGTTCTTCTCGCGAAGAATGGCAGCTTCAGTTTCCAATTCTTCATTTCTCTTGCAAAGAGCAGTAGCTTCAACTCCCAATTCTTCGTTTTTCTTGCGAAATTGAAGATTCTTCTTTTCAAGAATACCGCGCCTCTTTTCAAGATCTGAGGCAACAACAAAGGAAGCTCTCCCAGACTACCAAAGAAAACAAAGAAATTAAAAAAAAAAAAAAAAACATACCAAGACACTAAGTGAATTTAAGAAGCTTGGAGTCACTGATCTGGAGACCCCATGAAGAGAACTATCATTTTCAAGTAAAGGTGAATCGCAAATACTCGCGAGGGCCTTGCATGTACTAGAAAGGCGATCGTCACCCATCCCTTGCATAGAGTCAGTAAAAATGCTAGACAGTTGTGCCATTGAAGATCCAGCTGGAGAATTTGAAGAAGGGATATCCACATCATCATGTTCCTTATCACCAGAACTCTCACTTGACTGAGGATTCGAAGGAGAGGGGAGGTGAAGTTTTCGCTTCTTCAGAGGCGGAGCAACAGATTTCTCCTTGCGAAGAGGATTTTTACCTCTACCTTTGGCTTTCGCAGCCTCAGGGTTTTCTTCCTCTCCAACAACTTCAACACCAACCTTCACACACAAATGAAGATAAGAAACAGAGGCAACAATATTGTTTAAAGTAATATATAAAGTGTTTCTTACTTCATCCATGACGGAGCGAAGAGCAGCTAAAGTGCTAGCCTTCCCGGTCCGATTGTAGCTCAATCTTAACTTTTCAATCTAAACATTTTCACGAGAATCAAAGGATAAGAGAATAAGCAACCAATGAAAGATTATGAAGTACGCGAAATTGGAAGACATACCTCTTTATTCTTCTCAGGCCAATTGAATACCCAGGGTTGATAAGTGGCGAAGTTCGCAGGAAGTACATTTGAGCCTGCGATATAAGGCCCCTTTAACACCAATGGAAAAACACACCATCTATCGTCTTTAGAGTGACGCGGGACGTTGTTTTTACCAGAATGCCAGTCAATGTCTTGCATAAGGAGCTTATCGCTAGCAACATCATCCTTTCTTTAGGAGCACGAACACCCCAAATGCAGTGTTATCCCTCCTCATAGGAATGAATTCATAATTCTCGTAGAAACTCTCAACTGTGTATCTTTCAGCGAGTATCGCCAATTCCTTAAATTGTGGGTCCCTAACTTCTGTTGGGTAAAGAGACCCCTTACCAGCGCCACGATTGGCGAATTCAAGTATTAAACGGATGCAATCCCCACTTAATTGATAGACAGCTCGCGAGAAGTTCGCATGAGCAAGAATTCCATAGAATAATGGAAGGTTAGGGTTATAAAGAGGAATGGGAAGACCGGCGAGAATCTGACCAAGCGAAATTATGATTTCATGATCATTACAACGATGATCAGTAAACAACTTGACAGAAAGAATGGATTTAGATTCCTGACCGGGAATGGTGGTTAAAGTAAAACCTTTTCCTTGAAGATCGTTTTGAATTTCTTCAAAAGAAGCTTCGTATTTGCGACCAGTGGGAGCCATTTTCAGTATGGGAATGAATGAAGAACTGAAGATCAAAAGAAAGAAGAAGAAGAAGATTTACAGGAGCATAAACGAAAATTACGGAGGTGAATTGAAGAAAAATTGCAGAGAGAAAGTAAAAAAGAAGAAGAGGAGAGTGAGAAAACTATATATAGAGAAGAATTCTCGAGAAGATAAACGCATTTAATGCGAGAAGGGACGTGAATGGTTGAGAAATAACGGTTGAAAGAGACGTGTCAAGAAATGGGTGGAAGAAGAGACATGTGTAATAAATTCTGCGTAATAGTACGGAATCATACAAATACAGAAAAATATTAATAAATGAACAGCTGCGACATTTTGAAAAGACTAGTTCTCATGACGTTCTCTTCTTCGCAGAGAAGACATGAGAAGAGGCAAGATGTAGGATCAGAATATCGCAACACCAAGATTCTCACGAAATCCATAAACGACACACTGCGAAGATATCGCGGGTTGGAAGTAAAAACGACGTAATGGATGACGACAGCTAAAACATGAGAAAGATGTGACAGTGTAGCGAGATTGAGGAGTGTCGCGAGATTTGACATTTGTACATTTGCGATACTTCGCAAGGCATACCCGAAAATAAAGGACAGCTTAGCTGTCATCCGCTATGTAATGTCCTATATAAAGAGCCGAATAGGCTTAAGGAAGGGAGAGATTTTTTTCGAGCGTTGAGCAAGTCATTAGGAGAGAGAAAGTTTAGAGTGATTGTAATACTTTGGTTTATCTTTTGTTCATCTTGTAACATTTCTAGAGTTTGATCAATAAAAACTTATAATTGTTCATCTTAAAAATGATTTAATTGTATGGAATCTTGTGAGGGGTGTAGTGTGGGATTTCCTGCAACTACACTTTTGTTTACAAAGATTAAGTCTATTGTATGTCATTGTGCAAATAGTGATGAAAGATAGAATGAATCTTTGTTTATTCCGCAGTATTGATCTTCCCTGATCCATATTTTTATGTATATACTTTGCGGCTCCGTAAGTTTTCTTATGTTGAGCATTTCCGATTAAATTAATCATGGGTTCTCTTTTGGTTGATTTAATTGAGTTTTTTGGATGCAAATTCATGTCTCTTGTGATTTGATATGTACAAAGAAATCCTTCTTTTCTTGTAAAAGTAAGGTCGTTCTTGTTATTCTTTCGGGAATGACATTTTATGGGGGAGAGTTCTTAATTGAACTTGTGTTTTATTGCCAAATCTTTGTGGGGAGTGCGGCTGTGGAATATTATAGGGGTTATCTTGTATCTTTATAAACTCCTTGATGAATGCATTTAGTTTCGGCTATATGATTGCATCTAAAAAGTTGATATGTGCTTTCTTTTGGTCATAAAGTGTCTCTATGGAAATTTCATTAGGATCCCACTAGTTTTCGTACCTTTGCCAATTTTATTGACAAAAAGGGGGAGAATTAATGGTTTTCGGATCATTATGTAAGGGGGAGTGGTTTTCATGTGAGATGAAGTATTGACTAAGGGGGAGTGATACATATCACCATAGTATTGTTGTCAAAGTTGTGATACAATTGAACTTTGATGCTGTGTAATAATACTATGACACTGTGTAACAATGATTGAGAGCTTTTGTTTTCTCATTGTTATGGCTACGGATCTTCAACAACGATGATGCTGCATTGAATATCTTTGGAATCATTGGATTACTTGGAAGTGACGAAGATTCCGAGTAATGTTGAAGAACCAAGGAGATCATGCATGTGGAAGAGAAGCTGCAAAGTTTATTTATTTTGTATTCCATATGTATTGATAGTTTTGTCACTAAAATTGACAAAGGGGGAGATTGTTAGAGCACTGCTCGGTCGAACTCGTAAGCATTGCTATCTCAAGCTTGTTTGTTAAGTTTAGTTTCCAAAACTATAAGTCTTGATTTCTAGTCTACTTATAGCTAAGTCTTGGACTAGGATAAAAAGTGTAGTTGAGCTCTAGACTCCATGGCGTTCATCATACAAGACGAATAACTACTCAAGGAACTGGTGGAACTTCATCGACTAAATGGTTGACCGCTGTCGTAGGCGTCAAAAATAAATTACACTTTCTTACTACTCAAAATATAAATATAGCAAGGGCAAGAAAGGATCGTTCCCACATAGAGGACTTAGGTTGTCAAATTGTTTCGGTTCCCTATAAATAACACCGGGGGTTTTGTGATTTTTTATATAATAAACTAAAAGCAAACAATAAAGGTAAACAAATCAAATCAAGGATGTGAAAGTATTGGTCATGGATTTCGTCTTCAATCACAACATGTTTTCTACACAATAATTAGAATTGATATTTAATCTCAACTTTTATCAAAGGCCCTAGAATACCTTGATCGCAAGAATATCCCGCTAATCTCCTCTTGTCATCGACAAACACATTAAAAGATGCGAATATGAATTCTATCTAAAAGAACATCCTAACGTGTAAAAGCACTAATCAAGTTTAATTCCCTAGATGCATTAGGTTCTATGAAATCAGGCCAATCAAAGCAATCGAACGTGTAAAAGCACTAATCCGATTTAACAAAGGTTATGGTTCACATAAGATCATAAAAATATATCACTACAAACTATAATCTTATTTATGCTACTTGCAATCAGGAATTATCACTTTTGCGTATAATAACCCTAATCTAGCAATAAAGATGAAAGCAAACTCAATCGATTCGCGACTCGACTAAACACGCATTCAAATCATGTAACAATATTAATAGTAAATCATAATCGATAATATGGAGACAAAACTAATTTATCATATTAAAACCCATATTTGGAAATCCAACTTATTCCATAACCAATAATAAAAACTAGGTACTCATATTCATGGAGTTCATAACAAGAAGGAAGAGAAAACCTTTCATGGTTCTAAACCCTAGAACAAAAGTAGAGGCCTCCCTAATTTCTCTATATTTTTCTCTCTCCCAAAAGTTGTCCCCAAACTCGGTCATCTGTAGGCTTTATATAGGCATGGAAACAAATCTTGACTTGTGCGACAATTCCTTATTTGATAAGGATGCATAGTCGGTGAGTGAGAGTTTTGGATCGGAGAAATTAAGTAATTGTGTTTCAATATGTCGCGGAGTATCTTGATCGTGTACATCACGACTTCCGATTGGCTGTAACACTTTTCTGAGCCACATGTACCGTTATCTCTTCTCAAGAACTGATCATACATCAAACTCTATGTGCGACTCCTGCACCGGATAACCACTTTCCCATTCCACGTAAATATTTTTACTTGCTTTGGGAATCTTCACCGTTCTTATCTCAGCTGGTCTTTCACAGCAACCAAACTCGATCACCAACTCCCTGACTTCTCGTTCATATCTGTTGTACTCGAGCTTTGCCATATCCATCAGTCACCAGCCATTGATCATAATAGTCGAGCTCCACTTCTTTGCCATTAATCACCGTATATTTCTCGGTCCCACAAGCACCATTGATACAACAACTCTTCTTTAGCCTGAGAATATCCAACGACCTCAGCACAACTCCTATCTGTTCATCTTCATCGAGTTTCTTCGGTCAGTTCCATCAACAGCAACGGCAACTCAACACCATCAACACCGAGCACAGCTCACTGATTTCTCTCGAGCTTTTCAACACCGTAAGCTCTCAGCTAGTCACCATCATTCACGAGCTGAACTGCCAGTCTCCCTGCAAGTAGTCACCATCGTCAATGGCAGCAGTGACCTGTTTTGCTACTCGAGTTTACAACCATGACAGACTCGAGATCCATCAATATCGGCAGCATCATCACTGCCAACTTCATCATCTTCCGTATCTTCTCCACTGGTTTCTCGGTCAAGAGACTCCATTCCACGTTAACTCGGACTCGAGTTCTCTGTTTGTGTTCTACTCGGTAATAACTGCCATTACTGCCAAACTCAACTTCATAGCTATTAAAGCTTCACTACCCCTTGTTCTCGTCTCCCTGACTTGCTCGAGTTCTTCCATGCTTCACAGCAAGCAACTCCAACTCTCGTCTTCTTTTTTTCATTGTTGAGACGGAAGTTAAACCCATCACCAATGACCACAGACTCGATCTCGTTCATGTTCTTCACAGTCGTGATCAATCACCATCATAGATAATCAGCTCTCACCAATCCTTACTACCATCATCTCTGTCTCGTTCACTAACCACCATCAACTGTCACGATTATCAGCATCTCTATCAATGGGTAGCGCTGACACTATTCCCTGAACTGCACGACCAAACTCGAGAAACAATCTCTGATATTTCTCCTCTCTGTTCGAAGTGTTGGATTAGGGAGGAAGACAATGGTGGCCCAAATAAAACGGTTGTGTGCCTTTAACATTGTTTCAATTCTATCTGCCCCTGAATAAATGACATGACTTCCTTTAGCAGTTCCTCTTAGACAGGCCACCCCTTAACAGAATGACTACCCCTTAACGTACAGTGGGGCTGCCAATAACACTTGACCATTAAAATGACAATTTTGCCATTGTAGTCTTCTAAGTTCTTGTTTTGCTCATAACTTCTTCATACAAACTTAGAATGACTCCGTTCTTTCGCCATTGCCTTCATCTTCCAGTCCTCTACAAAATGATGACTAGAAATCCTCCATTTGAACGAACTCCACTGGGTCTTTGGCCCTTCTTCACTTGTAAACGTCACTTTTATAGTTATTTCCACTTCTTTTTGGATGATTCACCTAATGAATGACAAATACAAGAAACCAAACGTAATATACAATAATTTGCAAGAAGATCAACAATTACTAGCATGGAATTGGCACCAAATATATGTAAATAAACCACTTATCAATGGTATGTGGAGACTTGAACTTATCTATCACTCAAAAGTCTATCTACTTTATCTCCTATCTTGAGACAAAAGTCATATTGCTATATAGACTTCGATTATACACATTTGCTATTTCGAGCCGAGTTTATCCCGCTTATCTATTTCTCGAAATGTGTGTTGGTAAGCTTTCGCTTTGGCCAAGTTCATCTTTACAAGTGACGAAAGTCATGTTGATTATTTCAATATCTTAAAAATTGCTTTGATGAAAAATAGTGTGTGAATAACCTCTATTTAGCATCCTCTAAGAATGTTTCAATGATTGAAATGAGAGTTTAGAATATATAACCATGAATGGATATAAACATTGTATGTGAACTCATACTGGTTTAAGTCCAAAATCCTTGAACCAAAGTATGCGTACTTTGCTGCTCAGGATAACCGGAACTAAAGTCCGCGTACTGTCGGAAGTTCACATCCCGTGAATTTCTGCTGGAGTTTGTGAACTGAAAACAAACTCAATCTGGATACTTAAGCATGCGTACCGGTATGCGTACTTAAGTGGGTTATTTTCTAAAAACGGTTTATTCGTGAACTAAAACATATATAAACTAAGGAATGCATATTCGTAAACCGTGGCTATAATATTCATGAATCGATTCGAGTGAATCAAAATCGTTTTTGCTTCCATTGTGTCTTATATACTTCTATGAGATCTAAGCAATTGAACAACTCTCTAACTAGTTCTTTTGAGTCATTTTAACTAGTTATGGTGAAGATGAGTAAGGTTCATATGAAAGTGCTCATATGGCTAACCATTTGGTTAACTACTGTTGAACCAACTAGGTGTACACGTTTAGGTACGGTTACACAAACCTAAATGAACGTGCATTTCATTTGTGTATAACAAGCTAAGTTCGATCTAACGGTTGAAAGATATTAGCTTCAATCTAATCAGGTTTTCATCTAACGGTCGAACTAATATCTTTCAACTGTTAGATCGAACTTAGCTTGTTGTACACAAATGAAATGCACGTTCATTTATGTTTGTGTAACCGTACCTAAACGTGTACACCTAGTTGGTTCAACAGTAGTTAACCAAGTGGTTAGCCCTATGAGCACTTTCATATCAACCATATTCATCTTCACCATAACTAGTTCAAATGACTCAAAAGAACTAGTTAGAGAGTTGTTCAATTGCTTAGATCTCATAGAAGTATACAAGATACAATCGAAGCAAAAACGATTTTAATTCACTCGAATCAATTCATGAACTTTATAGCCACGGTTTGCAAATATGCATTCCTTAGTTTATATAAGTTTAAGTTCACGAATAAACCGTTTTTAGAAAATAACCTACTCAAGTATGCATACCGGTACGCATACTTAAGTACCCGGATTAAGTTTGTTTTCAGTTCACAGACTCCAGTAGAATTTCACGGGACGTGAACTTCCGACAGTACGCGTGCAGGTACGCGGGATTTAGTTCCGGCTATCCCGAGCAGCAAAGTACGCATACTTTGGTTCAAGGATTTTGGACTTACACAAGTATGAGTTCACATACAATGTTTATATCCATTCAAGGTTATATATTCTAAACTCTCATTTCAATCATTGAAACATTCTTAGAGGATGTCAAATAGAGGTTACTCACATACTATTCTTCATCAAAGCGATTTTCAAGATATTGAAATAATCAACATGACTTTCGTCACTTGTAAAGATGAACTTGGCCAAAGCGAAAGCTTACCAACACATATTTCGAGAAATAGATAAGCGAGATAAACTCGGCTCGAAATAGCAAATGTGTATAATCGAAGTCTATATAGCAATATGACTTTTGTCTCAAGATAGGAGATAGAGTAGATAGACTTTTGAGTGATAGATAAGTTCAATTCTCCACATACATTTTAGTCGATGAAGTTCCACCAGTTCCTTGAGTAGTTCTTCGTCTTTGTATGATGATCGATATGGAGTCTAGAGCTCAACTACACTTTCTATCCTAGTCCGAGACTTATCTATAAGTAGACTAGAAATCAAGACTTATAGTTTTGGCAACTAAACTTGACAAACAAGCTTGAGATAGCAAAGCTTGCGAGTTCGACCGAGCAGTGCTCTAACAATCTCCCCCTTTGTCAATTTTAGTGACAAAACTATCAATACATATGGAATACAAAATAAATAAACTTTACAGCTTCTCTTCCACATGCATGATCTCCTTGGTTCTTCAACATTACTCGAAATCTTTGTCACTTCCAAGTACTCCAATGATTCCAAAGGTTGTAAGTTTAGCATCATCGTTGTTGAAAATCCGTAGGCATAAAAATGAGAAAACAAAAGTTGTCAATCATTGTTACACAATGTCATAGTATTATTACACAGCATCAAAGTTCATAGTATTATTGTCACTCCCCCTTAGTCAATACTCCATCTCATATGGAACCCCCCCCCCCCCCTTACATAATGATCCGAAAACTATATGTATTTGTGGTGTGAACTACACATTAATTCTCCCCCCTTTTTGTCAATAAAATTGGCAAAGGTACAAAAACTAATGGGATCCTGATGAAATTTCCATAGAGACATTTCATGACCAAAAGAAAGCACATATCAACTTTTTAGTTGCAATCATGTAACCCCTATAATATTCCACAACCGCATTCCCCACAAAGATTTGGCAATTAAACACAAGTTCAATTAAGAACTCTCCCCCATAAAATGTCATTCCCTAAAGAAAAACAAGAGCGACCTTACTTTCACAAGAAAAGAAGGATTTCTTTGGACAACACAAATCATATAAGAATATGAATTTGTATCCAAAATACTCGATTAAATTAACCACAAGAGAACCCATGATTATTTTAATCGGAAATGCTCAACATAAGAAAACTTACGGAGCCGCACAGTATATACATAAAAAATATGGATCAGGGAAGATCAATACTTCGGAATAGACAAGGATTCATTCTATTTTCCATCACTATTTGCACAATGACATACAATAGACATAATCCTAGTAAACAAAAGTTTTATCCTTTCTTCCATCAAATAATGACATAAAAGGCTTTAACTTTTGTAATGTCAAAAGTTCATTCTATCTTTTATCAATACTTGCATATCGACATAATAGAGATAACTTTTGACCACGTATGGGACAATCATAGTTCACGGACGCAAACACACATATCCCATAACAAATTGCAATATATAAAACCATAAAGATTAATACTGCAAAATCATCTTCCAAACAAACTTTAGAGTTTAAATAAATAAATCTAAAAACACTGAAGATGAAATTCGTTGGACATAGCTATGTGTAATCACAATAATGGCTATTCCAATCTCTAGTTATTCTTCTTAAAAAAACACAAGAATAAAATTCTCATAAGAAGTTTTCCCAGACAAAAAAAACACAACTCTTAGAGAACATGATTTGAAAAACATTAAACGTTGTTAGCAACTAGAGATTGAACATGGACGAGCTCATAAGTTGTTTCTTTAGTTCGTTTTTCAGAAAATCAAGATTCCTTGTTGCAATTCCAAGTTGTTCACGCACGACCTCAAAATCTCGAAGAAGGTTTCCTACCAGTTGTGATGACATCTGAACTGGTAGTTTGTTTTCATGATCAACAACATGATAGCAGGTTATGAAAATAGGATTCTCGTGAAACTCGATAGTCTTGAACTTCTATACTTTGTCTTCCTTATTGCATCCATCCATTGTGCACACAAAAAAACCAGGCGAACCTTTTTGACGTACATGAACGTGTATGTATCAAGAAGGAGTATGATACGTATATATATATATATATATAAAATATATGAGTGTTTCATAGGGAACCCTAGAGAAACTCGTATATGTTCCGTACGGGTCGGGTGTACGTGCATAGTGGTTACAAACTTGGTACGCGACCAAGAGAGTGGTGGAGCCAAATTTAGATGAGGTCTTGAAAGAATCACGGACCCATACTAAACTAAAATGTGACATTCTTTGTTCAGAGGAACATATAGAATTGTTGAAAATCAAGACAATCAAGCAAGGAATTGTTCTCAAGAGTAAACAAACAAAAACATTACATCATGTAAAGTACTGGAGCAAGGCTCAACAGTTTTATGATCATTGTTCTTGTAAAGGCAAAAATAATATAACAACAACTACTTTCTCAAGACACAAGGGCTTTTTGAGATTTACGAGCATCCTTCAAGAATACATGAAGGATGCTACAATGAGTAGTCATGTTGTATTTTGATGAGCATTTTGCTCATCAGGAATATCGACTTTTTCTATCTTTACTTCATAAATATTTTCAGAAAAATCACTAAGATTAGTTGAAGGAGAGGAGGGAGATTTGACTTGATTGCAGACATTGACTTTAACTCCAGCAATATGAGAAATAGGTTTAATTACTTCTTTAGACATCAATGCAAGAATGTTGTGAAGTTTTTCATTCCTTACTCGAAATCGACATCTTCGTTCAAGATGTCCTTTATTTCCGCAATAATAGCATTTAAAGGAATTGTTCTTGACTGTTCTCATGCGAGTTAATTTTGAAGGAGTACAATCCTTGTCCCTAAGACCGTCAGCTGCTTGAAAGGTTTCTTCACATGAAGAGTTTTCATTAGCATGAACAAAATTAATCTTACCAGTACTTGGAGCGTCTATTCCCTTATAGCCCAGACCACGTGTATCACGATTGAAAAGGCGAGGGTACCCAAATATACTTCAAGCTAAAACTTTTCCTACTTAGAAGTCCTTTCTACGAAAGTGATTGTCTATGGACTGATTCGAGATAATACAACTAATCGGTTCACACTTCGTGTGATCGTCTATGGATACGAGATCGAGAAAATACAACAACGAAGTATGTTACTTGATAAAAAGGTTCGGACTTAACCAAACACAATAGGATTCACTTATCAAGTAAATAGGAATTAACGTTTGTGTGATTTACTTTAATTATAATAAAACAATTATAATGCGGAAATATAAAGTAAATGACACAGCAAGATTTTGTTAACGAGGAAACCGCAAATGCAGAAAAACCCCAGGACCTTGTCCAGAATTGAATACTCTCAGGATTAAGCCGCTACACAAAATTACATCTAACTTCGTATAGTTGAGACCAAACAACTAAACATATAGTTCACCTAGTTCCGTCTGTATTCCCACGCCTCCGACCTATGAATAAGTCAGGTACTTGGAACAATTCCTTTGGTTCGTATTCCAAACAGTAAAGGAACAACAAATCTGTTTGGTATCAACTCTCTTCAACCAAGTGATATGAGTCGGACAAAGGCTCTTCTGTTTATCTTAACATAAACTCCTTTGTCAGGTCCTTATATCTATCTTATGTTCAATTACCGAAGTAATCGTTTAAGATTTTGCAATCAATACTTTTAATCACAAAGAATTGTATTGATGACGATCTACTCAATTAATCAATCCAATCTATCACAAGGATAAACCGATTATTAATTGGATCCTCTTTTACCGAAACAAGTATTGTGCACACCCAAGATTATGAACCCACAAATCAGAAATCTTCAATATCTTCTTTGTCTTCAAATCTTCTTAGATCTTCAATAAACACCTGCACACAATCACTTGAATCTCTTGTGATCAATCACGCACAGAACGGAGTCTGTTAACAATGGATTATCACAAGATCATCTTTAGAACTAACACCAGTCTAAACATCCATGTCGAAACTCTGAACTAGTTTGAGTGAATATTATATCAGAAAAGAAGATTCTCAAGCATAAACAAACTAGGTGCAATCAAATTTCAACCACCGTTAGTCAATCAAATCAAAGAAAACAAAAGATAAACCGCAGTCATCTAGTTTCCCACCAACGGTACTCGTAGAGCTTCTCAATCCCAAAGAAGACTTTAAACTGAGCGGTCGTAAGAGATTTCGCCTAATTAGGTTACTCTCCTCTCCGAATAGGCGGCTGATAAGCATGTAAATGTTACATTTTATACCCATATTTATATTAGCTAGGATACAATATTTTAGTTACTAATACTATTTTAGTGCTTTTATAGAAAGTACAAGTGAATTCGATCATCCAGCGAATAAACAGCAAAATGTGAGACTTAATGGTGTTTGCGACGAAAATGGAAAAATGTGGTTGGCCTGGTATTTCCATGCATCAGCAACCACAATGATGAAACAGGGTTGGCCTGGTATTTTCATATATCAGCAACCACAATGATGAAACGAGGTTGGCCTGGTATTTTTATATATCAGCAACCAAAATGGTTGGCCTGGTATTTCCATATATCAGCAACCAAAATGATGAAATGGGGTTGGCCTGGTATTTCCATATATCAGCAACCAGTCTAGTTATCATGGCAATAGAAGGAGAGAGCTACTTTGACTATTCATTTGCAATACCACCAAAGGGATGTCACTCCAGCAAATCATATGGTTTAGAGATTGTTTTTGCCCAAGCCCACTAGTGGGTAACCAAGAAGATAGTCCAACGTCCAAGTGGTGCTGTGAATTTTGTTCACGTACTAAAATGATAATTATTCATAGGCAATGAAGCGGATCTCGTGGTCAGTTGGAAGGAGCTGGGTTTACTGCCGTGGTGGAGGTGATGATCTTACGGAAACAACGGCAGTAGAATTGGAGTTCGGCTGTGTCTGAATCGAGAATGTGAATGGAGATGGCAGTGACGGAAGGAACAGCAGCAAAGCTAGGTGAAGATGGGTATGTACTGCCATCGATTCATGGCTATTGTTGTACAGTCGAAAAACTATCTCGATAGTCAGGCAGTGGTGTTTCTTCTCGGTACTGGTGAAGGTTTTGGACGTGAACGAAATTCAGATGAAGGTGTTATAAGACCTGAGTGAAGATGGGTTTAATTTAGAATAGAGGTGGATTCGAGCTGAGTTGCAGGCGTTAACTATGACTGACATTTAGACGGACAGGGAATAGAATGATGAGGCCTGAGTTTGCACGGAAATTGGGATTTGGCTGAAGCGTTAGTTGCTGCGACTAGTTATGCTGGAGTTGATTGACGTGAGCTGTTGTTACTTCTATGGCCATGAACAAGGAAACAAAGGGAATGGTGGTGAGATATGGTGTTGTACGTGTATGAAAGAAGCAGTCTGAACTGGAGTTGTTATTGTGGTCAGTGTTGTTGACGGAAGCTAATGAAGTCAGTGTTGTGTAATCGGAGACGATCAACTCGAGTTATGCTTCCAGAGAGAGAGAATTGAAAGCTGTCGGAGTGAGGAGATGAAGCAGCATGAGCTCAGCTGAAACGTTGGTTGCAGGCAGTGGTTTTGTAAGAAGTGATGGTTGTAAAAGAAAGGAATCAAGGGTCGTTGGTAGAGAAAGTTCTGTAAACGAAGAAGACAGTAAAGAAGTTTGAGTGATGGTTTCTAGTGTTCGACTTCGAAAGAAACTAGCAGCTCACAAATATGTTCTGTCGTTTGAGGAAGATGGAGTATGGCTGGAGTTAGTATTGTTCCGAGCTGTTGCTACCGGCGGAGTTGGTTGAGCCGGTCAAGGACTAGAAAGTTGATGTTGTGAAGGGAGGGACCGTGATAGGACAGTGATGTTTCCATATTTGTTGGAGTATATGCAATCACGTTTTCTGCATGAAAGGTGGACAAATTATTTACCAACTTTTATTTATGGAAGCAAATTGAGCACGCGCCATCTATAAGAACAGACAAGTGTTTGAAGAGAGGACGTGGCGGAACATCATTGGGATTTTGTTTATCACTCGACATGTGGCATAACTCGATTGGCTAATGACGTGGTGAATGAAAGAAAAGAAATTAGATTTCTTCCGAGGCTTGGTGTACTTGGATATACTGAGCAAGGGGCGACAAAGAAAAAAAAGGAGGAGGCTGCGGCTACAGGGCCAAAAGCCGGAGAAGAAGAGAGGCGACACAAAGCCGTAAACAAGGGCTAGGGTTTGAGAGTTTTTCATTTTCTCTTTTGCTTAGCTAGTTTTGATTCGAATATGTTTATGACTTTTGAGAAAGTCATGTCTAGCTAGAGCCATGTTAGGGTTTAGGTAGAAACCAATTTAATTGTGTGAACTCTACATTTATATGATAAATAATGATTTGATTGATTAATAGTTTTTCTTCATATAGCTTGGTATTTAATTGCTCATGTGATTTTCTTGATTATTTATGCTTTTCAATTGATATTTCGTGCTTTGGTTAAATACCTTGACGTGATATGCTTTAGGATTGATGGGTAATGCTTTAGAATCGCTACCTAAAAAGCGAAGAAAACTATAGCGGAGAAACAATATTTGATAATGCATGGAATATATTTTTAAAGATTAGTAGAGTTTGCATAATTAATTGGTGGAAACCGAAAACCTTAATAACCCATTCTTATTTTGTTCATTGTTAAAATTATTATCATTTCATTTCGTCCAATTATCTGAAACATCATTAAACATCGTCTATTTGATTATTTAGTTTTGGTATTAGTTGGTAGATGATGCGTGTCGTAACCACAACAAATTAATTAATATTTTCCCACCTAATTAACAAGTAATATAGTGGTAGTTAAGTTCGTTCCCACGAGGAGCAAGAGGTTTTAGTTGTCTTAATTGTCACAAAAAGGGGGGTATATAAAGCAAAAAGAAATAAACAAAGCAATTCAAAGATAAAGTTGAAATCAATAAGAGTGACAAGACCAAGGAATCCTTCTTCGTTGCAAAACAATGAATCAAGTTATGTTTTTCATCCACATGTTATTAGTCACAAATTATCACCAACCGTAGGTAAAGCAGCTAGATCAGTGCTAAACCCTTAAATCCCTTGTATCACCGGATACGGAAGTTCTCGACTACCGGATTTTATTTACCAAACCACCTAGTAGTAGATCACTCAAGATGTAATTTAAATAAACGCATTAAGATTTATGAACTTATTAGGTTGATATTAGTAGTTAGACTCTTAGATCAAGGTCTACTTGCTAACGTTGTTTTCACACACAATTGCTCCACGGAATCCCTCCGCAAGGTCTCGTGTTTGCTACTTATGTAAGAGTCAAGAAACGATTACTTATCCCCTAACTTTCACTAGCTTTAGATCAAATTAACAAATCAATTTAGTGTGCACTCTAAACAATCTATCAATCAACCATGAATGTATAAACATTCCTATTAGTAAAAACAAACGATAATCATGTGAAAAACTTCAAAGTAGAATTGAAAACAAAACTCAAATCATATGTTAAGAACTAGGAATTCATCCTCAATCAATAATAAAATTAGCTACTCATGTTTTTGAAATTCACACAAATAATTAAAAGGAGAATTTTTCAAGTTCACACAAATAATTAAAAAGAAGAATTTTGAAAAGCAAGCAAAAACACAAGTGTTGTGTGTGTAAAGGTATGTAAGTGTTTGTAGAGAACTTCTCTATTTATAGGCTTCAATTTCTCCAAATCTTCCAAGGAATAGAACCCCTTTCCTTTAGCAATTCAATTTCCAAGTTCAAGTCTTTCTCAAATCTTCCATCTTCTCTTTCCAAATTTGAGCCAAATTCTCCATCCAATTCCAAACCCAAGTCTTCACACCCATGAGTCTAGAATACTCTTCACAAAATTCTGCACATATTGGTCCGCCGGAAAATTACTGGGATCACCGGAATCCGGCCAGAAAAACCACCGCCGGTCACCTAAATATCACTGGAGTTCTGTTTCCGTAGACGGAATATTCTGTCACGGTGCCATTACAGTTAACGGTCAATTGGTCAACCGTTAATCACTAAGGTCAAGGCAGAAGGTCAGTCAGCTTCTTAATCAGCCGTATAACTCAGCTGACTGATCTGAGTAATCTGAATCACCTAGTCACCTAACGAGTCACTGAGTCGACTCGTTGACAGAGAATTTCAGCAGAGTTTCCTCTGGATTTTGGTAGTTTCCCCGGCCAATTTCAGGCCTATTTTTGGTCTTTTCATGTTAAGAATCCTAACATACATCTAAGTATTGCAGCTTGAGCACCATTCATCACTTTGATTTCATTTATTCATTACTATAGCCGCATCAACAACATCAATTTCATTTCCATCGACCAACAACACCAACACTCATTGTAAACCATATAACCCATTCTTTGCAGCTTCTTGAATTATGCAGCATCATCTCGTATTTGAAATCACATCATCAACTCCAGACTATATCTTCATAGCAGCAGCAGAACAAACAAACCCATTTCTGAATTTCATCTCAACTCCACCGGAAACCCATTTGATTTCGAATCTGTAACAATCTCAGCTTCAATTGAATCAGCAACAACTCATCTTCTTTCTTGTTGGCTTCACAAATCATCAATCACCCACAAATTCAAGCCACATTCCGTCCTACAGAGACCACCAACAACATTTCCAGTGAACACCCAACTTCGTAATTCAATTTCTCCAACATCAGGTTCATCTTCTACATTCAAACCAGAGAGCAACAACAACTCATTCGAACTCAACCCATCTCAGCTCTTCTCGATCTGGTTCATCCACAGAACCCATCAATTTCTTCCTCTCTGTGTTGTTCAACAGCATATCATCATTCTTCTGCTTCTCCATTCGAACTCTAATTCAAAACCCACTTCAAATCCATCGATCTCTTCTCTTAATTTTAATCGAACCCATGAATATCAACATCTTCACTGCTTCATCTTCTTCATAATCTTCAACATCAGTCACCACAAACCCTAACAATTCTCAATCAAAACATCACAGTCCACAGCAACAGTGTCTCAATCAACTCAATGTCAAAACCCATCTCTATTTCACTCAATAACATCGATTTCTTCGTGATTCTTCTCCTCAATAGCATCAATTCCAGAAGGTAATTCTCGATCTAAATCTTCACAACAAACCCTTGATTCCTTCAGACCTTTCTGTTTTAAGAACCCTAACTTGTAAACACATCTCGGATCTTATAATTTCAGCTTCCAATTCTTCGTATTGATTCAGATTCAATCAGTAGCAACGGCTGCTGTTCTTCCTTCTCATTTTCAGGGAAATGTAATAAATCTGAATGATTGAGAGAAGTAATATGTCGATTTAGGGTTGGGTAGTTTGAGGTTGGATTGTTACACCCCAGGGATAGGTACCACCCCTACTGGTTGCCCTGAGTTTCTGCCATGGTGCCTTTAGCACTTCTGTGGGTTACCCCTTAACCTTTGGTCGGCTCCGGATAGTGTTTGCCATGGAAATGACAGTTTTGCCATTTTTGTTCAATTTGGACGATTTCTTCTTCTTTTCTTCCATGTGACTCCAGAGTACCTAATAACTCAAAAACACGCGTAAAGTACATAATTCACAAGAAAAATAGCAAAGAAAGCATAACCAATAGATAATAAATAGGATGTATTCTACACCCTATCAGTAGAGTATTTCACACTCCTCGTGGGAACGACCTGTACTTGCCATTGTTCTACTAGTTAGACGCTGTGCACTTGCGGTATTTTATTGTAGGTTTTCGAGCCTACCAGCGGCTACACCAGTAACAACACAACAAAGAGGAAGTCTGTTGTTACGAAGGATTAGTTTGCTAGAAAGGAAAACTTCAAGTATTTATAGACAAGGAAGTTTGGACACCGAGGAATTTCCAAAACCGAAAATATTCTCAAGATATTCATTAAAACACAAATTCGGTTTCCATAATTCCTGGAAATGCTCTGTCCAAAAATAATGATCGAAATCTCTCGGAAAATCTCTAATTAGTAAATGCACATTACTAATTCTTATTTCCCTACAAAATGAAGTTAAATACCTTAATTAAAAGATTCTTAACTTATTTATGTTTCGATCCTGGGATTCTCTTCCCTTAGCTATTAAGGAATAACTTTGAACAATTAAATAAATAAACATTCATAGCACGTGTTCAAAGTATGTCGACATCTTAACTTTGTAAGTTCTCTTTCACACTTACAACCTTGAAACCGATTTGCCACACTTCCAAACAAGTTTAGAATTGGTTCATCCGACTTTCAAGAACTATGCGATTGATCAAATAACATTCAATCACAATCATGGGTTTAACGGTTCTACCAAAACAAGTTTCGGTTCTACCTTCCATGTGAGTATTGTGCATAGTCACACTAGCTTTCCAAAATTCGGTTGACTAGGTACTAGGATCGGTTCCCCACATATATATAGTATCTAACTTATATGTGTTGTACATGTCCATAGGATCGGTTCCCCTTTGCCTAAAAACGTGTTGCACATGTTCATAGGATCGGTTCCCCTTTCTGCTATAAACCTTGTTGCACCTCATACAAGGATCGGTTCCCCTTTATGATGTACTGCACATCTTACTAGGATCGGTTCCCCTTTCCCATATTTGGTTAGACAGAAAATCACAAACCCGATCATACCATCTCAGGTGATTACTTAAGATTGGTTTCACTAATAAAAGTCATATCAATACATAAGTCAGGCCTTTGTGAATAGTTCTACCAAGAACACAACAAGTCGTGAACGGTTATACTCAATCACACATATTGGTTGTTCATAAGATATGCAATGAATAACAAAACCAATAACGCCTGGCGATTTCCTTTTCGATTCACAAACAAGTTTCTAAACTTACTTCCTTAGAACACATGTAAAACATTGTTCCCTAGGATGAAATCCTCACCTCATACCCATACATAATCACAATAGCATTCAAATGATTATGGCGATGTCTTATCTACAAAGTTTAATGGTTAAGCAATAAACCTCGTATTGTGTTCCTTAATACTATGTCTATCTAGAGTTCAAATATGCTTCGCAGTTTTGTTTTCAATATGCACGACTTGAAAGATACGTTAGGGAATGAAACAGTTCAAGTCAAATATCACTAACCTCAAGTGGAAGGATGATTGTTGTCGTTGTAGCTCCTTGCTTATTCACATTTGTAAGTCTTCGCAATACTTGTAAAGTCTCATACCCTAATACTTCAAGCTAACCTATACGAAGTCGACTCTAGTAATTAATCAACCGACTCTAGATGAGTTTTGATATTAAAATATGACAACCAAACTTGACATACCAACGCTTGGTGGGTTCAACCGAGTTATGCTCTAACAATCTCTCCCTTTGTCAATTTTGGAGAAAAAACTCTTACATCATATGGATAAACAAATTACAATAATTCATTACACATACCCTTGATTCCCGATTCAACAGCACAGTAAACTGCTTACATTCAATCCTTGAAAATGCCGTTGTTGACATTATAATAACAAAGAAAATACTCCCCCTAAGGAAGATAGGTAGATATTCAATCCGCATGTCTTTGTTATACCAATCCATATGATATGTTACTCCCCCTTAGTCTGTGCTTTCACTCTTTCGTTTAGATAAAACGTTTAAGCACCAATGTTCTTTTCCTTAGCGATACCAATCAATATAAAATCAATGCCAGTATCACTTGTTTACTCCATATATTTCCCCCCCCTTTTTGTCACAAAATGACAAAGAAACGAAAAAATATAGGACAACACGAAAATAATCTTACAAATCTCAATATACTTGCAACCTGTAGAGTTAGGCACGAGGGTTCCACACACCATGTTCTGATAACCAATATCAAACCCGAAACTACAAGTAGTTTTATTTTGATATGTTACCAAGGAAGCAATTGTCCGAAACAATTTTTCCATTTTAGTTTAGCAAACCAAAAATCAACTAAGCACCTTAGTCCCTTTGCTAAACCGATTGTACAAAAACAATCGCTTAATTCGATAAGACCAAAATAAAGATAACTCTATTTTTCTCATCAATTTCTAATTATCCATAAACTTAGACCTTTCAATTTTAAACAAGACAAATACTAGGTTAGTTAACTAGCATTTCTTGTTAAGGCATTCGATTAGACTTGAATAACCGAAACCTCACTTCGATAAGTCTAACTAAGATTAGAATTAACTTAGTTTCTCTTATCCGGAATTGAATTGGACTAAACAACTCATCCCGTACACCTTTTATTTCGTTAAGCCATAAATAATTCATACAAACCAAATAAATCAACTTGCATAATTATTCACCTCAACCGGAAGCAATTGAAACAACATAGACATTAAAAGCACCGCAATTGCACCGAAATTTTGTAAGCCTAAACAATTGATACCACACAATAAAGCAAGATAACAATAGTTTTTTTACTTAGGAACCAATTGAATCACACATACATCCATACACACATAATGGAATAAACATCAATTGAACCGAAATTTTGTTAAGCAAAAGCAATAAATATATATGAAATAAACTCAGGTTTTTCTTAAACATGAAAACAATTAACTAACAAGATTGTTACCTCAAATTTCGCATCCACTTCTCCAATATGATTGCATCTTCTTCCAGGGAGAATTGATATCGAAATATCCTCATGTTGTCATCCTTATACCAAACACAAAATAATAACAACCAACCAACCTTTACCAGAGAAAGGTTTAAAATCAGTTTTAGCAATTGCAAGCAAAAGTTGAAAACCGTCGAAACATATATGCTTTTATGCTAAACCAAAACCGATTCAACATATTGTGACTTTTTCACATATTGTTTCTACCAGAACCCCTCATGATTCTTTGATAAATCCTACCAACATGGGATAGAACTTAATCCTGCTAAATCAAAAAGTCACCCAAACCACAAGGGTTCACAACATATGAGATCGAATATTAAGGTTATGAAAACCGAAAACATACATCTCATAAATCACTTTGCAATACACCATAAATATTCAACATAAAATCAAGTATTGTAATTACCTCAATCTTGTAGGGAATTAAATTTCGAAACCAACGCAAAAAGAATAAGGTCATTCCGAGTTCGGACGAAGAAGTTATGGGCAAAACAGTTTTACACTTCTTCGTATAGGGGACCTCTCACTAGGATCGGTTCCCTCACCATGACATGGTACTAGGATCGGTTCCCTCACTATGACAGGGTACTAGGATCGGTTCCCAAGAGTTACTTGTGATGGATCACATCCCTAAACTGTTTTCGACATAACTTTTGCATACGATGTCCGAATTCAGTGATTTTTGGCTCGTTTTAACCGTAAAAGCAAGAGCTACACCTATATGATCAGTAGATATCAACATCATCAACTCAAAATTACCGTTTCTATCAAAAGATCAAATATATATAGAGAAGGTATGAGTAGAAGAAAATAAATCTCCCTAAAGATGTTAATTAGCCATATAATGACCGAGAGATCATGTGCTCAGTTTTTGATGTGCTTTCTCACCTTTAAAATGATTGATCACTAAGGTGAGCATGCACATTCTAACACAACTAGGTTGTGCTGAGTTGAGCCTTGTCTTGTTCGTCACGAGTGACTAAGATAGAATCATCATTCTTGACCTCTTGCATGGATTGTTTTCTCTTGTTCCATCTCTTGTTTTTCTTCTTTGACTTGTGATGAAGAGTGTCATTATCACAACCTTTACGAGTACAAGAGATTTCAGACATAATGTCTTTCTTTAGCCTTTCAAGAAGACTCTTGTAATTATTGTCACCAACAATTAACAGCTGAGAGTCATTATTGTGACTAACTTTTGGTCCCTTCTTGGCTATGGAAGACTTCGGGACCCATTTAGAGTTGGGTTTCGCAGGAGCAGCTTTCTCCTTCATATCATTAGGACGATTGTCCTTTTGAATACTTTGCGAAACATCCTTTCTCCAATTTGGAACATCAGATCCTGTCTTTGCATTTGAAACGTCATCTCTCTTTTTATAATTAGGTATTTTATGAGATGACCTTGTCGAGTGATATGCAAAATTTGAACTATCATTATAATAATTCTTTTGTCTAAACTTAGGACAATATCGATCTGAGTTCTTATGAGGAGAAAACTTAGCCAATTCGTTTGATACAAAAGAAAGTTCATCTTGCATCTTACGAACTTTGCATCCCCATTGCAAGTGTCCTTCCTTTATTACCACAATAATAACAATGCTTAGTATAAATATACGAAGTATGAGTTTGATGTTACCTTTTTGTGGATCCTCTTGCATTGGAGCTCGACGAGTTTTCTTCTTCTTCTTCTTGTCTTTGTTCAACGTTGTTGCTTTCTTGACATTAGCATAAATGCCTTCTTTGATTACTGCTGGTTGAACACTATTCTTAAGCTTGACAGACTTTTCTTCTTTACAAGAAATATGAGCATCTTTGTCATCAGTGGAAGCCTCTGATTGAGAATAATTTGTAGCTTTAACAAATTTTACCTCTTTGCTAATATTTGAAGCATCTATTCCCTTATAGCCCAATCCTCGTGTATCACGATGATTTCTACTTGCTTTTAACATTGGGTTAACTTGTTTGAGCTTTCATTGGATTTTTTTCAGTTCCAAATTTTCTTCTTCCAACGTCTTGATTTTATCAAGAGCACCGGCTAGATCAGCCTCAAGGTGTTTTCTCGTGAGAGATATACACCTTCTTTCTCTTCAAAACTCTTTTGTTGAGAGTTAATCCTTGCATCAGATTCAACAAGTTTATCTTCCAACAAACGTACTTTTTCAAGAGCCGCATCACGATCTTTCTCAAATAAGTCTGCTTGAGAAAGACTAGCACATACTTTATCTTTAAGATTCTGTATTTGTTGAGAATCATTTTCCCTCAACTTTTCGTAGTCTAGGCGATGCCTTTCATATTCAGTAGTCTTTAATTGTAAAGCAACCAGAAGTTCCTTTACTTTCTTATTAGACACACTTAGGAGAATTTCGTTAGACAACAAGTGTTCACGAATCTCTTCCAACTTAGAGTTTGTAACCTCTGATTCTGAAGGTGGTTTAACTACCTCTTGCGATACGTTAACTGAGTCTTTCAATAATTTTCGCTTTCGCTTAATCTTACTTTGACTCATTTCTTATAGGTTGGATCACACTAAACACAGATTGTTAGATCTTTTCATGTTTGCCCGCTCTGATACCAATTGAAAAAGCGAGGGTACCCAAATATACCTCAAGCTAACACTTTTCCTACCTATAAGTCCATTCTCCGAAAGTGATTGTCTATGGACTGAGTCGAGACAATACAACTAATCGGTTCACACTTCGTGTGATCGTCTATGGATATGAGATCGAGACAATACAACAACGAAGTATGTTACTTGATAAAAAGGTTCGGACTTAACCAAACACAATAGGATTCACTTATCAAGTAAATAGGAATTAACGTTTGTGTGATTTACTTTAATTATAATAAAACAATTATAATGCGGAAATATAAAGTAAATGACACATCAAGATTTTGTTAACGAGGAAACCGCAAATTCATAAAAATCTGGGGACCTTGTCCATAATTTAATACTCTCAGGATTAAGCCGCTACACAAAATTACACCTAACTTCGTGTAGTTGATACCAAGCAACTAAAAATATAGTTCACCTAGTTCCGTCTGTATTCCCACGCCTCCGACCTATGAATAAGTCACGTACTTGGAAAAATTCCTTTGGTTCGTATTCCAAACAGTAAAGGAACAACAAATCTGTTTGGTATCAACTCTCTTCAACCAAGTGATATGAGTCGGACAAAGGCTCTTCTGTGTATCTTAACATAAACTCCTTTGTCAGGTCCTTAGCTCTATCTCATGTTCAATTACCGAAGTAATCGTTTAAGATTTTGCAATCAATACTTTTAATCACAAAGAATTGTATTGATGTCGATCTACTCAATTAATCAATCCAATCTATCACAAGGATAAATCGATTATTAATTGGATCCTCTTTTACCGAAACAAGTATTGTGCACACCAAAGATTATGAACCCACAAATCAGAAATCTTCAATATATTCTTTGTCTTCAAATCTTCTTAGATCTTCAATAAACACCTGCAAACAATCACTTGAATCTTTTGTGATCAATCACGCACAGAACAGAGTCTGTTAACAATGGATTATCACAGGATCGTCTTTAGAACTAACACCAGTCTAAAGATCCATGTCGAAACTCTGAACTAGTTTGAGGGAATCTTATATCATAAGAGAAGATTCTCAAGCATAAACAAACTAGGTGCAATCAAAGTTCAACCACCGTTAGTCAATCAAATCAAAGAAAACAAAAGATAAACCGCAATTATTTAGTTTCCCACCAACGAAACTCGTAGAGCTTCTCAATCCCAAAGAAGACTTTAAACTGAGCGGCCGTAAGAGATTTCGCCTAATTAAATTACTCTCCTCTCCGAATAGGCGGCTAAACCAGTAACAACACAAGAAAGAGAAAGTCTGTTGTTACGAAGGATTAGTTTGCTAGAAAGGCACACTTCGAGTATTTATAGACAAGGAAGTTTGGACACCAAGGAATTTCCAAAACCGAAAATATTCTCAAGATATTCATTAAAGCACAAATTCGGTTTCCATAATTCCTGGAAAAGCTCTGTCCAAAAATAATGATCGAAATCTCTCGGAAAATCTCTAATTAGTAAATGCACATTACTAATTCTTATTTCCCTACAAAATGAATTTAAATACCTTAATTAAAAGATTCTTAACTTATTTATGTTTCGATCCTGGGATTCTCTTCCCTTAGCTATTAAGGAATAACTTTGAACAATTAAAGAAATAAACATTCATAACACGTGTTCAAAGTATGTCGACATCTTAACTTTGTAAGTTCTCTTTCACACTTACAACCTTGAAACCGATTTGCCACACTTCCAAACAAGTTTAGAATTGGTTCATCTGACTTTCAAGAACTATGCGATTGATCAAATAACATTCAATCACAATCATGGGTTTAACGGTTCTACCAAAACAAGTTTCGGTTCTACCTTCCATGTGAGTACTGTGCATAGTCACACTAGCTTTACAAAATTCGGTTGACTAGGTACTAGGATCGGTTCCCCACATATATATCGTATATAACTTATATGTGTTGCACATGTCCATAGGATTGGTTCCCCTTTGCCTAAAAACGTGTTGCACATGTTCATAGGATCGGTTCCCCTTTCTGCTATAAACCTTGCTGCACCTCATACAAGGATCGGTTCCCCTTTGTGATGTACTGCACCTCTTACTAGGATCGGTTCCCCTTTCCCATATTTGGTCAGACAGAAAATCACAAACCCGATCATACCATCTCAGGTGATTACTTAAGATCGGTTTCACTAATAAAAGTCATACCAATACATAAGTCATGCCTTTATGAATAGTTCTACCAAGAACACAACAAGTCGTGAACGGTTATACTCAATCACACATATTGGTTGTTCATAATATATGCAATGAATAACAAAACCAATAACGCCTGACGATTTCCTTTTCGATTCACAAACAAGTTTATGAACTTACTTCCTTAGAACACATGTAAAACATTGTTCCCTAGGATGAAATCCTCACCTCATACCCATACATAATCACAATAACATTCAAATGATTATGGCGATGTCTTATCTACAAAGTTTAATGGTTAAGCAATAAACCTCGTATTGTATTCCTTAATACTATGTCTATTTAGAGTTCAAATATGCTTCGCATTTTTGTTTTCAATATGCACGACTTGAAAGATACGTTAGGGAATGAAACAGTTCAAGTCAAATATCACTAACCTCAAGTGGAAGGATGATTGTTGTTGTTGTAGCTCCTTGCTTATTCACATCTTTAAGTCTTCGCAATACTTGTAAAGTCTCATATCCTAATACTTTCAAGCTAACCTATACGAAGTTGACTCTAGTACATAATCAAGCGACTCTTAACATGAGTTTTGATTCACTAAAATATGACAACCAAACTTGACATACCAACGCTTGGTGGGTTCAACCGAGCTATGCTCTAACAACGATGTTCTTTACATGCTCCAAGCATTGAAGATAATTTTGTAGAGCTGGAATTGAATCTTTTCAGATTCTCGTCCAGTGATTTTACCTTATTAAGAGCAGCAGCGAGATTAGTCTCCAAAGATTTTTCTTTGATGAGGAGACTGAGTTCTCTGTCATTTCTGTAGTTACGTGATCTGATCTTGCTGTTTCTATCGTATTTGAGTACAATCGTAAGATTGGCTTGAGATTAATTTCTCCGATAGGCAAGATAGAAAAGTATTCTCAAACACCTTCGTCTCATCGTTTGTGATTCCATAATATCTTGTTTCGCTAGTCGATTAAGATTATTGTGAGGTGATTGATATTTCTAGGCTGTTCTTCGGGAATATAAATCCGGTATATCAATTGGTTCATGTTCACCTTGATTTATCAAAAGACGGAACAAAACTCGTAGTTATTTATGTGGGAGACAAATTTATCTATTCTTGTAGACTTTTCTGTGTGATACAAATTTGTTTATTAAAGTCTTCGACTTTGGGTCGTAGCAACTCTTAGTTGTGGGTGAGATCAGCTAAGGGAATCAAGTGCGTAGTATCCTGCTGGGATCAGAGACGTAAGGAGCGCAACTGTATCTTGGATCAGTGTGAGATTGATTGGGGTTCAACTACAGTCCAGACCGAAGTTAGTTTGTAGTAGGCTAGTGTCTGTCGCGGCTTAATACAGTGTGTGTTCAATCTGGACTAGGTCCCGGGGTTTTTATGCATTTGGGGTTTCCTCGTTAACAAAACTTCTGGTGTCTGTGTTATTTCTTTTCCGCATTATATTTTTTATATAATTGAAATATCACATATTGTGCGTTGAATCAATCAATTGGTAAATCTGACCTTTGGTTGTTGATTGAAATTGATTGATCCTTGAACATTGGTCTTTGGTACCGTTCAAGTTAATTTCTCTTGTATTCAATTAGACTCACAGATTGCTATTTGCTTGAGTAAGTATTGAATCGAGAAATTGAGATATAACTCTTTGATATACTTATTGTAAGATTGAGTCCAACTGTCTAGTTGATTCTCTTGAAAGTATATTGGAGTTATTCCATACAGGTTGCTAAACGAAATATTGGGTGAGGTTGTTGTACCCCCACTTTTTCAGTTACAACGATCACATGGATCGGTTACAGCAATCACAGGGACCGATCACACTAATCACATGGATCACATACGAAACTGTTTTAGTCATAACTATTGCATACAATGTCCGAATTCAGTGATTTTTGGCTCGTTTTAACCGTAAAAATAAGAGCAACACATATATGATCAGTAGATATCAACATCATAGACTCCAAATTACCGTTTCTATCAAAAGCTCAAATATGGATAGAGAAGGTATGAGTATAGAAGAAAAGAAATCTCCTTAAAGATGTTAATTAGTCATATAATAACCGAGAGATCATGTGCTCAGTTTTCATGTGCTTCCTCACCTTTCAAAAGATTGAGCACCAAGGTGAGCATGCACATTCTAATACAACTAGGTTGTGTTTCTTTGACCCTTGTCATCTTTGTCACAAGGGACTAAGACAGAATCATCATTCTTGACCTCTTGCTTGTTTTGTTTTCTCTTGTTCCATCTCTTGTTTTTCTTATTTGACTTATGATGAAGAGTGTCATTATCACAACTTCCACTAGTACAAGTGATTTCAGACATGATACCTTTCTTTAGTCTTTCAAGAAAACTGTTGTAATTATTGTCACCAACAATTAACAACTGAGAGTAATTCTTGTGAATAACTTTTGGTCCCTTCTTGGCTATGGAGGACTTCGGGACCCATTTAGAGTTGGGTTTCGCAGGAGAAGCTTTCTCCTTCATACCATTAGGACGATTGTCCTTTTGAATACTTTGTGAAATACCTTTTCTCCAATTTGGAACATCAAATCTTGTCTTAGTATTTACAAAGTCATCTCTCTTTCTATATTCGGGTCTTTTATGAGATGGCCTTGTGAAATACCTTTTGCCTAAACTTTGGACAATATCGATCTGAGATCCTTTGGGGAGCAATCTTGCCAATTCGTTTGATACAAAAGAAAGTGTATTTTCTATCTTACGAATCTTGCATCCCCATTCCACATGCCCTTTATAACAACAATGCTTAGTAACATATGAAGTATGAGTTTTAATGTTATATTTTTGTGGATCCTCTTGTATTGGAGCTCGCAGAGTTTTCTTTTTCTTCTTTTTCTTCTTCTTCTTCTTCTTCTTCTTCTTCTTATTCTTGTTCAACGTTGTTGCTTTCTTGACATTAGCATAAGTGCTTTCTTTGATGGATGCACTTGAAGAGTATGGTTAAATATGCTTCTTAGGCCTGATTGGATTTACTTCTTTACGAGAAATATGAGCATCTTTGACATCAGTGGAAGCCTCTAGTTGAGAAAAATTTGTAGCTTTGACAAAATTTACCTCTTTGCTAATATTTGAAGCATCTATTCCCTTATAGCCCAATCCTCGTGTATCATGATGATTTCTGCTTGCTTCTAACATTGAGGTTAAATTGTTTGAGCTAACATTGAACTTTTTAAGGTCCAAATTTTCTTCTTCCAATGTCTTGATTTTATTAAGAGCACCAGCAAGATTAGCCTCAAGGCGTTTTTCTCGTGAGAGATATTCTCCTTCTTTCTCTTCAAAGTTATTTTGTTGAGAGTTAATCCTTGCATCAGATTCAGCAAGTTTCTCTTCTAACAAATGTACTTTTTTAAGAGCCGCATCACGATCTTTCTCAAATAATTCTACTTGAGAAAGACTAGCACATACTTTGTCTTTAAGACTCTGTAATTGTTGTGAGAATTTTTCTTTCAGCAAGTTATGCTCTTCATCGAGATTTTCAAACTTTAAAGTTAAATCTCGTTCTCTTTCAAGTGCTGAAAGAAGTTCATTAGAACAAATAAGAAATTGTTTGCTCAATTCCTTTAGTTCAGATGTTTTTACACTTGATCTTTCATCAAAAATATCAAGTATAGAACTCAAAGATATCTCGTTAGAGACATCATCAATTGAGCAACCTGAAATTGAAGAACTATCTCCTTTTGAGCACATATCTTGTGACATGTTAACTGAGTCTTTCTTTAGTTTTCGCTCTCGCTTAACTCTACTTTGACTCATGTCGTATATGTTGGATCGCATCAAACACAGATTGTTAGATATTTTCGTGTTTGCCTGCTCTGATACCAATTGAAAAGACGAGGGTACCCAAATATACCACAATCTTAAACTTTTCCACCTAAAAGTCCTCTTACCGAAAGTGATTGTCTATGGACTGAGTCGAGACAATACAACGAATCGGTACTCACACTTTGTGTGATCGTCTATATATACGAGATCGAGACAATACAATAATCAAAGTGTGATTACTTGATAATAGGTTCGGACTTAACCAAACTCTATAGGATCATTATCAAGTAATACGGAGTTAACGTTTGTGTAATTTACTTTAAATTATAATAACAACAATTATAATTTTGGAAACAAAAATAAATGACACAACAAGATTTTGTTAACGAGGAAACCGCAAATGCAGAAAAACCCCGGGACCTAGTCCTGAATTAAATATTCTCAAAATTAAGCCACTATACAAAATCAAACCAACTTTGTATAGTTGAGTCCAAGCAACTAAACATATAGTTCACCTAGGTTCTTCAGTATCCATGCGCTTTCGATATTCGATAAGTGCACGCACTAGAACAATTCCTTTGGTTCATATTCCAAACAGTAAAGGAACAACAAATCTGTTCGGTAACAACTCTATTCAATCTCATTGATTTGAGTTTGACAAAGGCTCTTCTGTTTAATCCAATAAACTCCTTTGTCGGGTTTAGATCTATCTATCCAACAACTACCAAAGTAGTAGAGTTTAGATTTTGCAATCAAAAATAGGATATATCAAGATATTATATAATGATGCCAATCTACGCTACTAATCAATCAAATCTATCAAAGATAAACCGATTATAGTTGGATCCCAGCCGATCAAGTTTGTGCACACCAAAGATTATGAACCCAATAAGAAATCTTCTTTGTCTTCAAATCTTCTTAAATCTTCAATAAACTCTTGCACACCACAACTTGAATCTCTTGTAATCAATCATGCACAGAACGGAGTCTGTTAACAATGGATTATCACAAGATTTCTTTAGGTCTACAATAGTTCTAAAGATCCCGTCGACACTTCGATCTAGTTTGAGTGAATCTTATATCAGAAGAGAAGATTCTCAAGAATAAACAAACTAGGTGCAATCATATTTCAACAACCGTTAGTCATTCAAATCAAATCAAATCGAAAACTAATAATACTGCAATTATCTAGTTTCCTACCAACGGTACTCGTAGAGCTTCTTGATCCCACAGAAGTCTTTAAACGAGCGGTCGTAAGAGATTTCGCCTAATTAAGGTACTTTCCTCTCTGATTAGACGGCTCCACCAGTAACAACACAACAAGGTATTTTTGCTTGCTCTTAGGATAGTTTGCACGAAATGCAAACTTGGGTATTTATAGACAAAGGAAGTTTGGACACCAAGGAATTTCCAAAACCGAAAATATTCTCAAGATATGCAATATATTTCCAAATCGGTTTTCATAATTCCTGGAAATGCTCTATCCAATATTAACTGAAATCTCACTAGAAAATCTCCAATTAGTAAATGCACATTACCAATTTTTATTTTAAAGAGATATGCATTTTAATTGCCAGCAATTAAAATGCATAAGATTAACAACCTTAATTAAAAGATTCTCAACTTATTTCGGCCCGGAATCCCCTTTAGTTATTAAGGAATATCTTTGAATAATAAAAGATAAGAGTTACTGAACATGTTCAAAGTATGTCGACATCTTATTTCTTTATAAATCCTCTTTCATATTTACAATCTTGGAACCGATTATACCACACTTCCAAACAAGTTTAGAATTGGTTCATCTGATTTCCAAGAACTATGTGATTGATCAAATATCAATACACTAATCATGGGTTTACGGTTCTACCAAACACAAGGATCGGTTCTACCTTAATATGGTTACTGGGACCGGTTTCATCAGTTACCAGGATCGGTTACGTCAATTACCAGAACCGGTTACCATATTCTCATGGTATTACTTGTGATCGGTTACACTAGTCACTAGGATCAGTTACACCAATTACCAGGACCGGTTACGCCAATTATAAGGATCGATTACAACTCTTTTGTGATCGGTCATACCAATTACCAGGATCGGTTACACCAATTACAAATATCGATCATACCATCTAAGGTGATTACTTAGGATCGGTTACACTAATAAAAGTCATACCAATACATAAGTCAGGCATTGTGACTAGTTTTACCAAGATACATAACAAGTTATGATCGGTTCTACAAACTCACACATATTGGTAATCCAAAGATATGCAATGAATAACAATACCAATAAGCCTAGCGATTTCCCTTTCGATTCATAAAACAAGTTCATGAATTTACTTCCTTTAAACAAATGTAAACATTGTTTCCTAGGATGAAATCTTCACCTTTACCCATACACATAATCACAATAGCATTCATACGATTATGTCGACGTCTTATATACGAAGTTCAAAAGATAAGCGTTATACTTCGTATTCTAATTCCTTAATACTATGTGTACTAGAGTATATTCATTCACAGCTTCGCAATTATGTTTTCAATATAGCACGACTTGAAAGATACGTTGGGAATGAAACAGTTCAAGTCAAAATATTACTAACCTCAAGAGGAAAGATGATGTCGTCGATGTAGCTTGTTACTTCTTCACATTCTTCAAGTCTTCGAGTAATACTTGTATGTCTCATAATCCTAATCTTTCTAGCCTAACCTATACGAAGTTGTCTCTAGTATATAATCAAGCGACTCTTTAATTGAGTTTTGATTCACTAAAATATGACAAACAAACTTGACATACCAATGCTTGTGGATTCAACCGAGCTATGCTCTAACAAGTTTCTCCACCTGCAGTGAAGACTTATGCTTCATGTTTCAGTAACCACCTCACCGTGTAGTATAAAGGATTTTTCGTTTAATCTATATAAACTCGTTTGGTCAAAATATATAATACAAGACAAAAATCATAGAAATAATTTATCTCTGTCGACAAGCTATAGCCAAGTAATTCTCGAGTAAAAACCACTAATCAGTCTGCCTGATCTTTTCCACAAGTCTGATGTTTATTAAAATAAACTTCTTGTGGGATCCCAAATAATCAAGTATGCAAGAAGTATCACAAAGATCGGAAAACCAAAAAGAAAAAGTCTTCTAGTCTTCATTCTTCAAAGTACCTGCATAAACAACTTGATTCCTACTAATGATCGATTATACACATAATGGATTATGTTAACGTTGGATGATCATTAGTCTTATATTTAGATCTCGAATCAAATAGATCTGAAGTATTCAATCCTTAAACAAACTTGATTGACCTTATATCAGAAGAGAAGGTCCATGAAATAATCAAGTGTGATCTATCAAGGATAACTGCACCGTTAGTCAATCAAATCAATAATGAAAAACTAAAATAATAATATGACTTAGTTTTTTACCAACAGTACTATTAAAAGATTTTTGATCCCAAATAAGACTTTAAACGAAGGTCGCGCAAGAGATGCCACCTAATTATGTTACTCTCCTCTATTAACGAGTAGTTTCTCACACAAAGAGTTAGGCAGTATGTCAAGGAATAAATTTGTTAGAATACAAGCTCCAGTATTTATAGTGTCATGACCAAGGCTTGTTTGGACAACGAGGAATTACAAAATCCGAAAATCCTTAAGATATGTAATAATAATATGTATTCGTTTTTGAAAAATTCCAACTGAAATCCTACTTTTACACTGAAATAACTCCTAATTGATAACTAGTAACCAGAATATATACATTATTAGCTGTTAGAGCATAGCTCGGTTGAATTCACCAAGCGTTGGTATGTCAAGTTTGGTTGTCATATTTTAGTATCAAAACTCATCTAGAGTCGCTTGATTAAATACTAGAGTCAACTTCGTTTAGGTTAGACTAGAAAGTCTAGGAATGTTGAGACATACAAGTATTGCTCTGAAGACCTGAAGAATGAGAAGAAGTAACGACTACAACGATGACATCATCTTTCCTCTTGAGGTTAGTAGTATTGACTTGAACTTGTTTCATTCCTAACGTATATTTCAAGTTGTTAGAACACTGCTCGGTCGAACTCGCAAGCGTTGCTATCTCAAGCTTGTTTGTCAAGTTTAGTTGATAAAAACTATATACTTGATTTCTAGTTTACTTATAACTATGTCTTAGATTAGGATAGAAGTGTGTAGTTGAGCATTAGAATTCACAACGTTCACTAATTGAAGAAGAAAATCCACCAAAGAGCTCATTTGCAAATAGCCTGGAACAATGATATGTGTCATTGATGTTATCCAGGAATGTTTCATATTGATTATTAGAGAGATATAAAAGTACCGTTAATCTGGATACATGACAGTATGCATACCAATTTACATACTGGGAGAACTAATATAAGTCCAAAGCCGTAGTACATGTACCCAGTACACGTACCGGCGTAGCTATAGTTCGGCAACGAATTTTTGGTACGTATACCCGGTAACCGTACCATAAAAAGTCTGTTGATCGTGAACCAGGAAAAGTACGCATACCAAGTATGCAAGTCGGAAAAGATCTGTTAGTTTCAAAACCAAATTATGTACGCATACCATAAAATATCTGTGAGTTCCTGAACTCTTCCTTGTCTTAAGGGTATCCATGCCCGGTACATGTACTATGACAAGAACATTAATGAACAAGTACAGTGCACGTACTTACCCTGTCGAATAGTTTCAGATGCATCAGAATTATTTCTAGAAGATAATCGGGATTTGAACAACTCTCTAAAAACACTATCTAGATATTTTTGATCATATGTGTGATTCAAGAAATGTTTTAAAGTGTTATATGAAAATGATTAAGCTTATCGTCCAATTGGATAGTTTCAGCTAACCTAGATGAATAGGTAATTGTACACGGTTCGGTTATGGTTCATCCAAACCAGAGTGTATATTCTACTATGTTAATCTCAAAGTCAAGTTTTTCATCTAACGGTGATTATTGATTGCTTGGTTCAAAAGCTATCTTAGCTTAAACCTAAAGCAACCTTGACCTTGAAAGTCTATAAAAGGAGAACCTCAAACAACTGGGATATTTGATTCCCTGACATTATTTTTGTGTGTCCTAGTTGTAAACTAGAGCGTCGTCTCCTTAAAACCCTTTTAGGGTTTAGCGAATAAAAATACTTTACCTGTGGATTCGTGAAACCAGGTCCAACTATATTTATCTTGATAATTCGAGTATCATGATCTTGTTTTGATTGTTGTGTTGCTCACTCAAACAAGTTATATAGAAATCACAAAGTATCTTCGTCTCAGACTTTATTGATTCCACAAGTTTAATACATGTGAGGTGAATAATAATCTAAGTTGCTCTTCGAGAGTCATAAGACCGGATTTTGAGGTTTGCTAAACTTGTCTATTGCAATCGATTTCCTACCTCACCTTGATCTTTGATCAGAATGGAAATCACATATAGGCTTCTCTGTGGGAGGCAGATTGGTTTAAATTCTTCAATTGAGTTGAAGCAACTCTTAGGCTGTAAAGGACGTCAGCTAGAGGAATCATTTGCGCAGAGTCCAGCTGTGATTCAAGAGGCGTAAGGAGTGCGACTATATCTGAATTATTATGACGGTTTAATTCGGTCTCAACTACATTCCAGTCCGAAGTTCTGGTAGTAGGCTAGTGTCTGTAGCGGTTTAATACAATTTGGAGTTCAAATCTGGACTATGTCCCAGGGGTTTTCTGCATTTACGGTTTCCTCGTTAACAAAATTTCTGGTGTATGTGTTATTTCTTTGTCTGCATTATATTGTTTATCTTTATAATTGTAATATCACAAGTTGGACGTTAATTAATCAAAGTAGATGTATCCATCCTTGTTTGTTGGATACGACATGATTGATTCTTGGATATTGATCTTTGGAATCGTCCAAGTACTCTCACACATAATCAAGTTCACATATTTGGTTCTATAAACTTTCTGATTATGAGAGAAAGAAATATAAGCTCTTCATATAATTCCTTGATTGAGATTCATTAAGTTGAACTCTTGAAATTGTATTCGAGTTTAGTCCATACAAGTTGCGTAAGAAAAATTGGTGGTGTATTTTGGTACCCCCACGTTTTCAATTAGTATCAGAGCATACAAACACACGAAAGACCTAATAAGTCTGTGTTTGAAGTAATCGGACTATATGGACAAACACGAAATCTCCATTAAACGTTCCACCAGTTTAAAAAACATTGTTGTTATGGATTCGTAAAAGAGTCTGAGTTCTCAAAGTCTCATATAGATGAACACTTTGTTCCCATAAAACATTTGAAATTGATGAGTGTAATCCTTATTAATTTACTGATGAGTCTGACTCAGAAGTAGAACAGGAAACATCCAAAGAATGTACTGAGATTTTAAAACATGTAGAATTTCAGTCTTCTGAGGTCAATCGGCTGAAACACAAGATCAATAATCTTATTGGTATTATTTCTGAATATAATTTGAGAACAAGGATTTTTCTTGAAGAACACGACGAAGTGAAATTGAACATTATTTCGCTCGAGTCTAAACTTAAATATAATGCCTTAGAAATCGAAAGATTGTTGAGTACTATTCCACGTTGCGATAGTGAATCTAAAGAATCTACCATGATTTCAGCTTCTGAAAAGGACTATGAGTTAGAAAAAGGTAAGAACACTCGTTGTTCATGATAAGCTAATAAAATCACACTCAGAAACTGATAAACAAAATACTAGTACTTTGTCAACAAATGATCAGTTAAATTTCTCTTGCCAAGAAAAAACTGTGTCTCTAAGGAGGAAGAGTTTTTCATAAAACGATGTTAAGACTACCTATTCTGATTTCAGTGAAACTCAGAAAGTGTGCTTCTATTGCAACACTAAAGGGCATGTTCAAAGAAAGTATAAACCGAGATTATAAAACTACCAGTTTGACCGTCTCCAAATTACCTTCGATTTAATTATGAAAGGTATGACTGATATTCGAACATCTAAACCTCTTACGGTGAAAACATGTTCAGGAAAATTTGTTACTAGAAATGTCATCCGTTCTGCTTGGTCCACAAATATTCGAACAAGTCAAAAATGTGGTATGCAAAGAAAATCGTCACAAATATGGGTTCGTAAGGATACTCATACACCTCATGAGAAAATAGATATTTTCATCAATGAGACGATTCAACAAGATAATATGAATTTGATCATTACAATATATAATGTTCTCATTGACAAACTATCGTCTACCTCCAGACAGACAAGTAAGGATTCTAATTTTGTCTCTTTTCATGATGACAACAAATTCTATGATCACTTTTCATGTTCAAAAAGAAGAGGCAAAAACAATGATAAACGTCAGCATAATCCCCCCGGTGACAGTTCGGCTCACCCTTGTGCAAACTAGTCACAAGTCTTGGAACCTTATTCATAAAAATCATGTTAGATAAGGAACTGTTGTGTAACAAGTGTACTATTTGTTTCAAATAGTGTTTTGTATGATAAGCTATAATCCTTCTTATATTGCAACCTTTACGTATTTACTCTGGTGGTATTATCTACAAGATTGCTAAAGTTTCATGTTGAGCCAGACTCCTGAAAAATCAAGCATTCAATGATACTTTCTTCACATGAATTTCGCTCTTGTGCTCTAAACCTTGTTTATTGGGCTAATAATGACTCAAGAAAAAATATATATCAAAGAAAAGTGTAGAAAAATTGTAGTACTGAAAAATATTTTTGTGTTATCTAAAGATGTTTATTACCCTGAGAAAATTTGTCTTTTAAAACCATATAAGAATGATGGTTTGCGTACCGTTGTACCCGTCCTATTGGGTCCGTACATACACCCTAATTTCTAAGAAAAGTCACGAACCAACCTCACCTGATTAGTGTTTAATTTACATGTTTAGAATGTCAATTCCATACTTGTTTTAGCTATAATTCCTGCATATTACTTGTTATTATGATTATTTTCTAGTTTATGTGTCAAATCAGGTGAATCATCCTAAAAAGTGAGTGAAAAGGGCTACAAAAGAGCTATAAAGTGAAGTTCTCAAAGATCCAAGTGTCTAAAGCCGAAAGAAGTGGAAGAAGTGCGACGAAAGGAGCAAAGAAGGTCGAAAACATAAGAAGGACAAGAAGACCAAGTTCAACTCATCCAAATTCAGAATTTCTTATCACCATCTTGAATAAAATTCAATTACGAAGTGAACGGCGAAAGAATGAGGTCATTCCGAGTTTTGACGAAGAAGTTAAGGCCAAAACAGTCGAGATGAAAAACGACGATCCACAACACAACTTTCGGCATTGCTAAAGCAATACCGAAAGTGGCCATATTTCGGGCAGACAAGGTGTATTTTAGACCCCAACTTTCGGCATTTCTTTGGGGTATTAGACAATGCCGACTGAGATAGATCCATGGGGTCCCTTTTGACGTACTTTGACTTCCAGATCAAGGAAACTTGGTCCCGGATGGATTCTAATACCTAGATATCATGAAAATTATATAAGAGGACTTCCACAACAATTAGAGGGATCACATATCATATTATACCTTTGTTCTTCATAAAATATTCTAGGGTTTACCCCTTTAGGGGGAAACCGGGTAATTGTGTAATCACGAGAAGCTAAACCTTTGTTGATTAAGGATTAATTCAATGTTCTAGCGTGAAGCTTTATTATTATACAAATCTATTCAGAGTTTTATCATCTTATCGTTCGTTTTCACTATAATTAAGGTTTATGATTGATTTCTAGATTGTTCAAGTGTACAATTGGATTATTCTATTGTTAGTAAAGGGTTAAGATATCCGTGTAATTGTTGAATAATCCTTACACAAGTAGAGAACATGAGACCTCGTTGAGGGATTCTGTGGAGCAATCGTGTGTGAAGACAACACTAGTAAGTGGACCTTGCGCTAAGAGTCTAACTGCTAGGATCAACCTAAGTTCACATAACTTAAAGCTTCCGTTGGGTTACACCTTGAGTGCGCTACTACTTGGTGGTTCAGTTGGATAGAACTTTATATGCGAGCGCTTCGGTATCCGGTTACAAGAGGAACTTTGGGGATAGCACTGCTCTAGCTGCTTTCCTACGGTTGGTGATGAATGGTTCTAACAAAGATAGATAAGTATACTATTGAGTCAACGTTTGGTAACGGCGAAGGACTCCTTGATCATCCCTTTCATCTTATTCTCTTTTTATTATCTTTTTATTTAATTCATAAACCAACCCCCCTTTTACTTTGTTTTGCTATCTAAATAACATATCAATTACACAGCTCTCTGTGGGAACGATACTTACTACCGCTATATTACCAGTTAATTAGTGGAAAATATCTTGATTAATTTGTTGTGGTTACGACACGCATCAAATTTTGGCGCCGCTGCCGGGGAGCAGTTGCTAATTGATTTGTTATTAGTTTTAGCTTGTTTTTGATTTCTTGTGAGTCGTCATGTTTCCTTACGGACATAACATGTACGAAGCACAAGATCAGACATATAATTGTGGTAATCAATATGGTTTTCAATCTCATTCTTATGACAACTACCAACCATCCTATGGGTATAATCAAAACCAATCTTTTGGCTATGATCAATATCCCACGGAACCTTATGGATATTCTCATACATGTCAACAACCTTATGACGGGCATGTAAGTGAACAACCACAAGGATGGGAGGATAGTTATGCTTCTGATAATTCTTATAGTCTTGCAGATCTAATGCACCAATTTATGGATAATTTGGATCGAGATAACCAAACAATGAAAGAGTACCGTCAAACTATGGATGAGTACAACAAAAAGACTGAAGATACACTTCAAGAACTTCAAGAGGTTATTGACAACCTAAGAAGATACATGGATCAAATTAAAAAGGAAATAACAGAGGAAGAAGTTTGGCCTCAAAACCAAATCAATTCCGACGTTCTCATGATCAGTAATGAGTATAGGATTCATGAATATTTTGAAGATGAGCAACCTTTAAGAGTTTCTTGCAAACATGGTAAAGTTATCCTAGCTCCGGATTATTATAACGATCACTCGCCTATTCAAAAGGAGGAGAATGGATATGACATAACCGTTGTTATAAATGGTGTAACGTACTCAAACAATGATTTTAAGATTTGCACCAATGAACTAGATTTCCTAGGAGATGATTCTGATTCCGATGATGAGGTTGTTGACGAGAAGATGATTGAGAATGAAACCAAATTGATTGAAGTTGTTGAAGACCCAATTGAACTTGTCAAGGATTATAATGATGCTGAGATTTTGGTTGAAGCAGAAATTAAAAGTTTGATAGAGGACCACAATATACTTGAGGTAAATAATTCAATGAAGTTAATTAAGAATGAGGATCTAGTACAAGGTTTGTCTAATCCTTTGCATAATTCTATATCTATTGATCTTTTCCATCCAATTGAAGTAGATTCTCAACGATTTGTTAACCCGACTTTTAGGAAAATACCTCACTTAGGATTGGAGTTATGTGCTTCCAAAGTTTTAACGGATTATTTTGCTTCTAAGTATCTACCACCTGATGTGTTTGATTCTAGCATTATGCAGGTTCTCCAAGCTGAAGAACCTTTTGAAGTTCCCGAATTCTATGTTTTCTATCCACTTTTGAGTGTAAAAAGGACTAAGTGTGGGGCAAACTTCAATAAAGTGATAGCTTATATATTTATATTTTGTGCTAATTTTTTCATGAAGTTGTTATTAGAATTGCAGATTGTTGGTTTATGAAAGATAACCAGAAGGTCAGGCTGAGGACGTTAAACTAAGCGCTGCATGGGAGGCAACCCATAGGTTTTGTATTTTCTATCCTTTTTGTTTTTAGTTTTCTTATTTTGCATATCATATTAGGATTTCCCACCTTGACTTTACTTAGGACGAGTCAATTACATTAAGGACAATGTAAAGTTTAAGTGTGGGGGAGTGTTTGGATATCTTGCATATAGAGTTTTCAAAATTTTGCATAAAAAAAAAAACCTCCAACTTGTAGAGATTTTAGAGTCACTAGCATACTTATAGGTATGTTTACATAGAGAATTCTGACCGACATAACTGAACTTGGAAGTGTTAGAGAACTACGTTCAGATTTCTTGCTTGTTAGAGTGTTAAATAATGGATTTAATCATGCCGGTGATGCAAATAAGGAGCAAGGAGAAATGCATTATTAGAGTTGTTGATCAATCATTAGTGGAGACTACCTATTTTCATATCAATTGAGGCACCAGACCAGATTTCTTTGTATATGACTAAAGAGCTTTCTTTTGAGTGTGTGTCACCGTACGTTAATTCCGGGTAGAATGCTGAGCTACCCAACCTCCCACCAATAGAAGCACTACTCTTTGATCTCTTGAGTGCTAATTTTGTCAATCATGAGGGTGACGTCTATAGATGAAAACCACCTTCTTGTTGTTTGATTTGCAGTTAGCACCATTCTCTCTCTCGCCAACAACAGGTCGATAGAAACACCGTCATCATCAACAAGTGGAGCGACATCAAAATCTACAAAGAAAGTTGAAGACGTTTGAGGTTTACAAGCAATAGTACAAGGAAGAGCAAATTTCATATCCGAGTAAAGCAACATATAATGAGTAGATTTTTAAATACATGTTGAAGACTTACATATAATGAGCGGAATTCTATATCAAAGTGGAAGACTAAGTACAAGAGCGAAGAAAATCAAAAGATGAGAGTTATTGAAGTTTATGATACGAGACAATACACGTTGTGAAGAATCAAGCGGTAAAGTACTTCACCATGGCCATTTTCATTGTTATTTTTGTATTATTTTTCTTGTCTTAAGAAAATCGAAAAGAAAAATGAAAAAGAAAATGAAAAAGAAAAAGAAAAAAAATAAAAACGAGAAAAATTTATTATTTAGTTTTTATTTATTTAATAAGGCTGTGGGGAAGGAAGAAAAATCTATAAGGAAGTTTCAAGCAACAAGTAATTTGAGGAAAAGAGTTACAAATTTTCAAAGTTTTATGAAGTTCAAGAGTTTATCATCAACAGTTGAAGACCGAAGACCAAGAAGATGAAGAAGACGAGTTGAAGATTACATTTCTATTGGATTCTGTGAGAGTGATGCTTTCGTCACTACCGATCGGATGTGAAGGTGGTAAGTACTCTCATCCTCAATAATAATGGTTGATTTCCTTTCTTAGAGATCATCAAAAAAAGTCTTTTATTTCCCACGGTCTTGTGGGGTCTCCAGAAATAATTCAGAAGGTTTCCTTCCCAGCATTCAATGTGTGTAGGATTTCTCTCTTCATTCCTACCTGCACACATGTGAGATCCATAAAAAAAAGTCATCTTATTGAGTGCAATTATCATAAAATCCTTTTAAGTGAGGAAAGTGTCGAGGCGAAATGCTTATTGATTGCTCTCAAACACGCATTCTCTCATGATGGTGTGGTTATTTCTCACTCAACATTTAAGAATGAGAAATGTTCTTTGGTATTTCTAACTTCTTATTACTAGCATGCAGAAACTTTATGTCCTCATAGCTCTTTGGATGCTTGGGAAGCTGGAACGCTTTGAATTTGGAGCAGGTTTTGTGGATATACCTCTCGTAAGCCCTCACGAGACTATAACTCGTCCACTAGGGACACCTAGGGGTTTAAAGGCATGTTGCATTTGCTAAGTGCATCCGTATCCTCGACGACATTGAGTTGTTGTATTTTAGGTAGTTTGCTCGAGGACTAGCAAAAGCTAAGTGTGGGGGAATTTGATAAGTGTTTAATTTACATGTTTAGAATGTCAATTCCATACTTGTTTTAGCTATAATTCTTTCATATTACTTGTTATTATGATTATTTTCTAGTTTATGTGTCAAATCAGGTGAATCATCCTAAGAAGATTGAAAAGGGCTACAAAAGAGTTATAAAGTGAAGTTCTCAAAAATCCAAGTGTCTAAAGCCCGAAAGAACTGCGACGAAAAGGAGCAAAGAAGGTAGAAAACATAAGAAGGACTAGAAAACCAATTTCAACTCATCCAAATTCAGAATTTCTTATTACCATCTTGAATAAAATTCAATTACGAAGTGAACGGCGAAAGAATGAGGTCATTTCGAGTTCGGACGAAGAAGTTAAGGCCAAACAGTCGAGACGAAAAACGGCGATCTACAACACAACTTTCGGCATTGCTTTAGCAATGCCGAAAGTGGCCATATTTCGGGCAGACAAGGTGTATTTTAAACCCCAACTTTCGGCATTGCTTTGGGGTATTCGACAATGCCGACTGAGATAGACCCATGGGATCCCTTTTGACGTATTTTAACTTCCAAATCAAGGAAACTTGGTCCCGGATGGATTCTAATACCTAGATCTCATGAAAACTATATAAGAGGACTTCCACAACAATTAGAGGGATCACATCTCATATTATACTTTTGTTAGGATACTTTCCAAAATTAGGTTGACACAAGTGAGTTCATCTCCCGGAAACCCTTTAACCGAAAGAATGGAGCTTTCGAACTTGAAGTTAAGGCCAAACTAAACGAGACAATGAAAAATGATTCAAATCCAGCATTGATTGCACATTCGATCACCCACATCAACAAAACGCAGCACTTAGCAATGCTTGACAAATAGTCACCTATACGGCACCCATGGCTACGGCGCCAGGCTGTTCCTATCGGGATCAGACATGAACCCCAACTTTATTGCTTTGGGGTATCAAATGATGTAATGACTTGTCATTTCTTGCTCTTGTTTAAGAGATAGATGGATCGAGTAAATGGCCTTTTGGACTTTTGTGATTTTAACTTCCAAACTCTTGAGATGAAGGAAAACTTTTGCCCCAATGACTCCAAAACACCTATCCCAAATATAAGATACATAATTCACAAGAAAAATGGATCACAATGAAAGAATAGATCTGAAAACTATATAATGAGGTGATATTAGGAGAGGGATATCTCATGAAAATATTAGAGGATACAATTAGAGGGATCACATTGTATACTTACATTCTTCATAAAATATTCTAGGGTTTACCCCTTTAGGGGGAAACAGGTAAATGTGTAATCATGAGAATCTAAACCTTTGTTGATTAAGGATGAATTCAATGTTCTAGCGTGAAGATTTATTATTATACAAATCTATTCAGAGTTTTATCATCTTATCGTTTGTTTTCACTATAATTAGGATTTAGGATTGATTTCTAGATTGTTCAAGTGTACAATTAGATTATTCAATTGATCATTATATTGCTAGTAAAGGGTTAGGATATTCGTGTAATTGTTCAATAATCCTTACACAAGTAGAGAATGTGAGACCTCGCAGAGGGATTCTGTGGAGCAATCGTGTGTGAAGACAACACTAGTAAGTGGACCTTGCGCTAAGAGTCTAACTGCTAGGATCAACCTAAGTTCACATAACTTAAAGCTTCCGTTGGGTTACACCTTGAGTGCGCTACTAATTGGTGGTTCAGTTGGATAGAACTTTATATGTGAGCGCTTCGGTATCCGGTTACAAGAGGAACTTTGGGGATATCACTGCTCTAGCTGCTTTCCTACGGTTGGTGATGAATGGTTCTAACGAAGATAGATAAGTGTATACTATTGAGTCAACGTTTGGTAACGACGAAGGACTCCTTGATCATCCCTTTCATCTTATTCTCTTTTTATTATCTTTTTATTTAATTCATAAACCAACCCCCCTTTTGCTTTGTTTTGCTATCTAAATAACATATCAATTACACAACTTTTTGTGGGAACGATCCTTACTACCGCTATATTACCAATTAATTAGTGGGAAATATCTTGATTAATTTGTTGTGGTTACGACACGCTCATCCCAGAGAATACCTCTTACAAACTTGTTTAAATCCCGAACTTGAGTTGAGAACGCTCATCCAAGGAGTTCCACAACCAAGCATGTCTTATATGTCACGAATTCTTGAAAGCATGGAAGAAGCTACTCACAGTGGTATTGAAACAAGAGGAAAGAAGAGAACTCTGGTGTAGATGACGAAGTGGTTGAATTATCTGAAGATCTTACTGGCGTGAATTGTTATTTCGCCTATGATCATCAAGATGTTGAGCATGAAGACATGATCTCTTCAAACGTTGTTTATGATTTTTTTAAACAATTTAAGGAAGCAAAGATGGAACTTTTTGAAATGCTAAAAGGTCTAGACATGATACAAACTGAGTTGAAAAAGGTTTTTGCTGACCTTGTTCTCATGAAATCTCATGTTCGTGATCTTCTCAATGAGGATATATTCTCTGAAGAGCTCGTGGATACAATTGATGATAAATTCAAGGGTCTCAATACCAAAGAAGAGTCTGGAAAAATCTAGCTTATTTTGTTTTTGTTTAAGTACTAGGAAACTTCTTGTGAGAAATTATTCTTGCATTCAAGAAACTAAGGTTTGGTATAGCAAATATTGTGATTACACAAACTATTTCCAACGATTTCCATCTTGCATGTTTTTAGATTTATTTATTTAAATTCTAGAGTTTTTGGAAGATGAACTTGCAGTGCTTAATCATTATTGGTTTAATGTATTGCAAAATCTTATGAGATATATGTGTCATTTACTTTTTGTGAATTGAACTGATATCTCAAATGTGCTCAAAAGTTAAATCTATTATGTTTTATGAACTAAAAATAAAACAAACTTTGTGAGAATTTTTTGCAGTATTGCTCTACTCGTGATCACACTTCTGTGTTATTACCGCACTATCAACTCCATAATATTTCCTTATGTTGAGTCATACCGATTAAAATTATCTCTTTGTTCGTAACTGGCGTTGAGATTAATTTATGTCGATGTTTAGGATACAAATTCATGTGATTTGTTAATGTCCCATAAAATCCTTCTTTTTCATTAAAGTAAGGTCACTCATGTTGTTCTCTTGGGAATGACATCAAATGAGGGAGAGTTATTAAATGAACCTGTGTTTAATCGCTATATATTTGTGGGGAGAGTGGATGTGGAATTTACAGGGGATGCTTGTATCTTAAATCTCCTAGATAAGCGCTGAGTATTTTATACTTTGTGATATTATGTACATTAAAGTTGATATGTTATTCCTTTAAATCTTGAAGCATCTTTTGATTGAATTCATTACGATTCCGTAGTTTTTGTACCTTTGCCAATTTTTATTGACAAAAAGGGAGAGAATTAATTAGTAATTTCGCACTACATACATATGGTTTACGGATCATTATGTAAGGGGGAGTGAATCAATATATATAGGTTTCACTTATTATGCAAAATATGTAAGTATTGATTAAGTAGGAGAAACATATCACCGTAGTATTACTTCGAAGTTGTTATATAATTGAACTTTGGAGAAGATAATTATATTATGTTTCTGTATAATGACGATTGAATCTCTCTTCAAAGTTGTTATCGCTATGCATCTTCAACAACAACGATGCTGAGACACATTTAGAATCATTGCAACTTGAAGTAACGAAGAATTCAAGAAGTTGAATAACCAAGGAAATTAAGCATGGTGCATGGATCCTGGAGTTTTGAAGAATTATCTTTTAATCCATATGTATTGATGGTTTTGTAAGGGGGAGATTGTCAGAGCATTGATTGGTCGAACTCATAAGTGTTGATATCTCAAGATTTTTGTCAAATTTAGTTTTCAAAACTATATCTTGATTTCTAGTCTACATTTAGTCAGTCTCGGATTAGGATAAAAGTGTATAGTTGAGATTTAGATATCATTGCGTTCTACCGTTTGAAGACGAAGATCAACAGGAGCTTTGGATAACTTCAACATCAAAAGGTAAGTGAATACAAAACCACATATATCACAAGTTTTTACCTTTCTATCTTTGAGACATTTCCGCATGACTAAATTAGACAGTACATGCATAATAGAAATTTCGAGTTCAGTTTATCTTGAATATCTTCTCGAAATATGACTATATAAGCTTAAGAACATTTGTTCATACTTGATGAATTTGGTTTAGAACAATTTATTGTTTATAACCTAATTATGATTCAATCAAAGTAGATATATCCATCCTTGTTTGTCGGATACGACTTGATTGATTATTGGATATTGATCTTTGGAATCGTCCAAGTACTCTCACACATAATCAGGTTCACGGATTTGGTTCTGTAAATTTTCTGATTGTGAGAGAAAGAGATATAAACTCTTCATATAATTCCTTGATTGAGATTCATTAAGTTGAATCTTGGAATTGTATTCGAGTTTAGTCCCTACAGTTTTCCTAAGAACAAGTTGGTGGCATATTTTGGTACCCCATGTTTTCAGAAGCTATAACCTGCAGCAGGTCAACTATCCGGGAAAGAGCTGAAACTAGACTGAATGCAGTTATTATGAAGGTCTCTCTTGTTAAAATAAAGATCCCAGTTGTGCTACGTAGGATAAGGGGAGAGGCTGTAATATATACTTTTATTTTTCTCACAGTCTCAAAACACGGGGTGTGTACTTCCACAGTAAGATCATTTCCTACTAGAAATTGTGCAAGTGGAATTACTACCGAACTCAACCAAGTTGTACTTTCCAAGCTACTCGACGACAACGTGTGACTTGATTCCTCATCCTTGAAGTGTCATGTACCGGCTAATAAAGTGAGTTATCTTTAGTAGAAGTCGTAATTAATAGTTTCTTAAGAGTGGGTATCTATATCAGTTGTAACGAGTGGTGTAGATTGACACACGTTGGTTAATTACTAGAGGCCATTAGATATGAAGAAGGAAAACCTAGCTTCATAAGTCGGAGAGTCTGTAAAGAAACTCATATCCAAAATTATTAATCCAATTAAATCGTTAACTCGATTAGGTTATATTCTTCACTGAACCAGATAGCTAGAATCCTAGAACCAAAAGGTTACCTTTATAACTTTGGTACAATCTTGTCAACTACATGACAGTAGGTGAGCACCCGTTTACTTCACTTTTTTAGCAATCCTTTTAACAAAATTCAAAATATTTATTTATTTCTGAATTTAAGTTTTTTCGATTTTTCTTCTTTTACGTCTAATCTTTATTTGAAACATTAATAAAAAAAAACAATAAGTTTATATCTTTTTTTATAATTAGGGACTCCCAAGCCGCCACATGTCATAACCAAAATCACTCTCGAGTGTGATGAATCCATGTCAGCACTAATAATCCATGTCATCGCTACCTGATTGGCTATTCCTATAAGACATAATCCAGTTGGCAATCCCGAAGGCCCCCTCCAAAATTAGCTACTGTATTAGATATATGTTGGTGATAGGTCCCATTTCAATATTAAAAACAAACCTAAATCTAAACATATATGTTCCAACAGTCGCAACCCATTAAATTAAATTTTGATCTCAGATCGTCACATCGTTAATCTCAAATGTCACATCGTTTGGTAGCATTATAAACACACATATTAACCAGCATCAGGAAGGTACGCTTGGGATGATAAGTCATCACGTGAATTATTCATCACAATCCATCAGAACTTTGGAATCCATACTGGAGCAAACTATCTGATGATATTATCAACAAAAAAAATAAAAAATCTTGAGATGATGATGAACAACTCAAAAATGATGTTTTATTTGAAGTTGAGAAAGCAATGAACCTAATCAACATGTCTCTCAAAGAATTCCAAAAGAACCCATACCCTATTGAACAATAAAAGTAAAGAAAACATACTCATTCGTCAGCAACTGAACTACAACAAAACCCAAATTTTCTGAAGATTTCTTACAGCTGCACAAGAGACTTAACTTTGAGCAAAGAAACGTGTTGTAATGGAGGCATTTGCATCCAAAAAAGGATGAAGTAGTTATAATTGGAATCACGACAAGTAAAATATTTATCTTGCATCAACCAAAAATAAAATAACATATCTTGCATAATTAATTGGATCAAATTTCTCCCCCCGTTACATAGCGATGTATTGATATATATTTGATTATTTGTGTCTGACAACAGTCAAAGAAATGCCATAAAATAAGTGTGCTACAAGACATAAGTTTCCTTTCTTAAAATTTGAAGAAATACAAGCCAAAGATGGATGAAACACATTCTTAACAGGTATCCAACGAATTCTAAACTCCATTTATTAGATTGAATATTTTGTTTTACAAACACAAATGTCAGTAAAGTTGCTACCGATGCAGCTGTGAAAAGAAGAGGGTACCCAAATACACCACAATATTTTATTTATCCACCTATAAGTCCTCTACCGAAAGTGATTGTCTATGGAAAGAGTCGAGACAATACAACAAATCGGTTCACACTTCGTGTGATCGTCCATGGACACGTGATCGAGACAATACGACTACAAGATAACTTGTGTGATTGGCTATGGATACAAGATCGAGACAATACAACAACGAAGTATGATACTTGATAATATTTTGGACTTAACCAAACTCTATAGGATCACTATCAAGTATGTGCGGAGTTAACATTTGTGTAATTTACTTTAAATTATATAAACAAATATAATTGCGGAAAACAAAATTAAATCACACATCCATATTTTGTTAACAAAGACAAGTAGACAACTGCAAATGCAGAAAAACCCCGGGACCTAGTCCAGAATTGAATACTCTCATAATTAAGTCGTTATACAAAATCTACACCAACTTCTATAGTTGAGGCCAAGCAACTACCCCTAGTTCACTTAGTTTCCTCAATATCCCTGCGCTTCTGACTTCGATGAGTGCACACATTGGAACAATTCATTTGGATCGTATTCCAAACAGTAAAGGAATAACAAATCTATTTGGTAACAACTCTTTCGATTATTTCAAGATAAATATATTTCAAGTCATACACAAAGGCTCTTCCGTTTAATCTAATAAACTCTTTTGCCTGGTTAGATCAATCTATCCAATAACTACCAAAGTAGTCAAGTTTAGATTCGCAATCAATCAATATAGATTCCAACAAGAAACTATAAAGTGATGTCGATCTCACGCAACTAATCAATCGAATAAATCCAATTCTAGTTGGATCCCAGCTGATCAAGGTTTGTGCACACCCAAAGATATGAGAACCAAATAAGAAATCTTCTTTGTCTTCAAATCTTCTTTAATCTTCAATAAATATCTGCACAACACCACTTGAATCTCTTGTGATCAACCACACTGAACAAAGTCTGTTAACAATGGATTATCAATAGATGTCTTTAGATCTACAAACAGTTCTAAAGATCTCGTCGATACTTCGATTTAGTTTGAGTGAATCTTATGTCAGAAGAGAAGATTCTCAAGAATAAACAAACTAGGTGCAATCAAAGTTTCAACAACCGTTAGTCAATTAAATCAATCGAAAACTAATAACACTGCAATTATCTAGTTTCCCGCCAATGGTGGAAAGACGAGGGTACCCAAATACACCACAATCTTTAATTTATCCACCTATAAGTCCTCTTACCGAAAGTGATTGTCTATGGAAAAAGTCGAGACAATACTACAAATCGGTATTCACACTTTGTGTGATTATCTATGGATATGAGATCGAGACAATACGACTACCAAAGTGTGATTACTTGATAATAGGTTCAGACTTAACCAAACTCTATAGGATCACTGTCAAGTAAAACAGAGTTAACGTTTGTGTAATTTACTTTAAATTATATAAACATATATAATTGTGTAAAATAAAAGTAAATCACACAACAAGATTTTGTTAACGAGGAAAACTGCAAATGCAGAAAACCCCATGACCAAGTCCATAATTGAATACTCTCATAATTAAGCCGCTATACAAAATCTAAACCAACTTCGTATAGTTGAGACCAAAAACTACCCCTAGTTCACTTAGTTTCCTCAGTATCCATGCACTTCCGACTTCGATGAGTGCACGCACTGGAACAATTCCATTGGATCGTATTCCAAACAGTAAAGGAACAACAAATCTGTTTGGTAACAACTCTATTGATTCTTTCCAGATAAATAAATCTCAAGTCATATGCAAAGGCTCTTCCGTTTAAACTAATAAACTCCTTCGCCTGGTTAGATCAATCTATCCAATAACTACCGAAGTACCCAAGTTTAGATTCGCACTCAATCCAAATAAATATCAAAGAGATATATTGTGAATTCCGATCTCACGCAACTAATCAATCGAATAAATCTGATTATAGTTAGATCCTAGCCGATCAAGATTTGTGCAACACAAAGATATGAAAAACCAATAAGAAATCTTCTTCGTCTTCAAATCTTCTTTAATCTTCAATTAAAACCTGCACAACACCACTTGAATCTATTGTGATCAATCATGCACAGAACGGAGTCTGTTAATTAACAATGGATTATCACAAGATGTCTTTAGATCTACAAACAAGTCTAAAGATCCCGTCGATACTTCGATCTAGTTTGAGTGAATCTTATATCAGAAGAGAAGATTCTCAAGTATAAACAAACTGGGTGCAATCAAAGTTTCAACAACAGTTAGTCAATCAAATCATTTGAAAACTAATAACACTGCAATTATCTAGTTTACCACCAACGGTACTCGTAGAGCTTATTGATCCCACGGAAGTCTTTAAATGAGCGGTCATAAGAGATTTCGCCTAATTAGAGTACTTTCCTCTCCGGATACGCGGCTCCACCAGAAACAACAAAAATATGAAGTTTGCCTGGCTCTTAGGATAGTTTGCTAGAAATGCAAACTTAGGTATTTAAAGACCAAGGATGTTTGGACACCAACGAATTTCCAAAACCGAAAATATTCTCAAGATATGCAATGAATGGCAAGATTCGGTTTTCATAATTCCATTAAATGCTTGTCCAATATTTCCGAAATCTCTCAATAGAAAATCTCCAATTAGTCATCTTTCATGTTTACATTCTTGGAATCGGTTTTACCACACTTCAAAACAAGTTTAGAATTGGTTCACCTGTATTCCAAGACTAATATGTGATTGATCAAATATCAAATCATATACATGGGTTCAATCGGTTCTACCAATCACTAGGATCAGTTATACTCTAATGCTGAAACACTTGTGATCGGTCACACAAGTTACCGGAACCAGTTACATCAGTTACCAGGATCGTGTTGCGATGCCAACTCCTTAGTTTACAAGTTTCCTTAATTATTCCTGTTTAGCTAGTTGAGTAGTTTCCTGATTTAGGTAGAGTTCTTTTATTATTAAACTCGTGAGTTCTTTTCCTTGCTAGCCAAGTTTACAAAGTTATAAATACTCTTCTCTAGCTCTGTAATAGTCATTGAAATCAATATACAAAACTCAGTTCTTTTATTAACAACACAGAGATGGCTAATCCCCGGTAACAAGGATTTTTATCTTAGGGTTCTTATATTCTGTTACAGTGTTTTGGTTTAGAACCCTAACATCTGGTATCAGAGCAGGTTTGTTCTATCCATAGATTTTAGCAAAAAAAATAAAAAAAATAAAATGTAATCAGGACAGTTGTGGAGTTAACTGAGGAGGTTAAGGGTCTCAAGGATGAAATCCATACTTTTCTAGAAACTTTAACTAAACATCGTCTGGAAGATATGGACAATGCTAAGATTAAAGAAGGGACTGACCGAGCTAATCGTACGCAAGATCGTAAAGATGATATGCTTGCTTTGGCAGAAGTTTTCCGCGACATTATGAAAGAGGCGTTTGGGAAAGACAAGAATACTGGTGGTCCTATTTTTCAACATAATAACCAGAATAATGGAAATAACCAGAATAATGGTGGAGCTGAAACTACCATTCGTGCAGGATCAATCAATTTGAAGTTTCCCACGTTTGAAGGAATCGATCCTGAAGGATGGATTTTTCAAGCTGATCAATATTTCAGCTTACATGGAGTTATTGACGCTTTTAAAATTCCAATTGTTGCTGCTCATCTCAAGGGTGATGCTAATTCTTGGTATCGTTGGATACAAAAGAAAATCACTACACCAACTTGGGAAAATTTTTGTTCTTTGCTACGTACCAGATTTGCTGATCATAAGTTCATAAACCCTCATATTGCCTTAACTAAATTATCACAAACAGATACTGTTCGAGAATTTATTTCTGATTTTGAAAAGCTATTAAATTTTGTGGATGACCTTCCAACTCAATACCTTGTTGATCTATTTATTGCTGCGTTGCGTGTTGATATTGGCACTGGTGTGAGTTTGTTTGAACCAAATCCTTATCTGAGGCTTTCAAAAAGGCTATACAGCAGGAGGATAATATAATTGCAGCTTCTTCTCTTTCAAAACCTTTTCGTCCAAACCAAATTCGACCAGCGATAACTCCAAACTCACAACCAAGGAAAAGCACATTGCCTCCTGGAGCTAAGAGGTTAACTTGGGAAGAACAAAAAGAAATGAGAGACAAGGGTCTTTATTTCAACTGTGATGATTATTACAAGCCTGGACATCTATGTGTTAAACCTATATTATTGATCTTAGACATGGCTCCAAGTATTACTACTAGTGATGACCAACAATTCGATGAAGAAATTCAACCTGCACCTCCTGACAATTCTGCCTTGCAACACGAAGAAGAACTTAAAATTTCCCTACACTCCTTGATGGGTTCTACTTTTCCAAATACCATGCGAATTCAAGGTTATATCAAGGCTAAGCCACTCACTATCCTAATCGATTCTGGAGCTACTCACAATTTTCTTCATCCAGCAGTTGCAAAACAATGTGGCTACAGAGTTGAATCACCTTCTTCCTTATGCGTGACAGTAGGTGATGGGGGGAAATTAGATACTCAGGGTTCTTGCTTAAATGTACCAGTTAAGATACACAACTATATTTTTCTGGTTGACTTTCATCTCCTTGATATCAGTGGTTGTGATGCAGTATTGGGTGTTCAATGGTTGCGTACTCTGGGAAAAATATCTTGGGATTTTACACAGTTCACAATCAATGAAGAAGATGTCTTTTTGCGTGGAAATAATTTTTCTTCTGTAATGATTATAGATGCTTCTCCCATGCAACGTATATTGAGTACAAAAACTTATGGTTATCTTCTTCAACTATCTTCAGTTGATACTTCTATTAATCCAACTTCAGTTATGCCGCCTGAGATTCGACAACTATTGTCTGAATATGAAGATATTTTTAAGATTCCAAATGCTCTTCCACCAGAACGTTTGCATGATCATCATATTCCACTACTTCCTAGTTCTCCTCCAGTTAATGTCCGGCCATATCGTTATCCACATTTTCAGAAGGATGAAATAGAAAAAATTGTGAAGGAATTACAACATTCTGGTTTCATTAGACCCAGTTCTAGTCCCTATTCTTCTTCCATTTTAATGGTTCGCAAAAAAGACGGTTCTTGGAGGATGTGTGTGGATTATCGAGCCTTAAACAAGCTGACTATCAAAGATAGATTTCCCATTCCAATGGTGGATGAATTGTTGGATGAATTACATGGAAAAACCGTTTTTTCAAACCTGGATTTTCGTTTCGGTTATCACAAACTTAGAGTGCATGAGCCTGACATTCCGAAGACGGCTTTTCGAACTCATGATGGTCATTACGAATTTCTTGTAATGCCATTTGGTCTTTCAAACACACCTGCCACTTTTCAGAGCTTCATGCATCATATTTTCAGGCCTTACTTACGCAGACTCGTGCTTGTTTTCTTTGATGATATCTTAATTTATAGTGAGAATCTTGATGATCATATCAAACACTTATCCTTAGTGTTTGACATTATACGCACTAATCAGTTATTTGTGAAAGACTCAAAGTGTGCATTTGCTCAAAGTTCAATTGGATATTTGGGGCATGTAATTTCTTCTCAAGGTGTGTCAGTCGAGAATGACAAGATACAATGCATTACATCATGGCCAATTCCTACCACAGTAAAGGCATTACGAGGTTTTTTGGGTTTGGCTGGGTATTATAGGAAGTTTGTTAAGGATTTTGGAAAAATAAGTGCCCCATTAACTCAACTACTGAAGAAAGATTCTTTTGTTTGGAATGACAAAGCTACTACAACCTTCAAACAAATCCAACAAGCTCTTACTACAACACCGGTTTTAATACTTCCAGATTTCTCCAAAGAGTTTGTGTTGGAATGTGATGCCTCTGGGAATGGATTAGGTGTTGTTCTTATGCAGTCCAATCGGCCAATTGCATATTACAATAAACCTTTATCTGGGACAAATTTAAATCTCTCTATCTATGACAAAGAGATGCTTTATGTTGTTTCAGCTGTTCAAAAGTGGCGTCCTTATTTACTTGGAAGACATTTCAAGATTTATACGGATCATCGAAGCTTGAAATATTTTTTGGATCAAAAGCTATCTTCTATGGAGCAACAGAAGTGGTTATCCAAATTATTGGGATATGATTATGAGATAATTTTTCGCCATGGAAAAGAAAATATTGCTGCTGATGCTCTATCACGTCTTCACGGATATTTTTCTCTCATTTCCGCGCCGATTTTTTCTGGTCTTGCTGACATCATTAAAGAGTCTCATGATAACCCAGAATTGAGTACTCTTATTCAACAATTAAGTACAAATGCTTCTTGTAAACCACATTATTCTTATGAGAATGGAGTTTTACGTTACAAGAGTCGCATAGTTGTTCCATCATCTTCTATATGGTGCAATAAACTACTGGAAGAGTTTCATTCAAATCCTGTTGGAGGACATTCTGGATTTCTTCGTACCTACAAGCGTCTACAACAAAGTTTTTATTGGAAAGGTATGAAACAAAGAGTTAAATTTTTTATCTCTCATTGTGATATTTGCCAGCGTAAAAAATCTGAAGCAGTAGCTCCTCTAGGATTGTTGAACCCTTTACCAATTCCAACTGATATTTGGTTAGACATTTCAATGGATTTTGTTGATGGATTTCCACCCTCAAATCGAAAGACTTATATTCTGGTAGTCATTGACAGATTATCTAAATATGCACACTTTATTTCCCTTTCTCATCCGTATTCTGCCAGCTCTGTTGCTGAAATCTTTGTACGAGAAATTATTCGTTTGCATGGCATGCCAAGAAGTATTGTCAGTGATCGTGATCCCATATTCATGAGCAATTTTTGGGAGGCATATTTTGCTTTGCAAGATACCAAATTATGTCATAGTTCTGCATATCATCCACAATCGGATTGACAAACAGAAGTTACTAATCGAACACTGGAATGTTATTTAAGGTGTTTTGCTGGAACAAAACCTAGTGAATGGTCAAAATGGTTACCATGGGCAGAATGGTGGTATAACATAAGTTTTCATTCTGCAATTCAGATGACTCCATACCAAGCGGTTTATAGTCGTTCACCACCAACAATTTCATCTTATTTACCAGGTTCCACATCTGTTAACGCTGTTGATTCTATTTTACGAGCAAGAGATCATACTTTGAAGCTTTTGAAGTCACATTTGCAAGATGCTCAGTTAAGAATGAAGAATTATGTTGATACCAAACGTACTGAACGAGAATTTCAAGTCTACGATTTGGTTTTTCTTCGTTTACAACCATATAGACAGAACATAGTGGCCACTAAAGCTTATTCTAAGCTTTCTCCTGAGTTTTATGGCCCTTTTCGAGTTCTCGAAAATATTGGTCTTGTGGCCTATAAATTGGACTTACCTACTGGAAGTCGTATTCACCCTGTGTTTCATGTTTCACAGCTAAAACTGAAACTTGGCTCTTCAGACATTGTAGATGCGAATTTACCCATTACTATGGATTATGACAAGTGGGAACCGTATAAAGTTTTGGGTCGTAAGATGTTCAAGCGAGGTAATAATGCAGGCACTAAATGGTTGGTACAATGGAAAGATCATCAAATGGAAGAAGCAACTTGGGAAGATGCTGATGCACTACTCTTGCGTTTTCCAGATTTCGGTGCTTGAGGACAAGCAATATTTCCAGCGCGGTGGGATGTTGCGATGCCAACTCCTTAGTTTACTAGTTTCCTTAATTATTCCTGTTTAGCTAGTTGAGTAGTTTCCTGATTTAGGTAAAGTTCTTTTATTATTAAACTCGTGAGCTATTTTCCTTGCTAGCCAAGTTTACAGAGTTATAAATACTCTTCTCTAGCTCTGTAATAGTCATTGAAATCAATATACAAAACTCGGTTCTTTTATTAACAACACAGAGATGGCTAATCCCCGGTAACAAGGATTTTTATCTTAGGGTTCTTATATTCTGTTATAGTGTTTTGGTTTAGAACCCTAACAGATTGGTTACATCAATTACCAGGACTGATTACCATATACTCATGGTATTGCTTGTGATCGGTCACACCAGTCACTAGGATCGGTTACACCAATTGCCAGGATCGGTTACACCAATTACTAGGACCAGTTACACCAATTACAAGAATCGATTACACAACACTCTGTGATCGATCACACCAATTACAAATATCGATCATACCATCTCAGGTGATTACTTAGGATCGGTTACACTAACTAATAAAAACTAGTCATACCAAATCATAAGTCAGGCATTGTGATTAGTTGAAACAAGATACATAACAAAGTTACGATCGGTTCTACCATCTCACACATATTGGTAATCCAAAGATTTGCAATGAACAACCGTACCAATAAGCCTAGCGATTTCCCTTTCGATTCGTAAAACAAGTTCATGAATGTACTTCCTTTAAACAATTGTAAAGCATTGTTTCCTAGGATGAAATCTTTACCATTATCCATTCACATAATCTTAACAACATTCATAAGATTATGTCAATGTCATATCTACGAAGTTCAAAAGATAAGCGTTATACTTCGTAGTCTAATTCCCTAATACTATGATCATGTGATCATGTCTCACTACTAGAGTAATATATCCAATACACAGCTTCACAGTTATGTTTTCAATATAACACAACTTGAAAGATACGTTAGAAATGAAGCAGTTCAAGTCAATGTTACTAAACTCAAGAGGAGGGATGATGTCGTCGTTGTAGTTCGTTACTTCTTCACATTCTTCAGATCTTCGAGTAATACTTGTATGTATCAACATTCCTAGACTTTCTAGTCTAACCTAAACGAAGTTGTCTCAAGTACATAATCAAGCGACTCTTAGATGAGTTTTGACACACTAAAATATGACAACCAAAATTGACAGACCAACGCTTGGAGGGTTCAACCGAGCTATGCTTTAACAAACGGTACTCGTAAAACTTCTTGATCCCATATAAGTCTTTAAACGAGCGGTCGTAAGAGATTTCACCTAATTAGGATACTTTCCTCTCCGAGTAGACGTTTCCACCAGAAACAACAAAAAGATGAAGTTTTCCTGGCTCTTAGGATAGTTTGTTAGAAATGCAAACTTAGGTATATATAGACCAAGGATGTTTGGACACCCGAAAATATTCTCAATATATGCAATGAATAACAAAATTTGGTTTTCCTAATTCCAATAAATGCTTGTCCAGAATTTCCGAAATCTCTCAATAGAAAATCTCCAATTAGTAAATTCACATTACTAATTTTTATTCCCTAGAGATATGCATTTAATTGATGGTAACTAAATCAAATAAAACCAAAAACCTTAATTAAAAGATTCTCAATTTATTTCGGCACAAGATCTCCTTGAGTACTAAGGAATATCATTGAACAATAAATGATAAGAATTATTGTACGTATTAAAAGTATGTTGACATCTTTTCACTGTAAATCCTTATTCATATTCACATGGATTTACATTCTTGGAATCGGTTATACCACACTTCCAAACAAGTTTAGAATTGGTTCACCTGTATTCCAAGACTACTATGTGATTGATCAAACATCAAGTCACATACATGCGTTCAATCGGTTCTACCAATCACTAGGATTGGTTATACCTGAATATGGGAATACTTGTAATCGGTCACACAAGTTACAGGACCGGTTACATCAGTTACCTGGATCGCTTACATCAATTACCAGGACCGGTTACCATATACTCATGGTATTGCTTGTGATCGGTCACACCAGTTACCAGGATCGGTTACACCAATTACCAGGACCGGTTACACCAATTACAAGGATCGATTACACAACACTCTGTTATCGGTCACACCAATTACTAGGATCGGTCACATCAATTACAAATATCGATCATACCATCTCATGGTGATTACTTAGGATCAGTTACACTAATTAATAAAAACTAGTCATACCAAATCATAAGTCAGGCATTGTGATTAGTTATACCAAGATACATAACAAAGTTACGATCGGTTCTAAAGATTTGCAATGAATAGCCGTACCAATAAGCCTAGCGATTTCCCTTTCGATTCATAAAACAAGTTCATGAATATACTTCCTTTAAACAAATGTAAAGCATTGTTTCCTAGGATGAAATCTTCACCATAACCCATTCACATAATCATAACAATACATACAAGATTATGTTGATGTCATATCTACGAAGTTCAAAAGATAAGGATTATACTTCGTAGCCTAATTCCCTAATACTACGATGGTACAAATATGACCATGTCACATCACTAGAGGATCATACAATATGTACAGTATATACAGCTTCGCAGTTATGTTTTCAATATTGCATGACTTGAAAGATACGTTAGGAATGAAACAGTTCAAGTCAATATTACTAACCTCAAGAGGAAGGATGATATTGTCGTTGTAGTTCGCTTCTTCTTCAAATTCTTCAGGTCTTCAGAGTAATACTTGTATGTCTCAAAAATTCCTTTCTAGTCTAACCTAAACGAAGTTGACTCTAGTATATAATCAAGCGACTTTAGATGAGTTTTGAGTCACTAAAATACGACAACCAAACTTGAAATACCAACGCTTGGTGAGTTCAACCGAGCTATGCTCTAACAAGTTGTAATACTGACGGGCCTTACCAAGACTAAGGAAATCACTAGAAAAGATGATAACAAAGGAAATTACCAGAAAAGATGATAACACTTCCAATGTACGGGGTTTGCCATTGATGAGTTGAAAGAAAGTGCTCTAATAAGTTGTTAAGGAGAAAGGGTGTGCGCCAGTTAAGGTGATCAAAGTGGTCTTGAATAGAATCACACGTTTATAGGTTAACTATGAATCTTGCATATTTTTGTATATATCGATCTCGCCAACGTTTAGTATTAAAAATTAATTTTTAAGGTACAAAATGACTTATTTTTGCAAAGCTTGTAGGAGTTCATATGGATGATGAGAAAATTTAAAAAAAAAACTTATCAAACAAGATCTTAGATATCCCTCATTACAAGGCCAATTTATTGCCAATAAACTGAAGTTGGAGACGCATATGGTTCTCATTTTCTCAATACACTGATGCATAACAATGTAATTCAAATGCAAGGGAAGAGTGAGCAAGGTTGGGAAATGCTGCTAGAGCACATACACTAAAAGTAACGTATGATAGAACCTAATGAATGCTTGACAGATATGGAGATACAGAGTACTTAATGATAGTAGACCATGATTACACCACTGATATGAGAGCATGAACAACTGATTTAGCTCCTATCATAGAGAAAGATAAAAAAAAAAAAAGTCTTTTTTCTGCTCATGATCTTAACAATGCTTTTTGTGGATAATACTTACAACCTTCCTTCGAAGTTTCATATGAAATTTTCATGACCCCACGTGATATATAATACCACGTCTACCGACTCAATTATGTCTTCCTATGATTTAAACACTCTCGAATCATCCGGTGCGTATGCAGCGGGTTAGGTGCTTGTAAAAATAATTTGGATTCAAGCGAAAAAGAAGAATAAAGAAAGTGTTTTTTAAAAAATGTAACAATTTCTTAACATGTACCCAGAGTTGTTATCGTGTCCGGTCCGGACTCGACTTTTGTTAAAGGGTTAGCTTCCGTGTCTTGTGGTACCTGGGAGGAGCCGGACTCATTGACAACCCTACAAATAATGTTGTCTATTGATTGGCTTTAGCAGTTCGTCGATCAGGATGAATAAATATTAAGAAAAATGCGATTGTTTAGTTAATTGATTCCGCAGATCATGAACTTTCTACTGGTCTTTGACAATAATCATTATTTATGATTAAGCCGCGTAGATAGTTAACGACAACAAGTTTAGTTTGCTCGTTTCTCATAATTTAAAGTGTTGATGCGCCAAGAAGCTAAGTCGTTGTGTTTTAAGAGACATATATATAATCCGTGAACTATTTGATTATATAAATGACAGAGGAACCGCTGACATGATTATTCTTACACTATCTCATAATTTCGATATTACTATTTTTATAAATTCCAAAAGATAACGAATCTGGATCTAATTTTCGGTCATATGGTCCACATTCCTACTAAAAGTTAATGTATTACGAAATATCAAACATTAGCATTTAGCCCTTCTTTATTTAAATTGTTGATATTCAACTACTAATTTCCGAAGTTTTAGACGGTGGTATTGTACATTTTGTATGTTGTTAAATTTTAATAACAATGTAGAGCATTTGAAAGAAATATAGCATGAAAATAACATTTCAAATTTGGTTTCAAATTTATAATCATTTGAGTCTCATCTATCAAAACACACCAAGATACGATATCCGATAAAAAGATGATAACACCCAGCGTGACTCTCTGGTCCAGGAAACATTATTGTACGTAGGCTGCTGAACCTAGAAATACGATGGTTGCAACAATCAGTCAATCACCACATGACAATTACTGCACTTTCTCAGCTCTTTAAGCATCAGTCGAAGGTCTGACATTCAACAAAAGCAACCAAATAATTGAATAGTAATAAATGTCGACCACGCACTCTATCTTTCAGATATCTTGGCCACTGTTTCATGTTTGACGATTAAGTTTGGTATTTGCACAGGAGTCATCGGAGAGTTGAAATGGTGCAACACTGCAAGGTCGCCAGTGATGATTAAATAGCATGCCAAACCTTCACGTTTATATGGTCCAATGATGCGGGTACGAGTGTGGGGGTGTTCCTGTATCTCTACTGCAAGCATCATTTTTGTTCATGCCTTTGGGGTTTTGTCGCTATCGCACCAGTTCAGAATTTGCAATTTGCGATCTTCAATTTCGTTTCGTCTTCTTGTCAATCAAAAATTACTAGACGTCGCCTGCCTCTGACTCTGGCTCTTTGCTCGAATATGTCTATACAAAATTATAAACAAACACTAAAAGCCAATAAAACTACACAAGGAAACGTAACCCAGTTTGCTGCATTACGTGATCACCCAACCATGACTAGTTCGCTGATATTGTTTAATACTATCACTTCCGTTTTTAACTGTTTACTACGTGTTTGATTTATTTCCCAGCTGAAGCGAAATTTCATTGTCCTTACAAATATTCTTCATTTCTGTTTTTGAACTGATTGGGATGGATTCAGTGTCTCTAAAAACGCCAAACGCAACCAAAAAATATGAAATGAGTGTCGTTAAATCAAGATCCGAAACGTAAGCAATTGCGTAATCAGAAAAGCCCATATTTTGTATTTATTTCTGTTTGTTATTATCACTTGAAAAGATTAGGTTTAAGAGGTTGTATTTGGGAAAATCTCTTGATAAAAACATCTTTAAATGCTAGCTTCTCCTTGTTTTGTATTTTCATCATAAGTTTTTATTTTTATTTCTTTTATTGGTTTCTTCCATTCTCGAGGGTGATTGATAGTAAGAATTCTTAATGGAGAATGATAATGATCATAGAGAAGTGTTACTGAAGAAGAATAAGGTGTATTATGCGAATTGTCCAGGTTGTAAGGTTGATTATAGAAAAGATACACAGACAGGGATACCTTACAAAGAATTCTTTTTTGTATGGATAGTAGTGCTGGGAACTGGTAAGTGATTTAATAATAATTCTGTATGGGTAATTTGACAGTTGAATGCTGTGTTTGGAAGTCTACTGATCGGTGATTTTTTTATATGTTTTTCTTTTCAGCTCTACCGATATCGTCTCTATTTCCGTTCCTGTATTTCATGGTATGCATTTTATATTTGGAGTTCTAGAATGAATTTATTTGTTCTAGTTATTCTTCCATTTAGTACCTTTCTTCAAAATTAAGAGACATTTTCATAAACGAGGATAATGATTAAAAATTACTTTAGGAAATTAGGAGGAGGATAAAAAATTCAATTGGATTCGAAAATTGAACTTCCAGTTCCTATAGATGAGGAATTCTCTATGCCAATTGGCTTATATAATAGTGCGAGAAATGATGTTAGGAAAGACCTGTCTCAACAAAGGGGAGTAAACCCCTGACATTTATATGTATGTGTTGTGGTAACACCATTTACTTTTAGAAGTAAGAAACACTTCCTACTGCTTTCAAGTTTTAAAAGTGTTAATGTCTAATCTATCACTCTTGACTTGCGCTTAAACTTGTGCACTTCTTTAGTCCAACTAACATAGTATTTTGGTTCACATTTTGTTTCTTATGCAGATAAGAGATTTCCATATTGCAAAGAAGGTTGAAGATATTGGATATTATGCAGGATATGTAGGTCAGTACTTATTTTGTATACAAAGTTTTAAATTGGCATGTTGTCTGTTGAATACCAAACTCAATGAGATACATACACGAAGTAATTCTAATAATCTTTTTCGTCTTCTTTGGTCTTCCTTTGCTTGTTTTAAAGGAAGTGCATATATGTTTGGAAGAGCTTTGACATCTTATTTTTGGGGAGTCTTTGCTGATAGATATGGTCGAAAACCAGTCATAGTATTTGGCACCATGATAGTGTTAGTATTGCTGGAATCTATTTATCTTTTCAGATTTTGTAAATTCTTACTGGTATTTTTGAAAGTATTTGCTGATACAACTTTTGCTGGTGGCTTTCATGTTTTGTGTACCTCAGGGTTGTCTTCAACACATTATTTGGTCTTAGTACAAACTTTTGGATGGCAATTTCTATGAGGTTTCTTCTTGGATGCTTGAATGGTCTACTTGGACCTATCAAGGTAAATATACGCATTTTACCCCATATTGTGGATCTCATAGAGACATGTGTTGACAGTCATCATACTTTATCAAAATCGATATCATCCTCATAGGAAAAAAGGTGATCTTGATTTCTTTTTTTTCTTTTTTTTTTACCAGTATCAAAAAGGTGACCATTATGTGAGATAATGAAATGGTTTCTTTCTAACATTCTACTGCAGTTCCCTGCAGGGCTGGTAATTATATGTATATTTCGAATTTAACCGTGCACATGCATTTCAGGCGTATGCTATTGAGGTCTGCCGTCATGAACACCAAGCATTGGCATTATCACTTGTAAGACTTCTCTTTTCTTTTGATGTTATTAATCCAGCTGTGTTGTTATGGTATTTACCGGAAATTTGTTTTCAGATTAGTACAGCATGGGGAGTGGGATTGGTTATTGGTCCAGCTCTTGGGGGATTTCTTGCACAGGTATTGACAATATTTCTTCACGTGGATATTTCATATGGTTCGTGGAAATTGAGCATCACATCTATTTTCAGATACAATTTGCATCTCTTATTTGAAAATTCTGTTTGAATTTAGCTTTCAAAAATCTTGTCTCTGAACAAAATATATGTTCTAGCCTGCAGAAAAATATCCAAATTTATTTCCACAGGGATCTCTGTTTGCAAGGTAAGCATTATTATATCTATTTCTCGTGTTTTATCTTTTGTTATTTGTAAGCACATTACTTGACAGTATGTGCTGATGCTTTTCTTTTTTTGCAGATTTCCGTACTTCCTACCTTGCCTCTGTATATCAGCATTTGCCGCAATTGTTCTTGTAGTTTGTTGTTGGCTTCCTGTATGTTTCCTGACTCCATATATTTGTACTCAAAGTGTTACTGCTTATCAAAACTATACAGTGATTTTATAACTTTAGTTGGAGCGTCGAGAAACCGTAGAAGTGTAAATAAGGACGGTTGACATATTGGCTTAAGGAACCGATCAATCCATAATTGATGGCGTCCTACATTTCTTTGGTTGTTGTAGGAAACATTGCATAAACATGCTGGAATAAATGAAGAAGCATACGGGAGTGATGAAAAAGACATTATGCAAGAGACTGATGGGACAGGCTCAGATTCCAATGAAAGCCTATTTAAGAACTGGCCGTTAATGTCATCTATCATTGTATATTGTGTCTTCTCACTACATGACATGGCTTATACAGAGGTAACCTATCAAGTTTGTTTCCATGACATTGACTGTGTTGATATTGCTCTCTCTCACTCTCTCTCTCTGTCTCCCTCATCGGGGTTCTGGATGTCGAGCCCTTTCCTTCTTGGACATTTACTTGAATATTCTTATTTACTGGAGAAGTGGTTATCTTTTTCACCAAATGAAATTTCTTAACAGATATTCTCACTGTGGGCTGTCAGCCCTAGGCAGTATGGTGGATTGAGCTTTACAACAGAGAATGTTGGTGAAATTCTATCTATCTCAGGTATATAGATACTTTGCATGTGTAATTTGCTCAATGTTAGTATTCGACATTTGCTAATACAGACACAATTGTTAGTTTTGATTTATTTGACTCAAAACCGTGCTTGACTACTAATTCTATTATGTTTAGGTTTTGGACTTCTACTGTTTCAACTTACTATATATCCAACGGTCGAGAGAATTCTAGGGCACCTAACGGTATCTCGCATTTCAGCGGTATGCTTTACGTACCATTTCATATAGATCTAAAGTTAATCTATTATGAAAATTTTCGAATCATATTTGATTAAACTATTTAACTTTCTACTATTTTTCTTTCTTTTTTTGAAGGTTTTAGCCATACTCTTGTTATCATGTTACCCATCAATAGCTCAGCTATCTGGGCTCAGCCTTACAATAGTACTAAATTGTGCGTCAATATTGAAGAATGTTTTCTCAGTAAGTAATCATGCAAACTTAAGTATATTAACTGAATTCAAGAAGTTCTGTTATAAACTTGTAGTTGGTAATGTGTAAATAACATGAATTGAAATATCAACTGAGGTTTGATAAACACATACTATACCAACTTCAGTGGTTACTGAGGCGCCTTCATATATTAGTTTCGGTTTTCTCTTTCAATAATAATCAAATATATAAATATAGCACTTATAATGTTTTTTTCTTGTAATTTAATTTTTAAACTTTAATCTTCTAACACTAACCTATCCATTACTATTAAACAGCTGTCGATTATCACTGGGTTATTCATCCTACAGAACAATGCAGTGGTAATTCTCTTTTCTTTCAATTAGTTTCATGTTCCATTTTTTGAATGTGCTTTTACCTCGGCATTTTTACTTTAGTGATATTAATAACAGTCTCTTAATGTGCTTTTAACTCAGCATTTTCACTTTAATGATATTTATAACAGTCTCAACACCAAAGAGGGGCTGCAAATGGCATTTCTATGACTGGGATGTCTCTTTTCAAAGCCTTTGGTCCAGCTGGTGGTGGTGCTTTGTAAGTATCTCTTTTGCTTCAAGTTAGTGATACATGAATAATTTGTGTGGTACTATGGACTTCAGGTCGTTGAAGCATATTTTACTATTCTACATGTTTGGGATTCAATATCGTGAGTTTGATATATGCAGGTTTTCATGGGGACAATCGCGAAGGAATGCTTCGTTTCTTCCAGGTCTGAAAATCTATCTCATATAGTCCTATGCCAGTTTGAATTTGAAACCAAACCCCGTTTCTAAATTTTTCCCTACGCCCACTCATACAGTGCTCTGTGAAATCAGCATCCAGTAGATGTTTTCCGAACCCTTTTTTTCGTAGTTCATTTTCTTTTCCTAAATACATCTTTAGCGAACCCACTTCGATATTCCATTTCTCTTCCTGAATCAAGGTTGTTTTTCTGATAAGATTACTAAATGCCATTTTTCCTGTTTGAGATGTGCAGGCAGTGAGATGGTTTTCGTTGTCCTAAATATGGTTGAAGTGGTAGGATTACTGATGACCTTCAAACCATTTCTCGCACTCCCTCAACAACGTGGATGAAGTATTCAAGAATTACTAAACATTTAGTTATATAATTCCTCTAAAGGGAATCCAGGTGCAGCAGAGGGCAGGGATCATCTCTCAAAATGAAGGTTTACAGATCTCTCATTTGGCCTTTGAATATTACAGATTATCTAGCTTACTCAATGAGCAATTTTTGGACATAATAACCTCAGATGAACTTGGTGTAGTTGAAGCTTTCACCTCTGACATGATTCCATCCGTAGTATCTGCCGGATGGAAGAATTTGGTCTTAACATATCGCTAATTCAGTCCGTTTCAAAATATTGTTTTAAGAAGTTTACAACATCTCAGGAGATCGTCATGTTAGAAGAATAGAGAAGGTGTTTTAGTAGACATAATAAGTCTTGCTCAATTAGACCATACATTCTTACTAGAATTGAAGTTCCTAACACGTATTACAGGTTTAAGTATGTGGGCAATCAAAAGTTTTGATCGCATTTTGCTTTTGACCGTTTGACTCTCTAGCTGAGAATGAGATCATCTATCTTTGTAATTGTAACCTAGCTATTTGGCTTGTTAATGAAAATTATATAATCATGAAGCCAATTTTGTTTTTTATTTGGTGAGGTATAACTCACAAAATTGCAAATCTCATAGATGAAATTGATTTGCAGTGGATTACTTGTGGGGGGAGTATAGAAGAATATGCTAGAATTTTCCCGGTCTTTTTAAACTTTTTTAATCATCAAATAATAATTTTTCTCTGTCTCCTTCTCATCTTAGATCTGCTGCCAATTATTTTAACTCACTTAACGCTTTCAGAAAGAACAAATCTCTGCTATGTCGACTTTGATAGGGCAGAGATTCACATCGATGGAGACTCATTTCTTATTGTACTTCATGGTATCTTAATAATACTAGACACTGGAATAGTCCAATTTGAACTAGTGGAAAAGAAAACTTTGGCATTTTATGGTATTTTTATAAATCAAGATTGGAAGTTAGCAGTTGTCGATCTTGTTTTTATTAGTTTGTTTAACAGAAAGATTCCAAGTTGAATTTTAATGGAGTTGGGTTAACAGTGATTTTTTTCTCTCTTTAAAATGAGTTCGTTTGTCTGATATATCAAATGAAAGAACTTGGAAGAGCGGAGAGTATTAACTGTTGTTGATGCAAGGAAATACTAACTAATGGCAGATCAGAATAGTAATAGAACAGGATTGTTGTCCAAGACTGAGAAGGATGTTGTGTACTATGCCAGATGCCCAGGTTGCAAAATTGACCACAGGAAAGCAACGAACTTGGGAATACCTTACAAGGAATTAGTTTATATATGGATTGTTGTATTAAGCGCAGGTGAGTGATCGTTTTCTTTGAGCAATGCAGAGATGGGAAAAACAATATATAGCCAGCTTTTCTCTCTCAAGATGCATGCCTCTACCTCTTTTCTGCTCTAACAATATTACCTTGGGGTGTTTTTCATTTCAGTTCTTCCAATATCATCTCTGTTTCCATACCTATACTTTCTGGTAAGCGATGGTTATGTTGCTGCATAACTTTAAAATCATGAAAGTTGAATGTGTATTATTCGAAAGGCACATTACATTTTCATTTTTTTTTATGTGTAGGTGAGAGATTTCAACATAGCCAAAAAGGAGGAAGATATTGGATACTATGCGGGATGTGTAGGTTAGTGCCTTCACAGTTAACCATAAAGAATCGAGTCAGTGATTATGAGATATCGATCTTTATTACCCAATTCTACTATGTCTTTCATAATTGCCTTGTGTTTTAGGGTCTGCGTATATGTTTGGAAGAGCTTTAACGTCTCTGTTGTGGGGAGCCTTAGCTGACAGATACGGTCGAAAACCTGTTATACTCGCCTGCTGTACCACAGTGTTAGTACTGATCAAATTTGTTTACTTGCCAATTTCAAGTTTCTTAAGATTTAGTGTTACAGTAATTGATCTGGTAAAAGTTTCATCTCAGGATTATATGCAACACTATGTTTGGTCTCTGTACAAACTTTTGGATGGCCGTTGCTATGAGATTTCTTCTTGGATGTTTCAGTGGTATATTTGGTCCAGTTCAGGTATGTGCTTCTTATTTCTGCTTTTGCTCCAGATTTTTTTATCCTTGTACTTATTTGGATTTGTCTGTTGAATTTTTTTCAGGCTTATGCCACTGAAGTTTGCCGAAAAGAATATCAAGCTTTAGGACTCTCATTTGTAAGACATCTTATCATTTTTCATAGAAATAGGCATACTTGTAGTCTCTTTACATAGATTATGACGGATGGGTGCATATTTTTGTCACTTTTCTTCAGATTAGTACGGCATGGGCTATAGGATTGATAATTGGTCCTGCTCTTGGAGGTTTCCTAGCACAGGTATCTTAGAACAAATAGTTCCTTGCATATGAATTTTGATATGATTTGCATTCATTTGTTCCCATGGGTCTAAATAATTTAATGCTCTTCTAGCCTGCAGAAAAGTATCCAAATATATTTTCAAAAGATTCTCTTTTTGCAAGGTAAGAAATTTTTCATGTTTGTTGCATTTTATATGTTTTCTGGATATCGGTTCAGCACTTTCTGTGATATTCGACATACTTTGATTTTGCCACCGTAATAATGCAGATTCCCGTACTTCCTACCTTGCCTCTGTATATCACTATGCGCCACGGCTGCAACTATAGCATGCTGTTGGCTTCCGGTGTGTTTCTTATCCTTACAATACTTATTCAGAGTCACAGTCAAGCTAGACATACTTCTCCCACCATCAGTTTTCTTGTAAAGATTCCCGGTTTTCGATGTTTTATGAACGCTTCCACTTCATTAGCTTGAGTTATGGTAAACTGATGACCTCTAAATCTACTATTTCATGACGTGTAGTCTCATACTGTTACAGGAAACATTGCACAAACATAGTGCACCAAATGAAGAATCCTATGGAAATGATATGACTGAAAAGATTCAAGTGAACGAGGAAGTAAGATCAACGGATTCTAACGGAAGCCTATTTACAAATTGGCCGCTAATCTCATGTATTGTTGTATATTGTGTTTTCTCACTTCACGATATGGCCTACAGTGAGGTGATTGATCCATGCCTCGTATATGTTTTTATGTTTGAACTACTCATCCTCCGTGAATTTGACTGTAGTATCAATTACTTTGACAGATTTTCTCATTATGGGCTGTAAGTCCTAGGAAGTTTGGTGGATTGAGCTACACCACTGAGAATGTTGGTGAAATCCTTTCAATCACAGGTACATAGATTCAATAATCCTCTTTATTGAACTGTTGAGTGCTGACTATCCTCTATTAGATTCAATATTGGTCGAGCATTTCTATTCATCAAGATGACAATACTTGACTACTACTTCCACTGTATTCAGGTGTTGGTCTTTTCCTCTTTCAACTTGTAATATATCCAACAATTGAGAGGACTCTGGGAACCCTCTCAGTAGCTCGCGCTGGGGCGGTACGTATGTTTTAAGTACATTATCTGTACACGATTTGCAGGTTTTTCTAATTTATGATTTTTTCTGTTTGAAGGTTTTATCTGTAGTACTGCTTTCAAGTTATCCGTTCATAGCTAAACTACATGGGCACAACCTTTACTTGATAATAAATACTGCATCAGTTTTGAAGAACATTTTCGCTGTAAGTACAAGCTCAAGTTGAAAGCTTCCTTTGCCTCTAATTTCAATAGTTAAAATGAAAAACAATGTTTAACATTGGTTGCTCTATCACTAAACAGACTACTGTCTTCACTGGCTTAATCATCATACAGAACAACTCAGTCGTAAGTCTCTCCCTCGCTTAAGACCCTTACCCTTCTTTTGTTCTGTATTGGCTGTTAAATTTAATTGTTACAGTAGATGGATGGTTTTATGAATTTGGTATCATTTTCTAATGACAGTCTCAACACCAAAGAGGAGCTGCAAATGGAATTTCTATGACTGCCATGTCCCTTTTCAAAGCATTTGGTCCAGCCGGTGGTGGTGCTCTGTAAGTGCATGTCAACTTGTTGAAAGCATGTCATGTTGTTTTAATTTACTTTCTCAACCAATTAGAATATGTTTTTGCAGCTTTTCATTGGCACAAAAGCGTATAAATGCTTCCTTTTTACCTGGTACGTATCTGCACCTGATTCAAACTCTGAAAATTGTCCCTTTTAGGTACTTAAAATTCTTAAGGACCATCATTTTTGGCTTCTCAGTCTGGTTATACGCCAAGGCTAACTTGTATAACATGGTCATTTCGGATTTTCATCAATTTGTTTAGATGGGTCTGGGTCACGCTCCTATGTTTTTAGAGAATCTTAATCAAATTTGATTAATGTATGCAGGTAACTATTTGATTTTCTTCATCCTAAATGTGAATTTGGTGATTGGATTAGTCATGACTTTCAGGCCATTTCTCGCGCTCCCTCGACGATCCGGATAATTTATGAAGCAGGGTAAAATAAAGGATGTTATTAGCTGCAGTAATAGATTTGTATTGAAAGAAGTGCTATTTTGACATTCAACAGTAATTTTAACTACTGTATATCATCTTGCCAATGAATTTAAGTAGCTAATGCAGTCAATTGCTAGTAACCAAAAAGTGTCACATCTACACCAAAATTTGCTTCATGTTTCATAAGTATTGGTACAATGAAAGGCAGATGATATAAACTCAAAAATCTAATGAGAGAAATTAACACCCTAATTCTTCCTTCTAAAACAATCAATGACCTCATGACAATTCAGCTATCACTCTGACACACTTCTCTTCCAGGATCTTTAAGGCTTCAGTGATTAACTCTTCTGGAGGCAATGCCCCAGATAATTCGATGGTGACTGCAGTCCACACTTTTCCCAACTACGCATTTTTATATGTTTTCAGCATTTTCAGTGATTTTCACTTTTCCGACATAATAAGGGCAGATTTTCGTACTTCCAACCTTGCCTCTGCATATCAGTATGCGCAATAGGATGCTGTTGGCTTCCGGTTGTTTCTTAGTCCTTGCGTATTAGTTTTTCAGAGTGACATTCAGGCTAGACATACTTTTCCCACTATCAGTTGATGGGACAAGTTTACTCTTCTACATTCCCAAATTTGTGTTCAATGTTTTTGTGAACATTCCCACTTCATTAGCTTTAGTTAGTAGACTTTAACTTCTGTCATTTACTTTTCAGACTATGGAGCTCGTGGAAAGTTGGGAACACCATTTGTTCTCCAAGATAAAAAGACGTATGCATACACTGGCAATGGAAGCTAAATGTTTGGCAGTTCATTATCTTTCAAACTGTTTCAATTGTAAAACAAGTACAACATTAGGAAAAACATGCCTGGATCATCAAGCAATTACTTTATAATTCACAAAAACCGCAGGATACTAGTTACATTAACAGGATTCTATCCAGTATTCGCTCAAAATAGAAAAGGAATATGTACAAGGAAGCCTTTTCTTCATCCTACTCTGTGAGTTCGCCCTCTTCAGTGTCAGATTCCTCCTTTGTCTGGTCATTATCCTCATCTTCTTCATCACCTTGTAATATAGAATTACTATGATCCAGAACTGGAGAAGATATCTCTTCACTGATCTCACCTTTACTCTCTCCTTCTTTAATGGTGATCAAAGGAAACTCTAATGGCTTTTCTGACAAGTCTTTGAAGAAAGAATTTGTCACCATAAACCTGAAAACTTGCAGAAGATGGCTCCTATCTCTCTTAATATCTGCACTGAGAAGTTTCTGAAGAAGGGTTGGCTCCCTGCACATATCAGGCTGTGCAACTGAATCTTCTCCGTTCCCCGCCTTCTGCTTTTTGGAGAATAGGTTTTGCTTGCCACGTCTTCCCCTTTTGTTGTGCTTGTTTTGAAACCTTCCTTCCTTTTCAGAGTCTGTTAAATAATTTGGCGGTAATTCAGCAACATCACAACCTAACTCAGCCTGCTTCACAAGGATCTCCTTAAGTTGCTACAAGACCAATCGAATTGAGGGAACAAATCAATTAATTTAACACTTGTTGTTCTAAACAAAGTTTTACAAAGACATTATTAAGCAAGGAAGAGGCACCCCGGGCTTCATCAGAAGAAAGAGAATTTCATTATGAACCAACATTAATTGATAACAGTATAGCACACAATATGCCAAGCAATGTCAGCTGATGTAAGCTACTAAGGTGCCAAGCATTTCTCAAAAGTACGATTATTACTTATTATGTGGATGCCCGTCACATATTCACAACTCCTAAGCCCATGCTTCAAGAAAAACAAAAACTCCTAAGCACTAATACGATATTCATATGCTTTTAATAATTTGTATACCTGACGCCGCCTTTTCGCCTCTTCAGAGCGTTTATCAGCCAACTTCTGAAAGTATGGATAACTTATTTTATTAGATCACATGTTTTAGATTAATTGAATTTAATGTTATGTGTGTACTGCATCTATACAATTATCAGAAATATAACCTTCTCCGCATTGGACCTCAGAGGATGGTTCTTCTTTCTTTCTTCACGCCATTGCTGGATTTCTCGTTCCGAGTAGTTTGGACGGGGAAATCTTACAGAAAAAAATAACCAAATAAACAACCATACATGGTATTATAGATGAAAGCCTTGGTAGATTTTCAGATTTCGAAAGCTCTTTTCTTGTGCCAAAGAGGAAAAGACTAAGAACATTGTGAGGTCTACCTATTAGGTTCCTCGCTAGCATGCTTGACAGAATTATCCAGCAGAGATTTTCCAGGACCAGCATTTTGTGGACCTATATCCACCAGTAAAAGGATTCCAAATCAGTCCTTCACTGTGTGAAAGGGGTTGATTTACATGGCATGAAAAGATGTGTATAGTGGTAACCAAAGTTCTTGAATGATGTGGAGATATTTACTGAAAGCATGTTCAAAGCAAACGCATATAAATGAAAACTAATTTTTTGTTTTCACATTTCATTCCTTAATCTTAAGTACAATTCTGCAATTGACCTTCTATTTACCATACAAAACCATGTGCTCAACTGCGGGTAGTATAGTCATGTTATTCAAGGACAAGAGAAAAAGTAAACCGATACCCTAATGCGATCTTACTGCCAATTTACTTGTAAGATGTTTATCTAGTAATATCACAGCACTGTTAAGTCTGGTAGCAAAAAGAGCACAAACCTTTTCCTCCCTTTCCCTTATTGGACTTGAAATTCCCCTTGACATTTTCCCTGGCTTGAAACTTGGATTTTTGAAATCTGAGAAATTAAATTAAATAAAAAAATCAATTACAGTTTATAAGACAAATTCCATACAGAAAACCTGAGATATGCTGGGAAAATAGCATGTACTGTAGCAAAGCAGACCTTGGATTTGGTAATCCTCCTCTACCAGATTCCTGGTGATTCCTTGTAAATTTCTTATTGTGAACGTTTTTCTGGCTGATGTTTGAGGCATCTTTTCCACCGTCATTAGTTTTGTTCCCCTAAGACAGAATCCAAACATATATGTACTATGAGAAGGATGGAGAGATGGCTTGCTAGACAAACTAATGCAGTAAAACAAAAGTACCTGTGAATTTTTTTGAGATGTATTCTGAGCTGCTGGGATTGGGTTAAACGAATGCAGACCTTGTGCATTCTGCGATGCAACTCCACCGGAATTCATGAAACCCATTTGCTGGTTCCCCCACAAAGGATTTGGACATGGATGTACACTATAAGGCGGACCTTGAGAAGGATTGACAGGGATTTGTACAAACTGACTCTGTGGATAACCAGTAGGTTGGTTCATGGGCATAGGCTGATTGTATGGATTAAACATTACTGCCTGTGGATATGACTGAACGGGTGGTCTATTGTGATTTTGCATAAACAATGGCCCTTGCTGACTCGTATTCTGCGGAAAGTTTTGAGAATTTCCACATTGTGGAGATGTCATGCCAGAATTCATATTATGAGGACCAGAACCAGGAAAAGGTCTCCCAACATGGCTATTCTGCATTTGTGGATGAGGGTTAGCGACATTCAAAAAGTGGGCATTAGGCATGGCAGAAAAGATTCCATACGGAGCCACAACTCCAGGATTGAAGCCATTAGAAAAATTTGATTGGTTTGTGACACCTTGATTGGATGGCATGACCTGGTTTATGCAGACAAAACATTGTCATTATCAATATCATCAAAACACTAAGTAACCAATACACTACAATAAACATTACAGTTAAAAAAAAAAAAGAAATTACCTGTTGTGGTGTTGAGAAGTTACTTCCTCCCATTTGTATTTGGTTGGGAAGATGGGAAAAGGCGGGTTGAAAAGGAAACATTTTCTGAAATGAGACAATGAAAGCCTTAACACAAAAATCCCCTAGAAGGGTCGTAAATAATTAAAAAAAAATCAAGCATATCTTGCTGAAAGCAAAAGCATATAAGGTAGCCTTAAAATTAGAGGGGCAAAAAGAGTTTCCATTTCACCTATAGATGTTTCAATGAATAACAGGGATTCTATACCTAGTATCTCACATACTACCAGTCACTATTATTATCACAATTGCTACTACCAGGATAGTATTTGCTTAGGTCAAATTCAAACCTAGAAATCTTAAATTTTCAGTAACCGCACCCACATATACAATCTAAATTCCTAATCAATAACTTTAACTTGATAATCACTATTGAATAAGTAATAGGTAACCTGAGATATACATACCCTAAGTTTACAGAGATAGGAGGTTGGTAGAGAACATACCTTGTTGCAGAGAGGAAACACTGAACAATAGAGAAAACACAATAGAAAACGAAACTTAACGTTTTCACTTTTCTGCTTTCGAGAGCGGAAGGTTATAGAAAGACCAGTTAGAAGATCAAGTGAACCCTAGTTTGAGAGGCTTTGTTAACGAACTCTCAATTGATGATGAAGAACAGAAAGATTGAGCGGGCTTGGTGAATACCAAAAACCCTAGCTTTGCTGACTTTCGCTGCAAACTTTTAAGTGCAGTGGGGGTTTAAGGGTTAGAGAGAAAGAGAGGGAGAAAGGGTTTTACTGCCTCCGTATACGGGGGTTGGATATTTCACCAACTCATCCAGAACGTTTAGCAAGCACTGTGGTCACTGGTCAAGCATTTCTTGTCTATTGTAAATTTGTAATTAGTGTGCACGGGCTTAGTAGTCTGGACGTCCCAAAGAGGTTGTCCTAAATTTATTTATTTTTCCCAAACAACTTCGGCAAAATAATAATAAATGGGAACAAACTATAAATTAGCTACTTCTGAAATTTGATTCGGGCAACCTGTATCAAACAATCAATTATTAGTTCCTTCTTAAAACTTATTCACACAATCCACACCAAGAAAAAATAGAGATAACACAGCTAAATTGATGAAATTCCATCGCAATATGCAAGTTGAAAAGATAGCAAGAGAACTACTATACATAGAATTTCAGTGTTATGTCTTCATTTTTTTCTTGGCAGCTTCTCTGACCTCCGTCTCCTTTGCTCCATAAATATGTTATTCCTTTATTTGCTTTCTTGATTTCTTTATCTTGGCGTCAAGTCCATTCTTTATCAGTCGATACTTGGGCTCAAACTTTTTGACAATATCAGTAAAAAAATGTTACCCATTATACATAACCTCAAACCCTCCCATATGATATCCACATTAATAAAGGGCTTTGTTGATATTGTTCACCTGCAGAGAACCCATAACATGAAATTAGTGTTCTTATTCTTACTGCAAGCAAGTTCGGAGATAGATGGATCTCAAAACCATAGATCTATCAATAATTACAACATTTTTGGGTTACAAATACTTAAAGCCAGGCGTATAAATATCATGATTATGTGGTAAGACTTGCGAAATATTGTCCCGGAACTTAGATACTCAGACTTATCTACAATCTTCGAGCTAAAAAGATTTCAAAACTAGCAATTGGACCCAACTAATGATGACATACCCTAACCACTATAACTATAAAGATGGTTGTCACTAAAGGTCTTTGGATTTAAGAGAACCATATAAGATATGTTATTATATCGAATTGGCATATGTTACTTATTGTTATAGGAGTAGCATCTCGCTCCTTCCCCCCATGAGTTGCAACCTTTCTCATGATACACTCCGACGAACCTAAGCATTGGAAGTATGTTGAGGCTGCTGCTAGTATGGGTTGTGAATACGTAAGGACCTCTGCTTCCAATTCCAGTGTTGTGACACATAAACCTTGCTTCCATTTTTTTTCTTCAAATGCAGGTTTGCGTACATCCCCATAGGGTAAATCATGGAGTCAATCCCCATTAAGTCACATGGTGTACGTGTTACTCGAAGTCGAGATGCACACTACAAGGCACATATTAAACTTGAGAAAGATTGTGTTGGGTATTACTCAAAAGCAGAAATTTGTGCAGCCTAGCACAAATCTAGTATGGATCACAACATGGATTCGGTGTAATCCTTTTCTATTAGTAACTAAGGTGTATAAATCATGAATAATTTACAACCTAATTGGCACATTAGGTGTTAGTCTTTCTGTTGCTTGGTCCAAATATGGTCTGCATGTAACATTCTAGCCCTCTATTCTCATGTATCAACATGGTAGTGTTTAAAAACTATTATGTTGAATACTTAACAATATTAGTTTCATGTTTGTACCTGATAAAACACATTTAGCAGGATATGACAATTCCATTAAAAAAAACACACAATGCAACAACAGTGTATGCTTACCCCGTGTTGGATTCGGCTAAGTACTTCAGCTATATCCAAATGACCATCCAGGGTAAATGTAGAGGCTTTCCAACATGTTAAGCTTAATCTCCAAACTCTGAAAACAATAAAACCGAATTTTGATTAAATATTCATTTAAAACACGTAACAAAATTGTACAAGAATCCCTCGTAGCTCTACACACTCATCAATGGGGACTCTCTAGTAAAGTTCGACCTCCATAAGCCATACATGGACGACCATACAAAGTTGAGGCTTAACTTCAGCTCCTCTTATGTCTTACCATGTCTTACATGTTCGAATTAACTACGAGGTCACTATTTTGCTGATTTTACAATTCGACAACCGTGTTAGATCATGGTTTATGGGTTTTTTTTTGTTTCTAGGCAGAATTTCTCCTTCATATTTTGTCGAACTGTGAATGCTTGTTTTTGTCCAACATTAATAAGATCTAATGTACATAATGCATAATCCTTACAAATTTATCTTCTTTTATAAGATACCACGAACTTTGAGGTAGTTTCAGATGATATAGTCATTATATTGGAAATTGGTGTGAGGAAAATTAGTTCAATGGGAGATTAGAAGAAATTTATTTGAAATTAAAAAATATTTATGTGTGACTGGAGATGTATGAAGGTGTAAGTTAAAATGAGACTCGAGTCTGGATATATATAGGAATTTGAATAGTGAAAAACCGGTCTGTCATATCAAGCGAGAGAAAAATTCGGAGCTTCTCTCTCATGCGATTTCCTTCGTTGAACTCAACCTCCTAATGGCTTCGATCTTTGGGGATTGATTCATGTTAGAAGTGTGTTAATTGAACTTCTTCGCCGTCCAAGGATGGATCTTCGATCTCTTCCCCTTGGGGCCGGGATTTATCGGTTAGTCGAGTTCATCTTTCGTTGTTTTCTTTCATTTTATTGATCAATGAAACTGTCTCAGATTGCTCTGTTAGAGCATAGCTCAGTTGAACCCACCAAGTGTTGGTATGTCAAGTTTGGTTATCATATTTTAGTATCAAAACTCATCTAAAGTCGCCTGATTAAATACTAGAGTCAACTTCGTTCAAGTTAGACCAAAAGTCTAGGAATGTTGAGACGTACAAGTATTACTACGAAGACCTGAAGAATGTGAAGAAGTAACGACTACAATGATGACATCATCCTTCCTATTGAGGTTAGTAATATTGATTTGATCTTGTTTTCATTCCTAACGTATCTTTCAAGTCGGGTTATATTGAAAACATAACATGCGAAGATGCATATAAATAATACTCTAGTGGTTAGAATTGGTCATGACATTATGATCAAAGTGTCAAGGAATTTATTGAATTATGAAGTATAACGCTTATCTTTTGAACTTCGTAAATATGACATCGACATGATCCATTATATATAGTTACTTGATTATGTGTGCATGATATAGGTATGATTTCACCCTAGGAAACAATGTTTTATAACATTTTTTTAAAGGAAGTACATATATGAACTTGTTTCATAATCAAAAGGAAATCATGATTGGTCAGGTTCTTTATTGAATATATTTTGAATGACCAATATAAGATGACAAGGTAGAATCTGTCTTAACTTGTTGAGATTTATGGTAGAACCGGTCATAGCCTATATAATATAGCTAGTTGTAGTCGGTCACAAGATACATTGGAAATCAAGGTGTAACCGATCACAAGCTATATTTGAATGCAAGTTGTAACCGGTCATAAGTTACTTTGGGATCCAAGGTATAACCGGTCACAAGATGAATTGGGAAGTTAGTTGTAATCGATCACAAGCTACCTTTGGAAGCAAGGTGTAACCGATCATAAGCTACTCCGTGAAGCAAGGTGTAACCGGTCACAAGCTACTTTGTGGAGCAAGGTGTAACCGATTACAGCCTATCTTGGGAATCATGTTATAACAGGTCACAACATGTTTTGGAGTGATGGTATAATCGGTTACATGAGCAAAACCAAGTTTCCATGATTCACATATTTCTTCATGATGTGTGTGAATTACGGTTTCGGGTTTGCTAAGATGAGAAGCTTCTAGATGTCAACATTATTTGAACATGTACATAACGCTTATCATTAATTGTTCAAAGATATTCCTTGATACTCAAGGTGATCCCATGTCCGAAAAAGTGAAAACCATTTAATTATGATTTTCATCATATATGTTTTAATTACCAGCAATTAAGCATACCTAAATTATGCTAGACTAATAATAGAAGTTTTCTATGAGAGTTTTCGGAAATATTGGTTTGGCATTTAAGTGTATATAACTTATATACGTTTGTATATGGGGCGTATGATTCTGGAGATTACGATCAATGTTGGCAGGAATTAAGAGACATTAGATTGTTATTTGATGAGCCATGGCTGATTGGCGGTGATTTTAATGTTATTTTGTGTGCAGAAGAAAGGAATTTTCCTAGTGGTCATCCAAAAATATAAGAATATGCTTCAATGCCTTTGTTAACAGATTTGTTCTTCAAGATCTTCCAATGGCACGTGGACCAATTCACAAAATCTACCTCTTTTTGTGAAATTGGATAGATTCTTAGTCTCACCTGATTTTGCAGAGCAATGTCCCAACCTCTTGCAGTGTAGATTAAAGAGTCTTATCTCAGATCATGCTCCGATATTGTTATGTTGCAACTTAGGTGAGAAATTTAAAGCACCATTTAGATTGGACAATTTTATTTTGTCACATCCAGACTTCTTGCCTAATGTAAAAATTTGGTGGAATATGTTATGATTCTCGGGCAAACCAAGTTTTATATTTTCCAAGAAACTGCAAAAAAATATAATTTTCATAAGAGACTGGCAGAAGAGGACTTTTGGTTGTTTGCAAACTAAGTTAAATAATCTGGAAGCTGAAATTGAAGTTTTAGACGGTTTAGAAGAGTTTGCACAACTTTCTGAGGCTGAAATTATAGCTAGAGAGGAGGCCAAAACTAAGCATGGAAGTGTCTCTATGGATCTGGCTAGCAAATTAAGTCAAAGAGAAAAATAAAATTGGGCTAAAAATGGTGAGAAAAACTCAACTTTTCTGCATCAATTGGCTTCTTATAAATATAAGATGAATTCTATTCAATGTCTTAAACTGGATGGGGAGATGTGTTCTGATAAGAAGAAGATAGCTGATGAAACCAAAAAAATTTATACTTTATTATTTTCCGAGCAACATGTCATCAGGCCTGATTTTGAGAATTTAGATACTCCTTCAATTTTTGTTATGCTATTTCTTTTGAGAAACCATTTACTGAAGACGAAGTGAAAAAAGTTATATGGCATTTTGGCACGAATAAGTCGTCCAGACAGGATGGGTTTACAATAGAATTCTTCAAATTGCTCATTAACACAGATTTGATGAAGGTAATCAAAGAATTTAAGACCTTTCCTCATTTGACTTGAAATTGAATTGCACAAACTTGACTCTAATTCCAAAGTGCAATGGGGCTGTTGCTTTAAATAATTATATGCATATTAGCTTAATTGGGAGTCTTTACAAAGTCATTTCAAAGTTACTGGCCGAGAAACTTAAAGTGGTATTGCCAACTATCATTTCTGATTTACAAGGCGCATTTGTACATGGAAACAGATTAATGACGACATTCTTATTGCTTTTGAGTTGATTGACTCAAGACGGAGAAAAGGTAAACCTGGTGTTATTTGTAAAGTTGATTTCGAGAAAGCCTTCGATAACATAAATTGGAATTGCATAGATGCAACTTTACCAAAGTTTGGTTTTGGAATCTTTTGGGAACTGGATTAAATGGTGCGTCTCTACTCCAAGGTTTGCAATACTTCTAAAAGGGGAAGCAACTGGATCATTTAGAAGTCAAAATGGAATTTGACAAGGTGATCCTATATCACCATTTTCTTCATACTAATTGCTAAAATTCTTTCTTTACTTCTTAAAAAGGTAGCTGATAATGGTCTCATTAATGGCTTCAATATGACAACTAATAGGACTGTGATTACGCATCTATAGTTCGCAGATGAATTTATCGTTGTTTTGGATGATGACGAGGCACAAGTTACGAATTTGAAGAATGTTTTGTTAGGTTTTGAAATTATCTCAGGCCTAAGGGTTAATTTTCGGAAAAGTGTCATTGTAAGTATTGGCAATGTGCATAATGGTGATGCATGTGTTCAGGCTTTTGGTTGTGCTCTCACTTCTCTTCTTATAAATTATTTGGGGATCCCTATAGGAAGTAAATCTAAAGCTAAGGAAGTGCGGAAGGAGGTTATTCAAAAATTTCAACAAAAATTATCCTCTTGGAGTAGAACTTATTTGTCGAGGGGTGGAAGATTAATCTTGATAAACAATGTACTCTCAAACCTTCTGATATATTTATTGACAATGTTTCAAACGCCAATGTCTGTGGGAAAAGAGTTGGAAAAGATAATGAGAGATTTTATGTGGGGTCAACAAAGACTACAAAGAAGAAGAGTTGGTCTAGAGAAATTGTTCCTAAATGCATGGGTGAAATTGGGATTAAGAAGTTGAAGTTAGTTAACAAGGCCTTGCACGCCAAGTGGATATGGAGATATGGCAGTGAGAAAAATGCTTTATGGAGGAAGATCATTCGGGAGAAGTTTGGGGGTTATACTAGCGCTCTTTTCCAAAATGATAGTAAAATGACAGTTGGCTCTAGTTTGTGGGATGGTATCCTTAACTCCAAAGAGGTAGTGACTAATAATACTTCTTGAAACACTAGGGGTACCAAAAATACACCACTAACTTTTTCGTAAGCAATTTGTATGGACAAACTCAACACAACTCCGAGAGCTAAACTCGATCAAGGAAGAGTGTCTAAAGTTATATCTATCTCTTACAATTATAACGTTTACAGTTGCAAATCTGTGAACCCAATTACAAAGAGATAACTTGGACGGTCCCAAAGACCAATATCCAAGAATCAATCAAGTTGTATCCAATAAACAAGGTCGGATGTATCTACTATGATTGATTAACACACAACCTGTGATATTTCAATTATAAAGATAAACAATATAATGTGGAGAAAGAAATAACACAGACACCATAAGTTTTGTTAACGAGAAAATTGCAAATGCAGAAAAACCCGGGACCTAGTCCAGATTGAACACCAAACTATATTAAGGCTCTACAGACACTAGCCTACTACCAATTAACTTTAGTCTGGAATGTAGTTGAGCCTGAACTCAGTCTCACACCGATTCAGGTACAGTCACGCTCCTTACTCATCTTGAATCCCAGCAGGACTCTGCACAATTGATTACCTTAGATGACGTCACACCAACTAAGAGTTGCTTCAACTCAATTGAAGACTTTGAACCAATCTGCCTCCCACAGATTAATCCTATATAAGTGATTTCCTTTACGATCAAAACGGATTTCGATCAAGGTGGCTTGGAAATCGATAAAATAGACAAAGTCTAGCTAACCTCAAAATCCGGATTTATGCAACCCGAAGTGCAGCCTAGATTATTATTCACCTCACAAGTATAAAACTTGCGGAATGAGAAAGTTTGAGACGAAGAGAACTTTGTTAGTTCTATCTATCTTGTTCAAGTGATAAATCAATAATCGAACAAGATCAGGATACTCAAGTTATCAAAATAAAAGATAACTGGACCTGGCTCCACGAATCCCTGTAAAATCTTTGTAGTCGTTAAACCCTAAAATGGTTTCTGGAGAGGACAACTCTATATACAACTAGGACACACCAAAAAAGTAGTGTCAGTTGCTTGGAGTTTCTCTTTTATAGACATTCAAAGCATATGTTGCTTTAGGTTTAAGCTAATATAGCTTTGGAACCAAGCAAACAATATCCACCGTTAGATGAATCTTTGAATCTGGTTTACATAAACAAGATATACACTCTGGTTAGGTGAAACAGTAACCGAACCGTGTATAAAGACTATGTTCAAGGTGGTTGGCCGAAACTAGCCGTTTTGAAATTAAAAGCTTGATACTCATTTTCATGAACACTAAAGACATTAACCTTAAGTCACAATCATGTGACCAAATAAGTTTAATGTTTTAGAGAATTAATCAAATGCTAATTATCTCGTAGAAATAATTTAATCGCACTTGAAGATAATCAACAAGGTAAGTAAATGCAAAAAATACAAATACCATAGCCATTCGTGACCCAGGTCGGTCAGAGTACGTGTACCGAGTTTGTAAATATTTAACCAAACCAAGTTCCGGAGTTAACAGAACAATTTAGGTATGCGTACAGGTTTGGAAACCTTAAGACTACGGCCGGTTCCGGAATCCACATAACTATTTTGGTTTGCGTACTAGTTTGGATACTAAACCGATTTCAAGAACACAAAACTATTTTAGTACGTGTACTGGTTTGTAAACTAACCCGGTTCCATAACCACAGTTCCAAAATGGTTTGCATACGAGTATGCATACCGATTCGGTTCACCGGTCGGGCAGATTTTTACATGGTGTACGTAAGAATATGTGTACCACAAATATGCAAGTCAATATGTATATAGCTACTCCGCTACGTGTATAGGTACATGTAATACGGGTTCAGACTTATAACAGTTTTCCCAGTTTGTAAGACTGATAACACTGTCTTGTATCCGAATCTATAGTAGTTTTATATTTATCTCTAAATCTATTCGAAACATTCCCAAATAACATAAATGACACATATCAGTGTTTCAGGCTATTTTCGAATGATAAAACTTGAATCATGATTTTGATTTCGAGCAATAAGTTGTTCCTAACCGAAATTCATCAAGTATGAACAAATGTTCATTAAGCTTAGTAATTATATTTCGAGAACTAATTATCAAGATAAAATTGACTCGAAATTCTTGTCTATGCATGATAATCTAATTAGTTACGCGATGACGTCCCAAGGATACAAAATTGAATATAACTTGAGAAATAGGTGGTTCAGTCTTCACTTACATTTTGTTGATGAAGTTCTCTAAAAGCTTCGGTTGATCTTCGCTTTCAAACGGTAGAACGAAATGATGATTGGTACGTTTTTCAACTACCTCTATCCTAGACCGAGACTTAACTAATTGTACACTAAAAATCAAGATATAGTTTTGACAACTAAATTTGACAACAAGCTTGGGATAACAACACTTGTGAGTTCGACCGAGCAATGCTATAACACTTCTTTTTAAGTTAAAGATGGTGCAAGAGTTTATTTTTGGAAGGACACATGGATTGGTGAATAAAAGATATGATTTCTACTGATTCGGCGGGGGACTTCAGTTTTAGTTGGAATCTGAATGAGATGGAGATCGGGGAGGTGATAAGGCTACTTCAACTGTTGGGAGACCCTTCTACGGTGATCTCGGAAGGAAAAGACTTGAGGATTTGGAGTTCAGGTAAGACTTTTTTTTTTTTTTTGTAGCCAATGCTTATGAATTCTTACATACTGACGACTATCTGAGATTCCCTCATAAACGTATTTGGAACCCAAAAATACCTCTAAAAGTCTAGTTTATAGGTACTCCGACTTTGGATTACGTTTACAGATTGGTACAATTCAATATGCTAGGTGTCTTCAATGCCAGTCTGATACTGAATCTAATGAACACCTTTTTCTTCATTGCACTTACACAAAGCAAGTTTGGGATTATTTTCTAGATAGTTTTGGTGTTAGGTTGGTGCAACCGAATAGTGTAAAAAAATGCTATGTGAGAATGGGGTCTAAAGAAGAGTAGTAAAAGAGCTAGAAGATTATGGGGGTATGGTGCCATTTGCAATCCGGTGGTCTGCGAAGTAAATCATAATTATAGTAAAGTGTTCTCTCTCAAACTGGACTATTCACACTGATTTATTTAGAATCCTATTATTGGGGCTGTAAAAGGGGAGAGAATTTTGGGGATTTATAAGGTCATAAAATAGTAAATGAAGTTATCCCCTATCATATTACATTTTATAATGTCTAATATACCCTTTCGTGAAATAGTGTTAATTATGATGTTTAACTCACCTAATTATAAATAGTGATTAGGTTAGACTAATCTAATGATTAATCTATTGAATAGGCCTGTCAATATTTGTCTGATATTCGGAATCCGTTTCCAAGTATTCGAGATCCTACAGGATTTTATCCGTTTTATCGGATATCGGATCAGATGTTTCTTCCTTAATATATCATAATCGGATTAGGCTCCGTATGAATTGTTAATATCCGATAGAACATGGATTTTTTTTGTAATTTACCCTAAATATATTAGAGTAGAAGAATAAGGAAAAATACCCGATATCCGATATGATATGTTCGAGAAATTGAACTTAAATTTCAATATGAACATGTTTTACAAGGTTTTTAACATTTTTTGTCAGAACCAGATATTATCGGATGAATATCCGATATCCGATAGCTTAGCCTATCAGAATCGATATTTGATTTTTGATATCCTATAGGATATTATCGAATATCGAATATCCAACAACGCTTAACCTAACAGATACGGATTTCTAAATATCCGACGGATATTCATCCATTGACAGCCCTACTATTGAAAAAAAAAAATTGTTTTGTTTTCTTCCTTGATTTGATGGAGAAGGATGATTTTGATGAACGCTTTTTAAAAAACTTTGAAGAAAAAAGGATCAAACTCTTCATCAAAATACTCAAGAAAACCTTATAATAAACTCCGAATAACAATTTGGTAGATTCAAATCCGTAAAAAATCAGGAAAAAAAATCTGGGTTTTTTGGTTTTTTACGGCTAGGATAATTCGTCGACCCAACCGTAGAATGCAAAAAACGGTTGGGAACTGATGGTGTTCCAAGCCATATTTGTTATTTACGGCGGGAAATAAAGAAATCCCAGCCGAAATTGTTTTTCTGATTTTTTTTGGTATTCAGAACCAGTTAAGGCTGGGTTTCCCAACCGTAACTGGTTCTGGAAACCAAGCCGAAACATGTACTTTCGGCTGGGAATCTAAGAACTCCCAGCCGTAAACTCCTTCAGAAATTATTTTCTTTTTTACCTGAAATTCATCGAATCATATTTTTTAACCATTCAAAAGCAAAAAAAAAAAAAAAATGGTGGGTTCTCTTAGTTTTTTCTTTTTGTGATGATCATCATCTTTACTATGATCTATGGATGAGAAGGAGAAGATAATAGTTTTGGGTTTTCTTTATGATCACCATCCTCATCATGATGAAATTATGATCATCATCTTCATCGCAATTTATGAATGAGAAGAGAAGGATGGGTATTTTTGGTAAGGGTATTTTTGATGAATAGTGAAATTTAGGTAAGGGTATTTTTAATGAATAGTGAAATTTAGGTAAGGGTATTTTTGACTTTTTCATATACCTTAGGTCCCCCTATCCACCCTTTGGCTATACATGTCATTTTAAGCCCCCAAAAACTCAGCCCCATACAGTCCCAATAATAAAAGTTATTTGTTTAAAGATATTTCACTTTCAACTATCATTTGTAACTGAAATGCTGTCTTATGCAATAAACCCAGTGGTTTCTTTCGTTCTTTTCTTGTACTTTTTTGTTACTGTTTTAATGACTCATTGATTTAGTAATATATTTTGCCTTTGATTGTCAAAAAAAAGAAAAAAAAAAAAAAATCTACGGACCGAGTTTGACTAATCCACCGCCGAGGACCGATCTGATGGGTCCATGCGTGAAATCTAACGGAAAGGTCAGTTTATGAAAGACTTTAAAATCTTGGCCGGTTTATTAAGTATGGTTTGAAGCATGTCACTTTATTAATTTCCCCATATTGTTTATATATTCTTTTTGTGGCCTGGCGTTTCCTTGTGCCGAAGATTGAGATATTTTAAGAGAGTATCATCTCATCATTCACTTTTATTCATCTTTATCTTATCTTAAACTTTTGTCTCCGAAGAAACAAAAATGATTTTCAATTTTAGATATCTTAAACTAACTCAAATTATGTATTCTTTTCAAGTGACACATATAAACAAATAATACCCTTTGGGGTTTGGCTTCTTTAGTTGTCTGCAATATGAATGCTAGTTGTCCCTTATAATTTGTTCTGGGGATTTCCAATAATATGGATTTCCAATTGGTATTCAGTAGAAGCTTTGTCGATTTATGGGTCGTCGTTACGACAACTGGTTTACTTTGTTATGGGTCTTGTAACGTTGCTCTCTAGAGCTTTCATTTAATGGAACATATCCCATTTGTTAAAAAACAAAGGGGAACATTATTTAAATGTGGAAAATTCTGAGGAACCCAGATTTGGTTTATCTCTCTTCCCAAAACCCATCATTAAGATGGTATATATGTGTAGCCCAAAGTACAAGATCTACGGCTAAGATTAGTGGTTTTAGATAGAATTTAAATCTTCACATTTTACGTAGGACTAAATTAACATTTTCATTCAATTTGACCAATTTTTTTTTAAATTTAATCCAATTTTTACGTCAGTTTATTAATGACCAGATTTATCTCCGGATTATCATCCCATAAATAAGATATGTACCAATATTTACGGATTGATGACGAGATTTATCTCCGGATTATATTCCCATCACTAAAATATTTACCAATATTTATTGCTAATTAATTTCATACCATAATAATCTTATTCTAGATCAAAGAAGGAAAAAAAAAAGTCAGTTTCACTTCTCTTATTCTTCACAAGATTTTTCTTTTAAACCGAATTGATGAAATTTTTTGATTTCATCAAAAATCAAATGTCTAATGTAACTTTGTTCCATTGGTCTGAGGTAAGTATATATCAATATTTTAGGATTTTGGTTGTCCAGTCATTCCTTTTATGGTTTGATGTTTGAATCTGTTCAAGAATAGGAAAAGAATCAACTCAGATCCCTTTCTCTCCTTCTTTCATCCATTGTTCCCTTGGTTGATTGTTTTTAAAGTTTTAAGGCTAAGGTCTTTCATCCATTCATACCGTGGTTGATTGTTTTTAGAGTTTCAGGGGAATCCGTTTGTGTTGCAGGCTTGACGTATTAATAATGATGCTGGCTGCATGATCTTGCCCCGAACATGAACATGCATTCCATAAGTAACATATCAGATTTTTCATTTACAAAGTATTAATTTTGACGTGAAACGCAATAGTTTTGTACTTTTATTGTTAGTTTTTTATAGTTTGATGAGTGTTTGTGTTCTTGTTAATTAAATCATCATCATCAATTCATTCAATAATCGTTTCCGTGTTAATTGTGATCAACAGTGAATGTAAATTGCATTATGATTTATGTGTTTATTGCGTTCACTATTAACTGTAATTTGCATTACCATTTAATGTGATAATTAAATTCATTATTGTACTGTGAAAATTGTTGTTATCGTTTCTTTGATAAGTGCAATTATCAATTTAGCATTCCAAGTGATAACTGTATCGATTCTGTGATAAATGCAATTATCATTCAAAGTGATAATTGTAATTATCATCAAACGTGATAAATTAGAAAAGTTCGGGCATGTAGGCCTTACTGCTTTTTAGACTTAATTTTGCAAGAATCCTAGAACCCAATGAAGTATTACTATTTCTTTTTCTTAATACTCCCTTTTTGGACTTAATCGAAATTATCATTAAATTTTGAAAAATCAGACTTTTCAGGAACTTGCTGATAATTGGACTTTTCACAGAACATAACTAACCGTAATACAAAACATAAATAACTGTAATAGGTGTGAGATTATCACTAAATTGTGAAAAGTAGAATTTTCAGGGACCTGATAATTGTGATTATCACCGAAATGTGAAAAATCAATTTTTCAGAACATGTTGATAATTACGATTTTCACAAATGATAACTAATTATAACGGGTGAAACTTTGTGATCACCATATAATTGGACAACTGAAATTTTGGATAATTGAAATTCTGTGATTACCATTCAAAAATAAAATAAAATTGATAGCTAAAATTTTGGATAATTGTGATTTACAAATTAAGACCGCAATTATCACTAAATTGCGGAAACTAGAATTTTCACATATAAAACCGCAATTATCACTAAATTGTGAAACTAGAATTTTCACATTGAAACTCGGCAAAGGAAAAAAAACGAAATTGGATTTTATGGAGTCACGTAAACCCTAATTATGGTTAAACTTAATTTAATTTAGTTATTTTTTTTTGTTTCCTTTTTTTCCTTTTCTGTTAATTATATTTTTTAAAAAAGAAATATTTTATTTAACTAAGTGAAAGGCCATTTTTGTAATGAAGTACTTTTATAACTAATTTCGGGCTATGCATATATGGAATCTTATTGATGGGTTTTAGATATAAAAAATAAGATAATCGGGTTAGAAAAAAAGTTCCCCAAATTTAAATACCCCTCAAAATTCGCCTCTTAAAATATACCCTTATTCAATTTTTGAAAATATCCATATTTTCTGAAAAGTGGAAGCAACTAGCACAAGTTGCTTCCAGAAGCAACTTTCTCAAGTTGACTCCAAAAAAAATTATTTTTTACCCCTCGGGGGTATTTGTGCAAGGTTAACAAAAATGGAGGGTATTTATTAAATTCCCACAAAAAAAAAAAAACACCCTTTGGAACTAATCAACCTACGCTTGGCCCACGAAAAGACGTATTTCACATCCTTCTACTACTCTCCGGGAGAGACATTTTTTCATCACAAATCATCATGTTAGAGCAATTTCTATGGGATGAACAAACTCAAAGTTTGTTCATTTTGCTCCCACTATGGAATGAAAAAACATGAAAAATGGATGTTCAAATCAACAAATCTGTTGATTTGAACATCGAGTCGGAACATCCGGCGCGCGTCTGTGTCAAGGACGGGCGACATCTCTACAAACGCTGGCGTCAGAAGGAAAAACGCCAGCGTTTGTACTTCAAACGCGAGTTTTTCCTTACAGCGCCAGAGTCCTTACTAAAAACGCAAGCGTCTGACCCAATGGCGCCAACGGCTCCATATGAACGGCTGAAAAATCTGGTGATCCAACGACTACATTTTTTTGAATTCTATAAATACTCCTCATTTCAACTCTAAATTCACACATTCTACACATTCTTCTCTTCACTCTCAATTCTTGATAGAACATGTCTCGGCCCCGGTTAGTTCGGCGAGTTCCGTATACTAAAGAATAAGATGAATCTATTTGCAGAAACTATGTTTTTTTATCTACTCAGCCTGCTTCGGCAAACTATCCGTGAGTGAATTTCTGGGCGGTTATTCACGATGGGTTCTGCAGTGACACTCGTAATCCGAGTCGTCGTTCTATATGCGACATAGAACATCATTTTGGTACAATTAAGAAAGAAGTAAGTGAGTTTGTAGCTTTAACCATACAAGTAAATCGATATCGACTGAGAGGTGAAACTGATGCTGAGATGGTAACAAGATCTTTGGCTGAATGGCGAAGATGGAAAAATGTGGCTTTTCCTTTCGAAAAATGTTTTGAAATCCTTAAGGTGTTGAACAGTTTCATTGTTCCGATCTCTTTTCTTCTTTATATTATTCACCGCTCTTCTCACTATGTTCGTATTGTATAGAAATTTTTGATTCAGAAGAGTTTTAGAAGAAGGAAATGGTAGTGGTGTGATTGAAAATGAAATCAATACAACGAATTTATAGGGTTGAAATTCGACCATTGGAAATATAGGCGTTGGAGAGCGTTAGAGACTTTGTTTCTAACGCCCGCGTCAGCACATCGAGCGCCCGAGTCAGGCCTTCCAACGCCCGTGTTTTGTCTGCAAACGCCAGAGTCTGTCTTTCGGTCGCGCGCCTGTTTCTCCAACGCCCTATGCTTTACCATAGTGGAAAACCCAGTTTGGCCATGCACGTGGCTCAACAAATATTTGAGTTGGGCCATTGCCATAGGAATTGCCCTTAGTGTATAATTAGCAACAATAAGTAAATGTCAGTTCAAGCAAGGGTCCTATTGCGGTTAATAGAGGAATCAACCGCGGTGAACAGAGCTACAGAATGCAACTGGCGATCATCGTTGCAATCAGACTATCATTTTCTCGCTTTAATAATTTGGATTTCCAATTCTTTCCTAGTTCTTTTTTTTTTCCTGAATAACCACCAACCCGCCTGTCCTTTCAACATAAATTTCTTTTCTCCATAAAATAACGGATAACAGGATCAGATCAAGTGGCAAATCCTGTAATTTAAATTATGATCGATGTCAATTGGGTAATACCTCTGTTATCTTCTTCCTATTTTTTTTCTCTCTCTAAATTTGCAGATCTGAGTTTCATGAAATAATAGAAGAAGAAGAATATGGGTAATGCTAATGGAAGAGAAGAAGGAGAAAATGGAGGTGATGATCCATCTGCAATATCTGATGGCGTTGGTGGTATTGAAGCTGGTTTCCCACCAAATCTTGATCGTCCAGTTCGTGTAACTTCTTACGATTCAATGGGAAATTCTCCTCCTGAAAGTCCTGGACGCTCTAGATCTCCTCTCATGTTTGCTCCTCAGGTTACTATCATATCTCTATTGATTTGTATTATCTATACTAGAGAAATTTCGACTCTCTTGAGTATCATTTTTGTAGTTATCTTGTTCCCATGTCGAATTGCTGATGCGCTAATCAAGTTGAAAGCTCTAATTGCTATAAGTAGGTACCTAGCAATAATTTTTACCGTCAAATTGTTTGTTTTTGATTAAATTTATTGATTATTGAAATCTATCTGTTCTTCATTGCTTCGTTCTAGAGGTCATGTTTTATGTATTAGCTGTGTTTAGTAGTGGAGACTAGAGCTTTGTAATAACAGATGATTGCGTTAATGGATTAACAATAGGTTATTTCACTTATAAACTAACTTAAAAATCTTCACATATCATCGTATCTAAAAGTTCTAGGTTTAATGCTTTGGATGGATTCTGTTTTACCCCCTCAAAATTAGCTGTTGGTTCGACAAATGAAGACAACTGAAAAGGCTGATGATTTCGTTATTAATGAATTATTATCTGTTAAATACTGGAACTTGTTATGACTTGTACCAGTATAACAAACTTCCAGAGTAACAATAAGCAAAGCTGATAAGTAATGCCCAATGCAGTTTGTGTATACGACGTGTAGAAAATACTTTAAGAAAATGGCGAGGTATGTATGTTACCGAGAGTGACGCTTGGTTGTTTCTGCCTTTCTGGTTGCTCATTATAGTATTCTTTTGAACACCTGTTGGATTTCCACTTCTATGACAGGACTTCTCTGTGTTTCTTCTTTTGGCTGATATGCGTGATGTAAATTAGCGGTTACTCTTTATGACCAGTTTTACCTTTCCAGAATATGTTCGCGAAGGTTGTATGCTTTTTGATGCAGATTCACATGTATACAACTATACAAGTGCCAGCAAGGCATTCACTTCAGGGTTCATTCATCTCTATGTTAGAATCTTCTAAAAATATATGGCACACATCCTCTCAATAAATAAAGTTTCTGATTAAAGTTATTTAAAATTCTAATTAAGCTCTGCAAAACATGTTTTCTATTTGATTTTGTGAATTTTGTGTTATTTATGAGCTAAAATGTTGACCTTGTAACACTGTCTGTGCACATAAGCTCCCAATACGCCATATTGTCCTTTCTGAATTATTATCTATTTTGGCATAAGAGATATCAACATCTGTTTCACAGAATTGTGGTTTTATCGTGTCATCACTTGCTCCTCTATTTCAAGATCTTTTAGTATGTGATTGTATTGTCAATTTGTGAACCTATGGGGTCCTTACATTTGGCAAATGTTGAGCTTTAGGCTTTCACTAGTAGTCGAAGGTTAATGGGGCATGACAGTGCCTGGTTGGCAATTCCAACAACAGTTCCCACTATTTAGAAAACCATTTCTTGAACTGCATTAGTGCCGTGTGTCCTACTAATTGATGGATTTGTAACACTTAATATGATAATTATGAACCTGAATTTTCGCTTGTGGATGGTGAAATTGGTGCTTCTTGGTTTTCTGACAACATGATGCTTTTTATTTATATCTCAGTAACAGTACCAAGAAAAAGTTTGATTGTGCACAAAGTTGAGTTATACACATTCAGCTGCAAGGATAAATGAGTTTTCTTTTGTGTACTGTATAGATGAGACTAATGAAACTCGGCCCTTATATATTATGAAGCTGATATACATATAGACGTCGTTTTAATTGAAATTTCGCCTAACTGATACCAGGTTGTTTGTGCATCAGGTTCCTGTAGCTCCTTTACAGAGGGGTGACGCACCTTCAGCCTTAAACCAAATGTGGATGAATGAATCTCATGGTGCTGTAGACCTACCTCCAGAGCAAGGAATTCCCACATTGATTACTTGGAGCTATGGTGGTCAAGATGTTGCCGTGGAAGGATCTTGGGACAACTGGACATCAAGGTATTATATGACTTCAAGTTCTGTTCTATACCCTATTTAATCAATTTGTAATGTTGATAGTTTTTCTTTTATATTACAGAAGTAATTCTCAGCAAGTTTTGGGCATAACTTCGGTGCCCAGGTACCTCCTTAAAAAGCAAGTGAATTTAAAATCTGTGCAACATTTCTTGTTTATAAATTTTGCAGGAAGAAGCTTCAGAGGTCAGGCAAGGATCATTCGATTCTATTGGTCCTTCCATCAGGTATATACCAGTACAAGTTCATAGTGGATGGTGAGTGGAGGTATATCCCTGATCTTCCTTGCATAGCTGATGAGATGGGCCGAATTCATAATCTTCTTGATGTGGATGTAAGCCATTACCGCGATTTTTTCGTCCATAATTTTGCATAGAATACAAGAAGTTTTGTATGTTTCTGAGAATTTGTAATGGAGTAACCATCATCTGATGATACGCATGATGTACAGAATCTTTTCATTTCACTTATTTAGAAGAATATCCTTGTATGAGTAACTTGATAGTTGAAATAAAAATGGTAGCCCAGTTTAATTGTATCCTTCATCTCATATTTGGTTGTTTGTTTCTTTAGGATTATGTGCCTGAAAACCTAGAAAGCGTTGTGGAATTCGAGGCACCACCATCACCAGACAACAGTTACGGTCAGACATTTCCAGTTGATGAAGACTTTGCGAAAGAGCCTGTGGCTGTCCCTTCTCAGTTGCATCTCACAGTGCTTGGTATGCAGAACTCTGCTGAAGCATCAACGAGGCCTCAACACGTTGTTCTCAACCACCTTTTCATAGAGAAAGGATGGGCATCTCAGTCTTTAGTTGCTCTTGGACTAACACACAGGTTTCAGGCGAAGTATGTAACTGTAGTCCTCTATAAGCCTCTCAGGAGGTAGGTTAACTAAAAAATGGATGCTCTCACTGTCTCTAACACGGTTGCTCTTTCATTCGCTCCCTTGCTCTCCCTTATTCGATCTATCTGTAAAGTGGAGTACCATAATTACTACTTCAAGGCATTCTGTTAATAGATCAACTTGTTTCATCTTAATTTTCTCTTTCGTATCCCTGTCAGTAATACTGTGGTAGGTCATGTAAACTGTTCTTTAAGCATCTCTAGGAAGCCATTTCCAGGTGCTTCATATAAAATCTACTCAACTTTTTCTCTATCCATTAAACCTTTCCCTTTCTTCTTTGGTTTGGTGCACTCGTGTTTGTTTAGCTTAGGATTCGCAATATCGGATTTGGTTTTAGTTTGACTAGATTTGTGCCCGTGCTACGCATGGGCGTATTTTTTCTTTTTAAGTTAGTGTGCGGGGGTCTTTGCCCCGCCCCGTGGGGATGTATTTTCCATTTGGTGTGTGTGGGGTTTCGCCCCGCCTCGCGGCGATGTATTAATGATTTGGTGAGCGCGGGGCTTCGCCCTGCCCCGTGGCGATGCATTATTTATGTGGTGCGTGCGGGGCTTCGTCCCTCCCCGTGGAGATATATTTTTGATTTGGTGTGGCGGGGCAAATACGTTAAATAGGTGAAAAATATGTGCATATTTTTTATTTTTTTTATTTTTTTCCTTTAAACTTGGTGTGCGTGGGTCTTTCCCCGCCCCGTGACAATGCGTTTTTGATTTAGTATGGGCGGGGCGTGGAGATGTATTTTTGATTTGGTGTGGCGGGGCAAATACGTTAAATAGGTGGAAAATATGTACATATTTTTTATTTATATTTTTCCTTTTAACTTGGTGTGCGCGGGTCTTCCCCCGTCCCGTGGCAATGCGTTTTTGATTTGGTGTGCGCGGGGCTTCCCCCGCCGGTGGAGATGGATTTTTTATTTGGTGTGACGGGACAAATACATTAAATAGGTGGAGGATATGTGCAAATTTTATTTATTTTTTCCTTCCAATTTCGCAGAAAATATGTGGATTTTTCTCCCTTTATATATTAATTTGGAAAAATAGTCCTAATATAGTAATTACTCGAATTTGGACTTCTATAAAATTCCAAACATACATTGCCAACATAGTAATTACTCGAATTTGGACTTCCATAAAATAGTCCTAACATAGTAATTACTCGAATTTGAAAAAAATAGTCCTAAAATATGTGGATTTTCCTCACCTAAATATTGTCACTTCATAAATTCCAAATTGAATTTGGTTTCCTTTTTTTTAATCTTTTTCCTATTGTTTTTAAATCAATCATACGTTGCCAAGTGTCCTCACCAAAACTCTCGTTTCACAAAACTCAAAAAAGACATATTTCGGCCAATAGGAAGCGAGGGTTTCCTCACCGTTCAACGTGGGAGATTTATTTGTCTAGGCCTTTAAGTCTTTAGATGTTGAATACACCCAGCGACTTCCTTTTAAGATGAGAATTACAGGAGTTACATGGGTTAGTGAATGGGAAATTATAAGGATTTTTATAGACTTTTTCATTTGAGTCACTTCTAGAGATTCTCTAGAAATCTAGGGACTTCAAGTGATTTTATGATAGAATTTAATGACTTTTTTTTTTTTTTTTTTGTTGTTGATAAAAATAGAATTTTATTAAGAAGAGCTGAAGTTTTGGTCCTTTTCTAGAAGACCACAAATAACTGGTTCAAAGTTTCCAGAGGACTCAAGTGACATTACTGTTTGCCTAACATTCAACAACCTGATTATCATCTCGACTAACATAAGAAAACTCACACAAAGAAAAACTAGAGATTAGGTGTCTGATCTCTTCTATTAAGTTCCTATAACTTGGCATCTGCTTCAAATGAATTTTAATGACTTGTCGATACAAATTCAATGGATTTTCTAAAGGGTTTTTGTGATTTGTAAGGACAAATCTATATGTAATACCTTGCGAAAAAAAATCTCTAAATGTTACTTATTTTGGAGATACTTTTTTCAAACTTTTTATGGTATATTTCAACATGAAAGTCTCTAGAAATCTCCTACAACCATAAATCATAGACTTCGTATTTCAGATCTAATAAGAGGGAATTCTAAAGACTTTTAGAAAGTCACAACAATCCAATAACCAAAGATTTTTAAACATTCACCATTGACTAACAAGAGATTTGATATCTCTACGATTCCCTATAAACCCAAATCCACTAATTCCCGGTTAATGTCGTTTCAACTTGCTTCTTTAAAAAGAAAAGAAAAAATTGAAACCGATAACTATGTTTGCGCTAATTTTTTTTTTTTTTTTTTTTTTTATGAGGCATGAGTTATGTTAAATACTGGCCAGTTATTACAGGAGGGTATGTTTAACCCAAGGAATCATCTATTACAGTTTGATTAATGCAGACTGGGATTGTATTATCCCAAATCAAAGTTAAAAGGTTTTTTAGTTGGTTATTATTCGCAGCGAGATTTTCTAGTCCATCCGCCGTTTCATTTCCTTCTCTGTAGTTGTGCCGGATGTTGATATCGAAGCATTTGGTTCATGATTAGCTTGGTCTCTGCCATCATTCCGTAAATGTACTGAGGCGGTTCAACATCTGAAGTTAAGAAACTCAATAAGTTTTCCGAATCAGTTTTGAATTGTATTTTCAGCCAACATCGATATCTTGTTGTTTTTGACGTTGTAAGTATAGCCCAAGATTCGGCTGTTAGAGAAGTGGTGATTCCCAGCGGTTACATTATCGATAACTTAATATATTTAGTGCCAATTTTTTTCCTTATAAGAAAAAAGAAAGATTTTATAAACTTAATGTGGATATATGAGTCATCATACTCTAGACTTTCAATCAAGAAAGCTAGTGGATTATCCAACCGCTCACACCATCTCTAGTTATGACAAATTTTGCCATAATATTATCAGCTGCGTTATTTGTGTGTGTTTTTAAGAACATAATTTATTTATAAAACTTTTAAGCAAAGATAAATATTTTCGGACAACATTATTTTTTGTCCAATTAATATAACCCAGAGAGCCATTAATACCACTTAAAATTCTTATTATCTCCTTTTAAGTGAAGAGAAGTAACTCCACTCTCAGCTACCAATTTTATTATTGGTAAAGCTCCCTCTTGTTCCTCATCTACATCATATGATTGATCCCTTTTTACCCCTTTGAAATCACCCGCAGCATTGTGTATCATCATACGTATATCCATATCCTTACTGGAATTTTATCTCTAGTTGGAAGGCAAAGTTGAAAAATTTTCCATAGGATGTAGCACTTTAGGAGGAAAATGCATCTCCATAGGAAATTACTTCCATATTAAAAATTACCTTTTTGGGATTCTCTAAGCAGCAAATTAACCAAAAATATACCATTTTTAACTCTGGTCCATGTAAGTTGATCAGTCCAACCACCAAAATTCTAACTTAATTTGCAAATTTGTTCGAATATATTATCAGGAAATAAATCTTTAAGAAAGTTAACTTTTAACCCGCACTTTTATTAACTATTGCCCAAAAAGTTTAAGCTAAAATGAAAAATCAAAGTTAGCAAACATGTCTTAATCTTTTTACCAATGATCATACTTCTTCCCCAAAATCAAAATATAAACCCTAACTTTCTCTTTTTTAGATTCAAATTAAACTATACTTAAATTTATTTCTAACTGTTTTCTCATTATTCTTACAAATTGCCTAATTATACACCATAATTTTTACTTTCCCCCAAAACAAACTAAACCCAATTTTTCACCTTTGCTCTAAAATGATGTTATTTTTCCTAAATCATGATTACAGTAATATCGATTGAGGTAATATATTATAATTAATGCCTTAAAAATTCTCCACAACAATATCAATTGAAAACCGAAAAGAAATCAACTAAGTTTTTGATTCTTTTCCAAAAAAATCAATTTTATAAAACTCTATAAACACTATTGTTCTATAAAAAAAAAATTCTAAGATGATGTTATTTTCTCCAAATCATGTACATTAAATTGAGTATTCTTAAAATTCATCAATTATGCCATAAATCTTACATAACTTTAATTATGAAAATTATATTACTAACTTTATTTTATTTTTTGATTTAGGGATTTGATAATTTATTTTTGGGTTATATATAAAAATTGTGTATAATTTTATGGGTTATGTTAATAATTATAAGAATCTGTTTGGTTAGATAAATGAGTTATTTTATGTGGGTTATAGCTAATAAAAGCATGAGCTATATTTATTTAAGAGAAGCCCGAACTTTTAGTATCCTTATCTATCAATTGGCTAACAAATTGCATATTACTAGACATACGTAGTTGAAAGATTTCGACCGGTAGTTGGCACCCAAATATCTCTCTATATATGAATGCTAAACCCATCAACAACTTCCCATAAACGATGTTCCTTGATAATCTCAAGACCTTGACATACTCCCCTCCAAATCTATGAACCGATAGTATTTATCTCATCAGCTAAAAGTTCGCAATTAGGGAAGTACCTGTGAAAACGAGAGGGTACCAAGTACACCACCAACCTTTTTCGTTTGACAACCTGTATGGAAAAAATCTAATACAATTGCAAGTAGATTTAATGAAAGATTCTTGAACAATATGTATATAGAGTTTTCTCATATCTCTTCCACAATCAATATGTCTAGACAACAAAATTTTTGAACCTCATTATGTAGAAGAGTTCTTAGACGATATCACAAATCAATATCCATGACCAACCTAGTCGTATCCAAATCAAGCGGGGGTCTAACAACCACACCCAATATTTCGCTTAGCAATCTGTATGGACTAACTCCAATATACTTTCAAGAGAATCAACTAGACAGTCAGACTCAATCTTAAGAAACCAGAAGTTTTGTTAACAAGGAAACCGTAAATGCAGAAAAACCCCGAGACCTAGTCCAGATTTGAACACCACACTGTATTAAGCCGCTACAGACACTAGCCTACTCCAAGTTAACTTCAGACTGGAATGTAGTTGATCCCTAACCAATCTCACACTGATGAAGGTAGACTCGCGTTCCTTACGCCTCTAGAACCGCGCCGGATTCTGTGCACTTGATTCCCTTAGCTGATCTCACCAACAACTAAGAGTTGCTACGACCCAAAGTCGGAGACTTGATAAACCAATCTGTCTCACAGAGAAAAGTCTATTGAATAGATAAATCTGTCTCCCACAGATATACCTATGAGTTTTGTTCCGTATTTTGATAAATCAAGGTGAACATGAACCAATTGATATATTGGACTTATATTCCCGAAGAACAACCTAGAAATATCAATCACCTCACAATAATCTTAATCGTATGGTAGCGAAACAAGATATTGTGGAATCACAAACGATGAGACGAAGATGTTTGTGACTACTTTTTATCTTGCCTATCGGAGATTAAATCTCGAGAAAATCTTAGAGAAGATACTACTCAATCACGATAGAAAACAGCAAGATCAGAACACGTAACTACATAGAAAATAATTGGGTCTGGCTTCACAATCCCAATGAAGTCTTCAAGTTGTTAACCTACTGGGTTTTAGAAAAACTTAAGGTTAAAAGAGAATCGACTCTAGTCGCAACTAGTATCACACAGGAGGTGTGGGGATTAGGTTTCCCAGTTGCTAGAGTTCTCCTTTATATAGTCTTCAAATCAGGGTTTGCAATTAATGTTACCTTGGTAACAAAGTATTTTATATTCACCGTTAGATGAAAACATGATTAGACTCAAGCTAATATCTTTCAACCGTTAGATCGAACTTAGCTTGTTACATACAAATAAAAAGTGACTTCATTTAGATATCAGTAACCGTACCTAAACGTGTACACCTTTGTTGGCTCAACAATAGTTAACCGAAGTTAGCCATATGAACACTTTCATATCAACCTTATTCATCTTAACCATAACTAGTTTAAATGACTAAAATGAAACTAGTTCTAGAGTTGTTCAATTGTTTATATTCTCATAGAAGTATACAAGACACAATTGAAGCAAAATCGATTTTGATTCACTCGAATCAATTCATGAAAATTATAGCCACGGTTTGCAAAAGATTGCATTCCTTATTATATAAATGTATTAGTTCATGAACAAACCGATTTTAGAACATAACCCACTCAAGAATGCAAACGGGTACACATACCTAAGTAGCCGGACTTGGACTGTGTTCGCCAGTATGCAAACTAGTACGCATACTGTCGTACGCTTCCAAGTTTCAGTTAAATCCAGTACATGTACATGTACGCATATTATAGTACCCGGACTTCAACTGACTTCGCCAGTACGCGTACATGTACGCATACTCTAGCTCCCGGACTTTACCTGACCTCGTCAGTACGCATACGTGTATGCATACTACATTCCGGTCTTGGTTCAACACATATGCAAGTACAAATACTGTGCTCATAATCCAATTACGGTTAAGTGTTCTAAACTCCCATTTCAATCATTGAAACATTATTAGAAGACGACAATAGCTGTCTCCTACAAACTATTAGCTTCGAAGCAATTTTCAAGTGATCGAATGATTAATACGAAACATTCCGAGTCTACATAAAATGACTATCTCACACAAATCATGTAAGATATTGCAAGGCGATTTTCACATGATCATCTTTTGACTTTCGTCAAGAATATAAGATGAACTTGGTTAAAGCGAAAGCTTACCAACACATATTTCGAGAAATATGTAAGCAAGTTAAACTCAGCTCGAAATATCGAATGTGTATAATCGAAGTCTATATAGCTAATACGACTTTTGTCTCAAATAGGAGATATAGTAGATAGACTTTTGAGTGATAGATGAGTTCAAGTCTCCACATACCTTTTGTTGATGAAGTTCCACAAGATCCCCTTAGTAGTTCTTCGTCTTCAATCGATGAATGCCGTGAAGTCTAATGCTCAACTACACTTTCTATCCTAATCCGATACTTGGCTATAAGTAGACTAGAAATCAAGACTTATAGTTTTGGCAGCTAAACTTGACAACAAGCTTGAGATAGCAACGCTTGCGAGTTCGACCGAGCAGTGCTCTAACAAAAGTCTACAAGTATAATTCTCGGAACTGATCACAATTAATAAGGACTTAAACTACCTAGATTGAATACTACTACTTGTACTATTCCTATTATAAAGATAAAACAATATAATGCGAAAAAGGAAAAACACAGGACACCAGAAGTTTTGTTAATGAGAAAAACTGCACCTGCAAAAAAACTCCAGGACCTCGTCCAACATTGAACGCCAAAATGTATTAATTCGTTACGGACACTATCCTATTATCAGACTTCAAAATAAAATGTAGTTCAGACAAATATAACCTCCAAGTAATTTAATTAGTTGCAGTCGTGCCCCTTATGTTTCTTGAACCTCACAAGGATCTATGCAATTGATTCCCTTAGATGACGTCCTTTATAGCCTAAGAGTTGCTTCAACCTAAGTGAAGACTTTTGGACTGTTAGAGCACTGCTCGGTCGATCTCGCAAGCGTTGCTATCTCAAGCTTGTTTGTCAAGTTTAGTTGATCAAAACTATATACTTGATTTCTAGTATACTTATAGTTATGTCTCGGATTAGGATAAAAGTGTGTAGTTGAGCTTTAGACTTCACGACGTTCACCAATTGAAGAACAAGATTTACTGAACAGCTTGAAGGAACTTCATCAACAAAAGGTATGTGGAGACTAAAACCTATATATATTATTCAGAAGTCTATTATATTATATCTTCTAAAGAGATTAAGTCGTTTAGCTATATAGACTTTTACATTATACACATTTGATATTTCGAGCCGAGTTTATCTCGTTTATCTATTTCTCGAAATATGTGTTGGATGCTTTTAGCTTTAGCTAAGTTCATCGTATTCTTGACGAGTTTAGTTTGAAACAATTTATTTGTTGGAAACTAAATATTAAGTCAAAAGATAATCATGTAAAATTACCTTGAAACATCTTACATGATTTGTGTGAGACAATCATTTGATGTCGACTTGGGAAGTTTCGTATTGATCGATTAATCACTTGAAAATTACTTGAATCTAGTGGTATGTGTAAGATTACCATTGTTGTCTTCCAAGGATGTTTCAATGATTAAATGAGAGTTTTAGAATGACTACCATGACTGGATATAACACAAGTTGCATACTTTGTATGTTGACTGTGTAAGTCTAGTTCAGGTCCGGAACTATTGTTCGTGAACTCTGTTTGCGAACTGGTTTACCTGTGAAAGGGTCCGGAGGTTTTGTTCGCGTACCATGTTTGAGAACGGTCTAGACAAGGCTAAGTCTGGAGCCAGTGTCCGCGTACCTTGTTTGCGAACGGATGGACAAAGCCAAAGTCCGAATCTCTTTGTTCGCGTACTCAGTTTGCAAACAGAGTGGTTAAGTTCTAAAATCGGTAAAGTGTCATTTTTATACTCATGAACTCGGGTTCGTTTGCAAACTCATATTTCAAACTAAAGTCCCTGGAACTTTAATGAAATAAGGTATGTGAACTAGTTTTACAAACCGTGGCATTATGTTCATGAATTGGTTCTTGTATAAGTACTTTGTACAATTACAAACCAAACCGATTTTGTTTCAAATGATTCATATACACACTCCTATAAGATGACGAAAATTTGAAAAACTCTCTTGAAACACATTTAGATTCGTTTGATTATCTATCATGATTGATTGATCATCATATTTGATCTAGAAGTGTTAGATGAATATGGAAAAGTTATAAGTTTCAATATGGCTAACTTCGGTTAAATATTATTGAGCCAACAAGTATACATCTTTGGGTATGGTTCATCCATATCTAAATATAGGTATATTTCATTTGTGTGTATCAAGCTAATACCATCTAACGGTGGAGATTGATTGGTTAATTTCTAAGCAGACTTAGCTTGAATCTTATAACAGGAGTTCATCTAACGGTGAATATCAATTGCATTGTTACTAAGCTATCTTAGCTTTGATTGAAAGCAACCCTGATTTGAAAGGATATATAAGGGAGAACTCTAGCATCCGAGAAACCTAATCCCGACACTTCCGTGTGTCCTAGTGGCAAACTAGAGTCGATTCTCCATTAACCTAGGGTTTTGCAAAACCATTATTAGGTTAACGACTTGAAGACTTCATTTGGGATTCGTGAAGCCAGATCCAACTATTTTCTCTGTAGTTGCGTATTCTAATCTTACTTTTTCTATGGTATTGAGTTTTATCTTCTCTAAGATTTACTCGAGATTTATCTCCGGTAGGTAAGATATAAAAAGTAATCACAACAGTTCTTCGTCTCGGACTTTTGTGATTCTGTAATAACTTTTTCTGTTCAGTTGGGTTATTGTGAGGTGACTGATATTTCTAGGCTGCTCTTCAGGAGTATAAGTTCAGAGTATTAGATGAGTTTCATGTTCACCTTGATTTATCTTAAGACGAAAACAAAACCAAGAATAGACATATCTGTGGGATACATATTTGTTTATATGTCTCTGACTTTGGGTTTTAACAACTCTTAGTTGTAGGTGAGATCAGCTAAGGGAATCAAGTGCGCAGAGTCCTGATGGGATTAAAGAGGCATAAGGAACGCGACTGTACCTTAATCGGTGAGAGACTTGGTTAGGGCTCAACTACATTCCAGTCTGAAGTTAACTTGTAGTAGGCTAGAGTCTGTAGTGGCTTAATACAGTGTGGTGTTCAAATCTGTACTAGGTCCCGGGGTGTTTCTGCATTTGCGGTTTCCTCGTTAACAAATTTTTTGGTGTCAATGTTATTTTTTCTCCGCATTATATTTGTTTATATAATTGAAATATCATAGGTTGTGTGTAGTTCAATCGTTGTTGATAAATCCGACCTTGTTTGTTGGATATAACTTGATTGACACTTGGGCATTGGTCTTTAATATCGTCCAAGTATTTCTCATATCAATCAGGCTCATAAATTTTTATCTGTTAGATTTGATGATTGTATTGAGAAAGAGATAAAGCTCTTTGATATCTTTCTTGATTGAATCTCAATTTTAAGTTGGTGCTCTCGGAATTATATTGGAGTTTAGTCCATACATATTTCCGAACAAATTATTGGGTATGGTTGTTATACCCCCGCGTTTTCAATTGGTATCAGAGCAGGAAAACACGCTAAGACCTCATAAGTCTGTGTTTACAGCAATCTGACTCTATGGACAGGAGTATTTATTATCTCTATAAACGTACCGCCAGTCTTCGATGGCTCGAATTACTTATGGTGGAAAATTTTTATGCGTGCCTTTCTACAAGCGCGTGATTTTCAATCATGGGTTCGTGTTTTTAATGGCTATAATCCTCCAATGCTTACAGTAGACGGTGTAACTGTTGCAAAGGATATTGGTAGATATAGTGAAGTCGAGATTAGTGCTGTAAAGCAAAATTCTGACGGACTAAACGCTATCATCCATGCCATTACCCCAGATCTTCAACACCATGTGAGTACGTGCATTCGGTCTAAAGATGCTTGGGATATCTTAGAAACCATATTTGAAGGGAATACCTCTGAGAAAGAATCTAGGCTTAAAAACCTAAATTCTGACTGGGAAAACCTTCGTATGGATGATGAAGATCCATTTGATGAGTTTAATCACAAAATGTCTGAAATTGTTAATGCATCATTTGCATTAGGAAAGACTATTCCTGAAAAGGACATTGTGATGAAAATTCTAAGATCTCTACCAGCTAGATACGATTCTAAGAAACATGTCATCGTTTAGGGAAATAACCTTAAAACACTTTCCAGGAATACTATTGTTGGAAAGTTAAAGATCTTTGATCACGAGCATTTATCCAAAGCTGGAAAGGATATTGCGTTCATAGCACAAAAGAACACTAAACTACTTGATAAAAGTAAAAGTGTTGGCAACTCTGTGGATGATCCTATTGAGACTGAATCATCAGATGAAGATCTTGAAAACTCAGTTTCTCTGATCACAAGACAGTTTAGAGATCTCCCTTTGAAGAGAAGTAAACGATTCACCAGAGATAAACCTAGATCATCAGTTAAGCCTTATGATCGTGTCCCTCCTAAAAACAGGGATACTGGTGATACTGATGATGAGGATATGCCATAGTGCTTCAAGTGTAAAGGTTTTGGTCATTTTTCTAATTAGTGTCCAAATCGTTGAAAATACACTGGTAACAAATTAATAAAAAGGTCTTGTTGCAACTCTTGATGAAACATCTGATCACTATGATTCTACAGAAGATGAAAAATCAAGGGTAGCACTCCTTGGTACTTCGCTTTGTTTAGCATCATGTTCGGTTATGGTGCCTAAACCATCCTCCACATTAACATGTCCTTATTGTACCATTAAGGGTCATGAACTCTCTAATTTTTTCAAGTACAAACATAAAGTAAGGTATGTCAACAAACTGCAACGGAGAGCCAGTCTATTAGCAAACAAGCTCAAACTTGTTCTGAAATCAAATCCACCCGAGGTATATAAAATTAACTCCTCTCATAAGAAGTTGATTTTTAAGAAAAAAGTTAGATCACTACAGAAAAGAACTAGGTCTAAACGATCTATAAAGAGGGATGTTGATAATTCTGTGCAGGAACCTTGTGGTGGAAAAATTACCGTTCACCCTAACACAATATAACTGTGTTGAAAGTGCATCTTGTCTCATGTGCTCGTATTTCGAAAAGAGACAATAGTTGCGAACAGTCGGGCTTTAGGGTCAAAAACTATTTTAGTTTATCTCTTGAATATTATTACTTGAAATTTTTATATTTTTTATTCATATTTTACTAAAAGTTCAAGTAATGGTATTGAAAAGATTTTAACCTATTTGAATAAAAAGTTTAAAATCGACATTTCTACCCGTTTTAGGGTTGTGTGTGTTGGTTGTACGTGAACCCTACTTACTCTGTATATAGGTTCCGTATCCCTGCTATCTTGTTCCTTCTTTGAAACTCTTTTCATCAAAAGGTTGCTTGTGGAGTTGTTTTATTTGTGGTTCTTTTCACAAACCCATATTTCAAACTTATGGAGACTCCAAGCATCATCTCTTCTGATGGAAAAGATGTTAACATGATTGTTAAGCCATCAGTCATGAAGGAAAAAGACAAATCCCATTTATCTACAACTTTGAAGAGAAAAAGGAAGATTATGAAGAAACCAAGAGCTAACAACTCAAATCTTCAGAAGTTTTCTGTTGTTCTTGAAGAGTTAAAACAGAACAGGATGGAGGTTTTGCATATGAAATCCATTGTTTAAGATCTCTTGAAATTCAAAAGGCCCTGGTTCGACAACAATCAAGAAGGTTTGTTGGAATTGACTCATTTCTTCATGAACCTTATGTTCCAATGTTTGTTGACGACAAGGAGTTCGCGGGGAGAATAAAGAATTTTACAAGAATCTTAATGTCTAGGAAATATCTTATGAGAATCTATTCTTGTGTTTAAGAAGGATAAATCGGGTTTGGTATAGCAATTATTGTGATTACACATAACTATTTCCAACGATTTTCATCTTGCAATGTTTTTAGATTTATTTATTTAAATTCTAAGTTATTTGGAAGATGATTTTGCAGTATTTAATCTTATTGGTTTTATATATTGCAAATGTCTTATGAGATATATATGTGTTTACATTCGTGAACTGTGTTTATCTTATATATGCTCAAAAGTTAAGTCTATTATGTCTTTATGCAAATACTGATAAAAGATAGAATGAACTTGTTGAGAAAATTCTGCAGTTTTGATCTTTCCCTGATCCACTTTTATGTGAAAGTATTGTATGGATTCGTAAGTTTTCTTATGTTGAGTGTTTCCGATTAAATTAATCAATAAGGTGTTCTTGTTATTCGAGCTTACTGGATACATATTCATGTAATTTGTTAATGTCCAAAGAAATCCTTATTTTCTTGTAAAAGTAAGGTCGCTCATGTTGTTCTCTTGGGAATGACATCAAATGGGGGAGAGTTCTTAAATGAACTTGTGCTTAATTGCCATATCTTTGTGGGGAGAGCGGTTGTGGAATTTTATAGGAGTTAACTTGTATCTTTATAAACTCTTTGGTGAATACACTAAGTTTCGACTATGTGAAATCATCGAATCAAAGTTGATATGTTCTCTTTTGGTCGTGAATTATGTTTTTGAGAATTTCATTATGATCCCATAGTTTTCGTGCTTTACCAATTTATATTGACAAAAAGGGGGAGAATATTTAGTAGTTCACACTACATACATATGGTTTACAGATCATTATGTAAGGGGAAGTGGTTTTCATTATAAGATGGGAGTACTGACTAGGGGGGGGGGGGGGTGATACATATAACCACAATATTATTTCAAAGTTGTGATGCAGTTAGATTTTGATTCTATATAATAATACTATGACACTGAATAACAATGATTGAGAACTTTCGTTTTCGTATTTTATTGCTACGGATCTTCAACAACAATGATGATTAGTTGAACACATTTAGAATTGATGGAGAACTTGAAGTAACGAAGAATTCAAGGAAGTTGAAGAGCCAAGGAATTCAAGCATGATGGGTCAGAAGCTACAAAGTTTATTTATTTTATAATCCATATGTATTGATAGTTTTGTCACTAAAGTTGACAAAGGGGGAGATTGTTAGAGCACTGCTCGGTCGAACTCGCAAGCGTTGCTATCTCAAGCTTGTTTGTCAAGTTTAGTGGATCAAAACTATATACTTGATTTCTAGTCTACTTATAGCTATGTCTAGGATTAGGATATAAGTGTGTAGTTGAGCTTTAGACTTCACGGCGTTCACCAATTGAAGAAGAAGATCTACTGAAGAGCTTGGAAGAACTTCATCAACAAAAGGTATGTGGAGACCAAAACTTGTCTATTACTAAGAAGTCTATTATATTCTATCTTTTAAAGAGACTAAGTCGTATAGCTATGTATACTTTTACGTTATACACTTTTGATATTTCGAGCCGAGTTTCTCTCGTTTATCTATTTCTCGAAATATATGTTGGAAGCTTTTAGCTTTAGCTAAATTCATCATATTCTTGACGAGTTTAGTTGGAAACAATTTATTTGTTGGAAACTAAATATTAAGTCAAAATATAATCATGTAAAAACAATATAACACAGGTTGCGTACTCTGTGTAAGTATATTTCAGGTCCGGAACTATTAATTGTTCGCGAACTCTGTTTGCGAACTGGTTTACATCTGAAGTGGTCCGGAGCTTTTATTCGCGTACCCTGTTTGCGAACGGGCTAGACAATGCCAAGTCCGGAGCCGGTGTTCGCGTACCTTGTTTGAGAACGGCTGGACAAAGCCAAAGTCTGGAACTCTTATTCGCGTACTCAGTTTCCAAACAGAATGGTTAAGTTCTAAAATCGATAAAGTGTGATTTTCATACTCATGAACTCAGGTTCGTTTGCGAACTCGGATTGCGGACTAAAGTCCCAGAAACTTTAATGAAATAAGGTATGTGAACTAGTTTTACAACGTGGCATTATTGTTAGAGCATAGCTCGGTTGAACCCACCAAGCGTTGGTATGTCAAGTTTGGTTGTCATATTTTAGTGAATCAAAACTCAATTAAAGAGTCGCTTGATTATATACTAAAGACAACTTCGTATAGGTTAGTCTAGAAAGATTAGGATTGTGAGACATACAAGTATTACTCGAAGACTTGAAGAATGTGAAGAAGTAACAAGCTATATCGACGACATCATCCTTTCTCTTGAGGTTAGTAATATTGTGACTTGAACTATTTCATTCCTAACGTATCTTTCAAGTCGTGCTATATTGAAAACATAGCTGCGAAGCTGTGAATGATTATACTCTAGTAGACATAGTGTTAAGGAATTAGAATACGAAGTATAACGCTTATCTTTTGAACGTCGTATATAAGACATCGACATAATCGTATGAATGCTATTGTGATTATGTGTATGGGTAAAGGTGAAAATTTCATCCTAGGAAACAATGTTTACATTTATTTAAAATAAGTACATTCATGAACTTGTTTTATGAATCGAAAAGGAAATCGCTAGGCTTATTGGTATTGTTATTCATTGCATATCTTTGGATTACCAATATGTGTGAGTTAGTAGAACCGATCATAACTTGTTATGTATCTTGGTAAAACTAGTCACAATGCCTGACTTATGTATTGGTATGACTTTTATTAGTGTAGCCAATCCTAAGTAATCACCTTAGATGGTATGATCGATATTTGTAATTGGTGTAACCGATCCTAGTAATTGGTATGACCAATCACAAAATAGTTAAGTGTAATTGATCCTTGTAATTGACGCAACCGGTCCTGGTAATTGGTGTAACCGATCCTGGTGACTAGTGTAACCGACCACCAGTACCATGAGAATATAATAACAGGTCCTGGTAATTGACGTAACCGATCCTGGTAACTGATGTAACCGGTCCCAGTAACCATATTAAGGTAGAACCGATCCTTGTGTTTGGTAGAACCGTAAACCCATAATTAGTGTATTGATATTTGATCAATCACATAGTTCTTGGAAATCAGATGAACCAATTCTAACTTGTTTGGAAGTGTGGTATAACCGGTTCCAATATTGTAAATATGAAAAAGGATTTACAAAGAAAAAGATGTCGACATACTTTGAACATGTTCGGTAAATCTTATCTTTTATTGTTCAGAGATATTCCTTAATAACTCAAGGAGATCCCGGACCGAAATAAATTGAGAATCTTTTATTTAAGGTTGTTAATTTTATATGCTTTTAATTACCAGCAATTAAATGCATATCTCTGGAAAATAAAAATTGGTAATGTGCATTTACTAATTGGAGATTTTCTATTCAGATTTCGGGTAATATTGGACAGAGCATTTCCAGGAATTATGAAAACCGATTTGGGCATTTATTGCATATCTTAAGAATAATTCGGTTTTGGAAATTCCTCGGTGTCCAAACATCCTTGGTCTATAAATACCCAAGTTTTCATTTCGAGCAAACTATCATAAGAACCAGCAAAACTACCTCGTTGTGTTGTTACTGGTGGAGCCGTCTATTCAGAGAGGAAAGTACCTTAATTAGGCGAAATCTCTTACGACCGCTCGTTTAAAGACTTATGTGGGATCAAGAAGCTCTACGAGTACCGTTGGTGGGAAACTAGATAATTCCAGTATTATTAGTTTTCGATTTGATTTGATTGAATAACGGTTGTTGAACTTTGATTGCACCTAGTTTGTTTATTCTTGAGAATCTTCTCTTCTGATATAAAATTCACTCAAACTAGATCGAAGTGTCGACGGTTTCTTTAGAACTGTTTGTAGATCTAAAGACGTCTTGTGATAATCCATTGTTAACAGACTCCGTTCTGTGCGTGATTGATCACAAGAGATTCAAGTTGTGGTGTGCAGGTGCTTATTGAAGATTAAAGAAGAATTGAAGACAAAAAAGATTTATTATTGGTTTCATATCTTTGGTGTGCACAAAACTTGATCGGCTGGGATCTAACTATAATCGGTTTATCCTTGATAGATTTGATTGATTAGTTGCGTAGATCGGCATCACTATATAGTATCTTGGTAGATCCTGTATTTGATTGAAAAATCTAAACTCTGCTACTTTGGTAGTTGTTGGATAGATTGATCTAAACCCGACAAAGGAGTTTATTGGATTAGACAAAAGAGCCTTTTTCTAACTCATATCACTGAGATTGAATAGAGTTGTTACCGAACAGATTTGTTTGTTCCTTTACTGTTTGGAATACGAACCAAAGGAATTGTTCCAGTGCGTGCACTTATCGAATGTCGGAAGCGCAGGGATACTGAAGAAACTAGGTGAACTATAGGTTTAGTTGTCTGGTCTCAATTATACAAAGTTGGTTTGATTTTGTATAGCGGCTTAATTCTGAGAGTATTCAATTCTGGACTAGGTCTCGGGGTTTTTCTGCATTTGCGGTTTCCTCGTTAACAAAATCTTGCTGTGTCATTTACTTTTGTTTTTCGCAATTATAATTTTTGTTATTATAATTTAAAGTAAATTACACAAACGTTAACTCTGTATTACTTGATAGTGATCCTATAGAGTTTGGTTAAGTCTGAACCTATTATCAAGTAATCACACTTTGATTGTTGTATTGTCTCGATCTCGTATCCATAGACGATCACGCAAAGTGTGAATACCGAATCGTTGTATTGTCTCGACTCAGCCCATAGACAATCACTTTCGGTAAGGGGACTTATAGGTGGAAAAGTTTAAGATTGTGGTATATTTGGGTACCCTCGTCTTTTCAATTATGTTCATGAATTGGTTCTTGTGTAAGTACTTTGTACAATTACAATTTTGTTTCAAATGGTTCATATACGTATTCCTATAAGATCATGAACATTTTAAAAACTCTTTTGAAACACATTTAGATTCGTTTGATTATCTATCATGATTGATTGATCATCATATTTGATCTAGAAGTGTTAAATGAATATGACTAAGTTATAAGTGTTAATATGGCTAACTTCGGTTAAATATTATTAAGCCAACAAGTATACACGTTTGGGTACGGTTCATCCATATCTAAATATAGGTATATTTTATTTGTGTGTATCAAGCTAATACCATCTAAAGGTGGAGATCGATTGCTTAATTTCTAAGCAGACTTAGCTTGAATCTTAAATCAGGAGTTCATCTAACGGTGAATATCAATTGCTTTGTTACTAAGCTATCTTAGCTTTGATTGAAAGCAACCCTGATTTGAAAGGATATATAAGAGAGAACTATGGGAAACCTAATCCCGACACTTACGTGTGTCCTAGTTGCAAACTAGAGTCGATTCTTCATTAACCTAGGGTTTTCCAAAACCATTATTAGGTTTACGACTTGAATACTTCATTTGGGATTCGTGAAGCCAAATCCAACTATTTTCTATGTAGTTGCATATTCTGATCTTACTTTTTCTATGGTATTGAGTTTTATTTTCTCTAAGATTTACTCGAGATTTATCTCCGATAGGTAAGATATAAAAAGTAATCACAACGGTTCTTCGTCTTAAACTCTTGTGATTCCGCAATAATTTTTTCTGTTAATCAGTTGGGTTATTGTGAGGTGACTGATATTTCTAGGTTGCTATTCGGGAGTATAAATCCGGGGTATTAGTTGAATTTCCTGTTCACCTTGATTTATCTTAAGAAGGAAACAAAACCAAGAATAGGCATATCTGTGGGAGACAGATTTGTTTACAAGTCTTCGACTTTGGATTGTAGCAACTCTTAGTTGTAGGTGATATCAACTAAGGGATAAAAGTGCGCTGAGTCCTACTGGGATTCAAAAGGGTAAGGAACGCAACTGTACCTTAATCGGTATGAGACTTGGTTAGGGCTCAACTACATTCCAATCCAAAGTTAACTTGTAGTAGGCTAGAGTCTGTGGCAGCTTAATACAGTCTGGTGTTCAAATCTAGACTAGGGCCCGTGGTTTTTCTGCGTTTGTGGTTTCCTCGTTAACAAAATTTCCGGTGTTTGTGTTAGTTCTTTTCTGCATTATATTTGTTTATATAATTGAAATATCACAGGTTGTGCGTGGTTCAATCATAGTTGATAAATCCGACCTTGTTTGTTGGATAGAAGTTGATTAACACTTGGGCATTAGTCATTGGTACCGTCCAAGTATTTCTCATATCAATCACCCTCACAGATTTTTATCTGTTCGATTTGCTGATTGTATTGAGAAAGAGATAAAGCTCTTTGATATCTTTCTTGATTGAGTCTCACTTTTAATTTGGTGCTCTCGGAATTATATTGGAGTTTAGTCCATACAGATTGCCGAACGAATTATTGGGTGTGGTTGTTATACCCCCATGTTTTCAGATACTAATCTGCCTCTAACAGATAAACCTATTTGACGAAAACCTCAACAATCAATAAGAACAAGATCAGGATACACGAACTATCAAGGTAAAGATAGTCGGACCTGGATTCGCGAATCCCTAAGTGAAGTCTTTAAATCGTGAACTCAATTATGTTCCTCAGAAGAAAGATAGGTTAATATAGGACGACTCTAGCAAGCAACTAGAACACAAAAGTGTCAAGGATTAAATTTTCCAGTTGTTTGAATTCAAGCTAATATAAGTAGCTTTGAATTCAAGCTAATATAAGTTGAGATTCGGGCAAACACTTTCTCAGTTTAGATGAAATTCTTATTAGGAATTCTTGTAAGCCTGTGAGAAGTGTGTCTTGAAATTACACAGAAGAATATACATTATGGTCTAGGGTACTGAAACCGTGTACAATAATTTTTCATGGCAAATATGCCATCTGAACTTATAAGCATAATCGTGTTCATTTAATACTCAAGACTTAAATCATGATTCACAAACACATAAAGATTTAGTGATCAAAGATATCTTAGAAGTGTTCATTAGAGTTGTAGAAATGACAAACGTATTTTTGAAAATAGTTTATGAGCATCAGCTTAATTCGTACTGGGTAGGTATGTGTAGTGGCACACGTCCCTATGATACAGTTCGCGGATTCATGGAGCTAGGGTACGCGTACTGGTCTATATATCCTAAGTTATTCACGGACTCAAGCCATTGAGGTACGTGTATTGGGTAAGTGTACCTCCCCCATTTATGCGAATCCAGAACCTCATGGTACGCGTATTGGGTATGCGTATCTATTTTGTGTCCAGATTTCAGTAGTTTCGAAAAACCCTCTTTCATGATTTGAAACATTCAATTGCTTGGGAAATTTCCAAATGATCAACTTGAAACAAAAATAGTTCTTGAAAACTAAATTGTTCTTAACTAAGACTGCTAAGGATCTATGAACATCCATTGCTTGAATCATGTTTCGAGATATTTAACCAGATAAGCTTGACTCAAAAAAAATTCTTTCAAATATTAAATCTACTAAAAATCATACCACATAGTCTCATAAAGCTAAAATAGTAATGCCTTGAATAAATAGGATGGTTCAATCTTCACATACCTCTTTGTCGATAAAGTTCTCCAAATGTCTGGGTTTGATTCAGAGTTTAATCTTCGAGGGTTATTCGGTGATGGCTGATACTCAATTATCATAATCCAATCCTAGTCCGAGACTTGAATTTAGTAAACTAGAAATCAATATATAGTTTTGTGCATCTAACATTGACAACAAGCTTGAGATAGCAAAACTTGCGAGTTCGACCGAGCAGTGTCCTAACTACTTGTGCTTCAACACCTGCACCCATAAAATCATTAGGATCCTGCAATATTCTCCAAGCAAACTTAATTAGTTAGGCATTATTAAAAATATTTTCCTTGTCCCAGTTTAGTTGAAGGTTTAGAGTTATTTTTAGTCCCAAATTAGATGAAGCTTTCCATATTTTTTCCAAGTTTTCCTGATTTATCCCTACGTTTAAATCGTACACCATAGAAAAAGAACAAAAAAGTAGGATGTTTAAATATTTTAAAACTTAAAATTAAGATATATATTTGGAAAAATTTACTCTCTCGTATTTTTCTTAATCTGTTTGAAAATATTTAAACCTTCAACTAAATTGGGACGGAGGAAGTAGCAAATTTTTTGATGTTCAGACCAACTCTGCATTTGGGCCCAGCAGTGCAATCCCAATTTTTCAGATAAAATCCAAAAGCACTACCAGTTTTATTCTATCGAAATCTTCTTTGCATAAAATTTATTCTATCATTTAACTTTTTGGGCATGAGAAATACAATCGTGGCTAAAGAACCTAAAACAGTGTCTTAGCAATGTCCTACCTAGTTGATTCAGGTATTTAGTTTCCATCTAGCGAGTTTACCATCAAAGTTATCAAGGATACCCGAAAAAGACTTGGTTATATTTTTCTGAAGAAGGAACCCCTTGGTACTTATCCTGCAATCCCATCTTCTTAATGTTGTGGATATTAATAATAGAAACCTTGATACTTATCAGTCTTTGTGTTAAAAGATAACGCAAAGTCATAATTTATTGCTTGGCCTGAAACTTCACTAAAATACTCAATGATAGAGTTAAGATGCGTCACTTGTGAGGGATTATCCTTGGTAAAAATCATACAATTGTCGCCAAAAATAAATGAGATATATCAGTGCTAGTTTTGGAAACTTTAGTATCTTTGATCAAGTTGTTGTTCTCACCATGAGAGCTATTGAGAAAACTCCTAGATAAAAAAATAGGGAGATAGAGGATCTCCTTATCTTAAACCCCTAGAGGCTCTAAATTGTTCTTCTGGAGTACCATCTGACATAACATATGTAGAAATAGTAGTCACACTTGGCTAATAAGTTGACAAAAATCAGAGTTGAAACCAAGAATATTAAGATAAGCGAAAATAAAATGCCATTAAGTTCTATCAAATGCCTTGCTCATATCAAGTTTAATAGCTAACAATTGCTTTTTAATTTCATCTTTTTTCATAGTGTCTACCAACTTGCGGACTATTATAATATTATCGGTCATAAGTCTACCCCGCATAAATGCAGCTTGATAAGGTGAAACAATTATGTTAAGAAAAGGCTGAAGACTATTATCAATCAGTTTAGAGAGATTTTATAGGAAGTATTGCATAAACTTATAGGTTGAAGTCATTTGTAGTTTTTAGACACGCAATTCTAGAGATTAAGACAAAAAGTTGTGGTTGTTTTCTTTTAACATGCATTTACTGTGAAAAAAGATTGGATCATTGTTCCCTTACCCGCTATGTCCCACATATGTTAATTAAGTCCAGGAAAAATCTCGTCTGGACTTGGATATGTCCATGGTTTCATGTTGAAATTAACAAATTTTATTTCGCCAATAGAAGAATTTATAAGTAAACTAGCATTATCAGATTTAATGATACAAGGATCAATACAGTTCAAAAATTATTTATTATTCACAATATTGCTAGTTCTACCCATGTTATAAAAATGACACGACAAATTGGCAGCACTGTTAGACCTATCATCTATCCAAACACAAGTAGAGTCTTTAATGGCAATTTGAGTTCTTTCTTTCTTTCTTTCTAAATTAGCTTTAATTAGTCTAAAAGTATCCAGTACCCCTAGCTATCATCAAATTACATATTATCATCTTTAGCTCTCTGCTTATAAAAGTCTTATTATATGTCAATGTTTTAGTTGAGCTAAAGTGTCACCAACCCTAGTGTCACTAGTATCCACTATGCCTTGAGAATAAAGCATTTGCAGCTTATTATTAAGGCCACTAATGGTGGTATGCATATGCCCAAAAGTATGAATATTCTAGTTTTTTAATGTTTTCCTAACTATTTTCAAAAACTTTTTTGTCTAAAAGCCCGAGAACCTTGAGTATTGGTCTGCCAATTCTCTACCACAATTTTACATCTAGAATCTCTTGGCCAGCATTTGTTGAACTTAGTAGGCTTCCTAAAAGGAAAACTGCCTCTAGTAGTACTAGCGAAAACAATGAGACTATGATTACTAGGTATCAGAGCAAGATGATAAACATGAGCAGCTAGATACATCTGAAAAAAATTTGATTATTCCTTAGGATTCTATCTAGTCTTTACTGTATCTGTTTATTACCATGTCTTCTGTTAGTCCAAGTAAATATGTTTCATGAGAAAGAGATATCATGTATTCTTAGGAAACCAACAAAGTCTTTGGCAGTATTTTTTTTTATAGAGAGGGCAAAATGAAATCTGAGGAGAACAAAAATCATAGTTCATTTTGCTCACGCACTCAAATTATTAACCAAAGGTGATTCAAGTATTCTTGCATCGATATAAGATAACTTATCAACAACACATTTTGCTCGCGCACTCACATACAAACAAATTTTTTCACCTAATTTGAGGTGTATTGGAATGATCATTGCCAAAACCCTACCACAACCACAACCATGGTCACCTCCATCAACTGGTGTAACGGTGAAGATGGTGATAACGAAGGTGGTGATAATATAAGAGTGTGTTAAATTAACCTAGCTGGCTTGTGGCGTACTTAAATCATTTGACTCCTATCAAATAAGTTAAAACAGAGTCATTCTGAAGTAATTTACAAAACTAGCTGGCTTGCCGATTAATTTGTGTTGATTAATTCAATTAGTAGTTAAATTAATTAGTATTGGAATTGTTAGATGGTAAAAATTAGAGTAAAGATCCATTTTTTGAAAGGTTTGAAGAAGAAGAAGTCGAGTAAAATAGGAAAAACTAGGGTTTTTGTGTTTTGGGTAACAAAAATATAACTTTATAATGACAACGAAATTCTAGTGGTGATAATGAAGTGGGTTCATCTACCTCTTGCAAATCAACTTATCGTGATATGGACCATACCGGTTTGGATTATTTGTTGGATGAACAAAAACATGTAAACCAAAAAATAATTGAGGATTTTATTCAAGCAAATGAAGATCATAACCAACTACATAATGAGGAAGCTAGTAATGGACGGCAAAGTGACTCGTATTTTCGTGGCGCATATGAAGATCATCCAAATGACTCAATGGATTGTACTTACAAGATAAATAAAATACAACATGTGTTGTTAACATGGCTTGCCACACTTCGGATAAACAAACTTTCATGGGGCATTAGGTTTTATGGATAAGAAAAATGATGTTAGTTTTATTTGGATTTTGAAACCTTGAAGGATTTACTGTAGCGACTAAACTCAAAGGGTCGTAGTAACATATGAGGATAAAATACTAGTGAATGCCATAGAGGTAGTTTTCCTAGATGCCAATCATTTTCTTTGTACATGGCACGTATAATGTAACACCATAACGTATTGCATGGGTTGTATCTAAGGGCCAAAAGAAATAAAGTTATTGTTCGTGAAAAGACTGAAGACGAGCGTCTTAGTAAACTAACTCGCAATAAAAAGAAGAAGAAAAAAAGAATTCATTATAAAGGAAAACTTATACTCCCTCCGTTTCTGGAAAAGTGATACTTTCACTTTTTCAATTTGGCCTATTTTTAGGCAAAAATGAAAAAGTGAAAGTATCACTTTTCCTAAAACGGAGGTAGTATATGATTACGGAGGAGAATAGTATGAAAACTACTTGTGATAAACTTTTTTTTAAAGGTTTTGTTATGAACTTGGAGTCACATTGATTGCATATCCACCTATAGGGCAAGCCGACAAAGTGGAGTTCTAATCTCAGTTTCGTTATCTCATGTTAACTATTTAAAAAAACAACTAGACATTAACTAGGTGCAAGAAAGGCTCATTATTGCTGATATCACTATAGTACAGTGGTAAAATTATTGCGTGGTGATACCAGTGACCTTGACGGAAGTCGTGAAGTAGCATCTGAACCAGCAGAACTTTATGGAAGGATTGACGTTCGACAGACGTACGTGGAGAGTAGCGATCCACGTTAAAGAAGCGTGACGTTTGAATTTTTCTTCGTCTTCGGGGATATATTATTGCGAGTGGGGATCTGTACATGGGAAAGCGGTACCGTTACTTCATCCTACAACAAGAACCATTTTTTGGGGACCATGGTTTTTTTGAGGGGACCATGGTCTTATTAGGCCACCTTCCCTCTAGTTATAAGGGGTGTCCTAATGCGTTGAAATTACTAACCTACCCTTAACCTAATTTAATTTAAAACCAACCTAATAACCACCTCTCTCTCACTCTATATATAACCACCACCTCCTCCCACCACCACCGCCCATCACCGCCGATTACTACCACCACCACCTTCGACCATCACCACCGCTCACCGTCGCCGATTACCACCACCACCTCCTCCCACCACCACCGCCGATTACCACCACCACCACCTCTGATTATCACCACCACCAACCACCGATTACCACCACCACCAACAACCACCACCACCTCTATATATATATAGCTTAATTTAAATCTTTAGCAAAGATATTCTCACAAACCCATTACTTGTCGTTTGTTTTTGGTTGAAAAATTGAGAAGTAATCATCAAAATGAGTTGAAAATGGAAGTTGTGGAGAGGTTTAATGGAGGTTACAGTGTTGAGTTCGGTTACTTGTTCATCTCACAAGGCAACCGAACTACACCTTCAGATGAGTTCGGTTACTTGTTCATCCTCAGAAAGCAACCGAACTACACCTTCGGATGAGTTCGGTTCTATATGCTTTATAACTATGTTACCGAACTGACGAGTTCGGTTGTTTCGCATAAATGTATAAAACTGACATGTAACCGAACTCTAGGGTTAAAAACATAAGAAAAAAAGTTGCCATGTAACCGAACCTTATTGTTTTTCCCATTATTTTTATTTCTTTTATAACCGAACTCTATCAACTTTGTTCGGTTATTTCGCAAAAATCTTAAAACTTCCATGTAACCGAACTCTACGGTTAAAAACATAAGAAATTTTTGTTTGTTAAGTTCGGTTGGTTGTGCAATTGATCTCAAGTTTGCGAAACAACCGAACTTATTAAACTTAGTTCGGTTGGATCGCAAAAGCATGCAGTTTGCGAACCAACCGAACCTTATACACTTGGTTAAAATTTATTTGTACGTAAAGTTCGGTTAGTTGCGAACCAACCGAACATAACGCCGCATGTCGAGCTTCCATTAATATGGAGTTCGGTAACTGCGTGTTTGGATCAAACAACCGAACTACACCTTCAAACTAGTTCGGTTACTTGTTTATCTCCCAAGGCAACCGAACTACACATTCGAGATGAGTTCGGTTACTTGTTCATCCTCACAAAGCAACCGAACTACACCTTGAGATGAGTTCGGTTACTTGTTCTTCATATAAAATAACCGAACTTATTTCAAAATCCAGTTCAAAATTTTACATTTTTTGGGAAGTTTTTACCAATTCAACATACATTATCTAAGTTTGGAACATACTTGTTCACCCAAATACTCTTCCTCCGGCTGTGGTTGATAAAATCCATTATTTGAATACTCAAAGGGGGTGAATTGGAGAAAAAAAATAATTATTTTTCATGTTTTTCTCCTTCATCTTCTCTAACTCTACTCTCACAATAATTCTACTCAACTAATAATAAACCCATCTTTTAATTTAATCTCACTAATTATTTTTAACTAAATCATTTCACTAATTATAACCTAAAATTAATTAAGAGGGTAGATTAGGTATTAAATAAATAACTAGATATGGGGTGACCTAGAATTACTTCTAATGTCTTTACCCAAAATAAAACCATGATCCCCTCAAAAAAAGGCTGGTCCCCAAAAAACGGTTCCTACAACAAGCACATATGTAAATTTGCAGCCCGGATAGGGATAAAGTGGATGTGCCCACTACGGTGGTCGTGAACACGTAAGCCCATCATAGTGGTAACTCCCCTCCCCACATCAAAATGAACCCGGCGTAGAAAGCGTCAAAGATTTCCCACCCTGTGTATTATTTGCACATCATGTACCTCAGCTTACTAGGGAAAAAATTGCTTTGTTTTCGGTTCGAGTGACCTTAGCTCAGAACTGTAAGCACCACATTCATTACAAATCCAAAAAGAAAACAAAGCCTTATTGGTTACTGCGACTTTTGCACCAAAACTCGTACTCACATAAAATCTCACCTTAGCTCACATAAAATCTCACCTTAGCTCAGAACTCGTAAACACCACATCCTTTACAGATCAAAAAAGAAAAACTCATCTTAGCTCAGTATGAAAAAATAGGTCTTAGGTCTTGCGGTGAGCGTGGATCGAACACGCGACCTTCAGATCTTCAGTCTGACGCTCTCCCAACTGAGCTATCCCCGCATACGTGTTATCTAGTACTTATCTGTATTATAATTCAGAGTCTTCAGACTCCAATAATAACACTTAAAAGACATTTACAGGAAAGCAGGAGTGTTTATGATTTTGAATGGCGAACCCTAGAAGAATTTCACTGTCAAATTTCAATTCAAACAGCAATAATCCAACTCTATCTCTAGAAAATCCATCGCAACAACAAACACAGTCTCTTTCTCTTTCCTCTATTATCATCTTCTTCAAAAGACCTCATGCTTTCCCGATTCTTCTTTCCGTTTTTCTGTTCCTTACCTGGGTTTCCTTAAGATTACAACACTTTCACCATTACTATTCTCCTCAGCAGCAACAACAAACTCAAGATACTCAGAAATGGAGTAGAGGTGGTGAAGATGACAAGGCTAACCTAGTGAGATTCAGCTCTGATTTTCCTTCTAAGATCACTAAGGATAAGAGAGGATGGATGCTTGATCCTGTTTCTATTGCTCGGGCAGTTGGACTTCCAGGTTAGGACCCTTATTATTTGTGTTTGTTTTTTCTATTAAGGTGTTTAGCTGCGTGTGTTTACTCATTTCATGATTCAGTTGATATTGAAAGGGATTTGGGACGCCCTCATTTAAATTGATTATAGTTCAGAAATACAGTTCTAAATACATATACAGAATAAACCTACGATAGATGTGTATATGTGAAGAACATCGAGATTGTATTTATAGAAGCCCCACTCACTGAAAACTGGGATTCCCTCATTGTTGGTTACTCATTCAGTCCTTTGATTATCCACCAGTTTAAATACAAAGCTAACTAAACGGCTTTCCATTTTGATTTGTTTTCTGAAATTGTAGGGGGAGCAGTATCATGCAGCTCAGTGCATGTTGGAGAGATTCGACCAGGTGGTATGAGGGGTAATCACAGGCACTATACTTGCAATGAGACATTTGTCATTTGGGGTGGTGAAGTAAAATACCGGGTATGTCTCTTTTTGTTTTGCGTAAATTGTAGAAATCAAAGAACCCCTTCAAACCAAACTTTCAAAACACAAAATAGTGTTATTTCAACCACAACCAAAGTCTATAGAATGTTCAAAACTTTGTCACCAGTTCTGAAGTTTTGGTGAGACGAGCATGGGACTGCCAACAAATTAGGTAGTTATTTGAGTAACGAATCATTTGATTTCCCAAGAAGAACTCTATTAGAAACTAAAAGAATGGAAAGGAATGGGAACACAAAATAGGACGGTCTTATTGTTACCGGAGTTATTAACTTCCATGTAAGGATGTTTCATGATTTTCGTACCCACAAAATGGGTTTCACTGTCAAAGGAGCATATGTTCAAACAAGACTTATATAGCTATTCTTTCACACTTTTCTTGTGGAGAAACTCTTCACTATTTATAATCTATTACATTAATCGTTGGATAAGTATTATTTTGGAATTTGAATTATAACAATCCGTAAACTAAGATGGAGATATAACAGGAAGACTCTTTCTTGTCTTCAGGCTTAGTCTTATGGTTAGCTGTAGGCATCCTAGCATTGGTTCCTTTAACACTACCCCTCAAGTTGAGCATGAGTAGTCCAATGTTTTAACTTGTCTCGCAAATATCGTATTCAAATAAGTTTTGAAGTTGCAATTTGCCATTCCTCGATATTCAGCCTCCATGCTAGACTTTGATATTGTTTTTTGCTTCTCTGCATTTACAAGATTAAGCTTTCTTCAAAGTAGATGCAATACCTACTAGTTGAGTGTCGATCATCAAGATTCCGGCCCAATCTGCGTCAGAATAAGCGTGTAGAGTGTTCTCTTGACTTACGATAAGTGTATACTACAGTTTACTGTATTCTTTTAGCTAGCAAATATTGCTGCAACAACAAATGCATCTTCAATCTTCAATTCAACACCAAGGTATGAAGAGCAATGACTTTGCAATCGTAGGCATTTCAATTCCAATCAAACAACCCAAGGACATAATTGTATTGCAGTGATGTGTTGGTATCGACTTGTTAAGGATTTTGTGCCTCAAACACCACGACAATCAACAACTTATCTAGCTCTACTGAACAGCCATTGATAGCAACTGTATCACTGATACTGGTGCCACCCATCACCTTACTGCTGATCTCAACAAGCTCAATATACACCTTGAGTCTGATGGGCAAATTACCATTACTTCAATAGTCTTCTTATTGATAATTTGTACTTTATTCTATTCAAGCTACAACATTAATAAGTTTTATAAAGTAACATATGGACATCTTATTGACTGCACTTACGTTTTTACAGCTGGAGAATCATATGATGGATGAAGGCTATGCTGAAGTCACAGTTGGTGCAGACGAGGTTGCTGTTGCTACCAGCCCAAGTGGAACAGCCCATGCTTTGGTGAATGTGGACCCAGTAAGAACTGCATTTTTGTTGGGGTGCCAAGACAGTACTGTAACCTATAATAGCTCCTCCAACGATTTTAACGTCTGGAAAGATCTTTCTTAAATCTGTCTGATTTGTCCATGGATTTGAGACGGTCATAACCCATGTTTAGCATCACGATGAGTCCGTGACTTGCTGATTCTTTTGGCATCAGTAACATCACTTTTGCTGGTGAAAACAATGTTCCAGTTTAATGTAAATATATCACAGTTGCTGCCACAAAATCGACCGTTCGTCTAGTGCACTAATCCATGTAAGTTTTTAAATTCTTTCCATCCTGCTGTTGGTTGTTACTTGTTTATTTGTAGAATTTTTCTTATGAGGCTCTTTCGTGATTGAAGTAATCTGTGAGTCCAGTCAGTGAATTATGAAAAGGAGCACACTAGTTGGATGAAGCGAACACAATACATTGAATAAACTTTTGAAAAATTAAAAGCAGATTATCGGTAGATTTCATCTGAATATTCATGGAAATCAGTAGCTTCTCTTGAGGAAACTAAAGTCTCAAATCTTAGCCATGTAGATAGGAATCACATCTTTGGAGATAGAGATCAAAACAGCGAATCCAAGTTGTGATACCCACTTCTGAGAAATGCTTAATTTTTATACTCTGCAGAGCCATATATATGTTAGTAGTAACCCCGATTAATATCAGTTATGAAATCTCTAAACCTTCCCAGTGTTTTGCTCTCACAGACCGATCTGACCCTTTTACGAGTTTGTTATTGTTCACCCCAGCTCTTTAAATTTTGGTAAACCGAAACACAGGACATTGATTTTGATGATATGCAATGGACAAACCTTGAGTCCTTTTTTACCTTGTGGAATCTTGCAACCTACACACTGTCATTCTGTCTATCTACAGATCCACTCAAAAGCTTCTAGTATCTGAAAGTTGAAACGAATAACCAGTGACAACTAGTTCAGGGTTCAGTTATTGTGATTGTAGGAGGAAGATGTTCTTTCAGAAGTATGTTATTACTACTGTATTGAGCAATTGGACACCTGTTCTTGTTGTTGTGAATATTTCTTGGAAATCTGAGGAAAAGTCAATAACTGTATCAGAAGCTCTAATGTCCGGCATGAAAAGCTTGAATGATTGGAATTTCCGGGGCCTTGATACACAAGTGAAAACCTATAAATCTTCCATCAAGTTTGGACTAGGTTTCTGTTTAAGACACTAAAAATATAATTTCACTACTATGAATCACTGTAGTAAATAAACATTGGGTAAAAGGAGGAAGGTTTTGGTCTTCACTTCTGGACCTCAATACACGGTGGATGAGAGCAACCATTCCAAAAAGAGTGTCAACAGTGCTGCATATAAACTGGAAGATCCGCAAACAAAAGCAAAAATGTGGACAAAAGTTTGGTCAAAATGGAAGTGGAAAATAATGCGATGACAAGGAAAACGTGATAGATTATGATTATAGAATTCTTTTGGGTTAGTGGGGAGCATAGTTACTGCACTTTTGTAGGGTAATATGAAGCTTTAAAGTTGAGGCAGGTACCCATAAAAGCAGAGGCATACTTTGCACGGTTCATCATCTTGAATTCTGACCGACCTTGAGGAAATGATAGTAGTAGAGGAGAGGGGTCCAGCTTTGGTTTTATAAAATGATGTTTCAGTGTTTTTATTGCTGTTTTTTGCAGCTTTGACAGACTCCATTAACCTTCTTCCCATTCCTGAAAAACTCATTCATTCATGGGCATGCATGACTCATGAGAAGGTGAAAGAAGAGAGAGAGAAGTGACCATATCTCTGGTTAGCTCCATTATCCATCCACCCCAAGAAAAAACTTCAAATTTGCCATTTTATCATTTTGGATTGATTTTGACATGTTTGAATCCAAGGGCATGAAATAAACACCATGATAGACAAGAGTATACAGTGGCAATTTGTATAAGATCACTGCATAACATATTGTTTTGCCCTATACCAGATTGCATAGTGTTGCTAATTGTGATGACATGACTAAGCGCAAGTTACTTTTAATGGTAGAAAAATGGAATCAATCCAATGTCCTTGAGGTTTTGATTGATTGAGCGAGGGAACCAGTTGTTAAATGGACAAATGTCTTCAGGAGGTTTTTCATTGGATTCGATCTTTTTGCTATTCATAACTAATCGTGTCTCTACTCTCCACTCTCTTCTTTATATTTTTGTCACTTTTACTGTCTCTCTCAATCATACGCTATTCCCATGCGTTTCTCTATTTCTTTATTTACCTTTTGCTTTACTGATCACAGTTATAGCTAGAAGTTAACGGTCCTGCTATCTACAGGTAGGGGACGAAACAAAATTTGACAAAATAACATTCTTATTGTGATTTTGTTACTTGTTTTTGTCATGTTTGTGGTCCTTTATACAGACCATTGCATTATCGGTTTAAGACCCCCTCCTGCATATACTGACCATTGATAATCTTCTTACCGAAAGATGGAACTTCAACTAAGCAGGTCCTCTATGTAAGATTGAAAAGAAACAAAAAGCCGAGTAATTGATTGCGGGGGACCTTGTAATTTGCACTTTGGACCACCACCTTGAGGTAAATAGATTTCTGAGTTCAGTAAGAGTAACTGCAGTGGGCGACTAAACCCATTTATTTGGTCTCTGAACCAGGCGTAGCGGGACGGACCATCGACCAAATCCCAGACTAAATGAACAGTGGGCGATTATATTTGGTCGGCGACCAAGACCAAACCCAAATTTTAGTCGAGCGTTGATATAGTGTTCGCCCACACCAGGCGTTGATATAGTATTCGCCCCACACCAGGCGGACGTAAAGTCTACGCCCCACAACAGGCGTAGTTTATACCCCGCCCCATATATTTATTATTATTATTTTTTTTAATTTATTGTGGGGCGGGGTTTATACCTCCGCCCCACTCAAAAATTTAGAATATGTATATGGGGCGTGGATTATACCAACGCCCCATTGTTTTTTTTTTTTTTTTTTTCTTTTCTTAAGTTTTTTCAAGACCGGCGAACGTATACCCTCCGCTCCTCATCGTGCGAACGTATACTTCACGCCCCACACCAAAGCGAACGTATAGTTTACGCTCCACCAAAATTTAGTCTTCCTCCCACTGCGTCACTCAACGGACTAAACCCAAATTTAGTCTTTTTTTTCCCTCTTTGGTCTTTGGTTATACTCGCACCACTGCAGTTGCTCTAAGGAGAATAAAGTAAAAAAACAGTGTAAAAAATGCAAGGATATAAATAACTCCGTTAAGAAATACATTGTCACAAAAGGTAAAGAGAACAAGAAGATTTTTTTGTGGAGGCTCATTGTCGCGGACTTTGTTTGGGGCCACTCCTATTACTGCAAAATTGTTGTTGCTCGAGCATTTTCAGCATCATAACATATTGTCAAGAAATATGAAAGAACATTTAATCAATTTAGTTGATTTGGACGAGTTTTTTATTTATCAGGTGTCCTAGCAAGTAGCACCACAATCAAAATTATGTCATTCATAGGCACAATTCATCGCACGAAAGAAAACATTTCACTAGTGTAGGGTATCAAAAAAAACGAAAAATAATGCGTAAACGATTGGTGTAACCGGCAACTTCATCTTATAACCGTGACAATTTTGACGGCCGTTCTTAAAAACTTTGTTTTAACCGGGGCAGAAGAGAGCAAAACCATACAAATGCAACACAAGAAGAGAATGATACACCTGGGTTTCGATCATCATGAAAGTAGAGAATAAAAAACGGTCGTAAAACAAAAAGAGAACACTTTAAATTGGCAGTATATCAATTTCACAAAAAAACAGGGTCACCGCATAGCACTTTCACGAGGTTTTCATTCTCATTTTTACTCTTTAGTCTTTATATTATTAGTGGATCTTGTTCTTTTCAAATATAAAACTCAAGTCTTCTTCTTTAATTTGTCTCTTTCATTAGATTTCTCAAGAGAGAGAGAGAGTCAAAAAAAAAAAAAAAAAAAACAACCAAAAACAAATGAAGAGAAGAGGAAACATGATGCTTTCATCTTCTTCATCAACTAACAGTGTTCATCGCCATGAAGCCACAGCAACAGCAACAAGCACTAAAACAAAGACTACTAGTAGTTCAGTAAACCACAAAAGCATTGGTTGCATGTCTGGTATTTTTCATCTCGTCTCTAGATACCAACATCGCCGTAAACTCCTCACTAACTCTTCCTCGTCTTCAGGTACTTATCTCCAACTAATTAACTCTCCTCTCTGCGTTTTCATTTACTAATTAACTATTTTCTGATTTTGTTTTTCTTTGTAACAAACAGAGAAACAAGAAAAATGCAACAACAACAACAAGAAAATCAATTCTTCCGAACAAGCTCAGTCGTTAAACCCTAAATCAGAATCACAACCGGCTAAACCCAAACAAACCCTGGTTTCAGATCAGAAAACTCCTGCTCCTCTTTCACCTTCACTAACAGATTCAGATTTGAAGAGATTTTCTTTTGATTCACCAAGAAGTCCAACAATTCCATCTGAAATTCGATTATCAGTAAACGTAAAATCAAAATCAAACGTCGATTCTGATAACCAAAATCAACAACGTTCTCCAGCTTTAGTAGCTAGATTAATGGGATTGGATGATTTTCCTCCGACGCCATCATCATCATCATCGCCATCTGAGAAACGAAGAAAGCTAATGGTAGCATTAGAAAAATGTGATGAAGATCTTAAAACTCTTAAAAACATCATCGATACCCTTCGATCAACTAATGACAATCATAACCGTACATCTCCTCTGGTCCCCGGAATTGATAGCACAAGTACAAACGGGGTGATTAGAATTGACAGTTCAGAATTACGAACAGAGAATGTTAAAGATCGAGCAACATCAGAGATGATGACGATGAAAAACAGTATGACAATGAACAAAGAGTCGTTGTTTGGTGACGATGGTTCAATGAACGGTGCAGATTCGATGATGAACGGGAAAAGTTGTTCAGAATTTAATAGTAGTGGTGGTAGTAGTAATATTAGTGATGAGGTGAACCAGCCAAGTCCTAATTCAGTTCTTGAACTAATCTCTTCTCCTCCATCTCCTCTCCTGCTACCACACCAACAAACCGGTAAGTTTCTCTCTATTATCTCATTTTATGATTTGATGATGTGTGATTGCGTACGGTTGACAGTTACTACTTAAGTTACATCAAACATGCAATTTCATCGGTCACGCGACAAATGTAACGCTTCTTATGGTTGGCCCACCTACCTGATAATACACCGTGCAACAAATAATCAACGTTGCAGCCTATAAATCAAAAAATTGTAGTAAAAAATCATGGCGGATTCTTGATAAACGGTAAAAAGAAAAATTAATAAAAGAAGAACTTGTTCATTGCATGATGAACCCGCTGTACATAGAAAAAATTATGGTGGTCCATTATGGGGGGAAATTTTAGACATGTCCAAAAGCTTGTCTTTACAGTCAAAAGACTAGACGCATTACCCGTAAAATTCTCTTTAAATGTGATTTTGATCAAGATTATGGATATCCTAGTTTTGCCTTTCTAGGTTAGGTTTCGCCACCCAAAAATAGTTAGGTGTAGCCACTCAAAAATAGTGAATTTCAATAAGTGGTAGTAATCCAGGTGTAGTTTACACAGGAGTAGGGCTGCTAGAGCATGCAAGATATAATAACGCACAGGTCCTACCCTACCCAAGAAGGTATTAGTACAAGTAGCTAGTGGATCCTATGTATAAAACACGGGTTTTGAAGTATGTTTGTTTTGCCGTGCATTTAGCGTTGCATACCAAAATAAGTACATGTTTTCCCGGAGTACACTGTCTCGTCTTTTGATGAGAACCTAACCTGGCAACAAAGAAGAGGAGGTAGTTGCAGGCAGCTTGCAGCCTGTTGGTTTCTAGGGCTTTAGGATCAGCAGCACGAGGTTTGTCTTATTACTGTCTGGGATTGCCAGAGCAGAGTTCCACTGTGTTCCTTCAATGCTCCGCATGTCAAAGATCCAACGGACAGTATCAAACACCAAGTAGAGTAGTAGACCATGATTTTCCAGTTTCGGGTACCTTGTTTCACTCTCATCCCAATAAGCCTGTGCCATCCAAGTTTGAGGAGAGGGACACAACGCCAAGCCTCACAGCTAGTTCATGGGCTGATGGATTTGGAGTTGCAGGGTTGTGGAAATGGAGATGTTCTATGAGTTTCAAAATGATTAAATTATCCTTTATATTTTAAAATTACTCACACTGCGTATTTATAATATTTTTCCTGTGTACCCTCCATTAGGACCAACGGCGAATATTTATCAGATCCCATACAATTATCTGCCAAATTGCATCAATATTTCAAGCACCAACTAATAAAATTGGCATTATCTGATTGATGTAGATAACAGTTAGTATTAGTATTTGTGTTTGTTGTTGATCCCTTCCCCTACCAATACTAGATTAGTGCTGCAGCAGTGAAGGCCGACGATGAAAGGGAACTGCTTTTTAATAAAATGATACTGAAATTGATCGATTTCAATGGATCTGATGGCTATTTTAAAGGAATTTAAACTGTGAATCTGTTTGTTTAATGGTGTTTGACTGAAATCTGTAATCAATTTGATTGATGATCCCAAGTTTGAGCTTAATTTCATGAAATTGTGATTTCCAGAAAACCAATTTCAGTTTCTCTGCACAAACATTGTGACAGACAAACTCACCATTTTTTCATCACTAAGGAACTCCTCCCTTTGGTCGTCGTCCAATAATGTTTCAATTTAATGTTCGACTCTTCTATCTCATCAAAAAATGATTACCTCTTCTTGTATTATTGCGGTTTAGTAGATGCATATAAAAAGTGACATAACATGAGCCGTATCCCCTGAACTGGATTGGGTTTGGGCCTCCTCCTTGGGAGATGTTTCTCTAGCTGACATACTTCGTATGATTCTTGTTCAGGTGTTCTCAATACAGGAGAGAAGTTTAGGAAAAAACTAAGAGAAGAAGGCAATAGTTTCTCCTTCTTCCAAAGAACAGCATTTGAATCACTACCAAGAATTTCTGGCAGGAGACTATCAAGTGAATTCAGCTCGACAACATTAACCAACAGATCACCATTGTCGTCAACTTTGGGATTTCAAAATGATCGGTGCAAGAAAGAAAAAGTGGAGATTGTAAATGAAGCCTGTTTAGATGTGGTGTGCGGAGAAAGATGGGAATTGGGTCGGATAGGAGTTATTTTAGAAGATTATATGTTTAATGAGTTAATCCAAGAAACTGTCCGGGAGTTACTTTTGGGATGCTGTAGTACTTACACTAACATTCTCTACTCATCATCTTCACTTCCCTCTGGGTCATGCAAGAAAAAACTTTGTTTCTAGTACCGGGTATCAAGGGCTTGCATGATGTGTTAGAGAAAATGGAAAGTTTGTAGAGTTTCTTGTATTTATTCAATTGTTATTTAGATAAACTAATTTTGCACCCGTTCTACACATGAGTTTATTTTTGGCTCATGAAATAATGAATCCATGTTATAAATTAATTTTATTAAACTAATTATATTAAAATGCAATGAGATTATGACTCGAAAACTAATAAAACTTTCGATAGATAATAAAATGTGGAAATTTCTGGAGAACCCAAGTCTGGTTCCTCTCTCTTTTAGAAACCCATCATTAAGATGGTATATATTTGTAGCCCAAAATTCACAATGTACGGCTAAGATTATTAGTTTTAGATTTGATTTGTTATTCCAGATTTTAAGATGGACTTAATCAATCTTCATTAGTTAATTATAATTTAGCAAAATTTATAAAAATTGTTAATTGGATAGTGGTCAATCAACGAGATTAATGGGCGTAATTTGGAGGCGTTTTTGGTGGGCAGTTTCCTTTTTGACCATATCTGTACCGTTTTTTTCCCCTAAAATACTTTACCAAATTGCTTCCGTTTTTTAGTTCGCGGCTAGGTCTGGTTCTCTTCTTCTTCCACTTGTTCTCTTTTTCGTTTTAATGGCTAGGTCTGGTTTAGGATAATTTTTTGTGAATGTCTTCTAACAGTAGTGTTAGGATTAATCACCACATATCTTTTATGCAGTCAACGTGTACTCCCAGTCTCCTACCACCATTATATATAACCACATCTCTATCGTGCACTGTCATCCTTAATGAAATCATATAGTTGATGGTTTCGCGTGTGGGATTTTTATGGGTTCTCTTTCTTAAGATACATGTTCAGCCAAATGCTCTCAATTGATTTTTTTTTTTTAGTCCATTATCCACCCACCAGGCCGCCCACCCCTTACTTTTTTTTTTTTTTTTTTTTTTAAGCAAATCAATATATATATATATATATATCATAGTTTAGACTGCATTCACCAGTCGACTAGACAGTCATACGGGTAAAAAGTCCCAAAGATGGTATCCAGCTCCATAACAATACAAACCAAGTTGGAAGATGCTTTCTTACCAACTTTTACACATAGGTGACAAATATAAGAAATTAAAAATGCATAGACATATCCTTTTGTAGACCAATCTTCATTAACCTCATAAATTCTTCTTTTATCCTCATCTGAAATCTTTTTAATCATAAAAGATGTAAATATTTCCATGCAAAGATGGTGATGAAGTTTCTTCACTTCCAAAAGATATATTAGAATATGCTCGATAATCAAGGGATCAAACTCTTTCATCAGAAAGATTATAGTCCCAAGAAAGATCCCAAGCCTTCTACTAATAGTAGAGCTGCCACGACGACTCAAAGGGATCGATGCAATCTTCAAAATAGAAGACCGAACAAAGATGAGGTAGTTAACCCAGTAAACTGCATGTATATGAAATAACGCCTCTATAATTCATATACAAGCCTAACATCTTTATTAATGAAATCAGTTTGAAGGAAAAAATTAGAATCTATATTCCCTAAGGTGATAAGATTGATCGGGACATGATAAGTTATGCAATTATTACTTATACCCAAATATAAACCTATGCAATTATTAATACTTGATTTAATACTAATCAAGCTAATAGTATTAGTAAGGGTTGTGTAACCTTTAGTAACTGATGCGAAGGAAATCATCCTTCTTACTATCAAACGATCATGCTCCTCTCGAGCTTTAGTAATATTGCCTCCCCTACGTGTGGTGAAGAGATAAAAATCCCATCGGATCTGTCGGGTTAAGAATAAAAACCTACAGGAAAAGGAATATTGCTGAAGAAAATATGCTGCGATACAAACCCATGACGAGCCCATATCATGAAGCATAGGACCCACAGGGAGGGCCCATATAGTAATTAGATTCCTCAAATACTCACTGTATAGCGTGGAATTTTTATAGATCACCGGAGGAATAAACGAATCACCGTAACACCTCTTGATTAGCATGCCAATTTGGTCTGGACTTATGGCATCAATCTTTGGAAAAAGATCAGTTAATACGCCATGAGCAGCAACCAGAGGAATTTCTACTTCGTCGATGCTGGTTAATCGACCTAACAGGCAACAAAGAAAATCTTCGTTGATGATGTTTAGCTCTGGGAGAAGATCAGTGGGGGCATCGTGAGCAGAGACCGGAAATCCCACATCATCAGTGATAATTAAACGATCAAACAAGCAGCAAAGAAGGTCTTCGTTAAAGGGATGTTCACTATCGATTTTGAGGTGATGAAAGAGCAAGCAAATATCATCCACTTCCATCTTAGCTCCAACACCAGGACTCAACTATTGATGAAGCAAGATTTACGTGAGCCGAGAGATGAACCTCCAAGAATAAACGATAAGATACCGCGTGTTCAACCAATACTGTTTACGCAGAGTGATCAAAGACCAAGAAACATGATAAATCGTCTCAGATGAACCAGTTACAGCTTCGGCTATTAAGTAACGAAAATAAAGATTGAAATCTACGATCGAAGATCTCTAGATCCAATAAAACATGTCAAGAAGAAACAAAACAGACAGATAGGTAGCCAGGAATGGAAATGAATTAAAAGGATATGATGAATAATAGGAGTACGAGACTGCCTTGATAATCACAGACCAAAAATCAAACCCACCAACAAAGAAATTCTTAAACCAAAAGTTAATCAATCATTCACCTTTGTCAAATGATTCTTATAAATCAAAGAAATCACGAAGAAAAACAAATCTAAACACCCCCATGAAGAACAAAATTCTTCTTGGGGAAAAAGCACTATTTTATAACAAACACTTGTTAGTTCGTAAAGAAGTTATTGAACTTCTTTTAATTATGCCCACACCTTACTTGGTTTGATTTCATTAATTTCTTTGTTTACTAAGCTACTAATAGACGCTTGGCAACGTAAACTGATGAAGCGTTTACACATTTTTAGCTGTATGAAAATTGTGATTATTACCAACCAAAAAACTTAAATTTCCCAAAAAGTTTAAACTTTGATTGAAAATTTTCATTAATCTCGCACCTATAGAATAGGTGAAAACTGGATTTTTCCAAAATCTTCCATGGTGAAAACTGAATTTTTCCCAAGTCTCCTTTGGTGAAAACTTGATTTTTCCTAAATATCGCATGGTGAAAACTGGATTTTTCCTAAATCCTGCACGGTGAAAATTGGATTTTTCTGAATATCCAAAGGTGATAATTCAATTTTTCCTAAATTGTTGGATGATAATTGCGTTTTTCCTAATTCCTAGGGTGATAATTGAGTTTTTTTTTAATACTATGATTTATTTTTGTCTGCGGTTAAGGAAAAACAGATATTTGGTGTAATAAAAAAAGAGAGTTAATAGCAATTATTTTAGGGAAGTTAAATGAGTTTTTTTAGGGATTGGAATTTATCATAACGGTTTCACGTCAAAAAAATAAAAAATAGGTTTTTGGTTTATCCCAACCTAACGGTTTTAAATTTATAGGAGTTATTTTAGGAATTGAGATTTATCCCAACGGTTTTAAAAAGAAAATGAATTATGGATAATTACTAATATTAAAATGAGATAATTACTATAATAAAAGGTTATTATAGTACAACTAGTAGTTCTAAAATTAATTTTGGGTTTCTAATATAGGGTATCTTAATGGTGGGCTACTAATATTAAAAATTCCAAAATTGGGCCAGCCATATATTCACATAATAGAAAAGACAATTAAAATGGTATGAGTTTATTGTACAATATCTTCAAAGATCATATTATTCAGCTCTTCAAAGATCATATTATTCAGCTTTATAAATCGATTAATAGTTATGTTGCTTCAGTCTTTATCCAAATTTTTGTATTTTTTATATTTCTGGAGCTCATACACTTTTGTTTTGGTCCGTCTAATGATTATATGCTTTTACTTCATCCGCAAAAGCATCATGATACATTGTAATCTCAAGAAACTTCATTCAGTCGTTTGATAATTTTTTTATAAATTCCTCCATCTCGATTATGTTGTATGATTATGTTATTATTTTATGAGGAAGTAGGTATTTACACAAATAAGATTCTTCAAATTAGTGTTTACACAACAATATCTTCAAAACAGGAGTTTACCCGTTTTTTAAAATTTATGTTTCATTTTTCAATTTTGTTTATGCAAACAACCTTATTTATTTTTCAATTTACATTTTTTTGCCATATTGCAAAAATATTAAACCATTTTTTTTTAACTAAAGCCGTTAATATTATCTTCTGCAAACTATATTATATGATTATTAGTTTCACCGGATATAGTTTGACTAAAGACTATTTAGCGATTTTTGAAAAAACATGGACTGAAAGCAACTAAAATGTAGTTGTATCAGGTTAGATCTTGTCACCTTCATTTTTCTTATTTGAATTACTATACATGTTCATGTTCTCCATATCCGAGCAAAAACGATTTCGTTTTTGTTTTTTAGGTTTTTATTTTTTTGTTGCAAAGACGTATGCTAATGTGTTACCAGGAACTGAAGATTAACCTAAAAGGTATAGTGGAAAAAACATCTTGTTTCTTTGTTTCATTAATCAAGTACGTTTCTTATTTGAGCAAAAAAAATCTGTTTTTGAAGTAGTTCATCTCTTTTTTTTTTTTTTTCGTAAACGCATATTAAAATGTTGGTAGTGCTTGACTCATGAACAAAATAAGAATGAACGTAACATATATATGCTTCATGAAATATACTGCATCCATTGTTGCTGGCATTAAAGACAAGATATCCGATGCGGAGCTAGCTATGATGAAAAAAATCCATACTGGAATATATTTTACATGTTTTATGCAGGGTGGATTATCACCGTATGACTTCAACAAAATCAATGAGAGTATATAGGAGATTGTGGATAAGTACTTTGACGTTGATGGGGGTTTCATTATTTCAAACAAAGTTTTACCACTAACTGCTGAAGATTTCTCGATCTTGTTAGGGATTAGATTAAGCGGAAAGTTAGAGAAACCATTCGCTAATCGTTCTGATGTTGATTACATGCAAAAAAACAAAAAAAAATTCACTTTATATTTTGGTGGCAAGAATAAAATTTCAAGTAAAGAAATACAGTTTCATATCACTAGTATTGTTGGAGAAAGCGGAAAAGAAGAAGATTTCGTGAAGTTGATGATTCGGCATATGGCAAGCACTTTTTTGTTCACTGGCCAAGGTAGTACACATGTTGCTATATGTTTCACACTTCTTTTGAAAGATATTGCTAAAATAAACAAGACCTCATAGCCAAAAAAGTTACTTTCTCATATGATGCACAAGATCCAAAAGAATATACATACTCCGAACAAAGCATCGGGTCCTTTGATAATTTTACCAGCATGATTCGAAGTTTTATGATTACTTTCCGTTCTAGATATAAATATGAAAATACAGAAATTTCTAATTTTTACTGTTTTCTTTTGTTTAATGCGGTATTGGTTATGTAAGCATGGCACATTCGAGAATTCTATCAATGGTGCAAATGAGAGGATGCCAAGAGTTGCACGATAGAATATGTCTTCAATTACTAGGAATTTTAGATTGAGAATGAATCAGCTGCAAATTCAAAATGTCGGTAATTTGTATATATTCATGAATACAATCCAGTTAAATTAAAGACGTGAGTCACGTACTCTAATAAATCATTGCATTTGATTCTGGTATTGTAATATCAGGTTTAAGAAAAAGTGCATATGCCATTGTTGGTGGAAGAGGTGGAACTGTTGAATGCAAGTGTACCAGAAAAATAGGCTCAACGAATTCTAGAATTACAGAACGAGAACGACTTGCTAAAGGAGACAGTCGACAGACTTGAATTGTCGATGGACATAGTGACAGATGACTGCTCCCAAATCACGGAGCGTGCCGATTTTTTAGAATATCGGTGTAAACAAAAGGATGACATATTTTGAAACTTCAAAATGACCTGGACACCGAAAAAAAAGAGAGACAATAACTGCAAGAACAACTTGATGAAATATTTTGTCTAGGGGATGAGAAGTCAAATGTCTCTAATCAGGAGAAACCAAAACATACAATGGATGGTGCGAAAAAGAAAAAGGAAATGGAAGAAAATAATGAAAAATTATTTGATAATGATTTTGTTTTTGCACCACCAGTTAAGGTGCAAAAAGGATTTGGAAATGATAATATTTTGAAGGAAAGTAGACATAGTAATGTATCTATAAGCAATAACAGAATGCATAGACCGTTGTGGAAATATCTTAAGGATCACCAAAACAAAATCGTTCAACGATATCGCGCAACTGCTTACCCTGAGTAACATTTCCTTACTCAAAACTACATTTCTTTTTCTTTTTTGTTTTTAATTGGTAACGGTTATGCAGATTATGAGTATTGCATAGTATTATTTGCAGAACAAATGCATGGATAAATTATAGGAAAGCCATTTACATTATTAGCGAGTTGTTAGAACAACTTATGATGAATGTCTTCGTCAATGTATCTGAAACTTATCACGCAAGTAAGTTTTTTTTTTTTTTGAAAATCAATTAGACACAATATTATGGAGATTTGAAATAAAATGCTAAATGTAAGTTGCGACAGATTATCGATCGGTACATGTGTACGCTCCCACTCAAAGCCAAGCATACATCTTTACATAAGCGTATTGCGTTCTTCAGTTTTGCGTTATGGGTAAGAATTACAATTTGTTTTGATGATGAACAAATTATTTATACAAATATTTTTCTCACGAACACAGACGACCGTTTTAGTTTGCAGATGTAGGATCCAAATATCGCACAATAGTAAGAGCTCGCGAGAATGTAGCGAGACTTGCGAGAATGTAGCATGGGCGCGGCAATATGAGCTGTACTCCACTATATGTGAGTTGTCATCCACTATGTGAACACCTATATAAAGAGAAGAGCAGGAGAGAGAAGAGAAGGATAACATTTTTGTAGGACACACATTTTTGTAAGAGAGAGAGAGACTTTATTTTATCATCTTCTTCCCTTAAAACTAGATCTAGAGCTCTACTAAATATCCATTAATGGAGATTCCTAATGTAACCCAAATGTAATTTCAATAATCATAGTGAAGAACGCTAATCCCGTGGATGTAGATCACATTGATCGAACCACGTAAATCTTGTGTCTTATTTTACAATTTTAGCACTTTAATCTTTATTTTGATTATGAAATAGATTTAGATCTAGAAAATATTACATGGGGTGTGTTGTGAAATCCTGCAACTACATTTGGCGCTAGAAACAGGGATTGAAGGATTTATCATCCACAATTTTCGATCCAAAAGAGTTCCAATGCAAAAATTTTGGGAGTTTACATGTGATAGGTGTCTAAAACACCTAATTTACTATCTAGTAGTTACGCTTTCTTTGCTATTTTTTTGTGAATTATGTACTTTACGCGTGTTTTTGAGTTATTAGGTACTCTGGAGTCGCACGGAGGAAAAGAAGTGGAAATCATTCAAATTGAGTCAAAAAGGCGTAATTGTCATTTCACATGCTATTGGGAGCTGAGCCAAGGTTAAAGGGCAACTCTTTTTGAGGAGAAATAAAAAGCAGCCAACTGAGGTTAAGGGGTGACCATCTGTTATAGGGCACCTACTGGGGTATCTAATGAGTGGGGTGTGATTATCGAACCCTACTTCCTACACCCTAAATCGAGAAATCAATTCTCAAAATCATTCTCAATTATTATGAACCTGAAATGAAGAAAAGATGCAGCAGCTGTTGCAATCGTTACCAAGTCCAGATCGAGAAATTGATAGAAGAAAAAGATTAACAACAGAGATGGTGATGACGATGTTGAAGAGATGGTGCGGCTGTTCTGAGATAGGTTTCGATTTGAGTATGAAATTGAAAGAAGATTCAAATCGCAAGAAAGGGGATCTGAGATTCAAATTCAAATGGGATTTAAGATAAGTGAAGTAATCTGGAGTGATTTGTGATTAAGGAGACGGGTTGAGAAGCTCAGATACAGAGATGGGTGTGAGGTTGTGTTTGAGTTGAAGTTCAGTGGTGAGATTTGCTGGAATCTGTTGATTGAGCTCGATGGGTACTGTTGTTTAAGAAGAAATAGAGACTTGGGTTTTGAGCGGAATAGATGAGATGGAGTCTGTTGGTAGTGTTGTTGAAGCAATGAGAGAATGGAGTTGCAATGCAGATGAATGGAGTGTGAATGAATTGGGATTTAAGTGCTGAGAAGGGTTAAGAGCTCATTCTTGAGCTGGTGAAGAATTACAGAGAGATGATGGTGATGTTCATGGTTCGGGTTGATCTTTGTTTGCCATGGTTCTGAGATGAGCTGAGCTGGTGGTGGTGCAGAACAAGGGATGTGGATGCTGATGAACAAGAGAAAAATGGAGCAGTGCCTGAGAATATGGAGATGGAATTTGGTGGCTCTGGTAGTGAACTAGGGTTAGATGGTGGCAATGAGTTGACAGTAGTGAAGCATGATGGTTGATTTGCAGGTGGGATGGTCGGTTTATAGCTCAGTAGAGATGAAGCCACAGGTGCAGTGGATCCATGACTTGTATCAGGTGTAATTGAGTTCAGGGAAGGAATGCAGAGAGGGACTTGTTGTGTAGTTGAGCTGAAACTGCAGGTGGTAGCTGGTGTAGTTGATACAATGTAAGTGATGGCTAGGGTTGCAGTCTTGAGATTAAGAAGATGCTGGTGCTTGTGCTTGTGGAGGCTGATTTGGCCTAGCAGGTTGTTGAGATGCAGATGGCAAGGTTTTGGCGAATCTATGTGAGTTGCGGCCGCAGTGGTGAATGTGTTGAGAATGTGGTGGACCGAGAAGGGATGTTTGCGGTGCAGAGTTGGTCTTGTAACTCGCTGTTGTGTGGAGCTGAAGAAATGGTTGCACTTGTGTTATTGGTTATGTGCTGTCAAGGGTCTGAGAGAAAAGAAACAAGAGAAGAATTCATAGTTTGTATGGGCTTGAGTCTGGCTGTTGAATTTAGCTGCAGGGATTACCAGGTTTGGCCTTTGGAGATGTAAAGTTTGTTGTGATGAAAGATTCATGAGGATTTCTTTGTTGCCATGAAGAGGTGAAGGTTATGACTGAGATGGCAGAGGTAGAGATGGAGTTGAGCTACAAGCCATGATGTTGCAGCTGCAAAATAAAATTGCGAGCATATCTTTGAGTGAGAAGATTGCATTACAGGGGATTATGAACTGCATCAATTAGATGAATGCTAGGTTATTGCAGGGTTCATGTTGTTGCAGAGATGGAGAATTTCAAGGTTGTGCTGTAGCTGCAATTGCAAGCCATGTTTGTGTTTGTGAGAAACATTGAAGGTGCAGGCAATGGCATTGGTGGTGCTAAGCTTAGAGGAGATGAGAAGCAAGTGGTGCACTGTGTTGGAAGATTGCAGGATATTGTTGTGAAGCTACAAAACTACAGGGAAGCATTGGGAGAATGCAGGGCCATCATGGCTGGAAGCACAACGATTGTGCATCACAAGAATTGGCAGTGCAAATGGCTTAAGCCAAAGTGAATCAGACTGAGCCAGACCTGACTCGTCTGAATTGGAACTGACTCACTGACCCGATTTGACTCGGTCTGAATTTGACCGAGTTGACTCAGTTGACCGGGTGGACTTTGCCGGTCACCTGAGCTATTTTCCGGTGACTCTTCCGGCCAATTTCCGGCCACAATACCAGTTTTCCGGCGACTTCTTTGGGACATATTTTCACATAGGTTTTCCTCACACATGGGCTTGGTGGACTTCTATCTATTGGACCTTTGGGACTTGATCTAATTTTGGAAGAGAGGAAAAGCTATAAAAAGAAGAATTCTACAACTTTTGGGGGATGATCATATCTTTTGCCTCTACTTTTGTGTTCTAGGGTTTAGAAACATGAAACCTTTTCTCTTTCTTCTTGTGATGAACTCCATGAATATGAGTACCTAGTTTTCTTTTGGTTATGGATTAGTTGGATTTCCAAACATGAGTTTTTGTTCAATAAATTAGTTTTCTCTCATATTATCGTTTATGATTCACAATTAATATTGTTACACGATTTGAATGCGTGTTTAGTCGAGTCGCGAATCGATTGAGTTTGCTTTCATCTTTATTGCTAGATTAGGGTTATTATACGCAAAAGTGGTAATTCCTGATTTGAAGTAGCATAAATATGATTATAGTTTGTAGTGATATATTCTTATGATCATATGTGAACCATAACCTTTGTTAAATCGGATTAGTGCTTTTACACGTTCGATTGCTTTGATTGGCCTGATTTCATATAACCTAATGCATCTAGGGAATTAAACTTGATTAGTGCTTTTACACGTTAGGTTGTTCTTTTAGATAGAATTCATATTCGCATCTTTTAATGTGTTTGTTGATGACAAGAGGAGATTAGCGGGATATTCTTGCGATCAAGGTATTCTAGGGCCTTTGATAAAAGTTGAGATTAAAATATCAATTCTAGTTATTGTGTTGAAAACATATTTGTGATTGAAGATGAAATCCATGACCAATACTTTCACATCCTTGATTTGCGTGTTTACTTTTTATTGTTTTGCTTTTATTTTATTTTCGTTTATAAAAATCAGAAAACCCCCCGTGTTACTTATAAGATACCGAAACATATTGACAACTAAGACCTCTCTGTGGGAACGATCCTTTCTTGCCCTTGCTTCATTATATATTTTGAGTAGTAAGAAAGTGTAAATTATTTTTGTGTCGGCTGACAACCGATCAACATGAAGATTTATCATCTGAAGCTCCAGAAAATAAAGAGGACGAGATATGAAGGACAAAAGCAAAATTGAAAAAGAAGCAGTGAAGATGAAGTCAGACGGATCAATATCAACAAAAGACAAATCCTCTTTCTTAACTCATTCCTTTTCATATTACTATTCGTCTTCAGATCTACAGATTTATAAAAGAAAATTTAGAAAAACTTTCTCATAAACTTTAATTGTTTACAACAAAGATCAGATCTCTTTTTGAAAATCCATTCAAAGCAAGTTTTAGTTATGGATTTGTGATTAACAAATAGTGCCTTCCTAAATTAATTTATTGGTTACTGATGTTCGCAGATCTAATTTCTCCCTTGATTGCTTATTGTACAGTGACAGAGACCAACGAATACCATGCTCTTGTCTATGTTAGTTAACAAAGAAGGGTTGAATCTCGCCGGCAAACAACAATTGAATTTTCCCTAACACCCAGCTGTTAAGTATGAAGGACGAAAGGAGATAGTTGGCTCAACCACCAATGTTTATTTTCACGAATCAAAGAGAATTCAGTTCGCAGAGCATATATGGAGCTCGTCATCTTCCCAATATTTCGCTAAGGGGTCGTCAGCGAATAAGTTTAGATAGAATCAGAAGAAACTCACGAAGCTGGACAGTTCTCAGCATGCCGATTCGGAACAATAGTTTTGTAAGAGAGATCAACTAGGAAAGAGGATTAATTCCACGAAGAATGGAGATGATATCAGTTTGTACAAAGTATCATTTGCGAAGAACAACATTATCTCGTTACTACAGCAGCAAATTCTGCGAAAGAAAAGACATTATGGTTTCATTTACTTCGTCGACAACCTTCGCAGACCAATCAATCTACTTCGCAGCAACAGATTAGTTCGCATCGACCAATACCTATGAAGTGAATAATTCATACGAAGTTAATGGATCCTGCGAAGAGAAAGGAAGGGAGAAAACAGACAGCAAAAGAGGAACCCAACTAAGAAGAAAAGAGCAGCACGGCATATCGTCAACAACGCGAAGAGATCATCAACGACCAACAACATGAAGAATTTGATGAGTGCCAAATATTGCATATTTCTACATCTTTTATTGGCATTTAACTCATCTTTTGTGCTTAGAAATCAGATATTATCCCAAATTCTGTATTTTCTCTGTTTTCAAGAATAAATACTTGTACTAATTAATTTTGTGTTTTTAGGTAGTAAATAAAGTTCGGAGAAATTAAGGAGCCAAAAGAGCAGAAAATTGGAGACGAGCGTCTATGGAGCAGAAAGCTACATCCCACGTGCGCATCAGTTGCAACCCAACAAGAAGCAACCCATTTACAAAGATATGGGCTTGAGCAATCCAAGGCCCGACCCATAACCCGAATCCAAAGCCCGTCCTATCCTGAGCCGTGAGATTTGATCCATCTGCATCCAACGGTCGCTTCATCCCGCACATCATCACTCGCTGCGTCCGCCCAACACCCAAACCACCTACCCCTTCTTCCCATCGACCCAGCCAAACCAAACACTCCCCATCTTCATTTCCTCTTTTTCTCTCCCGACAAAACCAGAGAACCACCTTACCTTCTTCCCCCGACCGGTGCGAGCTATCACCACCCGCACCATCCTCTTCTCCCGACAACAACAAAGGCCCAGCAGCCACCCACAGACCACCTTCTTCGCCACTCTAGCTCAAGTTATCTCTTTCTTAGCTTCTCCCATACCCTATAAGCTAGGTTTGAGATAGTTGGAGCTAGGGTTTCTCCATGACTCATTAATGGCTACTGAGCCGAATTGGAAGAGGAGCAGTGCAGGTTTACATTTAATTTCATTTTAGAGCATTAGAGAAGGGGTAAGAGATATAAAATCAAGTTGTTCTTCTTGTGAGAGGGCAGACAATTTTTAGGGTTTTCATTTGTAACTTAATTTCAACTCTGCTTTAATACTTGCATGATGTTCTAAGTCATTTGACTAGGGTGTAGATGAAACCCCCTGATCTAATGTGAAGTTAATTAAATTCTCAAATTGTTCTTGTTGTTTGTATTGCTTAGGAATATAGTTAGCTGTTGAACTAAATTTACCTGTGATCAATGGTACTGTAAGAAGACCATTGATACTAGGGGTGAGTGAGGGGAGTTAGTTAATCAAATATCCACCTGAGACCTTCAAGGGAAGGTACAAGACACAATGAGGAGTTGAATTGCCTTAGCATAGGATTAGAGGGTGGAGTCGACCATCCTAGTAACTCTCCAATCTGTTCACAACATACTTGCTGCCTTAGAATTGCTATCACAACTCCATTTAGTCGTATCGACACCCAAACAAGCCAATATTTGTGTTACTCCTTTAGAAATCAGTTTAGTGAAACCTTGAAATCAACTTTACACAACCCCAAATCCCTGTGGATTCGAACTGTATTTGCCCTGCCTACAATAGGCACTGTGAACTTGCAGTTTACCTGTAGGCAATCCCATTTCTCAGCCTACCAAGTTTTTGGCGCCGTTGCCGGGGATTTGGTAGTGTTGTGTTGTTAATCATCTGCTTACTTTGCTGATTTTTAGCTTATTCTTGTATGTATTAGCTTTCACTCTGTATTTTTGCAATCATTGTTAGTGTAACTTAGCTGTAACTTTTTACATTTCTGCATCTTTTATTGCATTTGTTACTGCATCATTGCACCTGCAACTAGCCGTATTTTGTAGTTTTAGTTTGTAAACTTCATCCATCTTTGCATCATCTTTTTAGACTACTTCCATTCTGTTTTATCTGCATTTTTTTTTGATTAGTTTGCATCTCATGCTATAGTTCATTCACTTTCTATAATCTTGTAGCTTAGTTTGTGCATTGTCAAACTTCTTTCTTTTATAGTTTAAAGCACATGCCATTTATATTGTGTACTCCATCTGTTATAACTTGCATCTAGGATCTCCAGCTGCATCTTTAGCTTCTGTTCCTGTAGTTTGAGAAATCTTTTATTCAGTTTTTCGGTAATTCATCACTGCTGTTCTCAGAAGCTGTCTATTGAGTCTAGTTGTTGATCGATAATTACTCTTCATGTTTCTGTGCTACCTGCACATATTTGAGCACTGATATCCGCTCCTGAGCAAACAGGTACCTGAGACATCCCTGTGCAAAAGCCAAGAAAGGGAGTGAAAAGAGCAGAGCACATCTATCTGCCGTGCCTACTCCCGATCCTGCACGGCCAGTGCCGCGAATCGAAACAAGCAAGTTGTTCTTTGGCAGATTCTGTTAAAAGCAGTAGAACCTGTGGAGTGCCTAAACCAAGTGTTATACTGACGGTATTGTACTCTCAAACTTAATTTCTGCCCTGAATAGTTGTCGAGAATGTGGAATGATTGTCACTGATGTTGGTTCACCCTGATATGCACAAACATAATCCTGTGATGTCTTAGTGAAATGAATACCATGTATGCTCACTGAACTAGGATATCTGTGTTAGCATCATCCTGTGACCTTTGAGACACAATTTTTTCCTGCTGAGATTGTCATCTCCATGTGTATGCATCTCTCAATCGCTGAACTGTTGACAACTGAATGAATGCATGCTGACCTGTGAATCTTTCAGCCATGATTGCCTGATAAACTCGCTGCCTTGTTGAGTATTGATCAATATCTGAAATTTTTGCTTGCTACTGTGACACTTGAGCAAATTTTGTAAAACTGAAACCTATGCCTTTGTATGTTCTGTGCACTAAAAATTGGCTGAATTAGTTTGCCTTTTCACTGTGGCTTCTTGGCTTCAACAAAGCCTGTGCTTGGCTCCAGCCCCTGTAGCTGTTGAGTTGAGCTGCAAATTGGTTAACCAAGTTTGCTGATAGCCTAATTTGCTGTCAACTGAGTCTGTTGAACCATCAGCCCTGTTGCCTGTGTGCATGTTTTATTCTGTTGACAGACCTGTGTTGACTGCTTGTTGAGCTATCTGCCCTGCATCTTTGTGCATAATCTGTAAAAATTGGGGTCAACCAAACCCGTTGATACTATGTGTCATGTCAAGTTTGTTGTAAAATGCTGAAATTATTCACCTGCTATTGCATCTGTTTCTGATTTATGGCTGATCTGTTGCATCTGTGAGTCATAGTCACCTGCCACAAACACACCCACAGCACGTGCTTCACCTTGAGTGAGCATAATCCAGCCTACCCTGTGCACTGTACACATTTTTTGTTTTATCTTGCTCACCAGTACACACAACACAGCAGAAAACATCTACTGTAGAAAAAGAATCTGAGCATGTTGATAAACCTAAAAGTCCTACTGATATAGATGTTTCTTTGCCAAGTCATGCACCTGTTGCTCCATTCCCACAAAGGTTGGTGCAGCAGAAAGGGGGTAACCAATACAACGAGATTTTGGAAATGTTCAAACGAGTTAACATAAACATTCCATTTCTCGAAGCAATCAGGCAGATACCCACCTATGCTAAGTTTTTGAAGGATCTGTGCACACAAAAGCGAAAGCTTCATGTGCATAAGCGTGCCTTTCTCACTGAGCAGGTGAGCTCAATAATCCAAAACAAGGTTCCAACTAAGTTTAGAGACCCAGGTAGTCCAACAATTACATGCACCATAGGTGACCATGTGGTCGAAAAGGCGTTACTAGACTTAGGAGCAAGTGTGAATCTATTGCCATACTCTGTGTATGTGCAACTGGGCCTTGGGAGTGAAGACCACTCTGTTACGCTACAATTAGCGGACAGATCTGTGAAAATCCCTCGTGGTATTGTTGAAGATGTGTTAATCAAGGTTGATAAATTTTTCTTTCCTGTAGACTTCATTGTCTTAGACACTCAACCTTTGTGCAAAACCCGGATAGTCACATTCTGTTATTTTAGGACGTCCTTTCTGGCGACGTCCAATGCCATCATAAATTGTCGTAATGGAGTGTTGAAATTGTCTTTTGGTAACATGACCGTAGAACCTGAATGTTTTTAACACTAGTCAACAACCCATTGATTGTGATGATACGATTTGCATGAGATTAAGATGATTGAGAGTCGATCCAAGACTCATTGCCTGACATTTTGTCAGTGGACCCTTTGCAAGCATGTTTAGATAACTTTGACTTATATCTCTTTGAGTCTAAGTACATTGGTGAAATTCACTCTTTGCTTGAATCTATTCCACCCATGGATATTGCTAAATGGCAGAATGCAGTGGAACCACTTCCACTCTCTGATTCCGAATCTGCCTCACCTCTTGATGAACCACCTAAGCTTGATTTGAAACCACTACCTGATACTTTGAAGTATGCTTTCTTAGGTCCTTCTGATACTTTACCCGTGATTATTGCATCATGTTTAGACACAGAACAAGAAAGTCAACTTTTAGAAGTACTTAAAGAACATAAAGGAGCCTTAGGTTGGACCATCTCAGATCTTAAAGGTATAAGTCCCACAATTTGCATGCATCACATAAATCTTGAAGAAAATACTAAACCATCTAGGGAAATGCAAAGGAGACTTAACCCCAATATGAGAGATGTTGTTAAGGGTGAGATTTTGAAATTGCTTGATGCGGGTATCATATACCCAGTTCCAGATAGCCAGTGGGTCAGTCCCATTCAAGTGGTACCCAAAAAGTCTGGCATTATTGTAGTTCAAAATGAAATGAATGAGCTTGTCCCCACCCGTGTGCCCACAAGGTGGCGAGTTTGTATTGACTATAGAAAACTGAACACAGTGACAAAGAAAGACCATTTTCCCCTTCCCTTTATTGACCAAATGCTGGAAAGGTTGTCGAGACATAGTCACTATTGTTTCTTAGATGGCTATTCGGGCTACAACCAAATTCACATAGCACCCGAAGACCAACAAAAGACCACATTTACGTGTCCTTATGGAACATTTGCTTATCGTCGTATGCCTTTTGGGTTGTGTAATGCACCCGCTAATTTTCAACGTTGCATGATGAGCATATTTTCTGACATGGTAGATAAGTTTCTTGAAATTTTCATGGATGATTTTTCTGTCTTTGGGTCTTCTTTTGATGAATGTTTGCATCATCTTACTCGTGTGCTGATTAGGTGTAAGGAAAAGAATTTGGTTTTGAATTGGGAAAAATGTCATTTCATGGTTAACTCGGGCATTGTTCTAGGGCATATCATCTCGGAAAAAGGCATAGAAGTAGACAAAGCCAAGGTTGATCTCATTCAACACTTGCCACAACCTCGTTCTGTGAGGGACATAAGATCATTCTTAGGCCATGCGGGTTTTTACCGCCGATTCATCAAAGACTTTAGTAAAATTTCAAGACCTTTGTGTAATCTTCTTGCATAAGATGTTGCATTTGTCTTTGATGATGCTTGCAAGGAAGCATGGGAGTAATTAAAAGCTCTCCTTACATCTTCCCCTATAGTCAGACCACCCGACTGGACCTTACCATTCGAAATTATGTGTGACGCGTCTGACTATGCTGTAGGAGCTGTTTTAGGCCAGCAAGTAGACAAACTCCCTTATGTGATCTACTATGCTAGTAAAACACTTAATGATGCTCAACTGAATTATTCAACAACTGAGAAAGAGTTGCTAGTCATTTGTTGTGTTTGCATTGGATAAGTTTAGATCTTATTTGATAGGGTCTAAAGTCATCATATATTCGACCATCTTTGCATTGAAATATATTTTGTCTAAAAAAGATGCTAAGGCTCGTCTAATTCGATGGATACTCTTGTTACAGGAATTCAACCTCGAAATTCGAGATAAGAAAGGGTCGGAAAATGTTGTTGCTGATCACTTGTCTAGGTTGAATGTTGAATCTGTTGATGAATCCGTACTGATTAGAGAATCATTCCCCGATGAACAATTGATGCTTGTGTACGAAATGCCGTGGTTTCTTGATATCGTGAACTACCTTGCTACGGGTAGAATGCCTTTGCATTGGTCTAAACAAGACCGTTCTAAATTCTTGGCTGAAGTTAAACATTTCCTTTGGGATGACCCATATCTGTTTAAATACTTGCCAAGACCAAATCATTAGGAGATGTGTCCCCAATTCGAACAAAGGGATGTCATCTCTTTCTGTCATGACCATGCATGTGGAGGCCACTTTAGTGCCAAGAAAGCTGCTGCAAAGATCTTGCAGAGCGGTTTCTATTGGCCAACATTGTTTAAGGATAGCCATGCTTTTTGTGTTGCTTGTGACCGATGCCAGAAATTAGGAAGTATCTCTAAGAGAAACATGATTCCCTTACAACCCATTTTGATTGTTGAGCTGTTTGATGTGTGGGGTATTGATTTCATGGGTCCATTTCCTAACTCTGAAGGTAAGTTATACATTCTTGTTGCTGTTGATTATGTATCTAAGTGGGTAGAAGCCATTGCATCCAAAACAAATGATCATAAAGTTGTTCTTTCTTTTCTTAAAGAAAACATTTTCTCCCGCTTTGGAACACCTAGAGCAATAATCAGTGATGGAGGTAGTCATTTTTGCAATAGATCTTTTGAATCACTTGTGCGCAAGTATGGAATCACTCATAAGGTAGCAACACCTTACCATCCTCAAACCAGTGGCCAAGTAGAAGTTTCTAATAGGGAAATTAAGCATATTCTTGAGAAGACTGTCAATCCTTCTAGGAAAGATTGGTCTTTACGTTTAAATGATGCTTTGTGGGCCTATAGAACTGCATACGAGACTCCCATTGGGATGTCCCCTTACAGACTTGTGTACGGTAAAGCTTGTCATCTACCCGTAGAGTTAGAACATCGTGCATATTGGGCTGTAAAGAAACTGAACTTTGATCTTGGTAAGGCTGGTACCCAAAGAAAACTTCAACTCAATGAGTTAGAAGAATTGAGAAATGATGCATATCATAGTGCCAAAATGTACAAACAAAGAATGAAAGTGTTTCATGACAAGCGCATTTTGCGCAAGTCTTTCACACCTGGTCAAAAAGTTTTATTGTACAACACTCGTTTGCATTTGTTTCCAGGAAAGTTACGTTCTCGATGGTCAGGTTCATTCTTGGTACGTACTGTTTTCCCCCATGGAGCTGTTGAAATCGAAAACCCAGCAACCAAGAACATCTTCAAGGTCAATGGTCAGAGATTGAAACCATTTCTAGAGCATCTTCCACCAGAAGTTGAGACCGTAGAGACACGGAAGACCCCATCTATGTGGACTGAACTAGTTCACTTGTGTACATACATATGGACTAAAAATCCATTCTCTTTCCCTTTTTCTTTTCTTTTTAATGTGTGCTAACCAAACTTTTTGTCTTGTGCTCTTGTTGTTTGCTTTCAAAGCATTCATCCTCCTATGGTTTAGGAACATCCTCTTGCATCCGGTAATCTCTTCCCTTTTCTCTACTCAACATGGTTCTCATGGTATGTGACTGTTTGAATTCTCATCATCTGTTAACACATTGAGGACAATGTTAGATTTAGGTTTGGGGGTGTGATTTGCATATAGAGTTTTTAGTCTTTTGTTTTTCTCAAATTGTGTATTCAAAAAAAAAAAAAAAAAAAAAAATTCAATTTTTTTTTTCAAAACTCTTTGTAAATATGTACATAAAAACCTCCAACTTTTAGAGTTCTTAGAGTCACTAGCATGCTTCTAGCTATGTTTACATGGAGAGTCTGACCGAAATAACTGAACTTGGAAGTACTGGAGAACACAATCGGGTTTCTTAGTTGATTAGAGCGTTAAAGTTGGATTTAACCATGCCGGAGGGCGAATTAGGTGCTGCAAAGATATTCGGTAGTAGAATTGTGATCACCCATAGTGGAGACTACCCATTTTTACATCAAGCGAGGCACCGACCTTCAATTTTTGTGACTTTCTAAAAAATCTGTTAGAGTGTGTGTCACCGTACGTCAATTCCGGGTAGGAATGGTGAGCTACCCAACTTCGCACCACTTTCAGCACTATTTTTGATCTCTTGAGTGCTAATTTTGTCAATCATGAGGGTGACGTTTAAAGATGAAAACTCCTTCTTGTAGTTCGATTTGCAATTAGCATCACTCTCTCTCTTTCTCTCAACAACATCAATAGATCCATAGAAACACATCATCGTCAGCGAGCAGAGCAACGCCAGAATATTTGAAGAAAAGTTGAAATAGTCCAAGGTTTACATGCAACAATTCAAAGAAAAGAAAATAAGATGAGAATTAGTGAAGTTTATGAAATCAAGACAATACAAGTTATGGAAAATTGAGTGATATAGTCCTTCATCCATGGAGTTAGTAGTTTCATTGTTTTTATTGTTATTTTCATTTCATGTCAATTTCTCAAAAAAAAAAAAAAAAATCAAAAAAAAAAAAAATGTATATATATTGTAGTTTATTTCTTAGTTTTGGTACCACCATGGTAAAGAAGAAGAATTCAAGAAAAAAAAATTCCAAGCAACAAGGAAATTGAATAGAAAAGTTACAAATTGTCAAGTTTTGTGAAGTTCAGAAGTTCATCATCAACAGTTGAAGACCGAAGACCGAAGATTGAAGATATTTCTATGGATGCTATGAGAGTGGTGTTAATTGCCGATCGGATGTGAAGGTAAATGAGTACTCCCATCCTTGCTAATGGTTGATTTCATTTCTTAGAGATCATCAGAAAAAGATTCTTTTTGTCCACAACTCTGTGGGTCTCCAGAAATTATTTCGGAAGGTTATCCTTCTCACCTTCAACGTGTGCAGGATTTCTCTCTTTATTCCTGCCTGCACACATGAGAGACTAAAAAAGCGGTCTTTTTGAGTGCAATTATCATAAAATCCTATTGGTGAGGCATAAGTCGAGGCTTGTGATCACTCTCGAACCCGAATTCTTTCATATGGTATGGTTACTTCTCGCTCAACTCTTAAGGATGAGAATGCGTTCTTTGGTAGTTCTAACTTCGTGTTACTAGCATGCAGAAACTCTATGTCATCATAGCTCCTTGGATGCTTGAGACTCTTTTACGCTCTGAAGTTGGAGAAGGTTTTGTGGGTACACCTCTGGTAAACCCTCACGAGACTACAACTCGTCCACTAGGGACACCTAGGGGTTTAAAGGCTTAGTGCATACGCTAAATGCATTCGAGAGACCACCGACAGTGGTATAGTTAGGATTTCTTAATTTCTGTTTCACTTGAGGACAAGTAAAATTCAGGTCTGGGGGTATTTGATGAGTGCCAAGTATTGCATATTTCTACATCTTTTTATTGGCATTTAACTCATCTTTTGTGCTTAGAAATTAGATATTATCCCAAATTCTGTATTTTCTCTGTTTTCAAGAATAAATACTTGTACTAATTAATTTTGTGTTTTTAGGTAGTAAATAAAGTTCGGAGAAATTAAGGAGCCAAAAGAGCAGAAAATTGGAGACGAGCGTCTATGGAGCAGAAAGCTACAGCCCACGTGCGCATCAGTTGCAACCCAACAAGAAGCAACCCATTTACAAAGATATGGGCTTGAGCAATCCAAGGCCCGACCCATAACCCGAATCCAAAGCCCGTCCTATCCTGATCCGTGAGATTTGATCCATCTGCATCCAACGGTCGCTTCATCCCGCACATCATCACTCGCTGCGTCCGCCCAACACCCAAACCACCTACCCCTTCTTCCTATCGACCCAGCCAAACCAAACACTCCCCATCTTCATTTCCTCTTTTTCTCTCCCGACAAAACCAGAGAACCACCTTACCTTCTTCCCCGACCAGTGCAGAGCTATCACCACCCGCACCATCCTCTTCTCCCGGACAACAACGAAGAGCGCAGCCACCTGACCACCTTCTCCGCCACTCTAGCTCAAGTTATCTCTTTCTTAGCTTCTCCCATACCCTAGAAGCTAGGTTTGAGATAGTTGGAGCTAGGGTTTCTCCAATGACTCATTAATGGCTACCGAGCCGAATTGGAAGAGGGAGCAGTGCGGGTTTACATTTAATTTCATTTTAGAGCATTAGAGAAGGGGTAAGAGATATAAAATCAAGTTGTTCTTCTTGTGAGAGGGCAGACAATTTTTAGGGTTTTCATTTGTAACTTAATTTCAACTCTGCTTTAATACTTGCATGATGTTCTAAGTCATTTGACTAGGGTGTAGATGAAACCCCCTGATCTAATGTGAAGTTAATTAAATTCTCAAATTGTTCTTGCTGTTTGTATTGCTTCGGAATATAGTTAGCTGTTGAACTAAATTTACCTGTGATCAATGGTATTGTAAGAAGACCATTGATACTAGGGGTGAGTGAGGGGAGTTAGTTAATCAAATATCCACCTGAGACCTTCAAGGGAAGGTACAAGACACAATGAGGAGTTGAATTGCCTTAGCATAGGATTAGAGGGTGGAGTCGACCATCCTAGTAACTCTCCAATCTGTTCACAACATACTTGCTGCCTTAGAATTGCTATCACAACTCCATTTAGTCGTATCGACACCCAAACAAGCCAATATTTGTGTTACTCCTTTAGAAATCAGTTTAGTGAAACCTTGAAATCAACTTTACACAACCCCAAATCCCTGTGGATTCGACCTGTATTTGCCCTGCCTACAATAGGCACTGTGCACTTGTAGTTTACCTGTAGGCAATCCCATTTCTCAGCCTACCAGAATTCTAAACGAACCCATTGGCGATAAAATCACTTCAAGCACGAGAAACAAATGAGGCGAAGGGAATGGAAGCAAAAGTGTTATAATATTATTTTACCCCTTACATGATATTATTTTACAGATCTAGAATCCATCAGGCGAAAACAAAATTCATGAAAAGCGGTCCAAAGTTTCTTACAGCATGAGCCATCAAGAGCGAAAGAATTGCCAGCAGTAAAATAAGATGGATGGTTTAGTTTTTACCAAAAGGAACTGCGATGCAAAGAGCTATGAAGTATGCGATATTCAACACCAAGTCTCCTCATGCGAAGAAGCAGCTACACCTGCGAAGAAGAACAGGAAACGCTAAAAAGAAGTAACAGGCGAAGATGAAAGATTGATAAAGCATCACCAACAGTACAAAAACCGCAAGGGCGTTAGAATATAATTTACTTTTATAATTCTACAGGGGAGGTAATATTACAGATGCAGATGAAGGAATCATCATCAATAACAAGAAGAATAAAGGGGATGTTGACGTTGATGATTGAACAGAGATGATGACAAACTTAAAATTCAAGTTACTAGAACACCACCAACAAATCACGTATCGAAGAAGAAAGAAGAAGATACTATGGACAAAACTCTATCATCAGCTTACACCAAATAACTTATTAATACCAAGCAAGAAAATCCAATTCCCAAAACTTTGCGAAGCTCACATCGTCAACCATTCTTGCGAACTAATTGTGCGAAGTTATAGTACAGTTGCGAATTTCTAGTACAATTAATTGGTCAAGTTGTTTAAGTTCGCACAGCAGCTTTAGCACGATTGGTCAGAGAAGGGGCATGCGAACTAGAAGACATGGGTTCGATTCTCCTTGCTACCAAATTATTTTTGTTTCGCAGAAGTTCATTTCGCAGACATTTACATCAAACAGGAACTCGCACAGAATAGAATTGGTGATTATTTCGCACAGATATTTCGCATGAGAAGGTTGGCACAGATGGCTAGAGGTGAAGAGAAAGACCTTGGCGACGCAAATTCAAATCTCTCGATACTTTTATTTTTTACATATTTTCTAAAGATGCCTAGAGAGAAGACCGAAATAAGAGAACGACAGTATTCTTTACTTCGCAAACAGAAGCCATTAAAGTTGGTCAGAGGCAAAGACAATGAAATTGAGGACGCAGGTTCAACTCCCATCTCCTGCGAATTTTTTGCATCATTTTTGGACTACAAGAGTTTCGCAAACAAATCATATACTTCGCAAGAGACGACAACAACAGAAAATCACAAGAAATGACAGAAATGGAAGAATAAAAAAACGCGAAAATTTCGCAAAGAAAGGGGCGAACCTGCTATGGCGTACACCCTAGTTCGCGAAATCAAAATTTCGCAAGAGGAAAATGTAAGACCTAAAGTACGTCATAAAAGGGGGTACCTGTTAACATGGCTCAGAGAAAAGGTTACACCGCCCCTGGAACCTGAGTCATGGAGAATTGGGGTCAATAAAGCCCATCCAGGAGAGGTACCTTGGATTTTCAATATAAGCTTATGACTTAGGTTGGACGACCGAGGGTCTCTTCTAAGGAGTCAGCATTTGACCAAGGCGCCGAGGTACACGGTTGAGCCAAGAGTGCCCGGGGCATTTGAAGTGTCTCGGCCATTCTTGGCAAGTCTCGGCATATGTTGCACTCGGCCCGAAGAAAACTCCACTTAGGGTGCAGTCTCGTAACCATAAGCCCTATAGGCAAAAGGGATAAGAGGCTGCGAAAACAACTGGTTGTTGTTAAGACCGGATGGGGGGAGCTATCCTTGTATGGCAGAAGTACGCCTCCTTGAAGGGGCAACCACGGGGATGATAAGGGAGGCACCCTCCATTAGGGAGATGATAAGTGTCTTAAGACGCAAATGTCATGAGGCTTTATTTTCGCAAGAAAATTTAGGCTTGTCATATTTGCGCGACAATCCTGAAGAGGCAATAATACAAAAGACAAAGATAAGGTGAGATCAATGGGTCTATACATGAAAATGTAAGGACGTCCTGCGATTTCATCGCAAGACGGCAATGTCATGGGGCTTTATGTTCGCAAGAATTTTTAGGCCTGTCATATTGTCGCAACAAAAATATCCTGCAGAGGCAACAATACTAGAGAAATGATAAGACAAGATCAAGGGGTCGTTACATGAAAGTGTAACGACGTCCTGCGATTTTGTCGCAATGACAAGAGGTGGCACAGTAAGACCTTTAACTAGGAAGGCAAAATAAGGCCACATAAGAAAATGAGTAAGCAAATAAGCTTGCGAAAATGATTATATGTAAACAAATAAGTTTACGAATATATACATGGAAATGAGTCTCGAGACAAATAAAATAACAAAGAAGTATTATTATCTCTTCAGAATCTCTCGGGAGTATTATTTAGAATCTCTCGGGAGTATTATCTCAGGGTATTATTCAAAAGTGTATTTATTCGGGTATTCATAATTTCGCGAAGTATTCATAATTTCGTAGTAGCGAGGTTTTCCCACACTACACCCCTCACTAGTTAATTAGTATTATTTAGAATCTCTCGGGAGTATTTTATTAGAATCTCGAGCCCTATGTATTATTCAAAATTTCGCGAGAGGTATTCATAATTTCATGTCTCTTCGCATTAAATGACCTCGTTTTTCTCGAGGAATTCATAATTTCGAAATCTTTTCTCCGATCATCAATGTAATGATCGGAGAGGATTATATTTCTCGGAATGTGATTATTTTGCAAAATGTGGTTATTTCGAACGCGGTGCGGTGCAAAGCACAATTATTTCGCAAATTTAAAAGCAACTCGAAGAGATTATACTATCGCATGAGCACAAAACAAGAGACGAGAAGAAGAAAGAGGAGGCAAGATAAGAATGAAAGAAATAACTCGTCGGAGGATACTCGACATTGCTCATTCTTATTTAAAAGATTTTCTCAACGATTCTACCCCTCGTAGATAAAGAACGAATCGAGGCAACTATGGATTACCAAGAAAAAACATTTTATATTCTTTATCTTCTCGGATAGGCTTTCATGGGCCCCAAATATGGTTACATGAAGGGAGCGGTGTAACCTTCCCCCGAACCACGGCGAGAGATACCCCTTATATGACGCACTTTAGGTCTTACATTTTTCTTACGAAATGTTATTCGCGAACTAGGTGTACGCCATAAAGGTTCGTCCCATTCATTTGCGCATTTATATTTGTTAAATCATTCAATCATTCATGTTTCATTATTTGTCGATATTTGTTTGCGAAGTATTCGCACGATTCTTTTTCACTTGTTGTATTTCACTTTTCTTCTTAGTCGAATTCTCATTTTTACTCAAAGTTCAGATTCTCGCATATCATTACTTCAACTGCTATTTTTCTCTTTGTTTTTTTGTTGCTTATTCATTTCTTATGCCTTTTGCTCCTCCTCATATCCTTTGCTTGTTTGTTACCATAATATTTGCTTGTCTCTAGGCATTCACCTCGCGAGGTATGTTCGATCCTTACTTCTATGGCATCCACCCGTCAGTTTTCCTTTCTGCTCATCTCTCACATCTTGTTTCCACCCTTTTCTTTTGACATTCCTTTCTTCGCAGCTTTCTACATCTATTTCATGACATTGTTGCGACTCCTTCCAATCTCCCGTATAATACCAATGCCATTTGGATGTGGGAATTTAATACATTGATGATACGTTGTGACGCGACTCCCAAGATTTCATGAAGCCAGCCTCCCAATCAACGCATTGTATGGAGATTCCACGTCAACCACACGAGGTTGATAATCCTTGTGAGGTATTCTCATTTGAACCTCTCCCTTTGGTTTGTTTTGCAGTCGTTAAAGCCATATATTTTGTATGTGTAGGGATCAAATCTCATCTTTTCCTCCCATCGTCTTGTAAGTATGGAGAAGACGTCGATTAAGATTCGGTTGATCGCCCAAACAAGCTTACGCCTCATCATCTTCTCCATCCGGCGGTTTCGGGTTAATCTCTAGTTTCACAACCAACGGGCTATCATGTGTTTCTCTTCCTTTTGGCACTTCATCCGCAGAGAAAGAAATAGTCTTCAATTGCCACATTCTAGCTGCGTTGAGATAGCACGTTGTCATGAAAATCTTCGATGGTGCGATAGAGTGGACAATGGAGTTGCGGTTCAAATTCTTGGCTTTTGTTCCTACTTCTATCACAAATGTTTCCTTTCCCTTCGCCGACCATTGCATGCATCTCTGGTGGTGGTGGTAATGTCGACCTGTTTCTTCCCCCTTAGAAAGTGATTGACTTCCCCCCTGATCAATCATCCTGAGAATAATTCTCTTTATGTTTCTACAATCGTTTGTTTGATGCCCATGGAAGCGATGGTAAGAACAAAACTCATGGCTTCTATCTCCTGGCGGTGGTTCCATCCCAACATTCCAAGGTCTTGGTACATTTTCCATCACAAGTATAGCTTCCCAGCATCTTTCAACGCTAGCATTCAGGTGGAGGCATCTTAATTTGTTCCCATATTGTTCTATGACGTCTCGCCCTCCACGGTTATTTTGCCTTCGTCCGCCATAAGTTTCTTGCACATGATCTAGCCTCCCGAATCTTATTATTGTCGTTACGATTGTAGTAATTCCTTTCGCGTTCAAACTCTTCTTGATCATGGCTTCCCATGGCTACTACCTTCGATGTCCCTCACCCTCCTTGCATTTCTTGTCCTTGCGGTAGTGCTCCTTTGTATTGATGAATTGAGGTAACAAACTTGCGTTCGCGTTGGAGTTCGTGGTTCGCGACGGGATAAGAATTCATTTCATTTGTCTTTCTTCTAAGGCAATATATTCTTCCTGTAATAATCGTGATTGTATTTTTGATTAAAAATTTGAATGTATAACAAGTTAGTCTGAAGAGAGCATTCACAAATGAGAGTATGAGATATCTCTCCTCAACCCGTCCTGTTTTCGCTGCACATGGTTCTCCATCTTATGAGTCTTAAGCTCTCGCCAATCCTTTGTTTCAGCAGAATACATCCTCAATACACAGTCGCGAAGAGTTGTTACTTATGTATGCTCCCGGGAATGTGGCTTGTAAATGGTGAAATGATGTAATTGTATTCCTTGGTAGGCTTTCAAACCACTTTAATGCTTCTCCTATTAAGCTTGACGCAAAATATTTGCACAATATGGTATCATGGTTCTCCCATTGTAACATACATCTCAAGTAAGCCTTAATATGTTGTATCGCGCGGAGTTGTTCCATCAAAGATGTTGGTTAATGGTAGATTGCACTTAGGAGGTATTCCTCCCATGTATTTAGCGTGAAAGGGTTCTTCGCGGCTTGCGATGGCTTCGTCCAGTTGTCTCCTTCCTCCTTCTCTCTATTGGGCTAGCTCTCTTAAGATTTGTTCATTTGCCTCGAATTTGAAGCTCTGCTTCTCTCCTTCTTCTCGTGCCTATTTTGACCTTCTCGCTCATTATCTTCTCCTCTTCTTTCTTCGCGACGTTCTTCTTGGCCTCTTTCGTTAATTCGCACGCCATTATATCGGTTGTTCTCTCTTCTTGGCTGCCTATCGCTCTCATCATTTGCACCCTCTCATACTCTTCATTAATATTTCTATTAGCACGATTTTGTTCCCTCCTTCTCTCGCGGTTGTCATGGTTAGGATTGCTTCCTCCATCTCTTGATTTTCCATTTCTTCTCTTATTGCGAGCTAGTCGCGCTTGTTCAATGTAGTGTCTCTCAATGTCATCCTCGATCTCTCGGTTTCTTCTCAATTCTTTCTCTCCCGCGTAGGATTATTCTTCCTTCAAATTTGGGTCATTTTCATAATTTTCCCTATTTCGCTCATTTCGAAGATTTTTGGCCGAGGAATATAACGAGTCTGCGTTTGGATCTTGTGTCTCTTCCTCGGTATTCTCTGTTGGTAAAACTCTTCTTCTTTCTTCTCTGATCTAGAACTTGATCTCACGCTACTTCTAGATCTCCTACTTTGCAATCTCATATTTTCCATCCTCAATTCATGATTTTGTCTTGTCAAGTTTGCTCGCTCTTCTCGCCTCTAGCGTCTCTCCTCATGTATTGTTTGTCTCAATCTTTCTAACGCCGCCATTTCTTCGTTTTTAGGTTCATTTCTCCATTCATTCCTTGTTCTCCTTGTCCATTGTTTCAATTCTTGCTCCTCTTCTCTCTCGTCTTGAGGAGTAATCGAGATCTCAAGTATGCACACTTACTCTATCATAATCCAAGCGTTTGCTATTCTGGGGGAGGTTGGTGGCTGGTTTTGACCTTCTTCATCATTTCTCATGTTCATCCTTGATGAGTTTCATTCCTCCTTTCCCACCAAGTCTCCCACTTCTTCTACAATCGTTGGTTGCTCTTGTACATTTCTTCTTCTAGCCATCTTTCTTTTCAATGAATTCTTGAATATCTTTTCCAAATCTCTTCGTTAATCCAAATTCTTTCCAATTTCTTCGTCAATCACCGCTCGTCCTGTTTCTAGCGCATATGTAGTAACGGGTTTTCCCACACTACACCCTCACTATATTTTGGTTAATTAGTCCATTGAAAGATGTATAATTGAGAATGTTTATTGATTGATTTCATGAATTATCTACACAGGGAAGATAGAATTATACTTAGCAAGTAAAACACTCTTAAACTTTTCTCTCTAATGACTTGCACAACAATTCCAAAAAAGATCCCCTTATGACAAGACTCACTCGACCCTTTATATAGGGTAATACATAGTGGATGACGCCTAAGCTATCCTTTATTTTCGGGAATGTCTCGCAAGTGTCGGTGTACAACTATTCAATCTCGCGACACTTCTTTGCCCTCGCCCGGAGTTCCATGTCTTTCGGTTGTTTTGTGTGTCGTTTTCCATTGCGTCGTCATAATGCGTCGTTTATTGATCTCGCGAGCCCTATGCAAGAATCGAAGAGATTATACTATCGCATGAGCACAAAACAAGAGACAGAGGCAAGATAAGAATGAAGAAATAACTCGCTCATTCAAGCATAAAGAACAGAGGCAACTATGGATTACCAAGAAAAAACATTTTATATTCTTTATCTTCTCGGCAAGAATCATTTCCAAAGTGGACGTTCACTGATGAATAACAAGAATCCTCAACAAAAATGGAATTTCACATGAATAGAGCATTGCATGAGGCAGAGAACGTGGAGTAATAATTTCGCAATACTTCTTATTCGCAATCAAGGACGGATACTTCTTATACTTCTCAAAGGATACTTCATACTTCTTATACTTCAAGGGTTGATACTTCTTATTTATTTCGCAAAGCTTCGGAACTTCGCAAAAGAATAGAGGCAAGTACGTACTTTTCAAGAAAAGTATTCTTTCGCGTAGTTCCTTCATCAACAAAGATCAAAGACTACTACAACAACGGATTTTTCCTTAAAGATCGCTCTTCAAGCAATATTCAAGGAAAAAGAGGCAAGATGTAGGATCCAAATATCGCACAATAGTAAGAGCTCGCGAGAATGTAGCGAGACTTGCAAGAATGTAGCATGTGCGCGGCAATATGAGTTGTACTCCACTATATGTGAGTTGTCATCCACTATGTGAACACCTATATAAAGAGAAGAGCAGGAGAGAGAAGAGGAGGATAACATTTTTGTAGGACACACATTTTTGTAAGAGAGAGAGAGAGAGACTTTATTTTATCATCTTCTTCCCTTAAAACTAGATCTAGAGCTCTATTAAATATCCATTAATGGAGATTCCTAATGTAACCCAAATGTAATTTCAATAATCATAGTGAAAAACCCTAACCCCGTAAATGTAGATCACATTGATCGAACCACGTAAATCTTGTGTCTTATTTTACAATTTTAGCACTTTAATCTTTATTTTGATTATGAAATAGATTTAGATCTAGAAAATATTACATGGGGTGTGTTGTGGGAAATCCTGCAACTACAGCAGTATTACATCAAAGATGAAAAAGTTGACTCAAATGGATATACAAAAAGGTTTTTAAATGACATTATGCGAAAGGTAACCATACAAACAATTATATTGATATTTCTCCTAAACCCGACTAAGAATCATTGGACTTTGTTAGTATAAGATAACTCAGAAGATAAGTAGACGAACTACAACTCCATGAAATCTAGTGATGAAAAAGATACACACTTACCTGAAGCATTAAACATGGTATGTGTACTTTTGTTTTGAACACCATCATCACCATCACTTCTTTGGCTTATCTATTAGAAAATAAAATAAAAAACGTGGGATTGTCGTTGCGTTACTTATCGGAAAACATCATTCAACCATACAAAAAAAAAGTGATACTATTATTCGAGGAATCACCGTATATCAGTGGCCACCATCGGTTACGTGAACAAAACAAGGCTCCATCAGTACTGTTTGGTGAGTTTTGATATAATATTTGCTCATATTTTCTTCATCCATTCATTAACAAGCAACCAGCTGCCTACCAAACCTTGTTCCCATAAACGTTTTTATCGATCAACAAGGCTTCTTCAGCAGGGGATGAGTTCAATTGATTGGTTCAAATTTAAGTTACTTGATATTTTGTTTTATCTTCTGCCACTAGCAAGTATCAAAGATATCAAAACGTATACAAATCTTTTTCCACATTTACTTACGACTTAAGCATACAATACCATATATATTAGAATTTATTTCGGCAACAACTGTGTGCTTATTTTACCATCAGCCATATTAGACTTGTGAAGATGACGGGTGTAACGAATACACAATTAGCTGAGCGCATTGATACTTTGAATGCATATGTATCATCGTTGCTTTAAGAGATGCGGGCAGGTCGTACTCACATGGAAACTATGAAAAACACTCAAACTACTATATATACTCAATGAATTGTAGCAGACTCGCGAAGACGCAAATCGTCACATGGAAGCTCTTCTTCTTCGCTTGAACCCTGCTGGAGGAAACAATGAACGACCTGATGTTAATGGTCATCCTAATCAAGGTGACGGTGGGGCTGGAGCTATCATTAGAGGGGATACCATTAATCTGAAATTTCTCATATTCAATGGATATTACCCAGAAGGATGGATTTTTAAAGTTGAACAATATTTTTCTTTACATGGCCGATAGACACATTTTTTGTGTCTGAATTGTCCTCAGTGCTGGTATTGTTGGACTCGATTTTTGTACTAATATTGTGTTTTTATGCATTTTTAGGTATTTTTGGAAATAAATATTTTTGGAAAAATCGGCTCGAAAAGTTGCGCGGAACACCCCCGGAGGACATTTGATATTCGGACTCTCGTCTTTGGATAAGGGGTAACCCATTTGCTAAGGGGCACCCCCAAGGAGGCACTGCTATTCGCACCCCGAACGGGATAGGGGGACTTCATCTTCTCCATTTCAAAATTCGATTTTGGCGGGAACTCATGCAAACTCACTTGGCAGTTTTAGGGTTTGGATTTTGGAGGCGATTAAAGGAGACTAAAGGGTCGGGAATTGTTTGGGTACTCTAATATGGGCTAGACAGGGGATAATATAGGAGTTGGTTTCGATCCGGTTGGGCTAGAATTGCCGCGAGAAGCAAACAGAGCAAACTTACACGTACGGGTGCCGCTTGGGTTTTGAAGTTTTTGAACGTGTTATGTGCTTGATTATTGGCTCGAGCAACCACCGGGAGCGTGTAAGAGATAAACAAGGATATATTTCAAATTTGGCGGCGCGCGTGCGAAACAAAAATAGAAAGAAAATATATTTTCTTCAACTGCCGAGTGATGGGAGGATTATACGCAATTATAATGTGATATTTTGCCATTGTCGAGTATAAAAAGGTTGGATGGGACTCGGGGAAGGATGACGGAGAGTTTGGGAGGTTTTAGAACGCGAGAAAAGCAAAAAAAATCGAAGTTGCGATCGCCATTTTCTCTCGCCGCTTCTCGAAGAACACGAAGAACGGACTCAAAGATAAGCAGTCGTTCTTCTACAGCGTCTGCGACACATAGACGTGGGTCGTAATACGGAGTGGGGCAGACTTACATGACAGAAGCACTTATTCTCTATCGTAGTTTGTAACAGTGTTTGCAACATCTATAACTGTTGCAAACCCGGTTTTTATCATTTCTCCTTTTGTGCATCATTTGTAAACCTCTTTTGAGCAATAAAAATGGATTTTGAGCGTGTTTCCAACATGATGAGCTAGAACCCATCACTGGGACGACGGAGGAAGACGAACTTCATACATGGGTAATTTTAATTAATTCTTTTTATGACTTTTGCACTGATTAAAAATTGAATTATGATTTGATAAAATTAGTTATTATTTTATTAGATGGGTCATGCTTGCTTAAATGTTTTATGTCCCATGCTTACGATTTATAACTAATATTTTGAGAATCAACTTTGGCAAAAATAAGAGTCCATGTTTTTATTTGTTGAGCTATAATTGTTAAAAGAATTAATATTTGAACCTTTTGTTATGAGTTTGGCGGAATCCTGAATCCCAGTAACTCTCTCCGTCTTGTGACATAAATTGTATATATTCTGTATTTTTATTATTTTTCTTTATTAAACCCTAAGATCGATTTCATCAAGTCCGAGTGAACGACAACCTTACTACCACTTTCTACAATATTATTGAGTCACATCAATTTTTGGCGCCGCCGACGCGGACTTGTGTATAGATTTGTTTTTAGGTTTTATTATTTTATTTTATTTTTATTATTATTTGTTCCTTTTTACGCGTTTTGGTTTTTTCTATTTGCTTTCAGACTTGGTGCGGAGCTTATATAAAAGAGAAAGTGTTGAAAAGTAAAGTGAAGCCAAAGAAAGAAAGAAGAGAGAAAATCCAAAGGAGTGAAGAGGAAAATTTTGTATATAGTGTAATTAATTTTTTTTTTTATTTATTTTTAGAAACTGTAATTAGGTAATTATCTTTGTAATTTTTATTTTTATTTTTTTGGACTTCTTAATTTTGGACTTTAGCTTTGGACTGTTGGACATTTTTTTTAAAACCCTAAGGAAGGGTTATTTAAATATAAACTGCACAGGGAAGGACGACGATTACGATATCGTCTCGGCCCCTCGGGTTCGTACATGACATAGGAGTCGTGGCCCGAGTCGACTTCAACGGTTCATCCCCGTCCTGGAACGGGAGGTAAGAATTCTAAACACCCATGAATCCCCGCCGGCGGGTTTCTTGGATGATTTTGTATGCATATATGTTGAGGTATTGAAAACGGCTGCTTTAATTTCCTAGTAAAGGGCAAGGACTCGGCCATACAAGATAAGGGTTCGGATTTCATCACCGTTTCTTCTTGCCCGCCTTAGGAAAACGAAACCAAACACGAACCTAAGCCTAAAATTTTGACTAGAACGAGACCGATAGGGTAACGAGCTTAATAGGAAAATCATTCGAAAAATATTGGTTACTCTTTAAGCATACTTCGAAGTTCATGATGGTTTTCGTGAGTTGAATGCGTGATCTGCGCCGCCTTGTAATGCGGTGAGGCCTTGGGTATCAAAGCTCCACGCAGCTTCCCTCGCCTCTATTCAACTTACTTAAACTCGGATTGATTCCAGAGGGGTTTGCTTAAATTGTAACGAATTCCCTTTCGAAGGTTTAGAAGCTGGTCTAGAAAACAATCTAAGTGGAGCCATCATGCTTTTTGTTTGCTAGAAATCGTAGGTTTGTTGTGGTCGAGTCAGCCTTGTTTGTGCTTGTGTAGAATTCCCTTGCAGTTAGGATGTCAAACTGGTATTACAATAGCCATCACAATGAATATGAGTATCCAACTGAACAATATAGACATCACTCTTTTTATGACCATAGTGTGAATAGTGGTTGGGAACGCCAAACTTTTGAAGGTTATGGGTCATACCATGGTGAGCCCAATTACTATCCACACGCCACCCGGTCGCATACGAGCAAAATTCCTCTCTAATAGAGTCAACACGTAAGTTAGCTGAGACGACACGTAAGTTTGCAGAAATGAATAACTTAGTTATGGATGAAACCAATGCAACGAGTGAAATTTCTTTCCTAGATTCAATAAGGAAGTCATGTGAGTCGAGTCACGATGCATTAAGGAAGTCATGTGAGTCGAGTCACGATACCATAACGAAGTCATATGAGTTCGATTTCGAAAGCTTTTGTTAGAGGCCCGAACGGAAATCGCTCGAGATAATCTTAGTGTTTCCAATAGTACCCCGAAAATGAGGATAGTTATTTACATTATCAAGATGACGAGGATAAAATTGGTAACACTACTTGTCTAGATGAGGTTCAACCATTTTCATATTATTATAATGATGATTATGATGAGGATAGTGTTGATGAAGAATTTGAAATAAATAGGCATAGTGATCGTGAAATTGTTACCCCAATTGAACTTTATAACGATAATATTATTTCTAGTTCAAATCCAAATAATTTTAATAATTATTCACCTATTCAAAAGGATGAGGATTTGACTAGAGATACCCCCCGTTTTAGACGATGTAGTATTTCCTTTTGATTACGAAGCCAATGATGGTTTAGAGGAACGAGTATATTTTGAGTCTAGCGATTTAGAAACAATAGACTTAGAAAAACAAAATGAACTCGTAGAGATGAGTGAGGATGTACCGACTTAGAAGAATCAATTGACCATTTTCAGGAATCAGATGACCTTGAAATTAGGGAAGTTGTGACTAGTCTTTCTAGAGACACTGAAAACTCTAAGTTTGGGGGTGATTATCATTCTTCATGTGCTTTAACTCTTAGAAAGGTCCCTAACTTGGGACTTGACATATGTGCCTCAACCCTTTTAAAAGATTATCTTCATACACTTTTTCCTGAACCTAGTTGTGTCCATAAAGAAGTTCAGTTGTTAGAAACCCATTCAGTTGTTAGAAACCCATCCTATGGTTGATGTGGTTAACCCAGGCTATGATACCACGATTGACTTTGTTTTCCCACCAAAAACCTTCCTTCCAATTGTGGGAACATATAAGTTTCAGATGTGTCAATTATTAAGTTTTGAGACTAAACCTAATTACTTTAGGATATTAGGGTCGACACATTTTCTTAAGGAAGACCACCAATCTTATTGTGGTCAGCTGTGTAAGTCAAAACTGATTGACTTAGAGGATCCTCAATTATTCAAAGTTATTATTATGTGCTTCTAAGTTTTTATTTGAGTTTTTCCAGGACTCTAGGACCCGAACATTCGGATCTAACTTTTGAGGAAATGCAACCCATGAAAATATGTTATCTAGACCCATTTATAGAACCTGAACCTGAACCACAACTAGATGTAGTTGTCTTAAACAGGAAACTAGACAAGGGTGTGCTTTATTTGCTAATTTTCTTGGGATATTGCAGATTCCTTTTACTTGTGATAGCCCTATTTGGTTTTGGGGATCCGCAGTTATTCCGGCTATTACTTTATGATTCTATGAGGTGACTAATTCCTTCTGATGTCTGGCTGAAGACTTTAAACTTAGCACTTCTTGGGAGGTAACCCATGCTCTTGCAACACGGTAATATCTTTCCTTAACTCTTTTGCTTCAAGTGGTAACAGTTTCTCCTTGTTCATACTTTTAATTTTATATTTAGAACATTGAGGACAATGTTAGATTTAAGTTTGGGGGTATGGGAGAAACTTTTTAGTTGCAATAAATAAACTCCAGATACTAGAAATTTATGTTTATTAAGGATGGCACTAACCAATCTAAGTGGATGGAAGCATTTTGGTTGTAGGAGTTGAGGAACCAACTGGATTAGATGGAAACATCTAAAGAGTCTATTCATAAAAGCACAGAGCTCGGGTGTTAGAAATAACATGATAGTTTCACCATATCTCGTTGAGTCCTTTTCACTTCTGTTTTTATTTTGTTCTTTGTAAACTATGTTTCTCTAAGTGATTAGGTGGGGCCCACGAATCAAGTTGTTACCAATGCTAGGGTGAATTAGAGTGATTGAGATACCAAAAAAAAAGTGAAAAAAAAAAAAAAAAAAAAAAAAAAAAATTGAGACCAGACCATCGACCAACCGGAATAAATTCAATAAAGTCGACCACTGGAACCCTTGTATATGCCAGTTGTGTTGACCTAGAGTTAGGATTATCGACCACTTTGGTTCCTTTGTATATGCCAAGTGTGTTGATATTAGTCGACTAGTATCTCACCATTAAGATAGGTTCATTTTGGCATGAGGCCTTGAGACGACAAATGGGAAACACCGTTCACTTAGTAAACATCAAAACCATCTATGTTTTTCTCTATATTCATCTTCTTGATCTATCCATGTGATTAGTTTTGACTCCAGGGTATTGATGTCCATAGTGCGACTATCCGAGTAGAGCTCGTGACTTATATATGAATTTTAGTATGCTTGAGTGCAAACTCGTGTACAACAATTGGAATTTCGCATCGGGGTACTTCCTCCCGTAGTCAATAAGTATGCCAACCAAGGAGATTCTTTAGTGCCTTCCAAGGTTCTCGCGTAGATAGCTAGGGTCCTGGAGTAAAGGTTTTGTGGGTACACCTCTCGGTAAACCCTCAGGAGACAACACTCCGCCACTAGGGCCACCTAGGGGTTCAAATGATTTTTATTTTAAATTTGCTCGAGGACTAGCAAACAATAAGTTTGGGGGTATTTGATAGACACCTTTTTTGTGTCTGAATTGTCCTCGATCTTTGGTATTGTTGGAACTCGATTTTTGTACTAATATCGTGTTTTTATGCATTTTTAGGTATTTTTGGAAATAAATATTTTTTGGAAAAATCGGCTCGAAAAGTTGCGCGGAACACCCCCGGAGGACATTTGATATTCGGACTCTCGTCTTTGGATAAGGGGTAACCCATTTGCTAAGGGGCACCCCCAAGGAGGCACCTGCTATTCGCACCCTGAACGGGATAGGGGACTTCATCTTCTCCATTTCAAAATTCGGTTTGGCGGGAACTCATGCAAACTCTCACCATAGCTTTAGGGTTTGGATTTTGGAGGCGATTAAAGGAGACTAAAGGGTCCGGAATTGTTTGGGTACTCTAATATGGGCTAGACAGGGATAATATAGGAGTTGGTTTCGATCCAGTTGGGCTAGAATTGCCGCGAGAAGCAAACATAGCAAACTTACACGTACACGGGTCTGCTTGGGTTTTGAAGTTTTTTGAACGTGTTATGTGCTTGATTATTGGCTCGAGCAACCACCAGGAGCGTGTAAGAGATAAACAAGGATATATTTCAGCTGGCAGGCGCGTGCAGGAAACAAAAATAGAAAGAAAATATATTTTCTTCACTGCCGAGTGATGGGAGGATTATACGCAATTATAATGTGATATTTTGCCGCTGTCGAGTATAAAAAGGTTGGATGGGACTCAGGGAAGGATGACGGAGAGTTTGGGAGGTTTTAGAACGCGAGAAAAGCAAAAAAATCGAAGTTGCAGATCGCCATTTTTCTCGTCGCTTCTCAAGAACACGAAGAACGGACCAAAGATAAGCAAATCGTTTCTTCTAGCTAGCGTCTGCGACACATAGACGTGGGTCGTAATACGGAGTGGGGCAGACTTACATGACGAAGCACTTATTCTCTATCGTAGTTTGTATGTGATGTTTGCAACATCTATAATCGTTGCAAACCCGGTTTTTATCATTTCTCCTTTTGTGCATCATTTGTAAACCTCTTTTGAGCAATAAAAATGGATTTTGAGCGTGTTTCCAACATGATGAGCTAGAACCCATCACTGGGACGACGGAGGAAGACGAACTTCATACATGGGTAATTTTAATTAATTCTTTTTATGACTTTTGCACTGATTAAAAATTGAATTATGATTTGATAAAATTAGTTATTATTTTATTAGATGGGTCATGCTTGCTTAAATGTTTTATGTCCCATGCTTACGATTTATAACTAATATTTTGAGAATCAACTTTGGCAAAAATAAGAGTCCATGTTTTTATTTGTTGAGCTATAATTGTTAAAAGAATTAATATTTGAACCTTTTGTTATGAGTTTGGCGGAATCCTGAATCCAGTAACTCTCTCCGTCTTGTGACATAAATTGTATATATTCTGTATTTTTATTATTTTTCTTTATTAAACCCTAAGATCGATTTCATCAAGTCCGAGTGAACGACAACCTTACTACCACTTTCTACAATATTATTGAGTCACATCAATGGCGTAGCAAAAAGTGCCCTTAGTTGTAGCACATCATGTTGGTGATATAAACGCATGGTATCGATGTATCAATGACTCTTTAAGAGAATTTACGTGTGAACAGTTCTCGCGTGCACTTCGTTCTCATTTCGGTAATCGACAACATATTGATGCATGTAGTACTTTGTCTAAGCTATCACAAAAAGATATTGTTCGCAACCTTATTACTGAGTTTGAAAAGTTATTGAATTTTTTTCATGGGTTGGCCGAAAAACATCAAATGAGTATTTTTCTTTCGCTCTTCGTGAAGATATAGGAGCAGGTTTTCGAATGCATCGACCCATAAGCTAATCAGAAGCTTTTGATTCGGCACTTGTTCAAGAGGATGCCATCAATGAAACATCAAGTTTTAAAGCTGCAGAGTCTCCAAATAGTACATTAACACCCCCTATGGAAACTACATCCACTACAACTCATGTTCGTCGAATTTCTAGGTTCGAGCAGGAAGAAAGGCGCAAGCAAGGTTTATGTTTTGGTTGTGACCAAATTTATAAGCCAGGTCATCGGTGCCAAGGAGCAGGTCAATTACTACTTTTTGAAGGGGTTGACGCTGATGATGTGAATTATTCAACCAATCTAACTTGATCAAGAGGCTGGGGATGTTGGGACACCACAGTAATTAGAATTCTAATAGAGTTAGGACTTTTATTTTCAGTATTTTCTTAGGATTGAGATTTTTTTTTAATGTTTTATTCTCTATAAATATGTTAGTTTGTTAAAAATATAATCGGAGTTTTTAAGTTTGTTATCTTGGTGGCTAATCCCTAATCAAAAGATTTTTTATCTTTTTGGTCTAGGTTCCTAACGATTGGTAGAAGCAGGCACCTAAAAAATGTGACCCGGTGAATGTAAAACTGATCCCACGGTTTAAGTTGTAAAAATGTCCTTAAGACATATATAGGGAAGGATACTTGGTTGAAGGTGCATATGTGGACTATGCACAAGTAAACTTCATAGCTTAGCCGAAAGAGCATCAGTGATGCTTAAGCTTCATTTATAGCTATGTAGCCTTCCCAATGGAGTGTATTATGCATGGGCGTATTTATGCCATGCCACAGACTATGTTATGCGCAACCTTTGTGCATTTTGACGGAACGACTAATACGAACCAGGCCATTATTGCTTGGCCACGACCTTGCAACACGAAGTTGGCTTAAGTTGCTTTCCATTCATGGATGAACTATGGTAAGTGCTTGATACCTTTAGAGTAAGGAAGGGTACGTAGGCATCCGCAATGAGTTGCATCATTTTCGGTCCAACACATTGTCGCTCATATCATCTAATTGTGAGATGATTACAACATATTGGCCTCTCATATTATCTAGCTTGGTATTGCGATATAAGAGATGATTGTGGCCAAACTTGATGAGGCAAGTTTCATTTCATTCCTCGGATACTCAGACTTCCTATCAAGGTGTTCGACGTGGGAATGCACCAATGGCGCATTGGCATGGCCTGAAAAAGTAAGTTAAATAAAGAAGGCGAGATTAGGCCTATAATGGCCTATGCGCAAGTCCGAGGCATGTACTATGCTTGGACATAATTCATAAGCCATAGATGCACGCAATGATGCATAGGAAATATCTCTTAAGGATGTATACCCTTCGCAGAATAGAGGTAAGTTGGAACGGTATGAAAGTTAAGTTAGTTGCATCATGCTTGTCGAGCAAAGCTTGCAAGGGAAAATGAACGTGCATTTGCCTGGCGCGAATATGAGTTTTAAGGCTCGATAAGTAACATCGGAGTGGCGTATCGGGAAGTTAAGGTTTGCGTGCATAAGCGCACTAGGCGTAATTCTCGGATCCGTCACAGTTGGTATCAGAGCAATTTCTAAGATAACTCTAGGGACTGTGCTGAATGGACTTGTGAGAGAGTACTTTTTTTCCCTCATAGGAAAAAATAAAATTGGAGAGTAGGCCAACTTTTGCGCGAGAAAGAGTTTATAGCTACTATGCCAATTATCTTGCAATTCGAGTTGAGGTTGTTTAAGTATCGTGAGTTTTCCAGTCTTAAGTGACGATCTACTTACGAGTGGTAATCCAGAAGACAGTTCAGAATGGTATGCAGACATTGGGACTTGTCACCCCCTCTCCCGTGCGGCACGATGTGTGATGTCAGGCAGGCTAGTACCCCACTTACGAGTGGCAACCCGTGAAACCGTCTGGGACGGTAGGCAACTGGATTATGTTCCACACAATACTACAAAAATAAGTGGCTTGTCGTGTTATACTTGTGCCAAATTCTTGGCACTAACCTTATGAATCTTAGGGACTTCTGAACTATCCAAATCCATATTCTAGGTAATATTGTGGATTGTTTTTGGATTCCTGAGTACGCTGTATGAGACGTTTGCTCAGAATGTCTTAATTGATGTGTCGTGGTATGTGACATTGTGCTCAGGAATCCAAACCGAATAGTTTGTCCATAATAGTTTTTGATTTAAATTTCGGGGGCAAAATTCTTTAAAGGGGTAAATGATGTAACCCCTCGTGTTTTAAGCATGGTGCACGCTCAAAGATGCCCCATGGACTGAGATGAAACATCATCTCAAGCTTCCGCTGCATGGTGGTAGGTCGGGAAACAAGCCTACAATGATAACTGCAAGTGCACAGTGCCTTATTGTGTATAGTGCAAATACAGGTCGATCCTCAGGGAGAAGGTGGGTATAAAGTTAATTCCAAGGTATTACTACAACTGATTTCAAGCAAAGAGTAACACAAGAGTTGTTTTGTCGGGTGTTGATACGACAAGGAAGTTGGTAGTGACTGAAATAGTAAAACAGGGTGCAAGACAATGATAAAGAGGATACTAGGGCCTTCAAATACACCACTAACCTACATTATGTATTCAACTGGTAGTATTATTCTTGTCCTTATAACATATCCAAGTTTACCTTGTATCTAAGGTGTTTCTCCGATAGATAGTATAATCGCAACTAATGTATCTCTCCAAAGTATTATCTGTTTAGTTAAAGCACAACTAATCTAAGGATCAATAATAATCTGGTTTAGCATGAGTTGTAGCCAATCAACACAGTGATATTCTAACTACAATGGATACATGGCATACACTGTGAGAGCAAAATGTTGAAGCACTATTATCAATTCTATCCTAAACAGTTTAAGCATTCAAGAACAACACACAAAGTATGAATAACATAGCAGCAAGCTAGGGATTCATCTAAACCCTAGCAAAGTAAATTAGAACATGATAAAGATGATTAAAACAAGATGATTTTACTAAACAATTGATTCAGCTAAAAATTGGATGTCTTTGTTACACAACAATGGATCCTATTTATACACAACTTCCTTCTCAATCACTAGAAATCGGTAATTAGAGAATACCCACTCACCCAAAATATGTTTTCCGACAAACCCCTTCTGTAATTCAACTTTCCAGCTCTTTGATTTGATGTTCTACAGATGTGAAGATAACCCTAGCCTTATATCTCTCGATCCTAGCTTCTAGGGTTACTGTTTTGGAGAAGAAGCTAAGATGAAGATAGATGGAGACTAGGAGGGTGATTGATGGCTCTTGAGAAGGTGGTTGTGCTCAGAAGTGGTCGGGAATGGAAGTGATTGATAGAGGGATAGAGGTGATGGTGAAATGATAGTCTTGCAGAGGATGGAGGAGATGAGAACGAAAAGAAGGTGGTGTTTGGTTCTGCTCGAATAGGGGAAGGATAGAAGGTGCTCGAGTGTGAGGCGGGAGTAGCAAACGTTGATGTACCGCATGGAGATTCCTTGGATGCTTAGCAGTTATATCAAATCCAATGGCTCGGGATGAAAACGGGTTTGGGTCTTGGTTATTATCTCTTCTAAGCCCATGTCTTCTTCAAAGATAATGTAGGATCAGAATATCGCGACATCAATACTTCGCTAGATTAATAAACGATAGCATTGCGAAAGAATCGCAAGTGAGTAATATAAATGACGAAATGAATGACGATAGCCAAAACACGAGAAAGATGTGAAGACCTAGCGAGATTTAGGAGGGTGGCGAGATTTTGTATTTGTACACTTGCGATATTTCGCAAGTCATTCCCGAAAATAAAGGATAGCTTAGCTGTCATCCAATGTGTAATACCCTATATAAGGAATTGAGTCGGACTGTTGAGGGAGAGATCTTTTTCCGAGTGTTAAGCAAGTCATTAGGAGAGAGAAAGTTTGTAGTGATTGTAATTTCTTTAACTCTTTTCCATTCTATCTTGTAAACATTCAAGGAATTAATCAATAAAAATCATTATCGTTCATCTTCAAATGTCTTAGTTGTATGGATTCTTGTAAGGGGTGTAGTGTAGGATTTCCTGCAACTACATATGGGCGCTAGAAACATGGAGATTGAAGACAAGAGATTGGATATTGTCACTAAAATTGTTCAAATCAAGAGTATGATGGATAAATTGGAGAAAATTAGAATCAAAGAGAGTGATGGAGAATTGGAATGTAGTATGGTTACAAAAACAATGGTTAATGAATTTCATGAAAGTATCAGAGGGAGAATACACAAAAGAGATTTTGAAGGAAAGAAAATTATAACAGCAGAGAAGGTGTCACCCTTGAAAGAATGGGAAAAACAGAGGATTATATTCACAGCAACGGAGATATCATGAGAGAATTTAAATCACACATCTCCACTAGTGATTACGATAAGTGCAAGCAAAGAAGAAGGAAAATTAACAAAAACAGTGGAAGAATGGGCAATAAATAGAACTTTGGTGGATACAGGGAGTTCAGTGAATATAATATTTTATCATGCTTATAAAAAATTGGGATACAAAGATGAAGAAATGACTTCCACAACATATCATATTTATGGTTTCGGCAAATCAGTAACAAAACCTAAATGGGAAATAAAAATACGAATTTTGTTGGGAGAAATTGAAACACATGTGACGTTATGTGTAGTGAATATGGAATCACCATATAACATGCTGTTGGGAAGACCATGGATACATGCAATAAAAGCTGTAGCATCAACATTTCATCAATGTGTCAAATTTCCTATACCGAGTGGAATTGGCGAAATCAGAGGAGATACCGATAAAGGAAGGATATATCATCAAATCGAAGTAAAACATTATGAAGAACAGGTGAAGAGGCGAAAAGATCGCAAGAAGATGGCAAAAGCAGCGAAGAAGGAAGAAGAATTTAGAACTTACATGATAAGAGCAGAAGAAGGAAAAGGAATATATGGTGAAGAAAATGAACTTGCGAAGGAAGTAAAAGGACCAACGCTTATGGGAGAACCGAAGGCTAGCTACACTGCGGCAGAACCAACGAAGGAAGTGAATATTGGAACTGAAGAAGAACCCAAGATGTTAAAAATTGGGACAAAAATGGAGGCAGATGAGGAAAGAGAGACTATTGATTTGTTGCGAGATTATAAAGACATCTTCGCGTGGGATATGGATGAGATGCCTGGAATAGATCCATCTGTAGCATGCCATAAATTAGAGATTGATAAAAATGCAAGACCATTCAAGCAGAGAATTAGAAAAATTGCAACAGCATATCATCCTCAAATAGAAGAAGAGTTACAGAAGATGCTTGACGCCGGAATTATTAGACAAGAAAAATATCCCGAGTGGATAGCAAATATGGTCGTAGTCCCAAAGAAGAAAAAAGGGATAAGAATTTGCATAGATTTTACCGATCTAAACAAAGCTTGTCCAAAAGATAGTTTTCCTTTGCCAGATATTCCGCAAATGGTTGAGTCAGCAGCAGTAAATGAAAGGATATCCTCGCTTGATGGATACAAGGGATACAATCAAATTCCTCTCGCTGAAGAAGACCAAGAGCATACTGCCTTTTTCGCTCCAAGAGGATTATCTTTGTTACACAAAAATGCCATTTGGCTGCGAAATCTTTGGAGCAACATACCAAAGGATGGTAGAAAAAGTGTTCGAAAAATGGATACATAAAACACTAGAGGTATACGTGGATGACATGTTAATAAAAAGTAAAGAAGCAAAAGATCATGTACGAGATTTGAAGGAAATTTTTGAACAAATGAGGCATTTCAACATCAAAGTAAATCCGGAAAAATGTACCTTTGGGGTGGCATCTAGAAAAATTTTAGGATAAATTGTGTCAAAGGAAGGAATACAAGTCGATACAGAGAAAGTACAAGCAATTCGCGATATGCCGACACCAGCAACAGTGAAAGATGTGCAAAAGTTAAATGGACTATTAGCTTCGCTAGGAAGATTCATCTCGCGATCATCTGATAAGTGCAAGCATTTTTTCAACATACTCAAAAAGGGAGCGAAATTTAGATGGACGGATGAATGTGAAAAGGCGTTACAAGGAATAAAAGAACATCTAATGGATATATCGATCTTACAAAAAGCATAACCAGGGGAAGAGTTACTAATTTACCTTGCGACAACCTCGCATGCACTAAGCGCAGTATTACTGCGAATGGACGCATGAGTTGAAAAGCCAATCTATTACATCAGCAAGACATTCAATGCCGCAGAGAAAAATTATTCAAAAATTGAAAAACTAATTTTGGCATTAGTTTACGCAACATTTAAACTTCGCATTTACTTCGAAGCACATACGGTTAAGGTAATGACAAAAGTACCAATTGAGTCAGTAATGAAAAATTCAAAAAGGTCGGGAAGGGTTGAAAGATGGAATGCTCAAGTAAGTCATTGCAAACTCAAATATGAAATACTATCCTCACCCAAATCACAAGTTGTTGCAGATTTTTTAGCAGAATTCCCATTGGAAGAGGATGAAGCAGTGGAAGAAATGATGGATATAGAAGAAGAACATGGAAATCCAAGGGATTTATTAACTGAGCCAAACAGATGGGAAATATTGGTAGATGGGTCGTCAAATGGAGAAGGTAACGGAATTGGGATCATTGTAATTTCGCCAGAAGGCAATAAAATGGCTTTTTCTTTCAGATTGGAATTTGCATCTACCAACAATGAGACAGAATATGAAGCTATAATACATGCTTTGCGATTTGCAATAGAAATGAAATTGGAGAATGTGAGGGTTACCAGTGATTCCCAGTTAGCTATTCGCCAGATAAAAGAAGAATATACTACAAATGAATCATCCTTGAAAAAATACAAAAAGCTTGTTGAAGAATTGTCGGCGAAGATACCAAAAATAAAATGGAGACACATATCAAGAAAAGACAATAGACTCGCGGATGCTTTTGCTTTTATATCAAGTATGATGACAGATCCAACTGCGAGATGCATAAAATACAGACACTTTTATCACCATCAATCAACAAAGAGGAGGAAGAAGAAGCAGACGTAATGCTCATAGAAGATGGAACACAAAGATCCTATTGCGAGGATTGGAGAACATAACTTCATGCTTATCTAATGAAAGGAGAAACGCCAAGAAATAGATTAGAGATGCACAAATTAAAAAGCCGTGCAACAAATTATGAATTAAGAGACGGGGTATTGTACCGAAGATCCTTTAATGGACCCTCGCTTAGATGTTTAACACGAAAGGAAGGAGAAACAGTGTTAAAAATGTTACACAGTGGGGATGCTGGCAATCATAGTGGTGGAAGATCTTTAGCACATAAGGCGAAAATGCAAGGCTACTATTGGCCATATATGCATGAAGATGCGAAACAAATATCAAGACGTTGCGAAGACTGTCAAAGGCATGGAAAGAAAATACATGCACCAGGAGCACCATTAACCTCTTCAACAAGTGTATGGCCTTTTGGAAAGTGGGGGTTATATATTGTAGGACCATTTTTACTGTGTACAGGCGGAGGGGATATCGATTGTCGCTATGATTATTTCACGAAGTGGGCGAATAAAAGCAAGACAACACATTCGCGATAAAGATATTTTTACCTTCATATTCGAAAACATAATATGTAGATTTGGAATTCCAAAGACAGTTGGTATCCGACAATGGGAAACAGATTTGAGGGACAAAATATAGAATTGTCGCTTAATGCATTTCAAATAAAATATGGGAAATCAACTCCTTTATACCCATGAGCCAATGGACAAAGCGGAAGCAACAAATAAAAATCGCAGATATACTGAAGAAGAAGTTAGAAGGACATAATAAGGCATGGTGTGAACAGGTGCATAATGCAGTATGGGCTTACAATACAACAAGACGAGAAGCTACGGGAATGTCACCATTTTGTCTAACATATGGAGTTGAAGCTATACTTCCGACAAAAGTCATTATTCCAACAACAAAGAGAGAAGCTTGGGAGAAAAATCTTAGTGCGGGTAACATTTTGGTTAAATTAGATGAATTAGAGGAAAATAGAGAAAGAGCACTACAGCATATGGAGAATTACCAGTGAAGATTAGCCAGAGAATATAACAAACGTGTCAAGACACGCGAATTTCAACCAGGTGATATGGTATTGAGAGAAACGCCAATATATCAGCGAGAAAGTGGAGGCAAGTTGGCGAAAAAGTGGGATGGACCTTATATCATCAAGGAGATGGTTGAAACAGGGGCATATAGATTAATGGACCATGAGGGCAAAGATGTGGGCCAAAGATTGGATAGACCGTGGAATAGATTATATCTCAAGAAATATTACCCATAGAAGATGGAAGGAAAAGAATAGGTTGCAAAATATTGAATGGATGAAATGAAATGAATTCTTATGAAAAGTTCTTGCGACAAATTGATTGCGAAATTGCATAAAATAAAGAAAGAATGTGCGAATATCTCGCAAATAAAATAACAAGAGATAATCAAAAATGAATGATTTATACGAATGGGACGAACCTTTATGGCGTACACCCTAGTTCGCGAATGATATTTCGTAAGAGGCAAATGTAAGACCTAAAGTGCGTCATATAAGGGGGTATCTCTTGACATGGCTCGGGAAAAGGTTACACCGCCCCGGAACCCGAGTCATGAAAATTTGGGGTCAATAAAGCCCATCCGGGGGAGATACCTTGGATTTCCAACTATATATATAAGGTTATACCATGGTTGGACGACCGAGAGTCTCTTCCAAGGAGTCAGTGTATGACCAAGGCGCCGAGGTACACGGTTGAGCCAAGAGTGCCTGGGGCATTTGAAGTGTCTCGGCCATTCTTGGCAAGTCTTGGCACATGCCGCACTCTACCAAGAAAACTCCACTTAGGGTGCAGTCTCGTAACCATAAGCCCTATAGGTATAAGGGATAAGAGGCTGCGAAAATAACTGGTTGTTGTTAAGACCGGATGGGAGGATCTAGTCTTGTATGGCCGATGTACGCCTCCTTGAAGGGACAACCAGGGAGATGATAAGGGCGGCACCCTCCATTAGGGAGCTGATAAGTGTCTTAAGACGCAAATGTCATGAGGCTCTATTTCCGCAAGAAAATTTAGGATTGTCATATTTGTGCGATGATCCTGAAGAGGCAATAATACTAACGCGAGGGTAAGACGAGATCAATGGGTCTTTACATGAAAGTGTAAAGACGTCCTGCGATTTCGTCGCAAGACGGCAATGTCATGGGGCTTCAAGTTCGCAAGAATTTTTAGGCCTGTCATATTGTCGCAACAAAAACATCCTGCAGAGGCAATAATACTAAAGAAATGATAAGACAGGATCAATGGGTCATTACATGAAAGTGTAACGACGTCCTGCGATTTTGTCGCAAGACGGCAATGTCATGGGACTTTATGTTCGCAAGAATATTTAGGCCTGTCATATTGATGCAAAAATGAGGGGTGGCAAAATAAGACCTTTAACTAGGAACGCAAAATAAGACCACACAAGAGCAATGATAAGGCAAGATCAATGGGTCATTACATGAAAATGTAAAGACGTCCTGCGATCTTGTCGCAATGATGAATTTCAACAAAAATGAAAATAATGGAAAACCAAATAGCAATTATTAAATACCAAAAATTATACTCATTGAAAGAAAGAGTAATAATAAATAGATGAACACATCTAAAAGATAGTTGAAGTACGTAAAGAAGTAACAGTACAAGAAGAAAAATTACAGGAGAAGGTCAATTCTCAAATATCAGTTTTTTCACCATAAGGAGATACTGGGTTTTCTTCAGCAACTTTATCCATATTTTCGCCAGTTATTATATTTCCACCAGATCCTCCTTCACCCAGATCATCGTTGACAGCTTTACTAGGAGGGATTGTCTCTTCATTTGCGAACTCTTCGCCACTATTGTAGTCATAATCACTGTCAGGAGGGTTAGGAACTTCATCATCACTTACTTCCAGAGGTTCGACAGATACAGGATCAAGAGATTTAGATAGTAAAATATCATTCACAAGAACTTCGACTTTAAGATGAAATTGACGAAGGAGTGCTTTCTGATAATTTCTACTCTCTATATCTTTACAGTCAGACATATAATCGAATCTTCTTTCTGCACGATCGCGAGAGTGAGCAAGGGAAGCAACGAGTATTCCATTTTCTTTCCAATGTGTAATACCCTATATAAGGAATTGAGTCGGACTGTTGAGGGAGAGATCTTTTTCCGAGTGTTAAGCAAGTCATTAGGAGAGAGAAAGTTTGTAGTGATTGTAATTTCTTTAACTTTTTTCCATTCTATCTTGTAAACATTCAAGGAATTAATCAATAAAAATCATTATCGTTCATCTTCAAATGTCTTAGTTGTATGGATTCTTGTAAGGGGTGTAGTGTAGGATTTCCTGCAACTACAGACAATATCTCAAGCCCACTTCTAGTTTTGGATCTTGCAAACAACATTCTTCACTTGCGGATGAGGTGCAAACAATATTTTTCACTGCCTTCTAGCGGGAGATTTGTTGTCTCTCTTCCGTTGTCACCAATTCTCTGCTCTTTTGGCTTCTCCATTCATCCAAACTTTATTTAGTACCTAAGAACACAAATTAATTAGTAAAAGTATTTATTCTTGAAAACAAATAAAAATACATAATTTGGGATAATATATGATTTTAAAGTGTAAAAGATGAGTTAATTGCCAAGAAAAAGGTGTAGAAATATGCAATATTTGGCACTCATAACGTGGTAAGAGGCATATTGGCAAAGGGCCAATATGGTGACAAAATGGAAAATTGCGTAGGCATGTTGGCCAAGGGCCAATATCACGCCAAAATGGCGCATTATGGAAGTTGGAAGGATGGACTTGAGCAAAGTAGCGCTACCACATCATATTATGCAGGTCATTGGCCTATGCCCAATGTCGCAACAGGACAGAGCAGGTTGGCCGAGATAATGTACAACCATCATGGATGTATGTCGATATCATATCAATAGCGTATCATGACAGAGCTAGATGGTTGAGGAAATGTGGAGCCATCATGGCTGGACTTTGGAATTGGCCTACGGGCCAAGGTTGGAAATACAACCATTATTGATTGGCCATGGCCTTGCAACACGAAGTTGTCTTAAGTTACTTGTCCTTTCGCGGATGAACTACGGTTGGTGCTTGATCCCTTTAGAGTATGAAAGGGTACGTAGGCAGCCTCAATGATTTGCATCATTGCCAGTCCAGCACAGTGTCGCTCATATCATCTAATTGTAAGATGATTGCGCATATTGGCCTCTCATATCATATTGGCCGGTGTTGCGACGCAAGAGATGATTGTGGCCAAACTTGATGAGGCAAGTTGCATTCCATTCCTTGGATGGTCGTACTTCCATCAAGGCGTTCGACGTAGGTATGCACCATGTTGCATTGGGCATGGCCTGAAGTAAGTTGAGTAAAAAAGACGGGATTAGGCCTCTAATGTCCTATGCGCAAGTCCGGGACATATACTATGCTAAACAAGATTCGGAAGCCAAAGCATGCATGCAATGATGCTTAAGCAATAGCCCTTAAGGCTTTACCCTTCACATAACAAAGGAAGTTGGAATAGTATGGAAGCTAAATTAATTGCATCATACTTGTTGAGCATAATTGCAATGACAAATGAACGTGCATTTTCCTGGCGGGAAGAGGAGTTTTAAGGCCCAATAAGTAGCATCGGAGTGGCGCATCAAGGAGTTATGTCCTACGTGCCCTAGCATGCTAAGCATAACTTTCTGGTTCGTCACAATAATAATTTAGTTTTTGTTTTTTTAGTTTTTTTTCTTCTGTTTTTAGGAAAGAATTCTTGTTTGTCATACGATTATAAGAAGTTGGAAAGTGGTTGTGTTGTGATTAATTTGAAGTGGTGTTCATTTAAATGATCCAACAAGTGTTTGTTTGTTGTTGTATGTTCTATCTTCTTTCTTAATTAATTGTTTGATGGTGGCATTGGTCATTTCTTTTGTCGTTATCCAAGTTTTTCTTTCATAGCAATTGAAGTTGTCCAGCTAGAGGCTATGATTATGCTGGTAGAATGGGGTGATGGTTTATTTGGATGGTGTTGTTTATTTAGGATTTTGGGGTAGTGAAACCGTATGGGATACCAAATACACCTAATTTTTTCGTTCGGCAACCTGTATAGACAAAACTTAACACAATTGCAAGTAGACCAACTTAATAATCCTTGACAATATGTATATAGAGTTAATATCTCAACCTCTACTCAATCAGTATGTATATAGATACAAGGTCCATGAACCTAATTGTTAAGCAGAGTACTTAGACGATCTCAAAAATCAATATCCAAGATCAACCCAGTCTTATCCAAATAATTCAACTGGAATTCTTCCAAGTGATTAAACTTGTTATCTATCTTTCAAGATACGAATTCTACAAGAAACTAGTCTTGTAATAGTTTACAATTAGGTGGACGTATCTACTTAGATTGAATACGTACAAACCTATGTAAATCCAATTATAAAGATAAATAATAAAATGCGAAAAAGCAAAAACAAAAGATACCAGACACCATAATTTCTGTTAACGAGGAAACCGCAATGGCATAAAAACCCTGGGACCTCATCTAGATTGAACACCACACTGTATTAAGCCGCTACAGACACTAGCCTTCTATCAGACTTCGGACTGGAATGTAATTGATATCGAATCCACCCTCCAAGCGATTCAGCTACAGTCGCGCTCCTTACATCTCTTGAACATCATAAGGTTCGACGCACTTGATTCCCTTAGTTGACATCCTTTACATTCTAATAGTAGCTTCAGCCTAAGTGAAGACTTTTGATACCAATCTGCCTCTAACTGATAAGCCTAATTGATTTCCATTTATATCAAAGATCAAGGTGTAGAATTCTGTTTGCAGTAGACAGGCTAGCAAACCTCACAAATCCAGAACTTACGATTCCCGAAGAGCATCCTAGATTCTTAACTACCTCTTAAGAACAATCGTCGAAAGATCAACTAAGATCAGTTTTGTTATATGTATCTTTAAGAATCACAAAATCTGAGACAAAGAGAACTTTGTGATTACTATCTATCTTGCCTAAAAGAGATTACGAAAACCTCTATAACAGAAAACAAGATCAGGATTCACAAATTATCAAGGTAAAGATAGTCGGACCTGGCTTCACGAATCCCCAAACGAAGTTTTTTTATTCGTAGACCTAAAAGGTCAATAGAGGTGACTCTAAAATCAACTAGGACACAAAGTGTCGGGGATTGATTTTCCCAGTTGACAAAGATGCTCCATTTATAGTTTTCAAAGACTAGGGTTAGCTTAGAGTTCAAGCTAAGATATCTTGAGAATCAAGCAAACAAAATAGGTCTTCAAACTACAATAGACGACTGTACACATAGGTTTGGTTACTGAACCGTGTATAATGACAGTTCGGTTTGGCAAGTTATCCAAAGAACTAGAAGGTACTTTATGTTCATTTAAACACCTAAGAAATTAATCATGATTCAAACACATAAGTGTTTAGGTAATCAATGAATTCTTAGAAGTTTTTAAGAGAGTTCTAGCAATGCTAAACACATTAAAATAATAAGTCTATAAGCATCTGTTAAACATTATCGGGAAAGTTGGTACAACGGTTCGCCAACTGTAAGGCTTGTTCACGAGTCAGGGTGCTACGGTTCGTGAACCCTGTGCGCCAACCATACTAGACTGTCGAACTCCGATGACCTCGGTTCATGAACCAAGTTCGCCAACTGCTAGCCTAATCCAACTTATAAATTTAGTTCACCATGGTTCGCCAACCGGGTTCGTGCACTGTTCCCAAATGAACTTTTGGTGTGCGAACTGGTTCGTCAACCTTCCTGTATTTCTGTATCTCAGATATTTATTATTTGCAAACTGAGTTCGCCAACCTACCCTGAGTAGAAATTCCAGTAAGTTCATATTTCTATGTTATGATGTTTGAAACATAACCAAGTGATATAATCATTTGCATTGGAAATTTTCAATTGATCCACAAATTAATTCATAGAACTAATATTGTTAAGGACCTTTAAATATTGTAGATGGGGCAAAACGATTTGCTGGTTTTTAAGGAATTGAGGAGACGACCGTGTAGAGGAGACTCCTCGAACCGAGCAAACTGCTTAACCTCACACAGATGCACTGCAAAGGGAGTGCTTGAATTCGATAAATCAATCTGTAAGACTCTGGCCTAAACCAAGTCAATGGCCGTTCCAGAGTCAATTCGGTCACAAGAGAGGATGGGTCGATCTGTAGGAGGGAAGCTGAGAAATGTGTGAGATCAATGGTGATCAAGGATTATAGGCGTGTTTAAGATTTTGCGAATTTTCTGTGAAAAGTTGAGTTCGAATAACTTCTGGTTGATTGATTGAATTCTTGAGAATGATTGCTCGAATCAGAATTATTCTCTTGCTTCAATTTTGGGTTCAGAGACTTATTTATATTGCAAGAAGTAGTAGACACATTGATCCCAGTAAGTGTGACGGTTGCTGAAGTCAAGGAGTGGGAAAGTGGAAATCGTGTTAGAACCAGTTACTCATCGTGCGGAGACTTGGTTGATTGTCCACCCACTACTTCTTTAACTCCTTCAACCGCTTGCACGAATTAGTCACATTCTCATCGTGGATGAACACACGTGCCGTAGGCCGTCAGACCCAAACCTTAGTTAATATCCCCCATGTGACACGATTGATGTCTCGTGTGGTTGTTGATTTGATGAGACGACGAGTCTTTGTATTGCTGAGTTGAACATGATTTACAAATGTTCTAGGACTCATGAATTGAACATGTCTGTTGAGACAGAGGTATAATTATTGAATGAATGTTGATAGTTAAGGTGAGCAAATATTCCTCATTCGATGAACTGTTGAATATTGATAGTTGAACCAATATTCTAGTCTGAGCAAATGTTGCTCGTTTGATGAATTATTTGGTAGCGGGACCAAATAAAATATTAATTTAAGATACTGGCAACTTGACCGAGTATAATAATTAAAATGTTGATTACGGGATCAACATAAAATTATTAGTGTTTGAATCTGGAATTATGAACCTTGGATTCGAAACCCTAATTTCAATTGATGATTTATTGAAAATCAACCACGGAGTGAAGGAGGGACCGGCTACATGGAATGATGGACCAGTCATGTAGCGCCCAGATGTTCGAGTGGGCAAATACCAAAGTCTCATGAAGACAAGTTAATGAAAAGATGATTAAATGCTGGTTTAATCATTTATTAAAAAAGTGCTCATCTGAGCGTTAGGCAATAAAACCTAATTATGAAGAAATGAGGGACCGACCAAGGGGTCATGGAACCGGCCCTGGTTGTTCATGGGATCGACTGACGATCGTTTGATGAGATTCCAAGTTGTTTGGAAAAGTTTAAACCTAATGTGAACAAATTAGGTCAAATGATGAAAATATGTGGGACCGGCCTATTGCAAGCCAAAGAGCCAACCTTGGTCGGTCAAGGTAATATGCTCATGTCACCATAGTGTCCGTGCCTCGGTCTTGAGAATTTTGATATTTTCTGATGCGCGTTTGAGCAACATTTTGAGAAAATATGAATAAATCAGGGTTTTGCTCAAACTGAGGAACTTCATAAGATGAAGGAAATAATAATAAAATAAGGAATTACAAGGTGTAGGACCGGCCATGGCTAAGGCATGGCCGGACGGCTAATGAGCCCGGTCCCATGACACCTTTCCTAATTTTATATTATTTTCATAATGTGAGGGAAATATCATGAAATTAAGGAGTTTTGTTGAAACGAAGGAGTTTCCTTAAAACGAAGGAGTTTCCATGAGATGAAGGAAAAAATTATAATAATAATAATAATAAAATAAGGGGTCACAACGTGTGGGACCGGCCATGGCTAGGGCATGGTCGGCCGACTAGTGGCCCGGTCCCATGACACTTCCGCTAATTTTATATTATTTCCTTGGTGTGAAGGAAATATCATGAAACTGAGGAGTTTCATAAGATGAAGGAAATAATAATAGTAATAAAATAATAAGGAATTAAGGTGTGGGACCGGCCATGGCTAGGGCATGGTCGGCCGGCTAGTGGCCCGGTCCCGTGACACCTTTCCTAACTTTATATTATTTCCTTGGTGTGAAGGAAACACCATAAAACTGAAGAGTTTCCTTAAAACGAAGGAGTTTGTTCAAATGAAGGGATTTTCATGAGATCAAGGAAAAATAATAAAATATGATAAAATAAAGAAAGAGGCGTGGGACCGGCCACGTCGGCATGACCGGCCGGACGGTGGGGCCCGGTCCCCTAGCGCCTTAACTAATATTTTATTATTATTATTTTTCTTCCCTATTTTGCATAGGTTCATCGTTCCTTCGTAATTTTTCGAATGCTCGTTCAGGTGCTCGTTAGTGTATTATTGCTGAGTACACTTGCACCATTTTGTCGGCGCTTATTCGATAGTAACTCAGATGCCCGTACGTTGAATATTTATTACTAACCCATGGAATTCTGTTGGGAAGAGCCATAAATTGAAGCAATGAAATATCATGAAGAACGTAGAATATTTTCTAGGGATTCAGTTAATGAATTCAGTGACTAGAAATAATTAATTATTGGTTCTATACTAGCACATTGTGTAGGAGCATTAATTATTCAAGAATTGGGCGATATGAGCTAGTTGAAGCGTCATATTTATTATGTATAGTATAGTCAGGGAAAACATGTTGTTGCATCCTGAAGACTTTATCGCTCTATACTAGCAGACAAGCTGTCTAGGAGCCGTCCAATCATAATGATTCTATACAGATGTCTTTTATATAGTCGGGGAAAACATTGTTACATCCCAAAGATGTTATTGCTCTATACTAGCAGGCAAGATGTCTAGGAGCCGTCCAATCGTTCGATTCTATATAAAAGTAATTACTGAAATTGCTCAGTATTCATGAAATATGCCGTTGCCTCAGTTAAGAGACTGCATATTCATGTATGCCCTGAGAGACAATATACTCGGTCAGAGGTTCTTGTAGCATGAGTTTCATGCTTTAATGAAAGACATAAGTCTCCGTATTCATTTGACTACTGGATCAGAAATATGTAAAGTTAGGATTTTAGCCCTTGCCAAAAATCCACCATCAATATTAAGTCCCCTGCTTAGTGAGGGACAGTCATGTTCCTTAGTCAGCACTGGATGGTGGTTATTTTTTTTTAGTTACATACGAAATAAGTAATTGAACTTAGTAAATTTAGTGAGGGACAGTCAACTTCCAGCCGGCACCGACCAGGTAAGCAAATTTTTTTTTTTTTTTTGTTGTTTCATGAGTTGTTCATGTTAAAATTATATACACATATGCATATATAGGCGTGAGTTTTGTGGAAAACCCTTGTTTTAGAAACGTACGTTCGTTCGATCGTTAGTTTAAGAAACTATCAATAATCCCTGACTTATGAGAGATTTTTTTTTGTTATAGACCTATGTCTAGTGATAAAATTTTGTTTACGATATTTGTTGGGAACCAAAATTTTATCTTGAAAGTGTGAGTTTTCACAAAATCGAAATAAACCTTCGTTTCAAAGGCGAACGATCGTACGAAGGAAAAGATTTTTTTTTTTTTTTACAAAACCGTGACATGTTCACGATTTTTTTTATTTATTTACGTGAGTTTTGCTCACGTCCAAAAAAGAAAATTTTTAAAGAATTACGTGAGTAAATCACGTTTTTATATATATACTAGGTATCACCCCGGCCTAAGGCCGAGGCTCAACCTCTTAACAAATTTTTTATGTTGTTTAGTTGGTCGTTTGTGTCGGTCCCACACTATTAGGGCCAGGACCCAACCTCTAACAATTTTTTTAAATGTTGTTTAGTTTGTCATCTGTATCCTCCCACACTATTTTAGTGAAAATTTAAGTTTGTATGGTCTTACAGAACTGGTATTTAAATAGCCGAGTGTGAAAATGCGGGAGTCTAACAACCACACCCAACAATTCGATTAGCAATATGTATGGATAAAATCCAATATACTTTCTAGAGAATCAACTAGACAGTCAGACTCAATCTAGATAAAAATTATATCAAAAAGTTTATATCTCAATCTCTCGATTTGATCTTTACTCAAGCAAATAGAAATCTGTGAGTCTTTATCAAAGAGAGATAACTTGGATGGTACCAAAGACCAATATCCAAGTGTCAATCAATTTAAATCAACAACCCAAAAGGTCGGATATTCTAATTGATTGAACAACGCACAACCTGTGATATTTTAATTATATAAACAAATATAATGCGGAATAGAAATGACACAGACACCAGAATTTTGTTAACGAGGAAACCGCAAATGCGGAAAAACCCCGGGACCTAGTCCAGATTGAACACACACCGTATTAAGCCGCTACAGACTCTAGCCTACTCCAAATTAACTTCGGTCTGGACTGTAGTTGAACCCCAATCAATCTCACACTGATCCAAGGTACAGTTATGCGCCTACGCCTCTGATCCCAGTAGGATGCTACGTACTTGATTCCCTTAGCTGATCTCACCCATAACTAAGAGTTGCAACGACCCAAAGTCGAAGACTTTAATAAACAAATCTGTATCACACAGAAAAGTCTACAGAATAGATAAATCCATCTCCCGCGAATAAACCTATGAGTTTTGTTCCGTATTTTGATAAATCAAGGTGAACATGAACCAATTGATAACCCGGACTTATATTCCCAAAGAACAGCCTAGTATTATTGATCACCTCACAATAATCTTAATCGACACAGCGAAAAAAGATATTGCGGAATCACAAACGATGAGACGAAGTGTTTTTGATTTCTTTTCTATCTTGCCTATCGAAGATATAAATCTCAAGCCAATTATTTCAATTGTACTCGTACGATAGAAACAACAAGATCAGATCACACAACTACAAGAAAAATACTATCGGTCTGGCTTCACAATCCCAATGAAGTCTTTAAGTCGTTAACCTGGTTTTAGAATAAGAAAACCAAAGGTTAAAGGAGAATCGACTCTAGCTTAGCCAACTAGTATCACACATAAAGTGTGGGGATTACGTTTCCCAGTTGCTAGAGTTCTCTCTTATATAGTCTTTCAAATCAGGGTTTGCAATCAATGTTAGCTTGGTAACAAAACATTCAATATTCACCGTTAGATGAAAACCTGATTAGATTCAAGCTAATATTTCTCAACCGTTGGATCGAAACCTTAGCTTGTTACACACAAATGAAATGTTCAATTTTGGGTTTATGAACTGTACCCAAACATTAACATTTGTTGGTTCAATAATAGTCAACCAAATGGTTAGCCATATGATCACTATCATATCAACCATATTCTTCTTCACCATAATCAGGCCCGGTCCTGGGATTCTGGTGGCTCGATGCAAACCAAAATTTGTGGCCCCATAAATAGCAAAAAAATGTATATTTTCCTAAATTTTGATCGTAATCTTTTATTTTTGTGACTAAGCTATGAGTTTTACCGCTGATGAACCAAGGTTTTGACAACTTAAAATATTAATTTTATCAAATATAACCCATTCGTCTGCTAATGGCATTTCAAATTTTAAAATTCACCAAGGTTTTGACAGCTTCAAACTTTTATCTAATATAACCCATTATTAATGGAATTTCAATTTTTAATAAGTGCGATGTTTATTGTAGGTGCTATAGGTAACCAAAGAACTTCCTATCTTTTATACGCATCTCAGATCATCTCGTTTTGAATTTTACAAACATCCATAATGTGTAACTACAAAATGTGGCCCCCAAATATTTGTGGCCCAATGCCTTGCATATTCTGCTTGGTGCCAGGGCCGGCCCTGACCATAACTAGTTGACGGGTTAATTGGCTTTTGGTATTTACATTTTGTCCAAAGTTAGTGTTTGGTCTAACTTTTGTCCAACTTAGGCCTCGGTACTTGGAAAAGACGTTGACTATAGTTGACTCAGTTAAGTCTAATTTTAATTGAATTTATCATTTAAGTATTTATTGATTTACTATTTCACCCTCATTTTGTCAGTCAATTAATATTAAGAAACTTTTCTTTGAAGCCTTCTCACAAACACTTAAAGTGCAATTTCTATGCATGAGAGGGTCATCTTGAGGATGATTTGAAGCTCCACTTATATATATCATTATTCACCCGCAAATCTCTGGTTCGTGATAAAACAGATATCCTCTTTACATTCAACCACTAAGACATTCGAGATATCAGTTAACCGTCCATAAAATCAACGACTAAACAGCCACTCAAAGATGTTATTTCGGCAGCAACAATATCCAATTTTGGCTGTTTTCCGTTCAATTGTCCAAAACCTCTTTATGCAATTCCGTTCAATTATCCAAAACCTCTTTATCCCAATGGCAATGAGAGTTTACACTCGAGAACCCATTGTTGTCGTTGTTGTACAAATGTAATCGGTACCTTAATCATCACCAAGATTAGGTAAAAACTAAAAACCCATTACTGTAACCAAACTCCATATTACCGGAACTCAAGCTGATGCTGCAGAGACTTTCTTATTTACTCCTTCAATTACTGTACACAAACTCCCTTTCTATATATTCATCCAAAACGTAATAAACCCCACATGAATCGAATTTCTTCCAATTTCTAAAGATAATACGAAACTTATGAATGTGATTTGACGCTCAATTAATTTATGGCATTCTGATCATATCATATTAGTATCACACTATTTACATATAGTTAATCGCAAACGACAATTACCCCGATCTTTTTAGTGAATCAGTAACACAAACAAATCATTTCTTCATATTTGATCAAAATCCCCATTTTAAACCTAACTGAAATCTCACCTGATACCCTATTTAATCAGTTCTTTTATGAACTCAAATTGAAACCCAAAGAAGAATCGTAACCATATTTAAGTTTTCATTTGAAACCTCAATTCTTTAAATCCCTGTTTGACTTCTTCTTTCATCAAAATCATACCCTAGATCCAAATCCAATGCAACAATAATCTTCTTCATAATTTGATCAAGTAAATCAAATCCCGATACATCTATATCATGCGTTTCTCTGAAAAGTTAGAAAAGAATTGAGAAGAGAATAGAAGGGAAATAAAAGAGAAGAGAAGAATCGGTTGTGATTGATTGTGAATAATCTAGCTAGCAAACTATAGATAAGAGAGAAGAGCATGGAGACACCATGACCATAGGTATTTTTTTTATTAATTACAACCGTGAGATCCTAGACCCACTTCAGGGGTACGCCGGTAAACTAAGGATTTTTGTTTTATAAAATTAATTAAAGTTTGGTCATGAACAGTCAACGTAGGTCAACGTCAATTCTAAGTACCAACCCCTAAGTTGGACAAAAGTTAGACCAAAGACTAATATTGGACAAAACACAAGTACCAAAAGCCAAATAACCCTAACTAGTTCAAATGACTCAAATGAACTAGTTAGAGAGTTGTTCAATTGCTTAGATCTTATGTAACTACACAAGATACAATCGAAGCAAAAACGGTTTGATTCACTCGAATCGGTTCATGAACTTTATAGTCACGGTTTGCAAAAGCATTCCTTAGTTTATATAAACATTAGTTCAAGAACAACCGGTTTTAGATATAACCTACTCAAGTTCGCGGACTTAAGCTCATGGAAGGAGTACACAAACTCCAGCAGAAATTCTCGGGTGAGAGCTTCAGCCAGTTCGCGGACTTGGCTTGCGCCACTTTCATTTCTCTTGATCAACAAAGTTCGCAAACTTTGGTTCAAGGAATACAAACTTATACATATATGTGTTTCCACAACAATGCTTATATTCTACCAATGGTCATGTAATCTAAACTCTTATTTTAATCATTAAAACATTCTCAGAGAACATTATATAGCCGTTATTCACATACCATTTTTTGTCAGAGCAATTTCCAAAGTGATTGAAACATAACATGACTTTCGTCACTAGGTAAAGATGAATTCGGTTAAAGCGAAAGCTTACCAACACATATTTCGAGACATAAATAGGCGAGTTAAACTCGGCTCGAAATAGCAAATGTGTATAATAAAAGTCTATACGTCTAAACGACTTTTGTCTCAAGTGTAGGAGATAGAGTAAATAGACTTTTGAGTGACAGATAAGTTCAAGTCTCCACATATCTTTTAGTCGATGAAGTTCTACCGGTTCCTCGAGTAGTCCTTCGTCTTGTATGATGATTTCCATGGAGTTTTTGAGCTCAACTACACTTTCTATCCTAGTCCGAGACCTTTAGATACATATGCTAGAAATCAAGACTTATAGTTTTGATCACTAACATTGACAAACATGCTTGAGTTAGATACATATGCTCTAACAATCTCCCCCTTTGTCAATTTTAGTGGCAAAACTATTAATACATATGGAATACAAAAAATAAATAAATTAACTTTTGTAGCTCCTATTCCACATGTCTAATCTTCAACATTACTCGAAATCTTCGTCACTTCCAAGTACTCCAATGATCCCAAAGGTTATAAGTTTAGTATCATCGTTGTTGAAAATCCGTAGCTATAACAATAATAAAACAAGAGTTCTCAATCATTAGCTATTAAATACTTCGCATCACCCACTTCAATAAACTTCTTTGGTTGCAACAAAAAATCTTCAAGTGCCATTTTCCTCATAAATTATTGCAACGAAGTTGTATCATGGAAAAAATGCAATGATATACTCGTTCTTTCACTGTCCAACTCCCGAAGGGAAAATCTCTTATCTTTGCCTTCCTCAGACTCCTTATAGAAAAATAGATCCACCACCACATTCCACATGTGTCTATTTCGAGGCTTTGGCATCGGAAGTCCGGATTGTTCTCCATCTGGAACTAAGAAAATAAACCCAACTCCTCCTTGAGTCGTATAGGTGTAAGATAATGCATCCAACTCATGATTGGATGCATACCCAATTACCCTTATATAAATGTGTTGGTTCATGACCACCGTGGGCCCAAAGTTACACTCCCAAATCCTCGATCTCGACCGCTCAACTTCTAGATGATTTGAATGGCCTCGGATCAACCTGTGATCTGGGCGCACCTCTTTAAAAAACCTAATTTCATCAACGGTCGCAAATGAGTGTCTCAAACATCATCTCATCCGTCCGACCTCACCAGCTTGGTTATACAACCCCGGTCAGGGAGTTATTTGGTTAGTGAGCAGTCATTACACGTATCTCACGTACTTGATAATAAAAAATGGATTTAGGAACAGACTCATGCAAACTCTCGCATACCATATTGACATAAGACGAGACTTTTAATCCTATCCAGCTAAAATATGAGTCAATATACCTATCGAGAACACATGTGTATTTGTGGAACTTACACTCTTTTCGATATCTCTCGCAAAAAATCTTGAATGCAAACTCTCGCATACCATATTGACAACCAATCCTAGAGTTTCTCTCTTGCTCTTATCACTCTTTCTTTCTAACAATTCAACAGTTGCGTTTGTGTCCTCTAATCCGAGACCAGGGTATTTCTTTAGCTGCACAGTCTCACTGACAGCCTTATACACACAGTCCTTTATGAAACTATAACTCGGACCAACTACTGGTTCTGCAAGGCTTCTGACAGTAATTAACAAACATTCGGTAAGACAACAATATCTTTTTTTAGGAGCTATAAGATGAGGTTGGTAACCGCCTGCTTCAGTAATTTGTTTTCTTACTATATCCATTACGAGTTGCTGCAATCTTTCCAAAGCTGCGGAAATTTGATTGTTGTCACCACCAGCTTGTACGCAGTCAAAGTATTTCTTGTGAATCCCATTTTATATAAGCAATTCCGAATCTTCACTTTTAATCGGAACCCCCATAAACCTTTCAGTTACTGTCGACATCGCGACTAAAATCCTGGAACTCTTCCTGATGCAAAACAAGGCATCATAATTCAACCTAGCAGTAATTGTTCCACTTGGGTCAAAGGACAAACAACGTGCAGCTAAACCTTGAGTTTTCAAATCAGCATTCAGAAGAAACAAGACACAAAGAACCCCAAGAATAGGACTTAGTGCAGAATATCCAGTTAAGTTCAATGTCAATTGCGATTCCGTAACATCATTTCCAATAGTAACTCCAACTTCAGATGCATTATGAGTATGTACAGTTTTAGGTTGCTGAAGAACAATGGGTAGATAGTAGTATGTCATCAAGGAGTGCATTGAGAATGGTAATCTCCAAGGCAGTTGAAATGTTTCAGTTTCACCTATCAGATGGCTCTTAAGAGCAGCTACCTTGATTGATCGGCAGTCAATCCTTGAGTCGGTAACACGCGGGTCAGTGAAGGATTTCTGCATTTGATTAGCGAACATATCTTGGGCATGTCTGCCTGCTAGCGGATGATCACCAGTATAATGTGAAAATCTCATAATATTCCCCTGCTCATATGGTCCGCTAGCAGACTGAACAACAACATCTTGTGGGTTATCTACAGAAACGATTATCCTAGATGTCGTCATAAACTTCTCAATTGTTTTTCCAAGATTTATAACGTAAATACTGTTAGTTCCTTCCTTGAAACTTTCTATCTGGTAACTAACATTTTCGAGATGTGCATCTGCCGCTAACAACATCTGTAAACCTTCTCCCTTTTGAGATAACACTTTTGCCATGATTATTGTGGCTGGGTATGGAGTAGAGTGAGTAGTAGTATCTCCTTTTCGTTTTCTTCTCCTTAGGGATCCACACAGCAAAAACATAGCCACAAACCAAGGGGGTTTTCGTGGAATCTCGTACTCTTGGCTGGGAACACAATGCAGACTTGGAGAATCTTTTTCACGGTTGTAATTAACCATCCAGTTTAAAATTTTCAAACGCGAACCTGAATTTGAATCGTCAATCGAGTTCAAGTATTCAGCTGGGAGGGGTTTTACTTGTATAAGCTTGTTCACGGAACCGACAAATTTTGAATCCTTACTGCGGTAGATATTTAAAACATTCCAGTAACATGAATAAGAAGAACCATACTCCTCCAGAACACCGAAATCCTTTGACGGAGGGGCGCGGTCAGTAAAGGTGTTATCATCTGCTACTTGGAACCGTTTCTTAGCCTTCTTTCTCCTAATCAAGTTGTTAACATCTGGCTCTTTCCTTCTAATTAATTTTCTTCTCATATTGTCGATGCCTAGACATTCAACTTTATCACATGAATCCTTTGGCAGTGAATTGGAGATACCATGTCCCCATGTCAAAGTTTCATAGAGGACCCCTGGAGAACCATGAGAAGTAAATTGCTTAACGGAAGAATTCCATTGCATCATATCATGAAGGTTTACTTCTGAAATATCAGTAAGCATCATATCTCTGCCAATCCAACTTAACTCATTGATTAGGTTAGTATGTTCAAGAATCTTGAGTATTTTGTAAGAAAACACAAAATTCTGTTTGCGCCTGAATTTGTAGAGAAACTGTTTGCTCTTGAATAACTCCAAGCCCTCAATCCGTAGGAATTCCTGTTTTCTGTTTTTAGAGACCAGATCTCTTAATATAAGTGTGTCTGACACTTGAGAATCAGCCATGGTATCCGACGAAGAGATATTGGCGATAACCTTTCGCTTTTCAACCTGCTTAAGCGTTTCGTATGAAGGCGTATGCCCCCCACCTTTGGAAGATCTCGCCTGAGTCTAGTAAGTATTGCGATCGTCCGTCCCAACAAACAATGTACTTTGACTCCTTTTGTAACTTCAATTGTTTTTGCCATGAAATTGGAAAATTCAAAATCTTAACATAACAACTGAGGTTATTGAAGCTTGGCTTTGGCATAACTAGATCGATGGGAGTATTAGAAACATCAAAAATCTCAGAATATTGAGGTGGATTCCTGACGTCGTTATCGGGTTTCTCTTGAATATGCACATTCTTAGGGATAGAAACAGAAGTGATTGGAACAGAAAAATCATATGATTGTGGGTGCTTGATTTCATCAACAATAGGATTCTCTTCAGTGGATCGTGGATGATTAATATCAGCAACACTAGAACTCTCTTCATCACCCTTATTTTCTTCTTCTTCTAAGGTAGGTACTTGTGAAGTTAACGTTGTTGTAAAATCTTCCAAAAACTTCTCTTTACAACCAGCAATCATCTCATTGAATTCTTTCCAAAATTGCTCAATCATATGTTGTAATGGTATTTGCTTACGTAATCCCATTAAACGATGCAAAGTATTACCTTGGCGAAAATCAAAACTATGCATGCTTTCATTATAAACAGCACCTAAACTCGAAAGCTAAGGCTCGCCTAATATCACATGAAAATCGTTCCTAAAAGATAATTCACAACAAGTAAAACTGCTGTACTTACCTTCGTTGAAGCTAAATTCAATAAAACCGCCGAATAAATCCCATTCGCCGTAATTTCTTTCCTTGAAGTAATTTGCTGCTCCAATAGATATATAGTTTTTCGGACTTGATGGATCAAGAATAAAGTCAGTGATCATTCCATCTACTATGAAAGTAGTACGAAATTCCTTTTCCATAACTAAGAACTTGAAAATTAAGGCACTCAATAGAGGCTCTTAACCGTGGATAGAAACAAAGCCAAGAAACTCAACAATAGAGAATCTCAACCATGGCTCTGATGCCACTTGACGTAGCGGAAGCGTATGATTTAGATCAAAGATCCGATAAAAGGTAGAAACTAGTGTGAGATCAATAGATTCACAAAAGTAATAACAAAATAAAGATAAAAATAAAAGATAAGTTTGATATTAATCAAATAATAATATTGGTTGTAGAATTGTGTATCTCTACTATGCCTTCTTATATAGGCTTCGAGGATTCTAAATATAATTAGGACTAGAAAAGGAAATCAAACCAAACTAGGAAACACACTAAAACTAGGAAAGGAAATCCTAAATAAAGAAATATGATAGGAAGTTCTAAGAATAACTATAATAGGAAATAGAGAACTTGTGAGCAGGATGTCCTACATCAAATAGTCAACCAAATGGTTAGCCATATGATCACTCTCATATCAACCATATTCTTCTTGACCATAACTAGTTCAAATGGCTCAAATGAACTAGTTAGATAGTTGTTCAATTGCTCGGATCTTATGTAACTACACATGATACAATCGAAGCAAAAACGGTTTGATTCACTCGAATCAGTTCATGAACTTTATAGCCACGGTTTGCAAAAGCATTCCTTAGTTTATATAAACATTAGTTCAAGAAAAACTGGTTTTAGATATAACCTACTCAAGTTCGCGGAATGGGTTCGCAGACTTAAGCTCATGGAAGGAGTACACAAACTCCAGCAGAAATTCTCGGGTGAGAACTTCCGCCAGTTCGCGGACTTGGCTTGCGCCACTTCCATTTCTCTTGATCAACAAAGTTCGCAAACTTTGGTTCAAGGAATAAGGACTTATACATATATGTGTTTCCACAACAATGCTTATATCCTACCAATGGTTATGTAATCTAAACTCTCATTGAAACATTCTTAGAGAACGTTATATAGCCGTTATTCACAGACCATTTTTCGTCAGAGCAATTTCCAAAGTGATTGAAACATAACATGACTTTCGTCACTAGGTAAAGATGAACTCGGTTAAAGCGAAAGCTTACCAACACATATTTCGAGACATAGAGAGGCGAGTTAAACTCGGCTCGAAATAGCAAATGTGTATAATGAAAGTCTATACGTCTAAACGACTTTTGTCTCAAGAGTATGAGATAGAGTAAATAGACTTTTGAGTGACAGATAAGTTCAAGTCTCCACATACCTTTTAGTCGATGAAGTTTCACCGGTTCCTCGAGTAGTCCTTCGTCTTGTATGATGATTGCCATGGAGTTCTTGAGCTCAACTACACTTTCTATCCTAGTCCGAGACCTTTAGCTACATAGGCTAGAAATCAAGACTTATAGTTTTGATCACTAACATTGACAAACATGCTTGAGATAGTAACGCATGCGAGTTCGACCGAGCAATCCTCTAACAGAGTATAATATTATGTTTAGTTTGCAGGGTCATAGTAGTCGGGACCTGCAACCCCGAACATTAGGAACGACCCAATGCTTAGTTAGAGCCTGCGGTCCTGGTGCTTTTCTGATCGATTCCCGTCCGTGGACCAATGTAGTCTCCATCCCAACCGTTAGGAACGGCCCGGTGTTTAGTTAGAGCCCGTGGTCTTTCTATTTTTCTGATTGGTTCAAATTAGCCGGGGCCTGCGGCCATAATTAAGAAATTAAGTTAAATTTAAAAATTAAATCTAATTATAAGGTTAGTGATCTTTGATTAAGAAATTAAGTTAAATTAAAAAAATTAAATCTATTTATATTACAAAGATCTGTTTGATTTGGATAATTGTAGTAGAACTCAGTCTTGTTATTATATCTATTGGAATGTAGAAAAATTTTATATATTGGAAATCCGAACACAAATATTGGAAGCTCAGTGGTCCGGCTACGATGGGAACGGGCCGCATACAGGAAGTATGCACCCCCTCCTCTATGTTTGTGATACGTATTGATCTCTGTACCTTGGTGACTATTATTATAAATGCGGAATTCAGAATAATAATAAACGAAAACTAGAAAACAAAACACACTAGAAACCAGATTCGAAGAAAACATCTTCTCTAGATTATGAACAAGAAAACTATTACAATTCTCTCTTTTTTACGCTCACAATCTCTCTAAACAGTGGATTAACCTTAAACTGTTTTACTAAGCTTGCTTTTACAATAGTTAATTGCCTCACAAACTTTGTTCTAGGTCCGTGTATCACACAAACCTCCCTCTCTAGGTGTGTCTGTATCACAAACCACACTCTAGATGTCTTAGCTATGAGCTAAACATCTCTATTTATAGCTTTAAAGGTTTCCAAAACCTCTTAGGAATCTATTTCCTTATCTAAGAATAATACCTTTTCTATGTATATTTCTTTATCTAGGAATAATTCCTTTTATAGAAAGAATTCCTTGTCTAGGTATATTTCCTTATCTAGGAAATATTCCTTTTCTAGGTATATTTACTTATCTAGGAATATTACCTTGTCTACGAATATTTCCTTATCTAAGAATACTGCCTAAAAATCAGTATTCCTTCCCAAAGTAGAAATCTATCATCAATCCGCCTTGAGGATCACTAGTTCTCGGAGAGAGAAAGATACACATGTATCATGCGCCCCCACTCAAGAACTTGAACTCCTGTGAAAGTTATATTTGGAAGTTAGGGAACCCGAGATTTCCTTTCACCCTGCCGAACCATCTCTCTTTGCTGGAAACTTGACCTTGACGTCTAATTTGAAAAGCATCCATAACTCCTCTTCTTTTCTTAGTCAATCTTCGCTCCATAACTTAATCTTGTTCGAGTGGTTCTTCTTCTTCTTCTTTGTTCTTTTCTTCAAAAACACTAGATGAAAACGTAGTCTTTTTCTTCATCTCTGGCTTGGGTGTATAAGACTTCATGTCTGTTTGTGCAAATCTAGCCTCCATCTCTAATAAGCACAACGGATACCAGCGAAGATGAAGAACACATGTATCATGACGGAGTTCACAATCCTGGCCTTGATGTCTTTGTGCAAGGTTGATTCTATGGTTCTCCCCTCTTCAGCTCCAAACTTCGGTTGGAAGCCAAATGTTGCTAGGCAATCGGGGTGTTTGTTGTTTGCGACCAACATGTTATATTTAGGAACCTCTCGTGTTAGTGTTACTTCTTTCGATTGCATATACTCCATTCATTTGATTCACCCGGTAACTTGACGTGTGACTCCCCTTGTTTAGCTTCACCCTAGCGAGGAAAGCTTCATATTCTGCGGAGTTGTTGGTGCATTCGAAGTCTAACTGAAGGAATGTGAAAATCTTTCTTGGAGAGAAACACGCTAGGGGCAATTGAGCCAAAATACAAGAGCCCACTTCTTCTTCTAATTTGAAAAGCATAAGTCCGCAAACCGCTGGCTCCTTAGCTTCGTTATGTCCTAATTCCTGACATTTGGAGAAGGACCGGGTTTTGAAAGTAAAAACCTGGGATCGGATTTAGACACGAGTATCACCCTATTAGACAACAGGTAATGCCTAAACTTCTGAATGGAAATGAATTATGGCTAAACACGCTTTTTCCTTTCGGGGGTTCTTTGGCGTTTCTCAATATTCTAGGAAATATTCCTTTAAGCCCCTCTAGGTATATTTCCGGATGAGACTTCATTCTTGGAGATGATAATTCGTTGAATTTTCCGAAAAGCCTCTTGTTGGGGTCATGTCCAAAAAAAACCTGTCTTACTTTTCTTCTGAAAGAATACAGCATTGTGAGGATAGCCGAGTTTTGAAATTCCTTCTCGGTCACCCGGAATCCATACTCGAAGAGACACCGAAAACACATTTCAAAGGATTCATCTTCAAAGTACTTGCCTCAAAGACATCGAGCTTTTGATTTATCATCAATCTTGTTTATGCATCATGTCGTGGAAGAGCCGTCATAGCACGTTGATATATTCTTGTAGAGCATTCTTGCTTCTAATGGGTATAATAAAATTGAGAGGGAAAGTCTTATCGATTGTATCCGCTTATAACCATCCATTTTTGGGAACTTGTTCAAGTCTTCAATTTCGTTCTTGATCTCGGAGATTGCTTGATTGGCTTGGATCCGCGATGACATGTAAGTGATGGGTGACCAATTTCCATCAGGCGCAAATACATCTTTGTACTCTTTGAGTAGTTGAACAAGACTCGCTTCGAACCGATAGAGACCGCCTCGGGAGTTTCTTCATTGAAGCTCGTCAGTTGTGGAATTGGTTCCATCTTGTAGTTCCATGCAGGGCCTGGGTACTTCGTCTGCGTTTCATCATTCTTGCAAAGATTCAATTGGGCGGAAGGCGGGTTCTTGCTCCATTGTTCTCCCCTTCGAACGTTTCACCTCGAAGGGGTGGTCCCCTTGAGCCGGGAGTAGTGTTTGGCCTCGCGCAGTCTCCGTGGGAAGTGGAGGAAGTGGAGTGATAACTTGCCCACTTTTCCCGTTCATCTCTCTTGACTTCCGACGTTCTTGGTTTACCCCAGTATGTATCTAGGATGTCTGGAATATTCCTTCTATTTCAAAGTCGATACTTGTGAAGTTCTTCTAGGAATATAACCAAATAACCTTTTCTACGATGAGATGATACTCATCTCGCGGATTAATGAATATTCTTCTCGAAACAAGTAATGGAAGAATTTTGAGAGGACCGAAAATTCTTCCCAAAGTGCCGCAAAGGAGAAATCTAGTTAGGCACGCATTTCAAGACGACAACTGAGGATCACTAGTTAAACGTGATCGAGTGAAGTTGAAAGATAACCACACAGGCGTTTTGTATCATAGGATGCCTTGTCCATTCCATACTCTCGAGGTGATGAAATCCGGAAATGCTTGTGAGTTGACTGCGATCTTGACGATACGGTCTAATTTGTATAACACACCGAAAAGCATCTAGTATAACACCGAGAATAATGCAGTATTTCGTACATGGTTTCATTATAGTGTTTGGAGGTTGGTATTCTGTTTCTTAGTCAATTCACGGGAAGGGATTGTTGCTCCCAACTCCATAACTTAATCTTGTTCTGGTGGAGTGAGGGGTCCAACACTTATTCTTCTTTTACAAGATCATGAGTTTTTTTGTTCAAATTTAACCTTAAACTTCAACACTAGGAATATTACCTTGTCTAAAATTTCCCCATCTAGCATTCCTTCCCAAATATAAGACTTCATGTCTTGTTCGAGTGGTTTGTTCTTTTCTTCAAAAATAGCGTCTCTTTTCTTCATTAGGTGCCTCAGGTACCAGACTTCATGTCACCTTCTCGTTCGTACTTAATGGTTCGCTTTGCTTAGGATCATCAACTGACTTTCCCATCTTTGGTTCTATTGTTCTTAAAACGTTTTCTTGCTTCTCGAGTAACTCACCAATCTGTTTGTATAGAGATCTAGTGAAGACCATAAACCACAGAAATCTTCCCTAAAAGAAACGAACTTGCTCTGATACCAACTTGATACCAACCGGCTCTGATACCAACTTTATATGTATTGATCTCCATACCTTGGTGACTATTATTTTAGAGGCGGAATTCAGAATAATAATAGACGAGAAACTTAGAAAACTGAACACAAAGTAGTAATTCTAAGAAATATATCTTCTCTAGATTATGAACAAGAAAACTATTACAATTCTCTCTTTGTTACGCTCACAATCTCTCTAAACAATGGATAACCTTAAACTGTTTTACTAAGCTTTCTTTTACAATAATTAATTGCCTCACAAACTTATCTCTAGGTGATTTGTCTCACAAACCTCATTTATTTGATCTAGGTGAGTCTGTATCACAAACCACACTCTAAATGTCTTAGCTATGAGCTAAACATCTCTATTTATAGCTTGAAAGGTTTCCAAAACCTCTTAGGAATTTATTTCCTTATCTAAGAATAATACCTTTTCTATGTATATTTGTTTATCAAGGAATAATTCATTTTCTAGAAAGAATTCCTTGTCTAGGTATATTTCCTTATCTAGGAATATTACCTTATCTAGGAAATATTCCTTTTCTAGGTATATTTCCTTATATAGGAATATTACCCTGTCTAAGAATATTTCCTTATCTAAGAATACTGCCTAAAAATCAGTATTCCTTCCCAAAGTAGAAATCTATCCTCAATCCGCCTTGAGGATCACTAGTTCCCGGAGAGAGAAAGATACACATGTATCAGTTTGACACCTTGCAGTTCACAACAAATTCCATTTTATTCACTATTAAATATTGTCCATCAATGACGTGTTACCCTCGTTTAAATTTTTTTTTTTTTTTGGAAGCATCTGTGCATAACATCTGTTATATTTTTTTTCTTTTTTTTTTGATTATGAGAGATTACCCACCCTTGATCATCGAACAAAGATTTGGATGAAGAACAATATTTGTTTCAAGCTATCGATTAATGATATACCGTTTAGGAAACATACATATTTCGGTGTTATTCTTTTCTTTAGATCAACAACTCAATCATAAAAAAGGAGAACACTGAACTTCTTCTCTTTGTGAAGATGAATTATAATATCAATTCAAGGCTATACTAAACTCCAAAAAAACTTCTTTAAAAGATTTGACAAATAAAACAGAAACCCATGTTTAATTTAGGAAAGAATGAACTGGAGAAAATTTTGGAAGGAAATATATAATGACACGGAAATTCAAACGGGGTCTCATGGTAATTGCCAAAGCATTAACTCTAATGAATTTTAGGAAACGGATTTTCAAATGGAATTTATTGTGAAATGCTAGGTGTCTAACATAGAGGAGAGGGCGCATACTCCTTGTGTGCGACCCGTTCCCATCCTAGCCTGACCGGAAAAATGGAATCTGTTGTGAAATGCTAGGTGTCTAACATAGAGGAGGGGGCGCATACTCCTTGTGTGCGACCCGTTCCCATCCTAGCCTGATCGGAAACTCAGACACAGCCTATATTAAGGTTTTTGTTCTTAATGAAGAAACATAGTTATTTGAGGAAACTTTAGATACCAATTGAAAAACGTCAAGAAGTCGAGTTATGCAAGGAAATTTTTTCTTCCACGCCGTCCAAATTTATATGTTTAAACGGACGAACGGATATATCTCTCAAAATTATATATAAAAAACGAACGGACGGATGTAAACCTCACCAACAATTATTCCCAGCCGCCGGATGGCCGAAATCAATGGCCTTCTATTATCCAAGACAGACAACACTTCTTTTTATAATATATATATATATATATATATATATATATATATATATATATATATTATTTTGTTGAAAATCAAAATTTGATTTTGAGTAATCATTAAAAGTAGACAATTATTTATGATGAAATATTGCCTTGGTGTGATTTTTTCATAACTCAGTGATAAATGTTCACACGGTGGAAATTGTGTCCATGATTTCATAAAACCAGGTTTGGATTTTTGAAAATCAAAGTTTTGTTCATTTTTGCAGGTTCGAAGAAACGAGCAAGTTTTGAAGTGTTAACTCTTGCATCACAATCACTACTGTTAGTGGAATCGTAAAGAGGTAAGAGTTAAGAATTTCCATTTTTATATATGTTGTTACTGATGTGTTTTGACTCCACATTCTTCATAACAGATAATGGTGACTTCCAGCGACCATTCTTCAAGTTCTTCTGAGGAGTATTCTGACACGTCCAAGCCATAGATGAAAAGCTCTGCAGATGCTCGCGCCGAGGTATCTCAGTCTCTAAAGAGGGCTGAAAAGTTGATAAATGGAATGTCCCTGGATAATCTAAAAGTTGTTTGTGATAGGATTTTAAAAAGAGAATCCGAAGATGAAAAGCTTGCAGCTTATCAAAACGGCGCCGACTTCAACAAACAAAACTAGCAGCTGAGGACGAAGTTCGATCTCGTGTTGACTGTGTAGCTTCGGACTCAGATGCTGAGGAAGTTCAATCCATATGGACACCATAGAACGTAGAATTAGGCCATATCCACCTTGTAGGGAGACTGAGCGATTGGTTGAGGCTGATTTTTGAGCCGAATGAGAAGAAGATGAATATTTCGATGCAATGTATGGCGATCCCGAGGATCAGTTGGAAGAAGTCCCCAGTGAAAATTCAGATAACGACTCCGAGGAGGAGCTTTAATAGGATTCCATGGAGGACGATGAAGATGATGAATCTGATGAATCTGACGATTAGTCTTACTTGCAATATTGTTGAATATTTGAACGTCCTTTTAGTCTTCATAGTAGATGTCTCTTTAATCGTTTGAGCAACTTCACTTCAGAATTAGGATTTTCTTTTTGAATGAAAAACCCTTTTATTAATATTTGCTCCTTTGTCTTGCGCCTCTGATTGAATTAAACGAAATGAACCAATTCATGTGCCAAAATCCATCATAATCCCCTCGGCATACTTCAGTGACATCCACATGTGAAAAACACTAGAATTTGCGAACGCCGCATGTGTCGGGGGGACGTGTGACATGTACAAAGCCGTGGGGCTATTTTCTGACCATGTCCATCCTTGGTCATTGTCAGTTCCCAATACGTTATTTTTCCTCCGCCTTCTCTAGTATTGATCTTGTTTAAAACTTAGGGTTTCAGTAAAACTCGCAACTGAATTGACCATTCGCAGAAGATAAGTGTCCACCGTATCTAGTATATATCTTCAAGACTTTGGGTTTATCATCTACACGAATATTTCCTCCATTCCTGAGTTAGTTTCATCATACAGAGGAAATTTCAATTATATCATACCTCTCACCAACATGTCAGACAGTAGTTCATCTCCTCATGTATCTCCATCGAAGTGGGGAGCCAAGAAATCCAACTTGGTACGAGGTATTCCCTTTTTGTTCCTTCTTTTATAATCAACGGTTTACTAAAGAAAATATTTGTTGCAGATGAACCAGGGTGACCAATGTTCTTCTTCTTCCACACATAACTCGAGACCCAAGAGCATCATCAAGATCCCTACTCGTTTCAAACCGGTTTGTGCGGGTGTTGGAACGTCTGTAAGTTTCGTTAGAGATTTCCACGAATGAATGTTTATCCAGATATATGTTGAACTTGAATATTGCATTCGCAGGTCGATATTCATGTTGTTGAGGATGGGAAGAAGAAGAAAAGAAAACCAGCAACAGTTGATAATGGCTTTGATGACGACTCAATCAACCTTGTAAATGCCGACGTTGAAGTTCATGTTCGTGAGTACCCGACTGCTGGACTTCCATTTGACATTCCTATGGAAAATTCTTGCCCAGATAATCAACTTGTTGGTGGGTTCATCGTGCACAAGTATTATGCATCGCTGTACACCAAAATCTGGAGAAGATATGGGCATATCGCCACCACGGAGGTATGTAGGGGTTTTCTGCCAACTCTCTTGACCACAGTCGCAGGCTTATTGCCCATTATCGATGAGATGAACGAGAAGAACTTACGGGATTTCAAGAATAAAGAGATTTATAGATGGAATGAAATGATCTCGAATTGCGAGCTCTTGAAATTCAATGTAGATTGGCTTCGTCGTCGCATTGAGATTATCAAGATTGATAGGTCTGCCGTTGTTTCCAACATGATTTCCTCTTCAACTGCTATCATAGAGGAAGAGAGAGCACTAGCTTTGGAATCAGTGAGGGTTGACAAGGCAATTAAGATCTGAGGATAAGAAATGAAAACTTCCGAACGAAGTTGAAAATGATGTCCAGTAAGAATTATTTGTTGTTGGACGGTGTGCTCTAGATGAGCATTTATGATTGTTGTTTTTGAATAGGTTTAGGATTTTCTTTAGGTAGAGTAATTGATTATGGTATGAAGGAATTTTGTTCAATTATGAAATGTTTAATGAACAAATGAGCATTTTGCACGCTCTTTGGAGGAATATAAATTACCTTCTGAAATATGCTTGAAATGATGAAAAGGTAATTGTTTTCTGCGGATCAGGCGTAATATGCTTTGAGCCATTTACCATTGATTATATTTCCTTCCACTCCTCCATCAATAGCTAAGATCTTGTAATATCCACCGAATACTGCCTTGATGACTACATATGGTCCTTTCCATTTCGGAGAGAACTTGGGAGAAGACATATCTTGTTGAATGTGTTTTGCTGTCTTTAATACCAAATCCCTTACTTGAAATGTTCGGGGTCTTACCATTTTGTTGTAGGCTCCACTGGCTGTTGCGATCCTTGCTGAAGGAATTTTGATTTCTGTTGGGAGTATGGCGTCGACTCCATAGACGAGGGAGTATGGCGAAGTTCTGATCGAGCTCCTTGGTCTGGTTCGATAGGCCCATAAAGCCATAGGCAATTGTTCATGCCACGTTCGAGGGTTATCATGAATTGTTCGATTGAGAATTCTGATCAAAGTTTTGTTGGTGCTATCGTCTTGTCCATTTCCTTGGGGATAGTAAGGTGTAGAGAAAAATTGTTTGATACCATATTTTTCGAGCAATTCCTTCACATGCTTGTTGGAAAAAGGAGTTCCATTATCTGTGATGATGTGTTTAGGAACACCAAATCTACATATGATGTATTCTTTGATGAAAGCTGCAATCGTGACTCCGGTGGTGCCTCGAAGAGGAATAGCTTCGACCTATTTGGTGAAATACTCAGTTGCTGTGATGATGTATTCATGCTGCTTTGAAGATGTTGGATTGATTTTTTCGATGATATCCATTCCCCAGCTATAGAAAAGCCATGGACTGTTCACAGAGTTTAATGGGAGACAATGAGTGTGAATGAGATTACCATGGATTTTGCATTGATGACATTTCTGAACATGCGCTGTTGCATCATCCTCCATGGTCGGCCAATAGTATTTCTCATGAATCTGAAGAAATAATTTCCTCTTTCCTTGATGCTCTCCCTCGTGCATTTCTTTCAAAATTGTTGGAATTTCATGCTCAGCTAAGCATCTCAGCAAGTTTCCTCTGAAGCTTTTGCGGTATAGGATTCCTTCAAGAAAGACAAATCTTTTAGCTCTCTGAGTGAGTTTGATTGCTTCTTTCTTTTCCGACGCCAGGCATCTGACAATTGGGACAAGACCTTTGCAAAATACTTGATTGAACCTCCATGGAAGGCCAATAATATCCGAGCCTTTGAAGCCCTTCTGTAAAGTGTAACCACCAATGTCTGTCCGCATACTTCTTCATGTATGCGTTTGAGTTGCTCGTTGGCTTCTTCGTCCCCAAGACACCGTGATAAATACCCATCGGGATTTCGATAGTATAACGCTCCATGAAGCAAGAAGTAATTCTTTAGTTCCTTGAGGATAACTTTCCCTTCTGAAAGAGGACTGCTCAATTCATGAATAATAGGTGCTCGCCAGTCGTTCGCTTGAACATCTTCAACTTGAGCAAGACAGGTAGATGATACAACACGCCTCAGCACCGTGATAGCTTTCTCTGCTCCTTCAAATTGTAGCTTAGAGGCAAGAGTTGCTAGGCAGTCAACATGCATGTTGTTGGTTCGACCGGTATGAACGATTGTTGCATCAGCAAAATGAGACAGTAGCCGATGTGCTTCGGCTCTGAATGGAGCAAGCGTTATTTCTTTGAGAGAGTAGACTCCATTCATTTAGTTGACCAATAACTTTGAATCACCCCTTATCTCAAGGTGCATTGCTCCTTCTTGTTTGGCCAAAGACAATCCTAGTAGGAAAGCTTCGTATTCTGCTGAATTGTTGGTACAGTGGAAATCCAACTTGAACGAGTGTGAGAAAACTTCGCCAGGCGGAGATACTAGAACCACGCCCGCTCCTCCAGTGTCGTTGCTAGGGGTGGCAAATCCATCAAAGTATAAGAGCCATGTTTCTTCCTTGACAACCGAGATCTCTGGAAATTCACCGGGCACGTCTTCATGTAACTTTGTGACATCTTCCCCTGGAAAGGCAGCGAGTAAATATGCAACTGATTGGCCTTTGATTGCCTTGGGCGGTACATGGGCTATGTCAAACTCTGACATCTGCAGTAGCCACTTCGCCGGTCTCCCTATCAAGGCCGGCTCGACAGTAAGAAATTTATAGGGTTGGCCTTGGAAACGAGCACTACTCTGTTGGATAGTAAATATTGTCTGAATCTCTAGATTGCGTGATCCAATGCTAAGCATGTTCTTTCATCTTTTGGGTATCGTAGTTCAGCATCTCTCATTGTACGGCTGAAGTAGTAGATCGGATGTTCGATGCCTTCTTCATCTTCTTGAGCAAGGAGAGCTCCGATAGCAACATTGCTGGAGGATGTGAAGAGTATTAATGGTCGCCCTTGCACTGGGGATTTCATGACAGCAGGTGATAATAATATTTGCTGTATCTTTTCGAAGGCATCTTGTTGAACAGTTGTCCATGTGAAACTCGCTCATTTCTTCAGTAGAGGGGTGAATGAAGCAATGAGTTGAGTGATCGCTGTCGTAGGCATCAAAAATAAATTACACTTTCTCACTACTCAAAATATATAATATAGCAAGGGCAAGAAAGGATCGTTCCCACAGAGAGGTCTTGGGTTGTCAATATGTTTTGGTTCTTATATAAACAAAGGGGGTTTTCTGATTTTTATAAACTAAAATAAAATACAAGCAAATGAAGAAAAGTAAACAAATAAATTCAAAGATATGAAAGCATTGGTTAAGGATTTCGTTTTCATTCACAAACATATTCTTGTCTTAATAACTAGAATTGATATTTTAATCTCTATTTTATCAAAGGCCCTAGAATACCTTGATCGCAAGTATATCCCGCAAATCTCCTCTTGTCATCAACAAACACATTAAAAGATGCGAATATGAATCCTATCTAAGAGAACAACCTAACGTGTAAAAGCACTAATCAAGTTTAATTCCCTAGATGCATTAAGTTCTATGAAATCAGGCCAATCAAAGCAATCGAACGTGTAAAAGCACTAATCCGATTTAACAAAGGTTATGGTTCACATAAGATCATAAGAATATATCACTACAAACTATAATCTTATTTATGCTACTTGCAATCAGGAATTATCACTTTTGCGTATAATAACCCTAATCTAGCAATAAAGATGAAAGCAAACTCAATCGATTCGCGACTCGAATAAACAAGCATTCAAATCATGTAACAATATTGATGGTGAATCATAAACGATAATACTGAGACAAAACTAATATATCAAACAAGGATTCATGTTATGTGAAATCAACTTTATCCATAACCAATAGAAAACTCTAGCTCATGTCCATGGAGTTCATAACAAGAAGAAAAAGCAGGGTTTCCATCTTTTTTAAACCCTAGAACAAAAGTAGAGGCAAAAGATAAGAGATGATAAAGATAATAAAAGAGATTTATTTTTATAGTGTTTCCATTCCCTGGACTAGGTCGCACCTATCCTCAGCCAAAATCCGGCTCCTAAAACAGCCCACAAGTGAAGCCCAGCCAAAGCAGGTCCAAGTCCATCCGAGTCGAACCGGGTCCGGTGAGTCGGATCGGATCATCGAGTGAACTCGGCTGGAAAGAAAATCCAGCAGAGTTTAGTTTGTTTTGGTCAGTTCCCGGCCATTTCTAGGCCATTCTTTTGACTCCTTCTCTGCACAATTCCTAGACATATATCTATCATTCAATTTCAACTCTTCCCTTGTGCAATCGACAGCTCCATTCATAACCCTGAGTCATACTCCACAACCATTACTTTCATACTCGCCACTCGCAAAGACACGACTTACAAAGACCAATTCTTTCCATTCATCTAACATCTTCATCTCAGGTTCAAGCTTGCACAACCATTCATCACCATCTCTGAAGTCAAGAACTTCTTCAATTCAGGCACAATTCATCACCATTCTCATTGGCATCAATACATAGCCTGAACCTTCTCCTTGTACAGCTACAAGCGCAGAGGAAACACCCATTGCATCACCACCTAGCTCAGCTGCAATTGCGCATCAAGCTCAGCATCAAGCCACCAAAAGTGCACCATTTCCGCAGAAAACAATCACCAGCTCGCTTTCCCTGCATTACACTTCTTGTTCAGTACCATGTCTATTCACAACAACAGCTTCACTTGGTCTGAATTCCATGTTCTTGCCATTGGAAGTATCCAACATACCATCTCCATTCCTTGCATCACCAGAATCAAGCCTTGAGCCAGTTCAATAACATCATGCTCACATTCAACAACCACACAAGCCTGGACCAACACAGATTCGACACCTGCATTGCAGTGCCATTGCATCTCAAACTCAGGCCGCTTCTGCGAAATAGTACCAGCACCTTCTACACTGCATCTCAGACCAACCATTCCACCTCGAGCTTCTCCGTAACAACCTCATCCTCTGGAATCTCCCATTGAATTGCAGCTGCACACCAGCTTAGCTGCAATAGCATCTCATTACCACCATCATCACCAGCGCCTCAGCTCAATCATGCAATCACTATCAGCGCCGGAACCCGTCTCATTTATCTCTTACAGCATCAGAACTTCTGCAGCTGCAAATCCTCCACCAGTTTGCAGCTCCAAGTACATCTCCAAAGTTTCCACCAACAATACCAACTGCAACCACATCTCTCCGAACCAGCAACAGCTTCTTGAACTTTCAGTAAATATCCTCTCGATCTTGTTACAGCGGTTACCAGATTCACCTCATGCCTGCACAACCCCATTTGCATATACCAGCACTTGCTTATCCACCTGCAACTCAACAGCTACAACTCACTTCTTTACACAATTCCTGCACCTCTTGGCAACAATCACCACCACCTGTAGATGCCACAGCCAACACTGCAAACCAAATCCACTAGAGCCTAGCCATTTCTGCAACTCCGTTGCACCAGAACCCATGGACCACAATACACAATCTGAACTGCAATCTGTACCTGACCTAAAACATTCATCTATTTTCCATTTCATTCTCTTTATTAACAACCAAGTGCGACAACGCATTCCTATTAAGTCACAACCAAGTACAACCGCAATGAGAACTTGAACGTCTATCACCAAAGACAAACTCCCATTCATTCATTCATTCCTGGCTTCTCGAACTAACAACTTCATCAACAGCAATGCCAAGCTCTCAGCTGCAATTACATATCACCTCATTCACCATAAACCCCATTGAAACATTCATACACAATCTCATTTGTAAACCAGACATGGACCCATGAATTTCAGCACCAGGATCTTCTTCTTGCTTCAATCTCCAGCAGCATCCATAATCTCTGCATCATAACTCAACATCACCACCTTCTTAGCAGCACCAACAAGCCCATTTCAGTTCTCATTCAATGATAGACACATCATCATCCATTTCTTCCATCGGCACTCTAAATACCCCATCAACAGCTGCTTGTCATATCCGACAGTGACACAACAACCCCATCATATTCGAACTCATCTTCTAATTCTTCTCTTTCAGTTCGATCTCAAAAACCCTCGAATCTCCTCTCCGATATCCATCTTCTGCAACTTCAACAACCAATAACTCAACCCAAATTGTTGCTCAAATCTTCTTCTTCCCTTGATTTCTTAGTTCAACACGCTGTCACAGATCCAATCCAACGCAACCCATCTTCTGCAACTTCAACAGCCAACAACTCAACCCAAATCTGAAATCAATCCATCTAGCAAAATCCTTGCAATTTCATCACCAGAGCCCATGAATATCAGCATCACAGCGAAACCCTAACCTCAATTCCACCATTTATTGCCTGCATCTCAACAAAACACATTCAATCGCTTCCATTTTCTTCCCCATTTCATTCTCGATCTGTAGCAACAGTAATGTAAAATCCTTGACAGATTCAAACCCACACTTGTACCCTTGAATTACCACCGATCTAAGATCCACCAGCAACCATCACTAGTTTTTCTCATTCTCTGAATTTTAGATGGGAACAGTAATGAGAAGAGAAGACATTTATCTTGACTTTAGGGGTAGGTAATGGTAGGAACTTATTGGCACCCCACATTATTAGATAAGGGCCACCTTAGTTCATCTAACCTGTCAGTTTCAGAGAACCGACAGCTTAATTTCTTGTTCAACTCAACCGTCAGTTTTGAGCAACTGACAGTTCATTCTTCCGCTCCTTTGTGCGCATCCTTCGCTGGTTCCAAATGTAACTCGCACGTGAATTGATCTTGTTGCGCTTTTCGTTTTAAATGAGTGATTTCTCCTCCTTCTGCTCCAAATGACTCCATTGCATCTAATAAACTCAAAAGCAAACATAAGATACATAATTTACAAGAAAAACTCGCAAAGAAAGTATAAACATTGATATAAATCTAGGTGTTTATCACACCTATCAAATTACCCCACACTTAGACTTTGCTTGTCCTCGAGCAAATCAAACAAAATAATTCTAAAGTATACATACAACTCCGTGTCGTCGAGTCTACGGTCACACTTAGCACGTATGACAAGCCTTTAAACCCCTAGGTGTCCCTAGTGGACGAGTTATAGTCTCGTGAGGGTTTACTAGAGATATACCCTCAAAACCTACTTTTCCAACTTACTAGTTCTCCGAAATGATAGTATCCAACGCGCTAAGAAGACATAGAGATTCTGCACACTAGTCATAAGAAGTTAGATACATAAATGAACACAATCTCATCCTTAAAAGTTGAGAGAGAAATAACCATCCCTTATCGAAAGAAATTCGGGTTCAGAGTGATCAAAAGTCTCGACTCTGCCTCAAAATAAAGGGTTTTATGAAGTTGCTCTCAATAATAAACAACTTTTTATGGGTCACACATGTGTCCAGGTAGGAGTGAAGAGAGAATCCTGCGACACCTTGAATGGTAGGAAGGCAAAACCCTCCGAATTGTTTTGAAAACCCACATCTTTTATCATTTTTGAAAACCCATTTTTCTGATGATCTCTACGAAATGAAATCAACCACTTAACGAAGGTGGGAATATGCTTACTTACCTCGTTATCCGTTCGGCATGCAGCTAGCACCACTCTCACAACATCCATAGAAACGTCTTCGGTCTTCAATCGGTGTCTTCATCTTCGTCTTCGGTCTTCAACTCTTGATAATAATTCTTGAACTTCGTAGAATCTTGACAATGTAACTCTTTTCCTCTAATTTCTTATTGCTTGAAACTTCATTGTAGATATTCCTTCTTCCATTGGCTTTGTTGAAAGAACAAAACTAAAAACAAACTATACAAACCCAAAATATGATACAATGAATTTTTCTTGTCTCTCTTTATTTTATTTTATTTTTTTTTTGAGACAAGAAAAATTAAACAAATACAAAAATGAAAACAAAACAAAATAAAATAACAAAATTTTCTCTTGTCTCTTTTTTTTTCTCTTTTTTTTTTTTTTTTACTTTTTTTTTTTCATTTTTTTTCAATTTTTTTTTTCATGAGACAAGAGATATAAACACAAACCGAAAAATAAAAATAAAATAAGTACAAATGTCCATGGTGTAAGTGCTTTACCGCATGATTCTTCACAACTTGTATGTCTTGATATCATAAACTTCTCGAACTCTCATCTTGATAAACTTCACTCTTGTACATAAAGTCTTCAACTTGTAAAAATTCTGCTCCTTGTCTTATTGCTTTACTTGAATCTGAAATTTGCTAATTTCTGTACTGTTGCTTGTAAACCTTGAACGTCTTCAACTTTCCTTCGAATTTGTGATGCTCCTCTTGTTGATGATGATGGTGTTTCTAGGGACCTGTTGGTGTAGAGAGAGATAAAGTGGATGGTGCTAACTGCGAACAAGATTACAAGTGGTATGTAAGTTAGCAATTCGATGTCACCATCATGGTTGATAAAAATAGCACTCAAGAGATCAAAGTAGTGCTTCTATTGGTGCGAGGTTGGGTAGCTCACCATTCTACCCGGAGTTTACGTACGGTGACACACACTCTAAAAGCACATATTTAGACAGGTACAAAGAATTAAAGGTCGGTGCCTCACATTATGTAACATGGGTATTCTCCACTATAGGGGACCACTACTCTAATACCGAATTCAGTCTGCACCTTGTTTGCCACTGGCATGGTTAAATCCAACTTTAACTCTCATACAAGTAAGAAACCCGATCATGTTCTCTGTCATCTCTAAGTTCAATCACTCTTATGAGAATCTCGATGTAATCTTAGCGACATGTATACTATGTGACTCTAAACTAACTACAAGTTGGAGTTTTTATTCACTAATTTACACAAAAGTTGAAAATTTATGAAAAATTTACAATGCAAATGCTTAACCACTCCCCCACACTTAAACTTTACATTGTCCTCAATGTAAATTGAATCGTCCAAAGAAAGTCAAGGTGGGAAATCTTATAATGATATGCGACAAGAAAAAGTAAATACAAGACAAGAAAAATAAAAGATAAGAGATACAAAACCTATGGGTTGCCTCCCATGTAGCGCTTGGTTTAAAGTCGTCAGCCCGACTATATCCTTGCAAGAGTCATTCCCCATACACCAACAATCTAAAAAGTTGGGGATCCTTCCATAGAACCTGTTTTGGAAACACTAGCTTCACACAAATATTAGTAATATAAAACAGAAATGAAGCTATTAACCGATAAAAGTTTCCCCCACACTTATTCTTGTCCACACTTGGAAGTGTATAAAGAATATAGAAGTCGGGTACTTCCATGGTTTCTTGTTCCAAAACTTGCATAGTATGAGAATCAAGTATCTCTAATGGCGGAAATCGAGAAACAAAGTCATTCAACAATATTCTCGAAGCACATACATTCAAACCAATAAGAGGTAAAGGAGAAGAAACAATAGGCAACGGGTTAGAAAAACCTATCACAATCTCTTGTATTACGGAATCCTCTCCATCCTTAAAAACTCAAGTGAATTATTCACCTCTTGTATATCATGGTCCTCTATCAAACCTTGCAACCATTCTTCATCCGTTTCTGCCTTAACCAAAGTCTCGACATAAACATCATCATTACAATCATTTGCAAGCTCAATTGGGTCTTCCACAATATTGGTCATACCGGTTTCATTCTCAACATTCTCCTCTTCATTAGACTCAAACCTTGTTGCAAAGTTGTCATCAAATATCTCCAAAGGTTGGTCCTTTTTAACACAATCATCTTCGTCTTCATTTTCAGACTCACCATAATAAGAATCGTCGTCGGTTTCCCAACCCTTATCATGACGTCATTTAAGTTCCATATGAATGGTCCTACTAATTTCATCGACAAGCTCTTCCGAGGCTCCATCATCTTCCAACTTGTATAATTTCTGTGCAAGTTTCCTGACGTTCACACACTTACTACCATTGACTACAATATGTTCTCTTTCCCATGACTCTTCCCTTTGAATGGGTGAATGATCATAACTACGATCTGGAGTCGGGTAAGAAGAAATGTTCCAAAAATTGGTTTATGCGACGTTCTCTCTATCACGGTCAAGTTGGTCTAGCCTTTGTTGCATGTCTTGTAATCCATTCAAAATCTGCATACAACTCGAATAAAGCCAATTAGAAGTAGAATTATCCCACCTAGGTGCTTGACTTACATACCCACTACAAGGTTGTTGTTGGTATGTATGAAAATCACCATAAGGTTCTCTAGGATATGCATCATACCCAATAAATTGGTTTTGATTGCATCCCATAGATGGTAGGAAATTTTCATAGTGTTGAGGAGGTTGAAAATCATATCCATTGCTCCAATATGCTCCTTCCATAATAAGTACCTGAAACAAGAGTTCTCAAAACTATGTCAAAACCAGAAAATAAGAAAAACTAAAAATAAAAATAAGAAACCAAAAACAAGTGACAACCGCTGCCTCCCCGGCAACGGCGCCAAAATTTGATCGCTGTCGTAGGCGTCAAAAATAAATTACACTTTCTCACTACTCAAAATATGTAATATAGCAAGGGCAAGAAAGGATCGTTCCCACATAGAGGTCTTGGGTTGTCAATATGTTTTGGTTCTTATATAAACAAAGGGGATTTTCTGATTTTTATAAACTAAACTAAAATAAAAGCAAATGAAGAAAAGTAAACAAATAAATTCAAAGATATGAAAGCATTGGTTAACTAGAATTGATATTTTAATCTCTATTTTATCAAAGGCCCTAGAATACCTTGATCGCAAGTATATCCCGCAAATCTCCTCTTGTCATCAACAAACACATTAAAAGATGTGAATATGAATCCTATCTAAGAGAACAACCTAACGTGTAAAAGCACTAATCAAGTTTAATTCCCTAGATGCATTAAGTTCTATGAAATCAGGCCAATCAAAGCAATCGAACGTGTAAAAGCACTAATCCGATTTAACAAAGGTTATGGTTCACATAAGATCATAAGAATATATCACTACAAACTATAATCTTATTTATGCTACTTGCAATCAGGAATTATCACTTTTGCGTATAATAACCCTAATCTAGCAATAAAGATGAAAGCAAACTCAATCGATTCGCGACTCGAATAAACAAGCATTCAAATCATGTAACAATATTGATGGTGAATCATAAACGATAATACTGAGACAAAACTAATATATCAAACAAGGATTCATGTTATGTGAAATCAACTTTATCCATAACCAATAGAAAACTCTAGCTCATGTCCATGGAGTTCATAACAAGAAGAAAAAGCAGGGTTTCCATCTTTTTTTATTCAGATTCCTGAAATCAACACAGCATCTGATTTGACCATTTTTCTTCTTGACAAGAACAACGTTTGCCAGCCAGGTTGGATGTTGAATGGGCTTGATAAATCCTGCTGCCAGTAGTTTCTGAATCTCGACTTTGATTTGCTCCTCGACTTCGTGTCTGAACTACCTAGGCGGTTGTTTGACAGATTTGTAGCCGGGAGTGATGTGCAGATGATAAGTGACTAATTTGTCGTCTAGACCAGGCATTTCTTCGTATGTCCAAGCAAAGATATCCTGATACTCTTTTAACAGACTTATCAGTTTCGTCTGTTCCTCTGATGACAGTGTGGAACTAATTAAGATTGGCCTTGGATCATCCTCCATCCCGATGTTGATTGTTTCAAGATCATCAATAGTGGAATCAGTGCCATCTTGCAATTGTAGTGGAGCATCTTGAATCTCTTCATCAGGTGATTGTTCACTCTGACATGATTCTTCGGGGCGGGGAGACTTTTTATCGTTCTCCCATGTTAATTGATAATCTTTGCGTCGGCGGTACATGATCCTCCCCTCCGCATCATGACTGGCTATGAAATTAGATCCCGGAGTTGAGACCTGATCCTTGTAGCGCTTGATCGGTATAGCAAGTGACTTGATCGGTTTAGCACCTGTAGATGATGATGGTTTTTCAGCAGCTTCTTCAATGGACTTCCATCCTAGGAATGGTGTACTGTAGATCTTGCTTGGAGGTTCGGGGATACTTTTTTGAGATTCAAGAATTCAGCATCGTAGACTGGAGCATAAGGAGATGAATGAGGCCGCAATACGAACAATCTTATTGTTGAGTAGAGCCTTCATGCATTGATGGTACGTCGAGGGAACCACCTTGTTATCATGGATCCATGGTCATCCGAGTATCATGTGATAATCAGGTTCTTGCTCAATAACGTGAAATTTGACCTTTGATTGAATAGGTCATACTTTCAGGTCTACATATGCGTATCCGTATGTATGGCTCTGGCTTCCTTCAAAACCTGTCATTAAGATGGGATGGCGGACAATTTTACTCTGTGGGATCTTGGCCTCCTTGAGATTCTTCATAGGAATAATATTTGTTGAAGCGCCTGTATCAACGAGAGCTCTCCTGAATTCAGAGTCTTTGATAACACCAGTCACGTACAAGGCTCAATTATGTCCTTCATCTGCCATTCGGTCTTCTTCTCCGAAGGTGATATTGTTGATCAAATGTTCGGACACCATGGATACTTCTTCAACTGCTAGAGACGATGGAGTTAGTTACACGTCAAATGATATTTGGTTGAGTGCAACAAATGTGTTCGTACGTTGATCTCTGGAGAAGTGTAGGAGTTCACATAAATTTTCAATCAAATGCGTAACTTCCTGGTCCACTGGCTTTTCATAAGTGGTGAAGTTGTTGGTTTGAGGGCTGGCGTCAGTGGTGTCAAGAGATGAGCGTTCCACGACTTGAGCCCCTAAGATTCTCGTCAGATCCACCATGTAGTTGAACAAATTATAGAATGCTCCCTTCAATCGATTTATGTTTCTTTCCAAAATTTCTTGCCTTCGTGCTAGTTCAGCCAATGACGGAATTTCCCCATCAAATGCATTGATAGATGGGAAAGGCGTAGTAAAGTAGGGATGATGAATATTACCAGAGTCATTCGAATGAGTCAGGGGAGCGTCACCATTTGAAAGACCCTGAATGGGATTTTGAGTAATTGAGTTAAACCTAAGACCGACCATCTTGTGTAAGTTGAGATTGCAACTGAGAGAATGATCTCCCACTGTGGTCGCAAATCTGTAGATGGGGAAAAACGATTTGCTGATTTTTAAGGAATTGAGGAGACGACCGTGCAGAGGAGACTCCTCGAACCGAGCAAACTACTTAACCTCACACAGATGCACTGCAAAGGGAGTGCTTGAATTCGAGAGATCAATCTGTAAGACTCTGATAGGTGTCTAAAACACCTAATTTTATATCTAGTATTTATGCTTTCTTTGCTATTATTCTTGTGTATTGCATCTCTTATGTTTAGTTTTGAGTTTATCAGGTGCAATGGAGTCCTTGGGAGCAAAAGAAGATGAAATTGTCAATTTGGAGCATAAAAGGCAGACTTGTCATTTCGCAGGCGAGAGTGATGGAAGCCAAGCCAAGCCAAGCCAATACTATTGTTGGTCGCCTGTATCAATTTGTTGGGTGCATATAACACTTTTCATCATTACCAAGCCCTAAAACTAAGAGGGTTTCTCTTATCATTGGATGGATGTATGAAATTTAGAGAATAGAGTGTGTGGTTGTTAACTACACCAAAATGAGATACAAATCGGATCGAGCGAATTCATTGAGAAATTGAGATTCTGTAATTGAAGATTTGATGATGAGAGCTTCGATTTGAGACAGGGAAGAAATCTGGTTTCGGCTGCAACAGAAGATGGCTTCTTTCTGTCGATTTTGGGAGAAGTCTGATGGAAGATTTGGTGAAGATAAATAGAGATTTAGGGTTGGTGATGAGATAGAAAATGGGTGAAACTCAATTCGAATGTGGGTTCGATCTGTATGAAGAATAATCTGAGTTTGTTGTTGATAAAAATGAATCTTGAGATGGGGAAGAGAAGATTAATGAAGAACTAGGGTTTCTGGTTTAGTGCAAGGAGGAGATGATTGAGGGGTTTCTGTTGAATAAGAAGATAGGTCTGGTGGAAATCAGAACCTAAGATGAGAAGGGAATTGGATTGGCTCGAATCTCAAATGGGTTTGATACTGAGATGAAGGTGGTCTGTTGCTGGTTGTAACGAGATAGAGAAATGGATGAGCAGGGAGAAGGAAAGAGCAATTGATGTTGATGGGCTGTCACAGAAGTCTGGTTGAGCTCGTGGGATTTATGCTGGCAGAGATGATGATTATCATGGAGTGATGCAGATGTGGAGTTTGTTGGTCTCTGCAACAGCCTGAGTTTGCAGCTGAGATGGAGTTATTGGTGACTCTGTAGTGGTCTGTTGCTTGAGGAGATGATGAACAGTTCAAATGGTTTGAACTGAGAATGTAGGAGATTGCTGCTGGTTCAGGATAGCTCGGGATTAAGCTTTTGTTTCAGGGGTTCAGTCAAGAAGAAGTCCATTCCAGGAACTGGTGGCTTGCAGCCATTGTTAAGAAGATGTGTATTACTGGGAGTTGGTTGATTGCTGGTGACTTATAAAGAAGCTCGTGATTGTTGTGGTAACTGCCACTGATGTTGGGAAAGAAAGATGAATTGGTAAGATGAAATGGAAATGGAGTGTGTGTTGAAGGCTGGCAGCTTGGCTGTGTTGCAGGAGCTGGTTGCTCTGAAGTTGCAGCTCAGATGGAGTTGATGCAGTATGGTTGGAGTGAGTTGAAGAATTGAATGAGCTGCAATGAAGTGAAGTAGTTGAAGCTTAAATGTGCCAGGGAGATTGCAGGTGGAAGTGATGATTTTCAAGGGTTTACTAGACTAGAAATTGGCAGTTCTGGTGATATGAACTGGAAAAATAAGTTGTACCTGTGATTGGCTGAGTTACAAGGGTTTTGTGGAAAGGATGCAAGTGCTGCAATGAAGGCTGAAATCGATGGGAGTTTGCTGTTAACATTGCAGGCAGGAATTTGTGCTTGAGCTGAGACAAATTGTGTTATGCTATGAAGATGGTGAACTGGAATTGCTGGAAGAAATGGAGTCGGTATATGTTGGTATGATTGAAGGCTGAGAAGAATGGGAAGAGGAATTACAAGGCTTGCAGGCTGTAGCACCGGTGGTTAATGTGAGGCAGTGAAGTCAGCTAAACATGACCAGTGGAGAGAGCATAAATTACAAGGATGGAGCTGCAGGTGGTCAAGAAGGAGAAGCAATGGCTTGAGATGGTTTCAATGGAAAGTGCCAGGGTGCTGTTGCAAGTGGAGGTTTGCAGAGAAATGAACTGGAAAAAAAGATGGGACTGAATGCCAGAATGTTTGCAGGGTGTATAGCCACAATGACTGGAATTGAAGTTGTGTTGCGCCATCTTGGTGCAGCACAGTTCTGGCCTGGCAAGATGGCTTTGGCCTGATCCGACTCAGCCCATTCAGCTGGTTAGATAGCTGACTCTGAGTCTGACCCGGTTCTGACTCACCGATTCACATTGACTTGACTCACCTGACCGAGTTCACTCAGTTGACCAGGCCGAGTTGACTCAATGATTCGTTCCTGACTCGTTGACCGGTGACCGGGTGGACTTTGCCGGTCACCTGAGATAGTTTGCCGGCGACTTTTCCGGCCAAATTCAGACCACAATACCAGTTTTCCAGTGACCGTTTTTGGGAAGAGTTTTTACATGGGTTTTTCTCACACATGGGCTTGGTGGACTTCTATCTTTTGGACCTTTGAAGAATAGACCTAATTTTGGAAACAAGAGAGCTATTTAAAGGAAAGACTTTTACAACTATGGGAGATCTCTTATTATATCTTTGCCTCTACTTTTGTTATAGAGTTTAGAAACATGGAAACTTTTCTCTTCCTTCTTGTTATGAACTCCATGAATATGAGCTAGTGTTTTCTTTTGGTTATGGATTAGTTGGATTTCCAAACATGAGTTTTTGTTCAATAAATTAGTTTTCTCTCATATTATCGTTTATGATTCACTATTAATATTGTTACATGATTTGAATGCTTGTTTAGTCGAGTCGCGAATCGATTGAGTTTGCTTTCATCTTTATTGCTAGATTAGGGTTATTATACGCAAAAGTGATAATTCCTGATTGCAAGTAGCATAAATAAGATTATAGTTTGTAGTGATGTATTCTTATGATCTTATGTGAACCATAACCTTTGTTAAATTGAATTAGTGCTTTTACACGTTCGATTGCTTTGATTGGCCTGATTTCATAGAACTTAATGCATCTAGGGAATTAAACTTGATTAGTTCTTTTACACGTTGGGTTATTCTTTTAGATAGAATTCATATTCGCATCTTTTAATGTGTTTGTTGATGACAAGAGGAGATTAGCGGGATATTCTTGCGATCAAGGTATTCTAGGGCCTTTGATAAAAGTTGAGATTAAAATATCAATTCTAGTTATTGTGTTGAAAACATGTTTGTGATTGAAGACGAAATCCATGACCAATACTTTCTCATCCTTGATTTGCGTGTTTACTTTTTATTTTTTTGCTTTTATTTTATTTTCGTTTATAAAAATCAGAAAACTCCCGGTGTTATTTATAGGAAACCGAATCAATTTGACAACCAAGACCTCTCTGTGTGAACGATCCTTTCTTGCCCTTGCTTCATTATATATTTTGAGTAGTAAGAAAGTGTAATTTATTTTTGACGCCTCCGACAGCGATCAGACTCCGGCCTAAACCAAGTCAATGGTCGTTCCAGAGTCAATTCGGTCACAATAGAGGATGGGTCGATCTGTAGGAGGGAAGCTGAGAAATGTGTGAGATCAATGGTGATCAAGGATTGTAGGTATGTTTAAGATTTCTGCAAATTTTCTATGAATTGTTGAGTTTGAATAAGTTCTGGTTGATTGATTGAATTCTTGAGAATGATTGCTCGGATCAGAATTCTTCTCTTGTTTCAATCATGGGTTCATAGACTTATTTATATTGCAAGAAATAGTATACACATTGATCCCAGTAAGTGTGACGGTTGCTGAAGTCAAGGAGTGGGAAAGTGGAAATCGCGTTAGAACCAGTTACTCATCGTGCGGAGACTTGGTTGATTGTCCACCCACTACTTCGTTAACTTATTCAACCGCTTGCACGACTTAGTCACATTCTCATCGTGGATGAACACATGAGCCGTAGGCCGCCAGACCAAAACCCTAGTTAATATCCCCCATGTGACACGATTGATGTCTCGTGTGGTTGTTGATTTGATGAGACGATGAGTCTTTGTATTGCTGAGTTGAACATGATTTAAAATTGTTCTAGGAATCATGAATTGAACATGTCTGTTGAGACAGAGGTATAATTGTTGAATGAATGTTGATAGTTAAGGTGAGCAAATATTGCTCATTCGATGAACTGTTGAATATTGATAGTTGAACCAATATTTCTAGTTTGAGCAAATATTGCTCATCTGAGCAAATGTTGCTGGTTTGGTGAATTATTTGGTAGCGGGACCAAATAAAATATTAATTTAAGATATTGGCAACTGGACAGAGTATAATAATTAAAATGTTGATTACGGGATCAACATAAATTATTAGTGTTTGAATCTGGAATTATGAACCTTGGATTCGAAACCCTAATTTCAATTGATGATTTATTGAAAATCAACCACGGAGTGAAGGACGGACTGGCTACATGGAATGATGGACCAGTCATGTAGCGCCCAGATGTTCGAGTGGGCAAATACCAAAGTCAAATGAAGACAAGTTAATGAAAAGATGATTAAATGCTGGTTTAATCATTTATTAAAAAAGTGCTCGTCTGAGCGTTAGGCAATAAAACCTAATTATGAAGAAATGAGGGACCGACCAAGGGGTCATGGAACCGTCCCTGATCTTTTGATGAGATTCCAAGTTGTTTGGAAAAGTTTAAACCTAATGTGAACAAATTAGGTCAAATGATGAAAATATGGGACCAGCCTCTTGCAAGCCAAAGAGCCAACCTTGGTCGGTCAAGGTAATATGCTCATGTCACCATAGTGTCCGTTCCTCATTCTTGAGAATTTTGATATTTTCTGATGCGCGTTTGAGCAACATTTTGAGAAAATATGAAGAAATCAGGGTTTGCTCAAACTGGGGAACTTCATAAGATGAAGGAAATAATAATAAAATAAGGAATTACAAGGTGTGGGACCGGCCATGGCCGGCCGGCTAATGAGCCCGGTCCCATGACACCTTTCCTAATTTTATATTATTTTCATAATGTGAGGGAAATATCATGAAATTAAGGAGTTTTGTTGAAACGAAGGAGTTTCCTTAAAACGAAGGAGTTTCCATGAGATGAAGGAAACAATAATAATAATAATAATAATATTATTAGGCTTGTTAGGCTTGTTAGGGGTCACAACGTCTAATAATCCTTATCCAATAATATAATAATAATAATAATAATAATAATAATAATAATAATAATAATAAAAACAAGAGATTGTTTTTCTCTCGTTTTTTTCTTCCAATCTCGTGTGTTCTACCTCAAATCCGTTCTTCTATGTGTGTGTGATTGTTGTTTCAGAATTGGGGGGAAATCAGGTATTACCAATTAACGATTGCTCTTGTTTTTCTCTCGTTTTTTCTTCCAATCTCGTGTGTTCTACCTCCAATTCTGTTCTTCTCTGTGTGATTGGTGATTCAAACTTAGTGTTGCTGCAATTCGACTATAGGTTTTGTGAAGTGGGGTTTCTTCCTTTTGTTTAATTCCTCAGAAATTTTTCGAGTTAGGGTTTCTCCTCGGTGAAATTGAAGACTCCAGTTTTCTTTTAGGGATTTTACCTGAGCAATATTTTTGTAGATTAGGGTTTCAGAAATTGTTTTCAAGGCTTTGGGTTTCGGCTATTCTTCTGCGAGTGTTGTGTAGTATCTGAATTGGGAGGTTTTTTTTTTCTTTTCTTTCCTTGAGCTATTTTGAAGAATCAGTTGTTCTTGTTCTGTGGCTGTGAGTTGTTGGTTTTTCAGAGGTTCAGAACTTGTGTTGTTGATTTGTTCTTCTTGTTTTGTGCTCAATTGCTCAATTTCTCTTGATCAATTTGGTTTTTCTTCGAGCAAAGTTTCAATCAGGGTCCGGTAATTGTTCTTGATTGGTGTAGTTGTTGTGCTCTGTAACTAATGGTTTTGGTGTTTGAAAGAAAGGTTTTGCAGTTGCTCATTGAAGAGTCTATCAGTTTGTCTCAGGTGTTTGATTGGTATATTTGTTGTGCTTTGTAACTGAAGGTTTGAAGGCAGGGTTCAGCAGTTGCTCTTTGAAATTTCTAACAGTTTGATTCAGGTGTTTGTTGCTGTTCTGTTTGATTCCCTCCCTCTGTGAAATTTTTAATTAGTGTTTTGTTGTATGGCAATTTGAGCTTTCATTGTTTCTGAAACCTTGAATTCCCATACATCAAACTCTAATTCTTTTTTTTTTTTGGGTTTTGCTTTTTCCCCTTGGCATTTTGTCTTTCGTTGTTAGAAAAAGGTTGGGGCAGTTGTTTTCTTCATCTGCAGGAATATGCCTACAACCAGGTCATCGTTTGCTCGATCGTCATCTTCTGTGGTTACAAGTTCCGGTTTTGATGATGCATTATCATCTAGATCAGTTTTACCGGGGTTACATTATCCTTCATCTCCCTCATCCTTGTCCCAGGTTCCATCAACATCAACTTCACAGGGTGATAAAGTTCACTGCCCTTTTAAAGGCTATGATGGTTGTGGTGATGGTGTTTGTGGCAGGGGATATTCCAAGAGCGCAATGTATAAGCACATAAATGATAAACACTTCCCCACTGAGAAGGACAAAGGAATATGCAGAGAACGTATACGAAGTAGTCATGATTGCTTCAATGCTTGGGAAAGGGTCTTACTTGATATGAAAATGTGGTTATGCATTCAGTGCCTTCACATCCACGCATGGAAAAAGCCTTGTGCTTCAAAGTCACATCCTGTTGATGTTTTTGCAGGACCTTTTAATGGACATAATGCAGATTTTCTCATTCATGGAGTCTTGAAGCCACAAGCTAATGGTGCATCTGAGACGGAGACTGTTATGGAATTTGGCCAACTTGACGATGTTAATGTAGTAGTTGGGTTGACTTTGGAAATGCTTGATTTGGTTTTTCAGAGACGTATCAGTACTATTGTAAGTATAACTTCTCCTTGCAGACTCCATTTCTCTCGTGTCTTAAAATCAGCCCTGGATAAAGTGCTTGCAAATCCCGGAGATCTACAGGCATGGATACAATTATTATTGCTCCCCACATGTACACTCAACCTGTATGTTCCCAAGTGCACCAGCGATGAGAGATCTGACACGAGGAAGAAATTGCAAATTGCTGCAATCAATCAGGCCTTGAATGCATGGAAAGAGCCAAATGGATGTGCAACTTTGGTTCAGAAATTACTCGATCTTTCAAAGCATCCTACAGCCAACTGCAGACCATCCAAACAGAAAAAAGAAGGTATGTGCCAATATCGTTGCGTGTAAAAAGAAGATTAGTTATGGACATTACACAGCCGCTATCCGTGTACTTTCTTCTGATGGGCTAGCACCATCTACCCCTGAAACCTTACAGGACCTGATGCTTAAACATCCCCATGCCCCACCTCTATCTATCCCCGTGTATGATAATTCTATACCTTCCTTAGTTGTTGATGCAAATTCTGTACTCATGGCCATTAAAAGTTTCCCCAAAGGCACATCATGTGGAAGGGATGGCCTCAGATCACAACACCTACTTGATGCATTTAGCGGTGCTGCAGCTGCAGTCTCGGATGAGCTACTACAATCCATCACTGGGGTGGTTAATTTGTGGCTTGGAGGTAGTTGCCCTTCATCTCTTGGGGAATATATCGCAAGTGCTCCCCTAACACCATTACTCAAGCCAGGCGGAGGTGTGAGACATATTGCAGTTGGAACTATCTGGAGGCGACTATGTTCTAAACTTGCTGCTACTTCAGCCTGCAAGCAGTTATCTTCATATTTAGGCACGTATCAGTTTGGAGTGGGTACACCTTGTGGTGGTGAAGGCATCTTACATGCTGCCAATAGATTGCTGGAGTTAAAGGGAGACTGCACAACACAAACCATGATGTTAATAGACTTTACAAACGCCTTCAACCTTGTCGACAGGTCTGCCATGATTAAGGAAGTCAGGTTACACTGCCCTAAGATCTCAAGGTGGGTTGAGTTTTGCTACTCAAACCCGGCCAAACTCTACTACAATGAGTTTGCACTTTCCTCAGCTAAGGGTGTACAACAGGGAGACCCACTTGGTCCCCTTGTTTTTGCCCTGACTCTTCACCCCCTTGCCATACAGATTGCAGCTCATTGTTCCCTGGATTTTCATGCCTGGTATCTCGACGACGGTACAATTTCTGGCGACACATTGCAAGTAGCCAAGGCTTTGAAGATCATTCAAGAGGAAGGACCCAACAGAGGTTTGTTCTTAAACATCACTAAAACAGAGATTTTTTGGCCTTCATCTGATCCGAGAAGCTACCTAGAAGATCTTTTTCCTACTAACATTGGTAGGCCTGAGCTTGGTGTGAAGTTATTAGTTGGACCGGTCAGTTTAGATCAACAATATTGTAGTAACATGGTAGTCAGCAGGGTTGATAAGACAATAAATTTGATGACCAAGGTACGACAGCTTCATGACCCACAGTGTGAGCTTCTATTATTACGCAATTGCACAGGTGTCTCAAAACTTTATTTTACGCTGCGCACCACCAGTCCATTAGCTATACAGGCTGCTTCTGCACGTTACGACCAACATTTGCATCAATACCTGCGTCAGCTCGTTGTTGGTGATGGTGCTGGCTTTGGACCGGTGCAGCAAAGACTGGACACCTTACCCATTAAGTATGGTGGTTTTGGTGTGTACTCCATGGATGATACAGGGAAATATTGCTACCTGGCTTCGTATGCACAGACTCAGCATTTACAGCACAGCATCCTAAAGCTTGCACCTCCTTCGGATTCGAGTCCCAGTTTTGACCATGCTCTACATATCTTTACACAAGCATGTGGCATTACAAGTTCTGCTTTCAATATCAACGACACTGCCCCCCATTTCATGAAGTCTATGGCAGTACTTTACTTTGATGTTGTTAAGGATACTTTGCCCTCATGTTTTTCCTTGACTGAACGTGAATCTATTCTGTGGCAGCACAACAGGGAGGAACATGCTATGGATTTCCTAAAGGCCATTCCTATCGCCGGATTAAACCAAGCAGTTGGGTCGCGCCAGTTTAGTGTTGTACTTCAATATCGACTAGGTATACCTTTCTTCGTGGCTGAGAGTGTATGTTCCATCAGTGCAAGGCCTATGGATATCTATGGTGACCACGCACTACATTGTGCCAGTGAAGTGGGTCCTAAACTTAGACATGATATGGTCAGAGACGCCTTTGCTGACATGTGCTACAAGGCCGGAGTTGCCGCAAGTAAAGAAGTCTCATTGGGTTTTCTCTCCAACAGCGCAACCACATTAAAGCCAGCGGATATTCTGGTCTACAATTGGGAAGTTGGTAAAGACGTTTGCTTTGATGTCACATGGGTCTCTCCGTTTACAAGTGCTAGAACTCGATCTTTCACACCCGGCCATGCAATCTCGGCTGCTGTAACGCGCAAGTTGCATAAATACCTTGACCAATGCACAACACATGGTTATGGCTTCCAAGTTTTGGCCTTTACCACCTTAGGTGAATTAAGTGAAGATACTATTTCTTTCCTTAAGCGTTTGGGAAACTGCCTTGTTAGATATGATGTTAATCATAAAATTGGTAGTTCTCTTTTCCATAGATTGGGTATTATTATTCAAAAAGGGGTTGGAGCGCAAATTGTTGCCCGGCTTCCAACCATTGTTGTATAATAATAATAATAATAATAATAATAAAAAAAAATAATAATAATAATAATAATAATTACCGTGACCACGTATTATCCTCTACACAAGGAGTACAGCAGGGTGACCCCCTTGGCCCCCTGCTATTTGCTTTAGCTCTACACCCACTCGTGGAGAAGATTGCTTCTAATTGTAGTCTAGATTTCCATGCTTGGTATCTGGACGATGGCACCATAGCAGGCGATACGATGGAGGTATCCAAAGCTCTTAAAATTCTTCAGGAAGATGGACCAGGCTACGGGTTACATCTTAATATTTCGAAGACCGAACTATTTTGGCCTTCGTATGACACGAGAAGAGATGCTGTCGATGCCTTTCCTGTGAATATTGGTAAGCCTAAAGATGGTGTGCGGTTGCTTGGTGGGCCGGTTAGTTTGGATTCGAATTTTTGCTGCAGTACCGTGTCGCATAGAATTGATAAGACCTTACAGCTTATGGACAAAATCCAAGAGCTGCAAGATCCCCAATGCGAACTCCTGCTCTTACGTAGTTGTACTGGGGTATCGAGGTTGTATTTCGCCTTGCTTACCACCTTCCCGAAGGCGCTAGTACCTGCAGCTGAACGGTTTGATGGCTATCTCTTGCAGTATCTTCGTCGTCTGGTGGTTGGAGATGGTGCAGGTTTTGGGTTGGTCCAACAGCGATTGGCTACACTTCCCATCAAGGATGGGGGACTTGGTATACTTACGATGTCTGATACAATGAAGTACTGCTACCTAGCTTCCCAGGTGCAGACCCGACATTTGCAGCATTCTATTTTGAAGAGCCATGACACCACAGTCCCCGGTCCTGAATTCCACAGCGCCTTACAATTTTTCAAGAAATCTTGCGGGATTACCTCTTCGGATTTCAACATTAATGATACCGCCCCCCTTTACATGAAGTCTTTGGCGGCTATTTATTTTGGTGCAGTTCGAGATCAGGTACCCTCAACCTTTGCTCTATCTTCACGTGAGGTTGCTGTTTGGCAGTGTAACAGATCCGTCCATGCTATGGACTTCCTCAAGGCAATCCCGATTCCTGGCCTTGGCCAAGCTATTGGGCCTAGACAGTTTAGCACAGTGCTTCAGTACCGCTTGGCAATACCCCTTTTTGCTGATGGTAGTAAGTGCTCTTGTTGTGGCAAACTTATGGATATTTTTGGCGATCATGCTATCCATTGTGCAAGTGAGGTCGGGCTCAAATTCAGACATGATTTGGTGAAGGATATTTTGGCAGAATGTGTTATCGTGCTGGTGTGGTAGCTAGAAAGGAGGTTTCTTTAGGCGTCATCAATGGCAAGGAATTTCGTCCAGCTGATATCATGGCTTATAATTGGGAAGATGGTAGGGATGTTTGCCTTGATGTTACTGGAGTTTCCCCTTTCACGTACTCGCAACTTCATTCCAGGTCATGCCATTTATGCAGCTGTTACCCGCAAGAACAATAAATACTTGAGTGTTTGTACTTCACTCGGTTCTGGGTTTGGGGTACTGGCCTTTTCCACCTTTGGTGAACTTGGTTCGGATTTTGTAATTTTTTTGAAGCGAATAAGGAATTGCATGGCTCAACACGATGCCAATTTCAAAATGGGCAATTCTCTTTTTCATAGGTTAGGGTTCGTTATTCAAAAAGATGTCGGCGCCCAGCTTGTTGCTAGGTTGCCCACCATCTCCTGTAATGTCGATTTTGATATTGAGTTATAATAATAATAATAATAATAATAATAATAATAAATGCCTCAGTGGCTCCCTTTCATAATAATAATAATAATAATAATAACGAACACTCAAGTAAAAATAATAATAATAATAATAATAAGGGGTCACAACGTGTGAGACCGGCCATGGCTAGGGCATGGTCGGCCGGCTAGTGGCCCGATCCCATGATACTTCCGCTAATTTTATATTATTTCCTTGGTGTGAAGGAAATATCATGAAACTGAGGAGTTTCATAAGATGAAGGAAGTAATAATAATAAAATAATAAGGAATTAAGGTGTGGGACCGGCCATGGCTAGGGCATGGTCGGCCGGCTAGTGGCCCAGTCCCGTGACACCTTTCCTAACTTTATATTATTTCCTTGGTATGAAGGAAACACCATAAAACTGAAGAGTTTCCATAAAACGAAGGAGTTTGTTCAAATGAAGGGATTTTCATGAGATCAAGAAAAAATAAAAAAATAAAAAAATAAAAAAAGAGGCATGGGACCGGCCACGGCGGCATGACCGGCCGGCCGGTGGGGCCCAGTCCCCTAGCGCCTTCACTAATATTTTATTATTATTATTTTTCTTCCCTATTTTGCATAGGTTCATCGTTCCTTCGTAATTTTTTGAATGCTCGTTCAGGTGCTCGTTAGTGCATTATTGCTGAGTACACTTGCACCATTTTGTCGGCGCTTATTCGATAGTGACTCAGATGCCCATACGTTGAATATTTATTACTAACCCATGGAATTCTGCCGGGAAGAGCCATAAATTGAAGAAATGAAATATCATGAAGAACGTAGAATATTTTCTAGGGATTCAGTTAATGAATTCAGTGACTAGAAATAATTAATTAATGGCTCTATACTAGCACGTTGTCTAGGAGCATTAATTATTCAAAAATTGAGCGATATGAGCTAGTTGAAGCGTCATATTTATTATGTATAGTATAGTCAGGGAAAACATGTTGTTGCATCATGAAGACGTTACCGCTCCATACTAGCAGGCAAGCTGTCTAGGAGCCGTCCAATCATTATGATTCTATACACATGTCTTTTATATAGTCAGGGAAAACATTGTTACATCCCGAAGACGTTATTGCTCTATACTAGCAGGCAAGCTGTCTAGGAGCCGTCCAATCGTTGGATTCCATATAAAAGTAATTGCTGAAATTGCTCAGTATTCATGAAATATGTCGTTGCCTCAGTTGAGAGACCGCATATTCATGTATGCTATGAGAGACAATATACTCAGTCATGGGTTCTTGTAGCATGGGTTTCATGCTTTAATGAAAGACATAAGTCTCCGTATTCATTTGACTACTGGATCAGAAATATGTAAAGGTACGATTTTAGCCCTTGCCAAAAATCCACCATCAACAGATATCTAATCGCTAAATCATATTTCGAGATTTTTCACGAGACAAGCTTGACTCGAAAGATCGTCTTTGTGAATTTACTGTAAGTCATACCACACAGTCTCAATAAATAGAATGATGGTATAGTGAGTAAAAGAGAATGGTTAAGTCTTCACGTACCTGATATAGAAGTTCTCCAAATGTCTTCGTCAATCTTCAGTCTTCAAGGGTAACCTTTTATACTCAACTACAATTCTAACCTATCTGAAACCTGACTTTGTAGACTAAAAATCAATACATGGTTTTGATCACCTAACATTGACAACAAGCTTGAGATAACACAACTTGTGGGTTCGACCGAGCAATGCTATAACAATATCCCCCTTTGTCAATTTTAGTGACAAAACTATTCAATACATATGGATACAAAAAATTAAACTTTTCAGCTCAATCCACTATGCTTGATTTTCTTGGTTCTTCAACACACATCTTGAATTCTTCATACTTCAAATTCTTCTAGTGTTCTGCATGTTTTCTTTCAACACTTTCTTGTTGAAGATCCGTAGCGATAACATCTTATGAGAATATTCGTTAGAGCTTTTATAGAATGAGGTAAGCACACTCTACTCATTAGTCGTTACACAAGAACATAGTATTATTACCTTCCTCAAAATCTAATTGCACCACAATTTTGAAGCAATACATACTACTTTTGCAAAATACGTAAAACCTATAAATAATAATTCACTCCCCCTTACATGATGCTTCGTAAAAGTCATATGTATGTAGTAAGATACTACTTAATAATTCTCCCCTTTTTGTCAACAAAATCGGCAAAGATGAAAAATAATCATGAATTAATCAAAAGAGTTTCAAGACTATAGGACACATACCAACCTTTAGTTTAGACGATTTCAACAAAGAAATATCGGTTTGCGTCTAGGAGACATAAGGCACAAGCATCTCCAAAAATTCCACATCCGCACTCCCCACAAAGATATTACCATTAAGCAAAAGTTCAAAAAGAACTCTCCCCCATTTTTGTCATTCCCGAAAGAACAACATGGGCGACCTTACTCTAGTCACAAGAGAAGGATTTTCTTGGACTTTAAATTTAATAGGCCAGTTATGTACAAATTAATTTTGTATCCAATATTTTTCTCGCTTCTCGCCAGTTACGAACTAAGAAGTTAAAAATATCTATCTTAATGTTAGAGGCACTAAGATACAATATTTTCCTGAGAAAAATCATCAACACAAACTATTCTCTACACCAGTTACGAACAAGAGAACAATTAGTGTGATATGACTCAACGTACGAACGTAGAGATTAAAGTTCACCACTTATTCCATGGTGGTCAAACAATCAAGGAAGTAAGTATATCCCTAAAGAACATCTTACGGAATCCTGTAGCAGTTTATTCACAAAAAGTGTAAACATGAAGATCAAAACTGTCATTCTCAAAATAGTTCACTCCTCTTTTGCAAGAGTGAAAGAGCTTAACCTATGAGAAACTATGAGATATATGTTCTAATGACCAATAATGATAGCATATAACAAATCTCACAAAATAAGCAATACATATATATAACCATGAAAATTAGATATTGCAATTCATATTCCAAAATAAAATTTAATTAATAAACTTTAACTGTGCAAGATGAAAATATTTGGAATAGCTAATGTAACACATAAAAACTACTCCAAGAGCTAGTGTTCCTCCTTAAATAATAAGAACAAAATTCCTACAAGGAGTTAACTAGTATGAAGATAGATCATCTCAAAGAGATTTTGCAGAGAATTCCTTCCCATTGTTAAAGAATCTATTGATGATTGGATCATTCAATTCTCTTGCATCTTTAGAGATATCAGTTAACTCACTAAGCTCTGTTTTAAGACTATACAAGGTATTTTTCCACGGATTAAGGATCTATTCATAGTGAGTTACCTCTTTCAAAAAATGATTTATCTTGAACAAAAGATCGTTTCTTCTAGTCACGAACTATTTCACTTTGGCTCTAAAATCATTGTCATGATAACATATAGACAACAAACATGTAGCCGAGGAAGAATTTGCAACTTCTGAAGACTTTCTTTTATTGGTTCTTGATGATGTGATTCCTTTGCATAGAAAAACATTGACAGCTTCTACTGCATCATTCTTCGTAACACCTCTAATAATAGGAGCCATTGTATCTCTACCTTCTTTGGGAGTTGAATGACATGTTTACACATATAGAGGAGAATTATAAAATCAAGAATTTAAGAAAATAAGGAAACTGGTATAAACAGAACATTCCATTGAAAGTTCGTGACCTAGTATACCATATTACCATAGGTTACGGAACCTAGTAATATGCCCTTAAAACCTTTAGAAACCAAGAACACCGAAAATCTTTGTAGTTATAAACTGTAAAATACAGTATAACACAAAAGATTATAACAAACTTGAGTAAGCTTGAAATCAGAAAAACATAGTTCGTATGATATTTATTTAGTGCAAAACCCCATAATCTCAAGATAATATTGTGAGGTTACACTCATCACTAGAATTAAGTAGTGATGGGGTGAGTAGATAACTCACCACTCGTGTCAGTTGACACAACAAGGTTAGTTGCATTTTTCTTACCGTTTCTGGGCTTCTTCTTTCTTTTCTCTCGTTGAGGCACTGAAAAATCTGTTAGAATTTTTAAAGCAAGACTCATCCTTTCCATATCATTCTGAAGTTTGACATTGATCTTGTAATTTTTCATCGATTTCTGACACTTCTCTTTAGAATAACCACAACTGCCACAAAAATTGCCATTAAGGCAAGAGAATTTTGAGAAAAAACTGGCTCAACCTTGAACATTTTAACTCTCCTTAGATCCTGCAAGAACGAAGGTATTGTTCTTGGTGAAGGAACTATTACTCTTAAACCCAATTCCACTAGTGTTACCATTTTGACCAAACAACATAGTTGAGATCTTATCAGAACTTCCTGAAAGTCTTTGTAAGTCACACTTAAGTAGATTGATCTCTTCATCCTTAAGAGACAGAGTTTCAGTGAAATTTTCATTGAGTCTGACAAACTCTAGAATTTTTCACTTGAAGAGATGTTTCAACCTTTTCCAAGTTTTTCTTTAAACGGAGATTTTCAGGATGAATCTTCACTCTTATCCAATAATTCAAGTGGGAATTAGATAAATAGCCCTCCTTTTAACGGGCTTCAGAATTACCCTTATGATACAACATATATACCCCTCTTAATCCAAAGCCCATCAGGGGTCCATTAAGAATTTTATAAGATTACATAATTACCCTTTGTATATATTTAATAATCTAAAACTAAAATTTAGTTATTAACGGAAAGAAAAACGGAAAAGAGAGAGAAAGTGGCGCCGATCTTCATCAGGTGATAACCGGAAGAATTTTTTTTCGAAAATCTTCTGTGAAATCTAGGGTTTGAATCTCCAGAAAAGCTTCTTCTTCTTCTACTGAATCTGTATTCATCAAATTAGTCGATTGAATCCTTAAATCTGAGATCTGAGAGCAGTTTCTTCATCAACAACAGATTTAACAGAAAATTCTCGATCTGTTTTTCTGCAAAAAAATAGTAATGGTGATTCGTGATTGAAGATGATTTGAAATTTATATGATATTTGCATGTTCGATTTGTAGTTTCTAAATCTTCATATTTGATTTCAGTTTATTTGTATTTTCTGTTGCAGAGATCGAGATTTTGGAAGCTTGATTCTGTGTGTTTGATTCTACTGGATTGATTGGTTCATTTACATATTATTTGAATTCGAGATCGTTATTCATCTCTTAAACAGGTATTCTTCAATTCTTCAATCTCCAATCTTCGGTTTTTGAATTTCTGTTGTTTTATTTAGATTGGCTCATGATTCAAGGTTAGGTTTATAATTCATGAGTGTTAGCTTCAAGTACATTTGCATGAACCAGTTCTCGTTTTGAATTATTCTGGAGAATTTCATAGTGTTGAAGAATTAGTAGGAGAATTATTTGGATAATACTGAGTGTTGAAGAATTATTTTGAGTATACTGAATGTTGATGAATCAGTTTTGGTATAATTAGAAGTTAGAAGTTAGTGTAATCAATAAGAAGTTAGAAGTTAGTGTTGATAATCTCAGTTTACATATCTAACGTTCGACATTGAATATATCTTTCACGAGGGGGCGCAGCCCCCTAGGGATGTGCGACGTAATTTGAATTTGTAGCTTAGGTTAGCTTTAGGCTTTTTCTTATGGTTTGCAGTGAATTTTTTAACATGGAGCATGTATGTTCATGTAGTATTTCATGTTGCAGGTTCACATTTGCACCAATTGCATACTAATGCGATGCGAAGTAACATATATGATGTTGTTTATGCTGTTTTTTTGTAGCAAAATCCTTGTTGTTGACACTAAAAATTTGTACAATATCCAGATTATTTGTATCAACGTTGGTTGTTGATGCTGGTTTGTTGGACCAACTTTCGTTGTTGATGCAAATAACCTGGATAAATTTCTGATTATGGTTGTTGATAGTTGTTTTATTGGATCAACATTGGTTGTTGATGCAGATTTGTTGGATCAACTTTCATTGTTGATGCAATAACCTGGATATGAAAAAGTGGGGGTACAACAACCTCACCCAATATTTCGCTTAGCAATATGTATGGACAAACTCCAATATACTTTTAAGAGAATCAACTAGACAGTCAGACTCAATCTTAATTAAAAGTATATCAAAGAGTCATATCTCCATTTCTCGATTCAATCCTTACTCAAACAAATAGAAATCCGTGAGTCTGATTGAATACAAGAGAAATTAACTTGAACGGTACCAAAGACCAATGTTCAAGGATCAATCAATTTCAATCAACAACTAAAGGTTGGATTTACCAATTGATCAATTCAACGCACAACCTATGATATTTCAATCATATAACAAAATATAATACAGAAAAGAAATAACACAGACACCAGAAGTTTTGTTAACGAGGAAACCGCAAATGCAGAAAAACCCTGGGACCTAGTCCAGATTGAACACACATTGTATTAAGCCGTTACAGACACTAGCCTACTACAAACTAACTTCAGTTTGGACTGTAGTTGAATCAATCTCACACTGATCCAAGGTACAGTTGCACTCCTTACGTATCTGATCCCAGCAGGATACTATACACTTGATTCCCTTAGCTGATCTCACCCACAACTAAGAGTTGCTACGACCCAAAGTCGAAGACTTTAATAAAGAAATCTGTATCACACAGAAAAATCTCACACAGAAAAATCTACAGGAATAGATAAATGTGTCTCCCACATAAATACCTACGAGTTTTGTTCCGTCTTTTGATAAATCAAGGTGAACAGGAACCAATTGATATATCAGACTTATATTCCAGAAGAACATCCTAGAAATATCAATCACCTCACAATAATCTTAATCGACTAGCGAAACAAGATATTGTGGAATCACAAACGATGAGACGAAAATGTTTGTGACTACTTTTCTATCTTGCCTATCGGAGAAATTAATCTCAAGCCAATCTTACGATTGCACTCAATCACGATAGAAACAACAAGATCAGATCACGCAACTACAGAGAAAATAGTTGGGTCTGGCTTCACAATCCCAATGAAGTCTTCAAGTCGTTAACCTACGGGGTCTTGGTAGAAACCCAAGGTTAAAGGAGAATCGACTTTAGCTTATACAACTAGTATCACACAGAAGGTGTGGGGATTAGGTTTCCCAGTTGCTAGAGTTCTTCTTTATATAGTCTCCAAATCAGGGTTTGCAATCTAAGTTACCTTGGTAACAAAGCATTCAATATTCACCGTTAGATAAAAACCTAATTAGATCCAAGCTAATATCTTTCAACCGTTAGATCGAACTTAGCTTGTTATACACAAATGAAATGCATGTTCATTTAGGTTTGTGTAACCATACCTAAACGTGTACACCTAGTTGGTTCAACAGTAGTTAACCAATGGTTAGCCATATGAGCACTTTCATATCAACCTTATTCATCTTCACCATAACTAGTTCAAATGACTCAAAAGAACTAGTTAGAGAGTTGTTCAATTGCTTAGATCTCATAGAAGTATATAAGACACAATCGAAGCAAAAACGATTTTGATTCACTCGAATCGATTCATGAACATTATAGAAACGGTTTGCAAATATGCACTCCTTAGTTTATATATGTCTTAGTTCACGAATAAGCCGCTTTTAGAAAATAACCCTCTCAAGTATGCATACCGGTACGCATACTTAAGTACCCGGATTGAGTTTGTTTTCAGTTGTTTATGGGTGAAAACTATTCCTGCCGGATTTGGTAATTTGGGGTGTGTGGATGAGGAATGAATCTAAACCCTAAACAAATGCACTGCGCGGTGAGTGCTTGTGATTCGAGAAATCAATCTGTACAACTCTGGCCTAAACCAAGAAATGGTCGTTCCAGACTTGCTTCGGTCACAAAGTGAAGGAGATGGGGTTGATCTTAGGGAGGGAAGCGAAGAAGGTGTTGAGATTGTGAAGGTGTTGGCTATGTATGACTTGTATCAGAAAGCTGGACTGGCTTGCAGGATGTAAGTTATCAGTTCCGGTGTTTGAATACGATGGTATCAACACTTACTTCTGTTGTCTGGACTTGTTCCGTTGTTGGAAATAGGGAGGAGAACCTATTTATACAAGTCATTTGAGCCTTATTCACGTCTCTCGTGGGAAGTGGAGGAAGTGGAGTGATGGAGTAGTGGAGTTGTGTGTTGGTGTTACACAACCAGTCTTGCACACTTCTCCTGTCATCTCTAACCGTCCATGACTTCCTGACACGTTCTTGTGATGGCGCGTTGCACGCTGTAAACCGCCAGACCAATACCCCAGTATGTATCCCCAAGTTTGTGACATGATTGATGTCTCGAGTGTGTGGATCGTGGGACCCACAGAAAGTAGCATGTAATGCTAGACTAAATAACTAAATTATTTAGGAAGTCGATACTTGTGAAATATCGTGTGTATTCTACACAGGTACTGTATCGAGTATATTCAGCATGTATGAAGCATTGTTGTTTTTAAGGCTTACCGAAGTAAGTCACGAATTTAAGCGTCTTAAAATAGCATCATGTCCAGCCATCTTTGAGTGATCGTTTGGAGGCTATACATGTAAGCCCTGACTTGATCGATCACTCCATGTGGAAGAGTGGTGGACGGTGATTGTGGTGACGCCTTGCTGGTCTCTTAACTCCTAACCAGGGATGCTTGACCAAGCTGGTAGAGTTGGACGGACGAGATGATCTGTGACACTCATCTGCGACCGTTGATGAAGTTTTAGGGCTTTTGAAGAGGTGCGCAGCATCACTCTTGGCTTGGTCGAAACCAAGCATGGGAGGTGTTTTGGAAAGGACCGACCGGGCATGCATCTAGACGGCATGCCGGTATACACGTTCGTACTTCACTGTCTCACAAAGGTGCGATCTAGGCCACTCAATTTGACCGGCAAAGAGGAGCGGTTGAGATCGATTTGCAACAGAAATCTGGTGCCGCAAAAGCCGCGCATCATGCCAATTTTGGGCGCGCGTTCCAAGACGACCAAGCTTGGTCGGCCTTGGCCGATTGATTCGGCGTGTGGGTGGTAGGCTGGTGTTCACGCCTGTACTTCATTGCCTCATAGAAACGTGATCTAAGCCGCTCAATTTGTCTGGAGAAGTTGAGTGGTCGAGATCAGTTTGTGATTTGGGAAGCGCGACCACACTAGTTTGGGCGTGCGTTTTGAAGAAACCAGGCATGGTATGCTTTGGTCGGTCGGGTGAGGAGATAGATAGTTCCACGGTGATCATGCTGATGCTCACTGGACCTGCTCAATTGTCTCCTAAGTCCCTCATTCGATCAGGAGAAAACGGACGCTCGTGATCGATACAAACCCTAATTAGGGTTTTGGCCGGCCGTGCTTCATGCATTGTTTTGCACGCACGAATTGGGACAACCAAACATGGTTGGTCCTGACCGATCAGTCAGGTATGTAGGCGGGCCCACGTTGTTTGTGTTGATATGTTCTGGACCCTTTGAATCTACATCTACACCCTCCATCTATGCCTGCGAAGATGGATGGTTGAGACTGATTTGCGACACATGTAATGTGCCGTAACCCTAGTTTAGGGTTTCACGTCTATGTTGTTTTGGCTGGACAAACAGGTAAGCGTTGCTTCCCTCTTGGGGAGGCCGACCATGTGGGGCCCGCATTGGGTTGGTGGTGAATAATCCAATACCTGCTTGAGGGTTATGGATTCGATCTGGGCCATCCAATCATGCTGGTGAAGTTGGATGGTCATGATCGTTTCTGAGACTGATATGGTCAGTTCAGGTTCAAATATGGTCAATCGGGCTAATATAACACACCGAGAGTTGTAGCATGTATGGGTATTTCGTACATGTTTTATTATTAATGCTTGGAGATTCGTGTTGCTCTGTTGAGAACAACACTCAGTCGTCATGCCGCACCGGTAATGAGTACAGGAAATACAAGGCTGGTCATGCATTAATTAATAATGCTGTAAATTCACAGGGTATATGGGATTGTTGCTACATGCTCCAACCTGGATGAATTTCGTGTATTTAATTCACAGAATGCTGGGATTGTTGTCACATGCTCTATTCTAGGTGAATTAGTAAGGTGAAGAAATATTCATCACTTATTAATGGCTTTATATTTTGCAAGATGTTAGCTCATAATTTTGGCTTTTACAATTTCAGCCCTTAAATGAAAATCCACCATCAACATTAAGTCCCCTGCCTAGCGCATAATGGTTACGCTATTGTGGGGTAGGCATGAGATGGTGACAAGTTTGTATACAGAAATGACCAAGCTAAGGTGAATATACATTTAGCGCATAGGCCGACATCGTCAGGTGTTGTCCCAAAACTGGTCGGTCTGGCGGAGGGAGCAGGACTTGATCTGGCGAGTCACTTTGGTTTCCTCCGCACTATCTGGACAGAGCTTGGCCTATCCCTTGGACTAGGTGTATTCCCCTTTGTTACACGGCAGTTTTCCTCAGATATATCCGATAAGCATCATTGATCGCTATCTTGAATCGGTAGCCTTTATATGTGGCAAGTAGAGACTCCTTTTCTCCTGGGATTCCGTTGACTTGCTAGATTATAAAGAAAAATTCTAAGGATTCTTCTCATCACATCGTCGTTCCTTTTGTATCTCAAGTATTGCTCCGTACTCATCCGATCTTCTGATTGACTGATGATGATACACATATTTTTGTGTGCCCATAACTTCTTTTTTCTTTGCAGCCTATTATGGAAGCAAATGGCGATGATCATTCCGTAACTTCTCCGTAAGAGAGTTTCGAAGTTGACAAACCTGAGACTAATGCGCACGAGGAGGTAATGGCTAAAATTGATCTCCCACTTCGTGAAGTTGGTCGTGCTATATAGGGGATGTCTGTTCTGCATTTGAATATCACCAGGGGACGCATATGTGCCCTTTCAGCTGCGATCGACATGGAAGAACGGTGGAGGCATGAGGAAGCGTTGCGAGCACCAGTAAGCGCAAGGGCAGAAAGATTTGCAGCGCGGTTAAAGAGGCGGAGAGTGGAGCATAAACGGCCTCCGGATGAAGATAGGCGTGATTATCCAATCCAGGATGGTGTGATAATCCTTGATTCTGACACAGACAGACCTGAGTGTTCGAAGGCAATCAGCGCAAACCCTAATGTTGTTGTGGGCTTTGGGGAAGACTTGGAAGCTGTTCCTGCCGATGATGTTAGGACGGAGAACGTTGCTGCAGAAACATCTGAAGCGGAAGCTGAGGCTCTGAAGGGAGAGGCGGTAGCAGGTGATGGCGTGGAAGCAGGACCTAGCAGTGGTGCAGGCGCGGTTATTCTTCTTGACGGCTAAACCTCTTTGCTTCTTTTTCTCTTTTTCAAGTGTATTCCCATAATTTTTTGAACCTCTTTCTTGTACTCAGTGGCGGCTGAGTTCAAGATCTTTTCTTCTGTTTGCTTACCTTGAATAAAGGTTTATGTCATGACCTCTTGTTAAGATTGCATCTGTGTGTGCTCCTGACGTGAGATCTTCCTTGGTCTTGCTGGGGCAGATGGCTCAAATCATTTTCCTTTTGTGCACACATTCTATTTCCTTCTTCCCATGAGATGTTTGCTTAGGGTTTCCTTCCTTGCTCTAGTGGGTTGATTTAGGTTGCCTTAGGACTTTGTGTTTTTAGGGGTAGAGAGGTTCTCAGATGGAAATAACATTTCAATTAAATTGAAAATTGAAAATTGAAACTCTAACTATGAATGCAAGTATTGCAATCATTTTCTGGAGGAATTACAAATATGACATGAAATTGTAAAAGGAAACACGCTGGAGGAAATAGCACAGCGTTTTAAAGTGTGGAGGATTTGGAAAGTGGCAAAGCCACAGCGTCTTAAGTTCGGTAGGGTTTGAGCCATTGTGAGTGAATTGTTATGCCTTCTAGTTTATCAGCGTTGATGAGCTTGCGGTACCCGCCTAGGATAACATCTGCTACCAGGTACGGTTCATCCTCTCTTTCGGTGGGTGAGTCAGGTGGAGTGGTCATTTTCACCGTCATGTTCCCAACCTTGAACGCAGTCGTCTTCGTCACCAGATCTCCAATTCCAAATGGGTTTGGGCGTGCAGATACCTGGACCTTGGCCTTATCGTCTTTGACCAAGACAGCCTCTAAGCTCTTGATAAAATGTTTGAAGGGGTTGGCTTCCCATTCACATCTCTTAGCCGGGGTTGGTTTGTTGGTCGGAGCCAGTCCCCAGGACTTATCAAAGTGAGGAGTGATCGGTTACAAGAAGGGTTGCGTGATGAGACTTACTTGAGCTCGGAACCTTTTAATGTATGCTGATGGGCTCTCTCCAGGAAGTTGTGTCGCATTGGCAAGCTGCAGGCGTGGCAACGGACAGCCTTCAGGTCCAGACGACTTGTTAGAGATCCTTTCAGGTGTCGTAACCGGTAGAGGGAAAACTCCCAGTGTTGTCTTGTTGTCGTGTACCCAAGAGCGTCCTAGGATCATGTCGTAATTCGGATGCTCTCTGAATATGTAGAACTTTGCTTGTGTCGAGGCATCGCCCAATTTTACTTCAAGATCTATGTATCCATATGCATCTCTGAGTTCTCCTTCTAGAGTCTTAATCACAATTGGGTTGCGAGTAGCCTCCTGTTTTGAAATCTTTGCTGCTTTTAAGGTCTGGAGAGTGATGATGTTGAATTCAGAGGCCGTAGCGATCAATGTGTTCTCGAACTCGATGTCCTTCAAACGGGCAACGGTTAAGAGTCCCCAATTTCCCTTGCTTGCATCTTCCAAAAAGGGGCGAGGTTTCGAGACCGCTTCCTCTTCCAGATACAAGCGCCGCCCGAGACAACGCGGTTGATGGCTGCAAATATGTCCCGACGCTGTGCTTTGGAGAAGTACAAGATCTTGCATAAATGTTCCATCATAGATTGTACGAGTCTTGCGAACGGAATCCCCGAAATCATGCGAGTTCCCGACGGGAAGAGGGTCTCTACGAACACCTTCGTTTCCAAGCCGGAGTTCTCCTGTCTCTATCTTTTCTCTGAAGATTTGTTTCAACTTTGTTACTGAGTCTTTGGTTGGATGGTGAACGAACCTATGGTAGCAATAGTACTTAGGATCCGCCATATCTTTCTCAGTTGGTGGACGTCTGATAGGAGGCAGCTTGATGGCGTCGTCTTGAATCCACGCCTCCAAGAGTTCCACTATTTCATTCATGGGGAGCGGGAAACCTGTATCTTTGGTGTCTTGTGCAGGAGTCTTGCCCGATCCCTTTTGAGAAGAAGTCATGTGCGCTGGAGCCGCACGCTTGGGTTGTTGTTCTGTTGTTGAAGCTTTCCTTTTTCCTCCTTCGCCTACCACGCTCACGAAGGACCCTTTGTTGTATTGTTTGTTTGTGAGGCGCCTGCTTCCCCGACTCTCACGTGGATCTTCGTTTCGAACAACCCTGGTCCTCTCTAGCAACGCTGGGGCGGTTGTGGCTGAACGTTTGGCAGCTTCATGGAGTTCGGAGAATGTCTGAAAGCCCAGATTCTCTAGTAAAGCGCGGTATATAGGTATCATCCCGTTGATGCATAGCTCCACCAACTGACGTTCAGTGATGTTCGGATCATGACAATCCAGTGCTTGAGTTCTGGACCTCTTAACGAAGTCGTTCGGATGCTCGTTGTTCCGCTGAGAGACTCTCCCTATATCTGAAAAGGTGATCTGCTCGGACACGAAGAAATATTTCCTGTAGAAAGCACCGGCCATCTCCCCCCAATTGGATATGCTGTCAGGTGTGATGTTGTTGTACCAGGTGTACGCCCTTCCCGTAAGTGATTTCGAGAATTTTTTCAGGCGGAGAACATGATTGTACTCATGTTCTCCCAGGGATTCCAAAAATCGAGAAACGTGCTCACGAGCGTTACCAGTACCATCGTATAGGGAGAACTGAGGAGAGGTGTATCCTCTTGGAAGAGGGATTCGTTGCATATCTTGAGGGTACGGCAGTTGATGTTGGTGTGCGTCCATCAGATTTCCTTTGCCTCGGTTTTGGAGAAGTCGTTATAGGTCCTCACGTGTGATGAAGTTGGATGGCTGGTCCCTCTCTCTTGGGCGTTCAGGAGCAACACGAGCTTCTTCACTCATGTGGGTCCGAGTGGAAACGCTTGCTCCGGGTGTATTGAAGGCATCTCTTGCTGGCTCTAAGGGTTGCCGTGAATCTTGTGGCAATCGTTCAGTTAAAGTTTTAAGGAAAGTGAGTACCTCTTTCTGAGTTGCGGCCATATCCGTTTGAGTATTAGCAAGAATTTCCTGCTTCTCCATCAAGTCTGTAATGTTAATAGACGGTGGTCCTCCTCTTGTGCCTCCGGCTCCTCGTCTTGATGAAGGAGTGAAAGTTGTTGTTCTGGTGACCACTGGAGGCGTTATACTTGAGGATATGCCGGGATTTGCGGCTGCTCTGGCTCTAGTGATGGGGGGCGTTACACCCACCGGAATGTCTCCTGCTCCGCTAGCGTTGGTGATAGGAGTAACGATTCCATGAGATGTATTGACCACTGTAGCTCCACTGACGGGTACATCGACACCGAGAGTGTTATCCGTACTAGCTCCATCAGGATTGATTGCTGATCAAGACCTGAGTTCTACCATCTTAAAATGAAATGCTGATTGAATTGATTCTAAGATCGACCATTTTTTGAAATTGATGAAATTGAATCGGATTTCGAAGAAATTGACTTTACAACCGAGAGATTAACCTCCCATTGTGGTCGCCAATTGTTTATGGGTGAAAACTATTCTGCACGGATTTGGTAATTTGGGGTGTGTGGATGAGGAATGAATCTAAACCCTAAACAAATGCATCACATGCGGTGAGTGCTTGTGATTCGAGAAATCAATCTGTACAACTCGGCCTAAACCAAGAAATGGCCGTTTCCGGACTTGTTTCGGTCACAAAGTGAAGGAGATGGGGTTGATCTTAGGGAGGGAAGCGAAGAAGGTGTTGAGATTATGAAGGTGTTGGCTATGTATGACTTGTATCAGAAAGCTGGACTAGATTGCAGGATGTAAGCTATCAGTTCCGGTGTTTGAATACGATGGTATCAACACTTGCTTATGTTGTCTGGACTTGTTCCGTTGTTGGAAATAGGGAGGAGAACCTATTTATACAAGTCATTTGAGCCTTATTCACCTCTCTCGTGGGAAGTGGAGGAAGTGGAGTGATGGAGTAGTGGAGTTGTGTGTTGGTGTTACACGACCAGTCTTGCCCACTTCTCCCTGTCATCTCTAACCGTCCATGACTTCCGACACGTTCTTGTGATGGCGCGTTGCACATGCACGCCGCATGTCAATAAACCGCCAGACCAATACCCCAGTATGTATCCCCCCAGTTTGTGACATGATTGATGTCTCGAGTGTGTGGATCGTGGGACCCACAGAAAGTAGCATGTAATACTAGACTAAATAACTAAATTATTTAGGAAGTCGATACTTGTGAAATATCGTGTGTATTCTACGCAGGTACTGTATCGAGTATATTCAGCATGTATGAAGCATTGTTATTTTTAAGGCTTACCGGAGTAAGTCACGAATTTAAGCGTCTTAAAATAGCATCATGTCCAGCCATCTTTGAGTGATCGTTTGGAGGCTATACAGGTAAGCCCTGACTTGACCGATCACTCCATGTGGAAGAGTGGTGGACGGTGATTGTGGTGACGCCTTGCTGGTCTCTTAACTCCTAACCAGGGCTGCTTGACCAAGCTGGTAGAGTTGGAAGGACGAGATGATCTGTGACACTCATCTGCGACCGTTGATGAAGTTTTAGGGCTTTTGAAGAGGTGCGCAAGCATCACTCTTCAGGTTGGTCGAAACCAAGCATGGGAGGTGTTTTGAAAAGGACCGACCGAGCATGCGTGTAGACGGCATGCCGGTGTACACGTCCGTACTTCACTGTCTACAAAGGTGCGATCTAGGCCACTCAATTTGACCGGCAAAGAGGAGCGGTTGAGATCGATTTGCAACAGAAATCTGGTGCCGCAAAAGCCTCGCATCATGACAATTTTGGGCGCGCGTTCCAAGACGACCAAGCTTGGTCGGCCTTGGCCGATTGATTCGGCGTGTGGGTGGTAGGCTGGTGTTCACGCCTGTACTTCATTGCCTCATAGAAACGTGATCTAAGCCGCTCAATTTGTCCGGAGAAGTTGAGTGGTCGAGATCAGTTTGTGATTTGGGAAGCGCGACCACACTAGTTTGGGCGTGCGTTTTGGAGAAACCAGGCATGGTATGCTTTGGTCGGTCGGGTGAGGAGATAGATAGTTCCACGGTGATCATGCTGATGCTCACTGGACCTGCTCAATTGTCTCCTAAGCCCCTCATTCGATCAGGAGAAAACGGACGCTCGTGATCGATACAAACCCTAATTAGGGTTTTGGCCGGCCGTGCTTCATGCATTGTTTTGCACGCACGAATTGGGACAACCAAACATAGTTGGTACTGACCGATCAGTCAGGTATGTAGGCGGGCCCACGGTGTTTGTGTTGATATGTTCTGGACCCTTTGAATCTACATCTACACCCTCCATCTATGCCTGCGAAGATGGATGGTTGAGACTGATTTGTGACACATGTAATGTGCCGTAACCCTAGTTTAGGGTTTCACGTCCATGTTGTTTTGGCTGGACAAACTGGTAAGCGTTGCTTCCCTCTTGGGGAGGCCGACCATGTGGGGCCCGCATTGGGTTGGTGGTGAATACTCCAATACCTGCTTGAGGGTTATGGATTCGATCTGGGCCATCCAATCATGCTGGTGAAGTTGGATGGTCATGATCGTTTCTGAGACTGATATGGTCAGTTCAGGTTCAAATATGCTCAATCGGGCTAATATAACACACCGAGAGTTGTAGCCTGTATGGGTATTTCGTACATGTTTTATTATTAATGCTTGGAGATTCGTGCTGCTCTGCTGAGAACAACACTTAGTCGTCATGTCGCACCGGTAATGAGTACAGGAAATACAAGGCTGGTCATGCATTAATTAATAATACTGTAAATTCACAGGGTATATGGGATTGTTGTTACATGCTCCAACCTGGATGAATTTCGTGTATTTAATTCACAGAATGCTGGGATTGTTGTCACATGCTCTATTCTAGGTGAATTAGTAAGGTGAAGAAATATTCATCACTTATTAATGGCTTTATCTTTTGCAAGATGTTAGCGCATAATTTTGGCTTTTACAATTTCAGCCTTTAAATGAAAATCCACCATCAACATCAGTTCAAAAACTCCAGTAGAAATTCAGGGTATGTGAACTTCCGGCCGTACGCATACGGATACGCGGACTTAGCTTCCGGACATCCTGAACCAGTAAAGTACGCATACTTTAGTTCAAGGATTTTGGACTTACACAAGTATGAGTTCACATACAATGTTTATATCCATTCAAGGTTATATATTCTAAACTCTCATTTCAATCATTGAAACATTCTTAGAAGATGTTAAATAGAGGTTATTCACACACTATTTTTCATCAAAGCGATTTTCACGATATTGAAATAATCAACATGACTTTCGTAACTTGTAAAGATGAACTTGGCCAAAGCGAAAGCTTACCAACACATATTTCGGGAAATAGATAAGCGAGATAAACTCGGCTCGAAATAGCAGATGTGTATAATCGAAGTCTATATAGCAATACGACTTTTGTCTCAAGATAGGAGATAGAGTAGATAGACTTTTGAGTGATAGATAAGTTCAAGTCTCCCCATACCTTTTAGTCGATGAAGTTCCACCAGTTCCTTGAGTAGTTCTTCATCTTTGCATGATGAACGTCGTGGAGTCTAGAGCTCAACTACACTTTCTATCCTAGTCCGATATTTAGCTATAAGTAGACTAGAAATCAAGACTTATAGTTTTGGCAACTAAACTTGACAAACAAGCTTGAGATAGCAACGCTTGCAAGTTCGACCGAGCAGTGCTCTAACAGGATAATTTTTTTATTATGGCTGTTCATAGATATTTTTTTATTGGATCAACATTCGTTGTTGACAGATTTTGGTGTCAACATTGGTTTGTTGATCTCAAATTTTGTTTTTGTTTTTGTTTTTATGTTTTATTAGTTTTGTTGATCTGTTATGATTGTTGCAGGCCAAAGATGGCTATTACAGAGTTCACTTTATCCAATTTGACCTTATCGCATGTTGTTTCGGAATCAACTACTGTCAGCGAGATGATTATTGTGGTGAAACAATACTGGCCTTATGTCCCTGAAGACCTCGTACTGTTTGGTTACACTATAGATGGAATTTCACATGTGATTAATCACGATTTAGAGTTGAGGTTTTTCATTCACTACTGCATCTCGAAAGGGATTGATGTGTTAAATTTTAACATCCAGTTTAAGATTTGTGTTGATTCTGTTCCTTTTCCTTCTTCTGTTGCTCCTTCTTCGTCATCATCAAGTTGTGTTTCAAACAACGATGTGGCTATTGTAGAAGATTTGACGGATGATTCATTTTTGGTCAAAAGGGTCCCCAAGAAGTCATATGCTTGGGACAACATCTTAACCGGATTAGGGCAGGTTTTTAAAAGTAAAAACGATTGTCGTGATACTGTTAAGAAGTATGGATTTCATAGTGGTTACAAACTTGACGTACGTAAGAGTGACAAGAAACGTTACACTGTGGAGTGTAAGAACAAGAAACTAAAGGTGTGTTTCGGTGTGTTTCGGTGCAAGAAGTTTCATGGAGAGCATTCATGTGATTTAGCTTCTTCTGATTAAGCAAAAGTCAGGATGACAAAGTCTTTTCTGAAGGATATCTTAATAGATGAATTTCGAGCATCAAAGAAGAAGAAGACTGCAGCTGATGTCAAAGATCTGCTTCATTTGGAATATGGTATTTATCTCACGTATAGTCAGGCATACCATGGTTTACAGTTCACTAAAGAGTCTCTTTGGGGTGATGACATCAAGTCATGTTCATACTTTGTTGGGTATAAAGACTCAATTGAACGTTATAATCCTGGAAGCGTCGTCAACTTTGAGTACGATGGTGTAACGAAGCAGTTCCACAGGTTCTTTGTTGCTTTCGAAGCTTCCATTACTGGTTTCAATGATTACTGTCGTCCGATGTTATTTATTAATTGTAATTTTCTCACTGGGAAGTTTAAGGGAGGTCTTATGGTTGCTTGCGGGAAAACTGGTAACCAAGGTATGTTTTTTAATTATTAATTTGTTTTAACTTTCGTTGTTGAATCACACAATATAGTCTGATATGTCCATGGATTTCAATTATATGGATCACATAACTTTTGTTCATCCCATAATTATTGTTGTTGATCCCATAACTTTTGTTGTTGATCCATTATTTCAATTGTTGATCCCATAACTTTTTTGTTGATCACATAATTGCAGTTGTTGATCCCATTTTTTTGTATCAACTTTTGTTGTTGGTCCATAATTTCAGTTGTTGATCCCATAACTTCTGTTGTTAATCCCATAATTCTTGTTGTTGATCCCATAATTCTTGTTGTTGATCCCATAATTTTTGTTGCTCACCCCATAACTTGTTCATGGATTTCAGTTTTTGTGTGTCACTTTTTGAATCTTTGTTTTTTTTTTTTTTTTGTATTCTCTAGAGATCTATCCAGTTGCTTTTGGTATTGTACCTTGCGAAAATTGTGAGAGTTGGGAATGGTTCTTAACCAACTTGAAGGGTATTATCAGTGAAGACCGTCCACTCACCATCATATCAGACCGTGAAGCTGGCCTTTGAAGCATGTCCCTGTGATCTTCCCAAAGGCTTTCGTACTGTTTGTACCACATGAAGGGGAATATTCGGATTCCAAAGGGCAAGAGCAGGCAAGAGTATGAGCAATCTGAAGAGTGCTACACTGCTTTAACAAAGGAGAAGTTTTATGATGCTTCCAAGAGTATGAGCAATCTGAAGCTGGATTCAGTTATTGGTTGGATGGTAAAGATTCAATTCCAGAACTGGGCTGCTCATGCTTTTCAAGGAGAAAGGTTTGGTGAGAACACATCGAACATTGCAGAGAGTTTTAACAGTGTGATTAAGAATGATAAGCGGCTTCCAACACTTGAGCTTGTCGATTGTATTTGTGCTAAGGTAATGGAGCAGAACTACAAGAGGTTGGTGGAGTCTAGTAAGTGGACTGCAAAGCTTACTCCCCAGATGCAGGCTAGGCTCAACAAGAGGGTGACCGACTGCCGTTTTTACAAGTTCTGAAGATCAAGTGATAAAGTTTTTGATATTATTTATCCTACTGGAAAGCACACAGTCAACTTGGATGCTAAGACGTGCACTTGAAATTGGTGGCAGAAGTATAGTTTCCCTTGCACCCATTCGATGAAAGCGATGTTGCAGATTGGGCCAGATGAACCATGTTGCAGATTGGGCCAGATGAACCTTATAAGTACATTATTCCGTATTACACCACCGAGTTCTACAGAGGTCTGTATGCTCGTCCTATCTATCCTATTCCGGACAATGAGAGGCCGCCTAAAGTTTCTGAGCATGGTTATGTGTTGCCTCCCAATGGTGGTCGAGTGTCAGCTGGAAGGCCAACTACTTCAAGGTACAGGGGTTCTAGAGAGAAAGTTCGCAAGAAAAGGAAGTGTGGCCAGTGTGGGAGACTTTCCTTCCACAACCGTCGTAGATGTCGCGGAGCTCCTTTGGCTCCTCGTGCACCAGTGTTTAGCAGGGAGTCTAATTCCAAGATGATTAACTTTTTGAGGAGGATGTTGTTCTGAAGTTTTTGTGAATGATTTACTATTTTTCTGAACTTCTTTTTTACCTTTTTATGCTAGTTCTTGGGTGATCAACATGGATGTTAGTTATTTTTGTGCTTTTCATATTTTTCTTGTTGGATTTGTTGTGTTTTTAATGACATACATTCTGTTTTATTTGTTTATGAATGTTATTCTTGTCAGTTTATGTCAGTTTGCAGGTTCCAGGTTTACTGGTTTTTTTACATGAAAAAGTACTATGTAAACAATATCAATATATCAATGTTGATCCTAATCATGGGATCAACTTCCATTGTTGATCCCCCATTACTGGATCAACTTCCATTGTTGATGCTTAATGAAAAGAAAAAAATTGCATGGTTACAAGTTAACTCCATTAGCTGTGCATACCTGCAAACTTTACTACCAACATTCATTCACTTGATGAGAAACCAATCACTTATTCATAAAAAAAAAAATTGACCCATTGATTTTTTGGATCAACTCCCATTGTTGATCCCAAAAATGGATCAAATTCCATTGTTGATGCTCAATACCAAGAAAAATATTTCATGGTTTTAACTGTATATACAAGTTTAACTTCATTAGCTGTGCATACCTGCAATCTTTACTACCAACATTCATTCACTTGATAACAAAACCATTCATTCAATGTTTTATTGATGGATAGAAATCAGTAAAGCAAACTAATAGTAATATTAATTCATAACAAACTAGTACTAAACATATCATCCAAATTGTTTCAGAACATAAACAGACCTTCAGACATTTCTTTACAGTAACTATAAGATGTATTTTCAAACTAACTTCCAATTAGCAGACCTACACCGGTTAACTAAATTACTTACCAGCATGTGTTAAACTACACCTAAGATGTTTCTTTTTTAGAGCATGAAAAGTGTGTTTGCACTAATCTAATGTTTCAACAGAATCTTGTATATTGAGTACTTTTTCGACTGAGTCGGTAAGTTGTTGTACTTGCTTATCTTATTCCGGTAACATCCTGGCAGCCATAACTCTCTTCTTGTTTTCCTTATGGTATTCGTGCTCTTATCATCTACATTTCCATGCATCAAACATTTCATGAATAAGCAAACATGTGCTAACAAACCATGTTGCAGCCATCTTCTAAACTCTCTTCTTGTTTATCTTTTTTTCTTATGGTATGGTTGTACCATGACTTTGATGCTCTTATCATGGTGTTGAAAATTAACCATCTTCCACCTATTAATTCCCAATGGAATGGTTTCTTATTCATGTCAAACATTTGATTAGTAATGTGTCATCGATCGATGTGGATTGCGCAGTCCAAACCATGTTGTTGTGGTACATGGTAATGGTCTAAATCTGTAGTTACTGGTCCATCTGTCTCAATATCTTTTTTTCCCATTTGGTTCATGACAGCAGTCAATGGTTGTACCATGACTTTGTATTGGTCGTTGTATCCTTTTTTGTGATATATGGTGTTGAAAATTAACCATCTTCCACCTATTAATGCAAGCAGCACCCAATGGAATGGTTTCTTATTCATGTCTTGTAGACACATTGGTATGATTAGTAATGTGTCATCGCCATCGACTGGGTAATTCTTCCTTAAGTTTTCTGGAATCCCACATTCATCCACTTTCCTTGCATCTTTGGTAGCTACTGCGGCCCTCATCAGTTGATGCATCATATTCTTGACATTAGTTTGTTTTTGACATATAACAACATTAATTCATTCATTTATTCATCATGTATACTTGAACCATCCCTAGAACACTAAATTGTTTCATCTCACCTAAATAAGGTTCCAACTACGATAATGTAGAACTAAATAAGTTGATGTAACAATTTATTGAAAATACAAATTAAGAGTTTTTGTTACATACATAAGCATTTGTAGACAGAATTAAGTGCTTCTTCCCGTAGTAGTCCGACTTAGATGGATTTTGCATCTTTGACTGCAGCCTGTTGATGTAGTAATCAACAATCTCGCTGTTAATGTTCTGGTAATCCATTAGAGCTTGGATATGCCTTCCATAGACGATCTCTTCCACGTCATTGTTGAATACAAGTTACATGCTTTGTCATTGTATTTGTAAAGATTAGGTTAACTCCCTGACATAACATAACATATTATTGTTGAAGTATTATTATCTTGACATAACATATTAGAAATTCTAACCGTAGCTTGGATTTACAATCGTTTTTTCGCAGATGTTGCATGGCATCAACTTTGATTGTTTATACCTATGAATAAACAGGCAATTTGTTACAGAGTTACATACCTTTTTGTCGCTTTCTCAAAGAATGGACGAAGGACCTCTTCTTGTTCCTCGGAGCAGGATTTCCAGAGTTTGAGTTTTTTGGCTTCTTCAGCTTTATTGGCTCAGGTGGCGTCACATCAATGTAATCATCAAGGTTGATTATTTTCGGTTCTTCAACACCTCCTCCTTTCTTCTTCTTCTTTCCCTTTCCTCCTTTCTTACCATTGTTCACTTTACCTTGAGGTGTGAATTTATTTGGCGGCTTCCTTGACGACCTTCCAGTAGCGTCAGACTGATTCCTTTGGCTCTGCATAGCTTTAGAATCATTATCATCTTGGGTGTTGTCTTCCTCTTCAGTTTTCCCATCAATTTCATCTAATTTGTATATCACTTTAAGTCCTTCCAACACATTATCGCCATCTGGAGGTTCGAATCACCATCTTCCGTTTTCTTTGTAGGAGTATATTCTGTTTGTTATGTCGGAGCATCTTCCATCTGTTGTGGATGAGTAGGAGTAAATATTCCTGCAGTGATCGCAGTGAAGCTTGGGAAGGTTGGGGTAGTACCTGTATGGAAATAATCCGATTAGATTAAGATGAAACAGTCTTATGTAAACAATATCAACTATCATTGTTGACCTATTGTTTTTGGGATCAACATTTGATGTTGGTTTTTTTATGGGATCAACTTCCATTGTTTACCCCACATTATTAGATCAACTTCTACTGTTGACACTTACAAAAATAAAAAAGTATGCATTGTTTTATCTGTATGCACAAAGTTAATTCCATTATCTGTAAATACCATGCAATGCTAAAAATCATTCTCTTGATCATAAACCAATCATTCATTATTTGTTGATCCATTGCTTTCATGGATCAACTTTCATTGTTGGCACTTAATAAAAAAAAATGCATGTATAGAAATCAATTAGTTGTTTACTTAATACTAACATTCACTCATTTTCATTCATTACGGACGTATAGAAATCAGTAAACCAAACAAATTAATTCATAACAAATCAATAGATTATCCAAATTGTGCATAACATAAACACACTTGCATACAACTGTTATAGTAACTAAAGTTTCTTTTAAATTGATTACTTCTTCAAATGAGTTAAATTGATTACTTCTTCAAATGAGTTAAAATAGTACCCGTAGAGACATAATCCGAGCTTTCTGGAAGTATAGCTTAAATTGGAGGAGTTGAATAAACAATTAAATCTCCCACCATCTCCGCTTCCTGCACGTTTGTACTCCTTTCTCCTTCTTTCACTTCATTCTCCTCTTCTAACTGTTGAACTGAATTACCAATCTCTGCAATCACATTACTGATCTGAAGATTCGCTTCTTCTTGTTTTCTTTTTTCTTCTTTTCCTGCATCGAATCCCATCCTCCAGCTTGCCAATAGATATGGCTCTATATTTACTTGGAGCTTTAATCCACTTTGAAAACCATTCTGAAAGTTTTTTTCCAAATCACTTTGACCTGCATCTGAAAGTGACAATGTCAGTTGACTTGATTCTTGTTCTTCTTCTACATTCAAGTCAGCTTCAAGCTCCTTTCCAAATGGTTCTTCATTTGTAACAGCTTCCAACTCAGCTTCATTCTCCTTTCCAGATGGTTCTTCACTTTTATTCTCCACCGGAGTTAATTCAGTCTCTAACAAATCTTTGGCTGCTCTATTGAATTCCTATTGAGTACTCTCTGATCTTGCTCTCTGGAGATGTTCCTCCCTTTCATTCCATTACTTCACTTCTTTAGCAATAACTTTAAGTCTCTCTTCATCTCCAGGCTGCAACTGAATCTTGTGCTTGTTATTGTCAATAATTTTCTTCATGAAGATTATGTTGCTCATCAATGTCTTTGCTTGGCCCCTCTTTTGATAAGTTATTTCCTGCTTGTCACATTCAAGAAATAAGTTTTGTTCTGCCAGCTCCTCATTCCTCTGCCTCTCTACTTCCAATTCTCGTGTTGGTGCTGACAGGTCAATCAAATACATCTCATCTTCTGTAACTGGATCAACAAAATCTTCATGAACCTGCAAACCGGTGAGCAAAGTATTTTTTTGCCAATAATCTTTTTGTTTCTCACATTCTACCCTTAATATATCTTTCACGGGGGGTGGGGGGTGGGGGGGGGGGGTGGGGGGTGTAGCCCCCGAGTGAGGTGCAACGTATATGAAATTGCAGCAATATATAAGTGGAGTACATTTCAGATATGATGTCAAATTTGGTTGTTGATTCCATTCGTTGGGGATCAACTTCCATTGTTGACACAAACAAACTGGGGTACATTTCAGTTACTGTGTAAACTTTGGTTGTTGACTCCATACAATTGCATCAACTTCTATTGTTGATACACAAAATCTATAAAACATTTCAGATATTGTGTTAACTTTGGTTGTTGATTCTATTCATTGGGGATCAACTTTCATTGTTGGTACACAAAATCTGTAATACATTTCAGATGGCAACTCAGTATCATTTATTTAACTCTATCATCTATAACTATATCTATAATTTAAATTCACAGATACAAAAAAATGTGCATAATCAATCTTTTCTCTGGTAGTTTTCAGTTATTTTGTGTCAACAATGGAAGTTGATCCATTTGCTGGAATCAACTTCCATTGTTTACACAAAAAAATCAGTATTTTTTACTATGAAATTTAAAGAGAGTAAGAAAAAAATTACCTTATGCTCAAGCCAAGTCATGTCTATTTCCTGTCTAGCTTTTCCCCAAATTCATTGCGAAGTTTCTTGAACAATATGTGCGGGTTCCATCTTAGGAATCTCGGAATTCTGGTTTCAAATCCCTGCCTCTTCTCGATGTAGTCCCCATTGTGTTCACATAACCAATACTGGATGCAGAGAAATAAAAGAGGTTAGTTTTTACATACTGCATGCAACATTGTACTATATACAAATATAAATATTTTACTTTGATATAAATGTCTTTTACCTACCGGTAGCAGTGTAGTGCATCCGATAACAATCCCTTTTTTCCCTTTTTGTTTTGAGATATTTGCAATCAGATAATCTACGATGTGATCTGGCCATGACACTTTATCCATTTTTAGAACATGAGGTAACCATTTCCTCACAAAGCTTGTAGTTCCAGAATCTGGGAAGAAAAGCACCGCACACAACCATATGGAAAAAAGTCTGACAAAATATTCTGGGTCGGACTCATCTCTAGCTGCAAGTCTTAGTTTGTTTTCAACCTAAGTTTTAGTTATTTTATCCTTACAATCTGGCTTTTTCTCTAGTCTGAACTTGGTATTCAAGAATTCCCTGCAATCATTTCCTTGCTTTGCTTTGAGATTCCTACTGAATTCTTCACTCTCTGTAATTCTTCTAATTTTGAAGATCAACGCAAATTCCCTTGCATCCAGAGAGCACTCTATATAATTCTTCCCCTTTTTTGGATCTCCAAATGCGATCCTTTTCGTTTCTTTATTAAATCCACTAAGAAGCAGCCGTATTGCAAGATTGATTCTTTCTAACCATTTAGGAGTCACTATGCTGTTACTGTCTACTATGTAGAATGGGCTGAAGAAGTCCCAGAAAGGCATGGCCTTCAGTGTGTTTGCAAGGATTGGTTTCTTCTTATTTCCTCATTCTTCTAATTCAAACAGCTTGTATAGAAAAATCCCCATTTCAACCAATGGAATGAGACCTCCTTTGAATGTAAAATCCTTTGCACCTACATACATGCAACTCAACATTGACATATTTGTTTTTAATAGCTAAACAACTTAATGATATGGCAGCATAAAACAGAACTCAATATTCTTACCTTTCAGTTCCTTTTCCGGCTTCGCGTCTTCGGTTACTTTTTCTTCATCTGATTCTTCTTCATCTGAATCATCCTCTTCCTCTTCTTCTGATTCTTCAATTTGTTTTCTTTTACCTGATGGTTCCTCTTCATTTTTCTTTTTCTTCTGCACCTTTGATTTCTTTTCATCATTTATCTTTCGCTTTTATGCTATAACTTTCTCAATGTGTTGTGAATCTTCTTCTTCTGAATCTTCTTGTATCCGCTTTGCTGGTTTATCATGTGTCTGCTTTGTTCTTCTTTCTTCCAATAATTTCTTGTTTACACTGTTCCTTTTGGTTGGAACATCTTCTTGCGGTTCATCTTCTTGCGGTTCAACCTGTAGCTGTTCTTCAACCAATAACTTCTTGTTCACCCTCTTCCTTTTGGGGGCTACATTTTCTTGAATCGGCTGTGAATCATCTTCTTCTCTACTCTTCGCATTTATCCTTGGTGATCTTCTCATTCTTTTCATCTATTTCAAACAACATTAGTCTAGTTAGGCTTCTTATTCATTAAATAATCACAACAACAACTGTTAGTAAAATTGGATCAACTTATGTTGTTGATACCATGTTACTGGTATAACATGGTATCAACTTCTGTTGTTTATCCCATTTATTGTACTTGGTTTTCAGTTTTATGGGATCAACTGTTGTTGTTGATCCCAATTTATGTGATCAACTACTATTGTTGACCCAATAAAAACAATTACAATCAACATCAATTAGCACAACTTGTTCACATATAGCCTTAAATGTTCTTCAATAATCATGTCTAGCCTACATGGTATAAGATACTAGTTTTATATCTAATAGAATACTGAAAAAACAAACACATCTACACACAATTTTAGGGGATCAACTCCTATTGTTTCACCCCATCTAAAACATCAACAACTGAAACATCAACTCCTATTCTTATTCCTTTGAAGTTTACAGAATCATTATCAATATTCAACATTCAACAAATAACTGCAATATTATTCATGTGTAGACTCATTATCAACATTCAACACATATTGTAGAACTTACACAACACAGAGCAAAGCATTTTAGGGTATCAACTCTAATTGTTGACCCCATCTATTAGCATCAACATCAACTGAAACTGGGTTTTTTTTTCACAATTTTGTCATCAACATTCAAATACAGAAAAACAAACACATATAGAGAACAACAAAAGGGGTGAAAATCAAAATCAACTGAAGAAATTATTTATTACCTCTTTCATCTGAAACTGCAACTGCTGAAACTCAAAATCAACTCCAACTAACCTAAAATCAAAATCAATCAATTAGATACAAGACTAAGTAGATACCAAGTCAAATCAAACACATTAAGAGCAGGAATTGTTCATAAATCGTACATGCAACAACTTTTTTCTTCATAAAAGTAAACCTGATTTCAAAATCGTTAAAAATGAAAATTAATAGGAAAATCATAACATAATACAGTGGTTCTATGAGTGATTTTAGCGTTTTTACCTGTTTAATCTTTCTTTTTTCTTCAAACTCAGTACCCTCAATCATACCTAATTTTCGATCATTTTTTTTCACAGTTTTTTTATTTTTCTCAAAGTAAAGATTATGGATGATTGAAATGATTCGGTTATTGAGATTTATATAGGTTTACGGTTACTTTTGATCGACGGTTTTCTTCGGGTTTCTGATTTTTGAATTAATGCTACTGCGGTTACATGTTGAATTTGAAGATGGAGGAGAGAGACAGATCATGCAAATAGGTTTGGAACGGCTACGGGAGTAAATGACTCCCCAACGTTATAATCTTGATATTTTATTTAGGGGCATAATTGTAATCTGACAATCCAGGATTTTTAGGGGAGGGTATTTTTATTTTGGGGGAAAGTATTTTTGTTGGGCCTCTATTGTAGGGGTATTTAATTAATCTACCCATAATTCAAGAATCTCCTTATCTACTTCATCATCTGAATTAGGATTAGGATCTACAGGTATTTCTGCAACAAAAGCATAATTTTCTGTTGAATCTTCAGAGGGAAGCTCTTCAGGCATATCATCAAGATAAACTATGAGAGAATTATTTCCTTGATAGTATTCCTTACTTGGGAATTCCTTTTGCATATGTCCAAAATCTCGACATTCAAATCATTGAAGTGAACTTCATTATGAGAAGAAGATTTATCTTGAAAGTTTGATCTAAGGAGCCTTTTTCCATAACGTCTTTCTCTTCGTCTCTTGAGAAGATTCCTCACATGTTTTGTAATCAGAGATATGGTAACGTCTACCTCATCATGATCATTACAACATTCATCGTCCCAGGACAAGTTACCCTTTGGAGGAGGAAAACTTGTTTTAGTCACAGTTTTAAGAGCAGAGGCTTTTTCTTTAGCGGTGAGTTGCTCATGATCAAAGATTTTTAACTTTCTAACAAGAGTACTTCTGGAAAGTGTAGTAAGATCATTCCCTTCAATAATGGCATGTTTCTTAGACTCGTATCGAGCTGGTAAAGATCACAGAATTTTCATCACAATATCCCGTTCAGAAATAGTCTTACCTAGTGAATAACAAGCATTCACAATTCCCGACACTTTGTGATTAAATTCCTCAAACGAATCTTCATCAGACATAAGAAGGTTTTCCCAGTCAAAATTTAGGTTTTGAAGCCTGGCTTCCTTCTCTGTGGAATTCCCTTCAAATATGGTTTCTAAGATATCCCAAGCATCTTTTGATATAAAGCACGTAGACACATGATGTTGGAGATCTTGGCTTATGGCATCTAATCCATCAGAGTTGCATTTAGCATCTTTAATTTATTCATCATCATATGCTTCTATGCCTTTAGGAACAACAGCAACTCCTTCTCCAACAAGTAGAGTATCATATCTTATTATAACAAGTACCCATGTCCGAAAGTCACGAGCTTGTAAAAAGGTACGCATAACAGTTTTCCACCATAAGTAATTTATGCCATTGAAAGCTGGCGGTATGTTGTTTGAGATTGCATGTTTTTCCATGATATATATCGCTTCAAACACAAAATTATTAGGTCAACAATGTTTTCTTACTCTAATACCAATTGAAAACGCAGGGGATACCAAATTATTGATCGTGGTTTTTAGTTTAGGGCGAAAATTGTAAAAGTATGTCTACCTGACCCGACATCAGAAGTAGTAGACCTTGACATGTTTATATTCTGTAAGGAATCTGAAGATTATGTCAAAATCTTATGAGTGCCCATGCCTCTCTTCATATTGTATTGAAACACGAGATCCTAGATGAATTGTTCACTAGTATAGAGCCTAATGAGTATTTAAGCTCCTAGGTGTATTATTCACTAATGTCGGAGCCTGCTGAGTATCTATTATATGAGGTGTTCTTAGCTGAACTCTCAATTTTGATATGATATGACGATTAATGTTCATTCTTAACTGAGTGACATTAATTTCACGAAGTGTCTAAATTGAGATATGCATGGAGGTACCTGATCAAAGTGCAAGCTGCGAGCTGCGTTGCTCGTAAGAATAAAAGAATTAATAATTTTGTGTTAGTATACAAAATATCTAAATTGGTTGATTTTGCATCAATTTGCAAAATTTAAATTTTTAACCTAATTTTGTGTTAACCTGCAAAAAATAGGGTTTTACAGCCAAGTGTTCTTTAGTCGAAGTGAAGACTTTTGATACCAATCTGCCTCTATCAGATAAACCTATATGATTTCCGTTTATTCAAAGATCAAGGTGTGGAAATCTGTTTACAATTGACAAGTTAGCAAACCTCACGAATCCGGAACTTAAGACTCCCGAAGAGCAGCCTAGATTTTTAACCACCTCTCAAGAAAAATCGTCCAAAGATCAACTAAGATTTGTTTTTAGATATCTATCTTGAGGAATCACAAAGTCTGAGACGATAAAAACTTTGTGATTACTATCTATCTTGCCAGAAAGAGATTACGAAAACCTCGATAACAAAAAGGAAGATCAGGATCACGAACTATCAAGGTAAAGATAGTCAGACCTGGCTTCACAAATCCCCAAGCGAAGTCTTTTTAGTCGTAGACCTAAAAGGTCAATAAAGGCGACTCTAGAATAACCTAGGATATCAAGTGTCACAGATTGATTTTCCCAGTTGACAGGGATGCTCTATTTATAGATTTCAAAGACCATGATTAGCTTAGAATTCAATTATGATTACTATCTATCTTGCCAGAAAGAGATTACGAAAACCTCGATAACAGAAAGGAAGATCAGGATCACGAACTATCAAGGTAAAGATAGTCGGACCTGGCTTCACAAATCCCCAAGCGAAGTCTTTTTAGTCGTAGACCTAAAAGGTCAATAAAGGCGACTCTAGAATAACCTAGGATATAAAGTGTCAGGGATTGATTTTCCCAGTTGACAGGGATGCTCTATTTATAGATTTCAAAGACCATGATTAGCTTAGAATTCAATATAAGATAACTTGAGAATCAAGCAAACAAAATAGGTCTTCAAACCACAATAAAAGACTATACATATACGTTCGGTTACTGAACTGTGTATAATGACAGTTCGGTTTGGCAAGTTAGCGAAAGAACTAAAAGGTACATGATGTTCATTTAAACACCTAAGAAATTAATCATGATTCAAACACATAAGTTTTTAGGTAATCAATGAAGTCTTAGAAGTGTTTAAGAGAGTTCCAGCAATTCAAAACATATTAAAATAATAAGTCTTTAAGCATCTGCTAAACATTATTGGGACAGTTGGTAAAACGGTTCGCCAACCATAAGGCTTGTTCATGAGTCAGGGTGCTACGGTTTGTGAATCGGGTTCGCCAATCCTACTAGACAACCAAACTCCGATGACCTCGGTTCATGAACCGGGTTCGCCAACTGCTAGCCAATTAATCCAACTTATAAAATCAATTCACCACGGTTCGCCAACCAGGTTCGTGAACTGTTCCCAACTGAACTTGTGGTTTGCAAACTGGTTCGCCAACCTTCCTGTATTTCTGTATCTCATATATCTATGGTTTGCAAACTGAGTTCGCCAACCTACCCTGAGTAGAAATTCCAGTAAGTTCATATTTCTCTCTTATGATGTTTGAAGCATTTCCAAGTGATATAATCATTTGCATGGGCAATTTTCAATTGATCCACAAATTAATTTATATACCTAATATTTTTAAGGACCTTTGAACATCTAATCTCTAAATCATATTTCGAAATTTTTCACAAGACAAGCTTGACTCGATACATCTTCTTTGTGAATTTACTGTAAGTCATACGACATAGTCTCAATAGATATAATGACGGTATAGTGAGTAAAATAAAATGGTTCAGACTTCACATACATGATACAGAAGTTCTCCAAATTCCTTCGTTGATCTTTAGTCTTCAAGGGAGATCTCTGATGCTCAACTACAATTCTAACCTATCCGAATCTTGACTTAGTAGACTAGAAGATATAGTTTTGATCACGTAACATTGACAACAAGCTTGAGATAGCAAAACTTGTAGGTTCAACCGAGCAATGCTCTAACAGGTATTCTTATCACCATTTTTTTTCCAGGTGATGGCGATGGATGGTAGTGGATCCTTTATCTATCGTTGGATTTGATGGTCGTGGTGCTGGTTGGTTGGCGGTTTCCCCTTACTACTCTTGGAAAAATAGTTGCAGTGTTTGTAATGTTTGGAAGAAGTGAGTTACTCAAACAACGACTGTCACCAATGCTCGTGGACGGCGCTGCTTTGACGGTGAATTTTCCCAGAGATGGTTTGTGCTGACTATTGGATATGGTTTCTAGAATTAATAGGTTGTTGGTGGTAGAGTTAAGGTTAGCGGGTCATACTTTAGGTTCTCTTCGGGATGTTAATTTTGCAAGGCTTCAAGGTGGGCATGAAATTTGGGCATGTTAGATTAAACTTTAGTCTTCATAAGTGTTGTTTTGGTTAAATCTGGTGTAGGCTTGGGCTCTTATTTTTGTTTTTTTTTTTAAAATTTTTTTTTGTAATAAAAGTTTCCTTGTTTCTTTAGCTATTTGACAAGATTTCTTGATACCTGTTTTAACATTACGCTCTTTCATATTTATGTTTCTAAGTTTAACCAACTTCATGTTTAACATTTTGCATATATACGGTAGAGAATGACATTATCCTTCTATATAATCTCTATATTATCAATGAAGTCTAGATAGTGACTACAATAGACAAAAAATAACATATATAATCCGATCTGATTTATTTTCTGGTCTCATATTATTCAAATACTTTTTTATCTCGCAGCATCACAGCTTACTTGGGATTTCGTGCCGATACTTTAAAGGCGTTTTTAGTATACTGGCAACATCTACTCTTTTTTTTATCTCGCAGCAGCACTGCTTACTTGGGATTTCGAGTCGATACTTTAAAGGCGTTTTTAGTATAGCGGCAACAATGTGAATATTGTAATGCTGCTAGATTACTCAAAAGGAAGTATAATTTAGAAAATCAACGGTTCCTTTTTCTCTCTCCTATCTCTCACCCCTTCTTCTTCTCCAACAAAAACACCTCTAACAACTCCTTCTCTACTCAGATCTAGTCCGTTTTGGGCCTATTTGAGCAAGTTTCTTCACTTTTTCTTGCTTTCTAGGCTAGTTAGTATATTTAGTTTAGTTGTTATCATGTTTTTAAGTAATTATGGTGGTTGATAGGTGTCTAAAACACCTAATTTTATATCTAGTATTTATGCTTTCTTTGCGAGTTTTCATGTAAATTATGTATCTTATGTTCGTTTATGAGTTTATAGGTGTTTTGGAGTCATTTGGAGCTAAAGATGACGAAAGCGCTCAATCGAGGCGAAAGGTCAATTCACAGGCGATATTGGAGCAGGCTAGGTCATGCAAGAGGAGTTATGCTGGAACTTAAACTGTCAGTCTCCTAGAACTGACGGTTGAGCAAATAATTACACTGCTTCGGCTATCCTGGAACCGACAGGCTAAACAATCGAGATGGCCCTTATCTATTGTCTTTGGGGTGTCATTATCCAATTTCAACATCTTTAACCTAGACTCGAGAATTGCTTCCATCATTTGCACTCGAAAGAGAAAAGTTAAAAACAATGGTCGCTTGTATTGGGATCGAGAACCATTTAGAAATTCAGAATTGATTGGGGAAATAAGGGCTTCGATGAAATTTAGACGAAATCGAATATGTGTTTCGATCCGAGGTTGTTGCGAGACGAGATTCGATGGATTTGGGATGTTGATATCGATCTCGGTAGATTGAGAAAAGCATGTGGTTTGAATTTGTGTGATATTCTTTGTTGAATCAAGAGAGGAGCGAGATGAATGCGGGATGGGTTTGTTGCTAAAATGGGTTTGTGGCTGTTGCTGTCGAAAGTGGTATCTCAGATCGAGATTAGACGAAATGGAATCTGCTGTTGGTGTTGAGAATTAAACTTGAAGAACTGAGATGTGAAGCTGTTGTTACTGATGGTGTTGAAAGAAAGTAATTGGGTTTGCTGGAATTGGTGAGAAATCGTCAACAACAGGTGGAGGTGCAGGCATGAGGGAAGAATGGAGTTGCAACTGGCAGGAGTAATGAGCATTGCAGGTGCAATTGGCTCAAGGTGGTGTTTGGCTAGAGAAACAATGTTGCAGGGCAAGGGAATGGAGTATGTGATGCGAAGGGTTGATTACATGAATTGAAACTGCATTTGAATATTGACTCTAGTGTTGCGGAGGGAGATGAAATTGGGGAGATGCAGTTTTGCAATGGAACTAAGAAAGCGTGTGTGATATTGAGATGTCGCAATAGAAATCTTTGTGAAGCCGAGGACAAGGTTTACAAGGAATTGAGGTTGCGGTTACATTGGTTAATAAGTTTGGATGGAGAGAAGCTCTGATTTGTGAATGCACCGATGGTTTGATGGCCTTAGATGAATGTTTAGGAACTGAAGCTAAGTTGAGTGCGAGGAAGAACAGATGGCTGCCATTGCCTTGGACCGAGCCGGGTTGCGATTGAACCAAGAAATCGAAGTGTGTGGTCTACAGTGAAGCAATGAGCCGAGAGATTGCACGGGAATGTTGCAACCGATTCTTTGTTGGAATGAGGTATAGAATGAATGAATGTAAAATGTACAAGTGAAGAATGGAGGTGATGAACTTGTGTTGTTGGTTCGAGAGGTGATGTCCAAGATATGGAGGGATGAATGGTGCAAAATGCACGGCCAAGATGGTCGTGAAGAAGTCTTGCGGGGTGATAGCCATCATGGTGGGAGAGATGCGAGGAAGGCATGGCCATCTTGGCCGTGACTATTTTGGCTTTGTCAATGGCTCGCCAAGCCACTCGGCCCATCCGGTGAGTAAGATGATGATCCGGACACGACTCACCGACTCGGTCGGTGATTGACCCGGTTTGACTCACCGAGCTGACCCAGTTGACCCGACCGATCCGACCCGTTGACCGGTGGCCGGTGGACTTTCCGGTCACCTGAGATACTTTCCGGAGACTTTTCCGGCCAATTTCCGGCCACAATCCCAGTTTTCCGGCGACGTATTTTTGGACATATTTTCTACATGGGTTTATCTCACACATGGGCTTGGTGGACCACTTGGAGATGGGTTTTGAGAAGACCTAATATTGGAAGGAGTATCCTCTATGGAAATAGAGAAACATATAAAAGAGAGGACTTTTACCTAATTGAGGATATCTTGGATATGATCTTTTTGCCTCTACTTTGTTCTAGGGTTTAGAAACCATGAAGTCTTTTCTCTTTCTTCTTGTTATGAACTCCATGAATATGAGCTAGAGTTTTATTATTGGTTATGGAATAAGTTTGATTTCCACATATGGGTTTTAATTCAATAAATTAGTTTTGTCTCATATTATCGTTTATGATTCACAATTAATATTGTTACATGATTTGAATGCTTGTTTAGTCGAGTCGCGAATCGATTGAGTTTGCTTTCATCTTTATTGCTAGATTAGGGTTATTATACGCAAAAGTGATAATTCCGGATTGCAAGTAGCATAAATATGATTATAGTTTGTAGTGATATATTCTTATGATCATATGGGAGTCATAACCTTTGTTAAATCGGATTAGTGCGCTTTCCACGTTCGATTGCTTTGATTGGCCTGATTTCATAGAACCTAATGCATCTAGGGAATTAAACTTGATTAGTGCTTTTACACGTTAGGTTGTTCCTTTAGATAGAATTCATATTCGCATCTTTTAATGTGTTTGTTGATGACATGAGGAGATTTGCGGGATATTCTTGCGATCAAGGTATTCTAGGGTCTTTGATAAAAGTTGAGATTAAAATATCAATTCTAGTTATTGTGTTGAAAACATGTTTGTGATTGAAGACGAAATCCATGACCAATACCTTCTTATCCTTGATTTGATTTGTTTGCTTATTTCTTTATTTGCTTTTATTTAGTTTATTATATAAAAATCACAAAACTACCGGTGTTATTTATAGGGAACCGAAACAATTTGACAACCTAGACCTCTCTGTGGGATCGATCCTTTCTTGCCCTTGCTTCATTATATATTTTGAGTAGTAAGAAAGTGTAATTATTTTTTGACGCCTACGACAGCGATCAGTGGTTTTATCTCCCTTTTGAAGGTTTATTTACTCTTTAATGATGGTTCTTAGTTACTAGTTTGGGTTTAAGATTAATAGTTTGGGTTTTAAGGTTTATCTTCTTTTTGAATATTTATCTACGCTTTAATGACGGTTCTCTGGTCAGATCTAGTCCGTTTTGGGCTAGATCTGAGCAAGTTCTTTTTTTTTTTTTTTTTACTTTTTATTGCTTTCTAGGTTAGTTAGTAAGTTTAGTTTAGTTATTATCATATGCTTTAGTTATCTACACCATTATGGTTGTTTTATCTCCTTTTTGAAGGTTTATCTACGCTTTAATGATGGTTCTTGCTAGATTACTCAACATAGAGTATAATTTAGAAAATCAGCGGCTCCTTCTTCTCTCTCCTCTCTCTCACCCCTTCTTCTTCTCCAACAAAAACACCTCGAACAACTCCTTCTCTGCTCAGATCTAGTCCGTTTTGGGCTATATCCGAGCAGGTATCTTCACTTTTTCTTGCTTTCTAGGCTAATTAGCAAGTTTAGTTTAGTTGTTATCATGTTTTTTTAGTTATCTACAACATTAGGGTGGGTTTATCTCCTTTTTGAAGGTTTGTCTACGCTTTAATGACGGTTCTTGGTTACTAGTTTGGGTTTTAAGATCAATAGTGATATACTCTAACGACGAAACTTTCATCTTTGTTGTCTCCGGCGACGAAATCTTCATCACTAATTTTTCCGGCGACGGAAACTACGGCGGTGATTTTTTGGATTTTAATTTCGAAAAGAACCATTCTTCCTATGATTTAATCGGATCTTATTCATACTTGTATTTGTGTTACTCCGGTAATCACTTTCTCTTGTTGGATTTCTTGGTATTGTAATCTTACGATATGATCTTATTTCTTTGTATTCTTTTATTTTTGATCTGAAACTCATTATAACCTCGAGTTAACATTAATGAAAAAAAATTTATATATAAAAGAAAAAATGCTGCTAGATTAAAAATTCCTAGACGCAAACAATTATTTATTTCATATAAGTTATTGGTCCGACAACTGATGTAATTTTGAATTTTTTTGTAAAGTGGTAGTAAAAAGTTCGTTCAACTCAGACTTGTAAAGATTTTGATTTCAGACTTAAAACTAAAATATATACACAAGGTTGTCACAAATATCGAGAGGTACTAGGACTCAGGATTCCACCAATTCTTATATTCATGTGGTTCAACTAATAATTCTAGACATTCATAGCTCAAGTAATTAACTCTAATTTATTGCCGAAAGTAGATTTTGAAAGTAGTGATTGTATATCTAAAGCATGAGACATCAAAACACTTAAGAAAGCATGACCCATCAATTGAAATCACAATCACTCAATAAAAATCATATATCAATTAAAAATCAATGCAATAAGTCATAAAAGAAATAATAGAATTACCACACGCGTGAAGAATGACTTCCTCCGTCGTCCCAGTGATGAGGTTTAGCTCCTCATATTAATCACTTTCTCAAAATATCGGTTCATAGCTCAAAAGTTGATTAAAAGAGAGGAAAAGTACAAAGCAGCGGGTTTTGTAACAGATATAATTGTTACAACACCCACTGTTATAGAGAAACCGTAACAGGACTGCTGCGAACTCAAAATACTTGTTGCAAAAATTGTTACAAAGATGATGAATTTGAAAGATAAGGTAACACTTTATGCGACTGTCTTTGCCTGTTGTTCTCTGGTTTTCTTCTTCTTCTTCGCTGGTGAAGAACTCGACTCTGCAACTCCTTCTGCAGCTACCCAATCACCTCCGTTCGGTCCCCCAAAGTCTCGACTCTCCCCCCTCGTGCCCCAAACTCTCCCATGCCTATATATATAGCCAACTGGGGCCAAGAATATCCGAGAAAATCTTCCCAAAAGTAATTACTTCTTCGGCCAAAAGTCACGAGTATTTTTCTTCTCTTCTTTATCCTCCTACGCGTCTTTGTAGCTATAAACTGCCAAGACTAGATATATGAAAATACTGGAGAATATATCGTCCCTATTTGACTCGAGTAACTTCCAAAAATAAACTGCAAACTAACCCGAGATAACTCTGTTTCCTATTCTTCCCTGTTTTACTCCAAACCGAAGAAAGCATCTATTTTTTCGAATCTGAAACACCTAACCTCCATGTTTAATCGTTACAACTCCATACCAATCCATATGCACGATTAACTCGCACAAAAATCTTCCAAATAATGGACAGAACTTCCGATACTTCCTCTTCTCTGTTTCACCGAAATATGCACGATTCTGCAGCCAACTCTGATCGATCAGAAGACATATACCATGCCTGATATTCTCTAACAGGTCCATGCCAACACAATCCCGCCATTGAATCTCTTCAGAAGTCCCTCAAAACTCGAACCCTAAACTGCCAGTATACTGTGAACTTTTCCCGCCAAATCTCATATTTGAATTTGAGAAGATGAGTGCCCCTTATCCATTCTCGGGGTGCGAATAGCAAGTGGTAGCCCCTTAGTAATTGAGGTGCCCCTTATCCAAATGAGGGGTACGAATAGTAATTTTCTCCCACGAGCGCTAATACTACTTTTCGAGCCAATTTTCCCGCAAAAGCTTATTTCTCCAAAAACACCTACAAAGACATAAAATACCAAAATAAGCGCAAAATCGAGTACTAACATTACAGAGAATTGAGACTAATATAGACACATAAATGCGTCTATCAACAACATGACATTCCGTCTCTACAACATAAATAGAAACATGTTTTGAGGCATATTAAATGATGATATCATCTAGGGTATGCTTATAAGGGGTGTCCTAGCAATGGGTAGATTACTAAGTTACCCTTAATTATTTTAAATTACTTAAACCTAAACTAATCAAAATCAAAAACATAAACCTAAACTAATCAAAATCAAAAACATAAACCTAAACTAATCAAAATCAAAATCAAAATCAGTTCAATCATTCTTCTCTTATTCTCCTTCTCAAACTGTTTGAATTTTTTTTTCGTCGTCGATTAATCGTTCGCTCATAAATCTTTGATCGTTGATTAAAGTCACAATTGTAAAATCATCAATAAAACGAAGTATTGCACGAGAGATATCAAACTGTTGCGAAATCCCTAATTGAACCTACCTTCTTTTCCATTTTTTTTAATGTTTCAGAAGAACAGTTCGGCTGATCCACAAATATCAATTTTGAGCCGAACCTAGTTTATAGTTTAAAAAATCATTAAGTTCGGCTGATTCGAATTTGCTTATTTTTAGCCGAACTTAAGACTTCGGTTTCATAAAATTGCTCATTTTAGGTTCGGCTTATAATGGATGTCCAAGTATTAGACGAACATAATACTGTTGTTCAGAGATTCATTGACTTTCGGCTGGTTTTGGTATTGCTAAATTTTGAGCCGAACATTATACTATAAGTCACCTCTTAAACTACAAAGAATAAACTTTAAGGTTCGGCTAACTATTAGACGAGTTCGAATGAGCCGAACCATAAACAAAAAATCAAATACTTGGGTTCGGCTTTAAATCTATAAGCCGAATTGTTCTTCGCGCGTAAAGTTCGGCCTTTAGTTTTCAGCCGAACCCAAAACATATATACGAAAAAATCAAATTTTTTGATGAATTCAACACAAAGAAAGGAGACTATACATCTTATGCAACTATACATGTATATTATTAGCATAAAGTCCCTCATCACCCATTTTGAATCACAAAATTCTCAGATTTCTCATAAATCTCTAAAACCTAGGTTTTTTTTTCACATCTTCTTCCTTTCAAAACCCCAAACCCTCACAAAAAACAGATTTTTTTCTACTAATTACTTAATTTTAATCAATCTTTAACAACACTAATTAATCAACATCTAATCATTATAATTAAAACTAATTAAAGAATTGTATACTTGCCATTATTAAAAATGGGTGGATAAGGGGTGATGGTCTTTTTTATCTAGTGATCCTATTTTGTCACCATTTGGTATGCCTCAAAAAAAAAAAAAAAAAAAAAATAGTATGCCACAAAACAGGTTTCCATAAATGAGTCGACACATTTTAAACCAGGACAGGACATCTAGTATAAAAAATCGCCATAGTGGGTCAGCTATAACGAATTCTGGATCAGATTTTTACGCGTGAAGACCGCGTAGCGTAAGATAGTGAGAGATTCTTTTATCATGAGAAAAAGATAGATAGATTCCAAAAGAAAGAGGATGTGCAGACTGCAGAAACAAAACTGTAGTGGTATTAAATACGTGGCATCTGCATTTTGGCTCAATCTTATATTACCACATCATCCACGGGGTTCCTTATAGGCCTGATTCGCCTGAACTTTTTCTGGAAACAGCCTATAAGCCTTGCCATTGTTATTTGCCTGACTCGGGAGGTAAAACGAATCTTGTTTCAGAATGAATTTGCTCGCAGAAATCTGCCAATACGCAGTGGGAATGAGCTTTCTCTTTTTATTAAATCCAGAACCCCTGAACTACTTGACACAATCTTTTCCATATCTTATGCGACTTACTTTTTTCTTTCTTTCCTGAACCCCTGAACTACTATGACAAGTTATACCTTACTTTTTTCTTTCTTTGAAAAATGACAAGGATCGACATTAATTCTTAGCATCTCAAACACTCTTTATACCATGAGTCATACAAGAATATCGTCCATCACTTTAGTTTGAAAAAGCTACGAATATTTACCGTCCGCAATTTTGCCCCTTGATCTATGCTAGTAGCTAAGCTAAGCATTAGTTGGTAACATAATAGTAATAAGATGATGAAAAGTGGTAATCTGGAATATTAAACACTTTTCCAGGATTTGTTCAAATTTCAAACCACACTGGCAGATCTTTCATATATACGTTCACTTTCCCAACTAACTCAGTATTCTATTTCTTTTTTAACGAACACCTTACATATCACGTACATTCATCGGATCCTTTGTGATTAGTGCTTGTGGGATTTAATTCAATCTGTTAGCTCTTTCCACATATCGGATTAACTAAATTGTTACGTCCAGGCGTTTATTGTTCTTCATGGGTTTATTGCATATTGTATCTTCTTCATGGGTTCAGGAATTTATTTTTATACCAAAACCAAAGGGGAGTCATGTTAACGATCTTACTTCATGTTTTGGTGGTCGCAACCAAAAAAATGGGACGGAGTTCAATATTTTTGTTTATAGATTATTTCTACATGAATCAATAATTAACACTTTGTGATAGTTTTTTATTTCGAGCTCCACTCCGTCGATGTCGACCTTTTCTAGGTCTGTCTTTGATTAATTGTGACATCATCTTTATTAGTTGAGTTATCCTTGTCTTATGAAGAGAAGACCTTTCAGTAAGAACCATACTACTTCCTTATAGAAGTCAAGTACTGCAAAGAGAATTCAGAAAGGAAGAGCTTACCAATTCTAAATCGAAACCAATTAAAAATCCCACACATACGAGCAATCAAGAACGTGGTTAGATGGAAGGAAGTATAAAAATAATACTATATTAGCTTATTATTAGCCTGGTACATTAATCAAACGTGATTGGAGATTGGGGTGCTGCTATAACAAGATTGCAATACCATCAACACATTTTTACTATCAATAACGACATTAAGCATTTTCATTGAAACCAGATCAAAGTTTACGAGAGAATTAACTTACCAGGACTTGTGAGATGTCTTGGGAAGCTTTGTTTTGTGATTAAATTGATGGAGCGGTTTACTTCGTTTGACCAAAAAATCTAGATATTTAACGAGACGTATAGAAAAAAATTGGCGCCCGAATTTAGGAAGTGTTGGATAACCGAGACAGGTTGGGTAAAGTGAATATATGGAAAACATTTAAAGATACGCACTGGCACTGCTTAAATGTGGACTCAATACGGTCAATTTTGACAGCATTAGTGTTGTAATAACCGGTATGTTTTGTTTCCCTTAAAATCAAGAAAATGACCTTATTTATTGGATCTTTGGTTTTGGTGATTTTTCAGTTAATTTTTAGTGGTTAATCAAATTTAGAAAAAATTACAAAATTTTCGTACTTAAAATAGGCAAGGGAAGCATAAGGATAAATATGTAATTTTGACATGTTCGATTCCGAAAAAGCGATACCCTTCCCTGGGTTGGCAGCATTAGATGCCCTTGCCCACCACTTACTTTCCTTGTCGATGACTTTTCTCCACTCGTATAAAACCCTAATTGTCCGGGTAATACACAACGAAACACCAATTTAAAACTATCTTTTCAATTTTCTATCAGATCTCTTTTTTTCTCTCCGAAAAACAAAAAAAAACATCAAGAGGAACAACAATGGCAGATCAACTCACTGACGATCAGATCTCTGAATTTAAGGAAGCTTTCAGCTTATTCGACAAGGATGGAGATGGTTAGATTCTTTTTCCCATATACGTTTTGATCTGAACTTTTTTTTATGTTTATTTTCAATTAATCAAATTCCTGTTTGCGGTAACTACATTATGATCAATTATTTGCCAGTTTTAATCAGATCTAGGTACCGATTATTCCGATCAATTTACGGGAAGACCTCGATTATTATTTGATTATAAGCTTTTAATTTCCAGATCAAAGATGTTATTTGTGATGAGGATGGTCACCTTTTTGACCAACTTGTTTTGTTTTGTATTTATTTTTCTTTGATGATCGTGTAGATGCAGATAATGTTTGATTGCATGAATCTAGCTAGAATCCTGTCTGACAATAGACTAATTGGATCCTCTGTTGGTGTTAGTTTCAGAGCTAAGATATACATGTGCCATCAGAATCTTTGCTCAAATTTGGCTTTGGCTATATTACTTGCTCTTGGTTATGTACCCTTTAATTGTGTTCATGTAGTCAAGATGAATTTATTGGTCATGGATCATGGATATGAAAAGACCCAAATCATGGCTGTGGAATTAGTTTATCTTTCAAAGTAACAAGGACATCAGTTTTGTCTCTCGGACGGGTTTTTTTTTTTTTTTATTATTTCCAACATGAAAAAAAGTGTGATCTTAATGTGCCAAGCTGCTTGTATGGTTATCTGCTAATTTCTTTGTATCTCTGAGATCAGTTTTTTATGTTGTTACTTGTATAGTTTTATTTACATGCTCCTGTTTTTTATGTTGTTACTTGTATAGTTTTATTTACATGCTCCTTACCTGATTATAGTGTACTTAAAAGACTTCCATAAGAAGTTAATGTGTTGATGGATGGCATCATATGCCATTGAAAGATGAAAAGCTAGATCGTTCAGGTTTTAGCATGTAATTGACAATCAGCAAACATCTGCTAGAAAACTAGATAAATTGGAAACAGATGAGGTTTGGGGTACTTTTAACTCATTGTATTTTGTGTAGTCGAGATTTGTGGAATGAAGGCATTAGATAAGTGTTTAGAGGAAAAACCACGAGTCTTTACTGGTACTTTGAACTTGCTTAAGTGGTTGACCTCGTGTCTTCTAAACTATCTTGAATTTTTTTTTTAGGGTGCATCACAACCAAGGAGCTCGGAACAGTTATGCGATCACTAGGGCAAAATCCTACAGAGGCTGAACTTCAGGACATGATTAATGAGGTTGACGCTGATGGAAATGGTACCATTGATTTTCCAGAGTTCCTCAACCTTATGGCCAGGAAAATGAAGGACACCGACTCTGAGGAAGAACTTAAGGAGGCTTTCAGAGTGTTTGACAAGGACCAGAATGGTTTCATTTCCGCAGCTGAGTTGCGCCATGTCATGACCAACCTTGGCGAGAAGCTCACTGATGAGGAGGTTGACGAGATGATCCGAGAAGCTGATGTTGACGGTGATGGTCAGATCAACTATGAGGAATTCGTCAAAGTCATGATGGCCAAGTGAGGACCTCTTCACTTCACTCCCTTTCTCTCTCTAAAAATACAGAAACAAAAAAATCAAAAACAAAAAAAAAAATGGAAACAAGGCAGATAAGTATTTATTACATTCTCCTCTATGAATTTGGTTTAACTAAAATAGATCTCGAAGGAAAAGCGTAAGGTGATTTCTTTGTTGGTCTGGTCAGTCAGTCAGTCTTATCTCCTTGTTCCATCTTTGGTTGTGTAATTGCCGTTTGTCTTTTCGGTCATTCATCATCTTTCTTTGTATTAGATTGGATTTGTAGGTTGTTATTTTCTTTCTTTCTCTCTTGAATATCTTTTTGTCGTTGAAGGTTGAGACGATGACATTTGTCTGATGTGTTTTGGGTCTTGTTTGGATGACTAATTTTATTGGAATCCTTATTATCATTATTGTAAAAAAAATTCTCATGTAGTCTTTTGAAAGTTGCCATGGTCACTCTATTAGCCATACAGATTATCTTTGCATACTAGTATTCTTTAAGAAGGCCCAAGTGATCCAGCAGAAAGATGTGGGTATAACCTGTACTTTTAAGGATACTTACTGTTTAAATGGTACTTCTTCCTACTTCTCGTGAGCTGATGTTTTTTTCCCTTTGAACAGAAACGGTATACCTTGAACTGGTGCTTTTTTATTTAGTGGCAGAGCCAATTCATTTCTTCTCTATTGTGGGCGCTAGGAAGACCCAGTATTAAAAATTTAGGGGAAAGCATTTGCTTGTTTAACAAATGCAAGATTAGCTTTTTTTCCCCTAGCCACCAACTATAACATTTCAACCATGAGTTGTAACAACATACCGATCGGATATTATAAATACAAAATTTATAAGGCTTTACTAGTACTAGGAAAAACCCGAGGCATTACCCAATTTATAAGGCTAGGAGATAACTTGAGGCATTACCCAAACTCCTTGCATTCTAGATTGCAACACCCGCAGGAGAACTCCAGAGGTTGCACATCAAATGGTTTTACTACTTCTAACATCCCTTGTTTCTTTTCCCTCGGCTTTTCTTCATCAATTCTCATCAACATTCCTCCATCTCTTGGGCACCTCACCTTTTTAATGACAAACCAAGTCTGAGCATGATTTCCATAGATAGCTGCTGGAACGTTCATTACTTTCGGAGTTCATCTGCTCGATGTTATATTTATACAAGAACCTCTTTGGACTTCATGATACCACTGCAAATTACTTGGTGCGCAAAGAAGTGGAAATACTCTCCCCGATGACAGATTATGCAATTATTGTCTAAGTTACGAATTTGCAGTAGGCTATGAGCGTAATTGTCTTCTTTTATATAACTGCAGAAGACGAAGCAACAAGTTCGAGGACAGGAGTTCATCAAGCACCAAGAAAGGAGTGGATCCGGCATACAGTGTTAGCAAGAGAGACCGCCTTCGTTCTCGTTGCGTTGTTCTTTAAAAGTCCATGTGGACGTGCTAAGTCTCTCCCCACCTATCTAATTGAGGGAGGTTTAGTATTCTGACTCACATGGAGAGGTGATAGTAGTTGTGAGCTGTTCTTAATGACATCCTCCATTATAAACGTCTGTTTCCTTATATTGAGAAGGTTCAAAAACCCCTCGTAAAAGAAGTCCGTAATAAAAATATATACCGGTTTGTTGCCATACATACCTGGCCATTGTTTTCGAAATTATACGTTTGCCAACGTTATAGCACATGTAAGTTAAAGGTCCCAGGATGAGATGCAGCAAACAACAGTCCAAGGTCCTAAGATCAACTTGGCCCAATTCCTTTTATACCACATGCGCATTATTAGTGTGTCGTTATGCCTCCTGGACGACTCTCAAATACTTAGCAATGATGTTTTCGCAAGGCTAACATTGACCTCCTAAAAATCATTTTGTTATGACATTTCAACAGGAAATTAACGATTAAAATGGGTGCTTCACAACAAGATTGGCAAATAAAGTTCCAAAGAACATTGAGAAGGGAAGTTGGAACCAGTTGGGGCAACTGCCACATGCAGGTCACCCCAACTGCGTGCATACAAAGAATTTCCCCTTTCCCATTCCCGTTATTCTCTTTTCGACATCACTTTTTTCAAGGTTATGTTTTGTCTATAAGTAGCTCACACTTGCCTTTGCAGCCCTTTCTCCATTCTATAATCTTTTCAAGCTTTTCTTTCGGGCATCTATTTTCTTCTTTTCTGCCTGAACTTTAGAAGCCACGCTGTTGCCTGTTACTGGCTTTTGTGCAAGTGTTGTGTTCTCAACACCAACTATTGCCTCAGTAGCTGGCGTGGCACTCACTGTAGGCTGGTGATCCTGGCTGTTAGCAGCAGTTCCTCCTTTAGTTGGTGTTGCAGGAGTAGTAAGAGGGGATGACAGTGGTTGTACTGTAACACATGATACTTTGTTTTTGTTGTCAACAACTAGACTCGTCGATTTCGTCTGATCTACATTTAGGGCAGTAGTTGACTCAGATATGGCTCCTGTCTTGCTCTTTGGTTTCTTTAGCGCATGAATTCCTGTATAAAGCCTGTGATTCATTCAAAATCCAGAAAATACTTCATCATCAAACCAGCTGTGAAAACATCAATAACATGATTATTTATCCCTACTGTCAGTAATGTTATTAATCCTTTATAACTCCACCACTGAACGATCAAGCAACATCCTAATTTGGCTTTTATAGTGGCACCAGTAGAAGCATAGCACATGCAGGTAAACAAGATGAAACAGAATGGTTGTTTATCCTTTCAAAATTCCGCTACATCCTAATTCGACCTTTTAGGATTCTACCAATAATAACACAGCGAGATGTTTTTCGCTCATTCTGGGGAACATAAACAAACTTCTTGTTGCACCCAGCACATTCTTTGCTCGGAAATGGTGAGGCCAAACTTGTGGGCCATACAACACATGATCAATAGTTCCCACCCTACTACTTAGAACAGCTGTCAGATGTAGGGGGTGGGGGTGGGGTGAGTGGCGGTCCTACAAGAGCATGGGGGAGACAATGTAAAACAAAGAAAGAGAGACAAGTCTCACCTGGCTAGCCTGGCATACTCCTCATAATCTTCAAGCAACATTTTACCAGCCTGCTCATTCAAAGCTGATTCTGGAAATGGTTCTATAAGTAAACATCTGACCACCTGTTACCATAAATAAAAGTTGACACTGGCATAAGAAATCAGCTATCTAAGAAGCAGCCAAAAACATGACGTGCAAAGGTAGTGAAACAAAAGTACTGTAGCTTACAAGTAGAACATGACGCAATCCAAGGCTTGGACTCCAATCCTTTTTCAGTGTGTTGACACAAATCTCACCATTGGTTGCAATGTTTGGGTGGAAGATTTTTGTCAAGAAATAACCTACACATGAAATAAACATAAAATGAATAACAAACATTTAACTGAAGACCCCATGTAATGCCTCAGTCATTTACGTTCATATATTTTTAGACTAAAACCCCATAGCGACAAGACCAAACGATCTCATTCATCTCGGGGTTCAATCCGAAATGAAATGAGAATTCAATCACCGTCACATCCAGATTTTTATAGGCCAACGAGTTAAATCTGATGATCTTGACCTAAACGGGAAGATGCACATTCGAGCATTGCCAAAAATCTTGAACTTTGAAACTTAATATGGTATAGCACGCTTTTCTCGGTGCCAGACATGAAGGTAATTGAAGTTGTGAAGTTGCTATGCATAATTAATACGTGAATCACGGAAACTAAACTGAATAGGGCAATCGGTGAACCACCGACCAGGACATACCTTTGGGAGGAGTGTGTGGAAAATCGTGAGACAATATCAGCTTCATGCGGAAAACACCATTCTCGTATGGAGTTCCAGCTGTAAAACCATTTTCTTTCACACTCGGTACGAAGTGATACAAATCACAATAAAAGTGACTAAGAATCAGAAGAAGAGCCACACACCTGGTCCTTCAATATCTGCAAATATGGTGGAAAAGTCGTCGTCATTGATGACCACCTTAATGCCCTCTGGGGGGATTTCATCAAGATTCTTCAATTCCTTTGCGAGTTGCTTTATCACATTTGGTGGAAGATTTTCATTGGCCTGCAACAAAAAAAGAATAACAATCCAAAATTATAGCAACGAAATTTCTGACGCACTACAGATTTTAACTTTATCAAAATAAAAAATAGAAGTCAGCAACCCAATTTCCGTATACTTTGAAAGACAGACTATGGAGAGAAGAGATAAACAGCAGATAAACTGGTAGTCAGTTGATTAGAGTATGACTTTGTAGGTAGAACACTCTGTTCAACCATACAACTTTATTATTTAGGAGAAATTTTTACCATTATCCCTAGATGACAAGACTTCTGATATTACACGAGCTTAAAGATGTAACAGACTACAAGCCTCATAACTCTTCAACAAACAAACAGTGCACAGACAGCAGTAGAGAATTGAAAAATACTCACCATAGCTTTAGGATCCTGACAGAAGGAAGTTACCAAACTCCTGCAGATGAAATGCTAATGCTTCGTCTTAAATTTATGCCTACAATTGTTGGTTGGAGATACAAGAAGCTAACAGGTTACACAGCCGGCTGTAGTTGAAGTCACCAAGACCTGCAAGACATTGTTGTTGTTTTTCTGCCATCAGTGCCACTAATATGGTAACTAAAAGCAATAATAGAACATTGAGAAACTAGAAACACTCAGTTAAGAGGATCAGCTTATACTGAGAACTGGAAACCTGGAAACATTACTTATTAAGTTAACACAAGAGTAGGCCAATTCGCAGCAACCAAATCTTTTCCAATACAGGCATAATGAGAATACTTCTATCGGGCATCTAACCTACCAACAGCTTCCCAATGTCCAGTTCTCTTTATCATCAAACAACAAACCAGAATTTGTAACGCTATAAATACATAAGAGGATAGCAATCTAGCTGCCCAATGACCATAGAATCAGTGGTATACCGTCAACACAAATCAGTCGTATTCAATATTACTAATACTCATCACAAAAGGTTACCATTACAATTCAACTGAAACACAATATGACAAGGGGAAAAAAGCAATATGCAAACACAATCTTGATTATAAAGTTAAATTAAAAAGAAAAAGAAGAGGGGATATAATGATCATGCAAAATCTGACACTAGAACAAATTTTGAGCTTTTAGCAGAAATGCAACATAAAGTCATGACAACATACAGTAAACCCTAAATCAATCAAGTCAATTTAAGAAATTATTGACTTGTAGCTTCATTTGATCACCATTTTACTCCAAAAATGATTCACATTTATAAGCAATGAAAATGCTATTATCCAAAAGAAAATAACTTTTTAGAGAGTAGGGAAAAGAAAAGGAGTAAAATAATGTGAGACACAGTAAACCCTAACCACAAATCTCACTATCCTTTTGACGACTTTATCTAATTGAACACATACAGACATCCAAAGATTGAATATTAATTACTAATCAAGAAGACACAGACAACAAAAACAAACATTATCAATCAAACTTCCACACAATTTCACACAGATCCCAGAAGACACAATAGGTAATAAGAATACTACGATTTGAAAGATTAATTAGAGTTCAAAGTAAACTAGGAATTCTGAAAACCTAGAATTGAAGATCTAACCAAATAGATCAAAAGAAAAACACAAAATTGATCAACTAACTATAATCTAGAGAGAGAAATCAAACCTGTAAAAACGAAACGTAACCCAGATAGATAGAAAGAGGATAAGTGGGTTAGAGATTGATCTATGCTGGCTACGATCCTAAAGAGCGATCTCTTCTCTTCTCTTGTGAAGAATTTATTTTGATGAGAAAGAGAATTATTGAAAACCAGAGAGAAAATACGTATTTGGTTTCTTTATTGTTTTATAGCAAAGGAAGAAGAAAACGAATTGTTTTTCGACTGACGTGCCTCTTTTCATCTCTTCTCACCGTATTGCCCTTACCCTTCTTTTCTAATTTCGTCCTCGTAACATAGTCGTTTATTCGGCTAAATACAAAAACACCCTCCATTTCATTTCATTTTGTTGTAACGCCAAAATCGAAAAAAACATTCATTTTCAAATTCCTTCAAAAATATTCTTAGATTATTTAAGTTTGAAGATCTACTCTAATTTACTTCTTACATAGAGAGACATCCAAATTTCTTTGATAAAGACAAGGACGCAACCCGTATCGGTATTAAGCCTTGTTTGCCTGGGTTGGACTCTCGATTTGAGTTTTACTCGACGAGTCAGATGTCAGACCGTTTATTTTTATTTTCTGATGTGTGAATTGAGATTTGTTTTGGCTCGTATATCTGACTCGTAAATCACTGAGCACATATCTAACTGGATTTAAAAGTTTTTGATAACTCTAATTATTAGTAATTTTTAAGTCAGTCTTAATGAGTTAGGTCTAGAAAAAGACCCAGACAAATCAATCAAGCCAGATAAAAAACAAACATCCTATAATTTCATTAACATCTTTATTTTTGACTAAAATATAATTACATTATATTAATCACGCCTCAGATTTAAAGCTTACTATAAAAATCAGATCAGCGGCTATATTCAAATATGAGAATCTAATAGGATTTTTTTCAAAATTGTTTAACCTTGCAAAAAAAAAATTATGTCTCAATCTTGTTTAAATTTGAATTACATTAAGACAAATTTACTGAAGGAATTTGTTTGAATTTGAATTACATCAAGACAAATGTACCGTTATTCCTTCGTTCAGGTTATAACCGAAAGATTAAATATACGAAAAATACAAATCAATCAGTAAATCTAAACTAGCTTAAACAAATTAATTCTAGAAATGCTAATGCAATATTAAGATCTGGTGACGGAACGGCAGTTCCTGGAAATCGAATCCCTGACAACCAAATGATTGTGGACTAGCGAGTATTAAAATTCAGTCCCAAGGGTGCTTTGAGTTAATTGCATGGTCAAAGATGGTGAGGGTAACAAAGTCATTTCCTTAAGAGAGAGCCAAACTCAAACCGGAACCCAAAATTACTACTGAAATTGAGAATTTAGATTAGGTTGTAGACCTGTAGTTTTAGGTCCGTCAGTTGTCGGAGAGTGGGGTCACATTCAACCTTTCAGCGGGTCCTACTTGTATTTTAAAATTTTAAGTTAACCACGATATGTAATTTTGTAACTGCGGTTAGGTATGCCGACGCTTGTGACCGTTGGAAGGTGAGAGCCGTGTTAACGTTGATAGTTCATACGTAGCCGTTACAAGAGACAGCCAGAAAATCTATAAATGGTCGGCTCGGATTCTACACAACTAGGCATAGCGGTTGAGATTATATATAAAAGGAAGATTCCAAAAATTCAAACATACTACTGCCTTTTTCTCAAGAAAACATAAAGTAAGAAATCGGTGAGGGGACGATGAGTGAATGAGGAACGATTAATTAATTAATTAATAATATGATTTCAGGTGATTTTCCTATGTTGTGGTTAAAAGCTGAACAAAGTTCTTTTTTTAGAGCTTCTGGCCCCATCGGAGTATATTTCAGCCAATAGGATCTTCCCGTTTTTTCACACCACCAAGATTTCGTATTTTCCACACCGCAGAGGCCTAAAAATTTAACAAAACTTGTGTCTAATATACCACCGTTCTACGTACCCAACCCTAGACTGCAATGTCTATTACTCTCTGATAACATATTACTCTATCTGATAACCTCTATTAGTCTCTGATTGCCGATGGTGAACCACAACGGTGGTAGGAGACGTAGTCAAATGTCAATCATGCGCCATCTATGTCAAGAGATTAAACACGTTACAATTGATACCTTACGTATAAACATACTCAGCCAAATATACATCGACCAAGGTATTGTTAGGGATTTCTTTTGTGGTTAATTAATGATGGAGATATATCAGGCTGATTTTGGTATTCATGAATGCAAATGGCTAAGTTAGAAAACCTTTTTGGGAACCCTAATTTATATTCCTTTTTTGGTTTACGGCTTCATATTCTCACTGTTTAGATTTCTTTCTCTTTTTTTAATCGCCATAACTACTCTAATCTCATTGTATGTTCTGATTTGTAATTAATTTTCTTTTTCTCCTTTTGTTTTATTGTATAGTGGCGTTTCTCGAAAGTATTGTATAGCCGATTCATGATATGAGTTATGAATTATCAGGTATGGATACTTTTACTGGTTCTATGTTTCTTTCTCACTAATTTTTTCTTGATTCAAGATATTTTTACTGATTCACGATGTTTTTCACCAGAGGTTTTTGGTAGGGTTTCACAGGCTCACAACCCTTAATTTGTTATTTGACAAGAAAAGTGGAATCATTGAATCGGCAAATAAATAAAAACAGTTTGATTATTTGAGCTGATGCTTATTTCTGTTTTGAAACATGTTCTTTGTTAATCTTTTTATCTGTTTGATGCGACTAATTTTAAGAATTAGAAAACAAAGTGGACGACCGTTATGGAGATGCAATTAAGCAGATGCAGAGCTTAAAAAACAAGCTCAAAAAGTGGTGGTAGAATACAAAAGCTTCGGTGTTTTGTAACGTGTACTCGACTATGATTCTCCATATATATTTTAGTGTTTATATTATTGATATCATTGTCTCCAATATGGAGAATTCGAGTATTAGCAAGGTCTGGATAGGCTGTATTCGAAGAACTCAAGAGCGAAGTCCCATCACATTTTCATGTTCGCTGCACGAGCTCATGCTTTTTTGTCCCAGATAATTAAAGGGTTCCCAGGATGTGTCTTCCAAGCTTAGACATTCTTAGTTTAGTCTTAAATTCTTAGTTTGTATGTCACTTTATTTTTCTTTTTTTTTTTGCAGCATTCTCATGTCGATATATGTTCTTCCCGTTACATTCATAATTTAATCTTAGTACAGTGATTGAAATTTGAATGGAATACTCGAATTTATAGGTGACCTGCAGGAGACTTAGCAAAGGTTAATGCCATCAAGAATATCTGTAAGAACTTTTGAGATTATGGATGGACAAAACTAAGGCAAACTCACTCCTTCGCTCACACTCTTTAATTTTTAAAACTGATATGCTCTAGCCATATTTTTACTGGTGTGGTGACTTTCTAGATACTAAAAAGAACAATGATAAGATAATTAGTATTGCAACTTTGTATCTTCAAACACTAATTAATTTGAAGTTCTCATTTCAGTCGATTATTGGACATTGTCTACGGCTTGCTGGGGATTACAACCCACAGCTGTACTCATGTATCACAACTTGATGGTTATATCCAACCATTAAACAAATGGCATTTGAACATTTTTACTTTTTCAGTAATTTTATGTGATTTAGGACAAGCGAGTTGAATGGACAGCGGGTAGATAACAAGATCCTATATAGGATAGAGATGTGTTACTTCTTGAAGATGGAGTACTTAATATTCTGTACTTTATGATGTGCTTATTATGGTGTTCAGTTGCGTTTATTAAAAAATGATCTAGACATGGTTGAATAAAACTACCGAAATTCTTATCCCCTTGGTTGTCTTTGGCCACATGCATAAAGAATTGACTTCAAAAAATGTACGTGTCCACAAAATGATTGTATTTGGAGCATTCAGGAAATGGTGCAAATGTACCCAGGGCGAAAAAACTAATGATTGCATTTGGAGCATTCAAGAAATGGAGCAAAATGTACCTAGGGTGAAAAAACTATTTCGTGAACGGCGAACTGGTACTAGAAGCTCCATGGATACATCTAATTTTTTTAGGAAAGCAAATAGTGACGTACTGTTAACCAAATATACAGTTAATTATTATTTTTATTATTTTGCATGGGTAAAATATCTTGGAGATTTATCGTGGTTCCTTGATCATGTAATTTGAATTCTCTAACTTAAGAAGAATTTCACTAGATAAAACTCAATATTTTTTTGGGGGATCTTAATTTAGCTGCATCAATCCGACAGGAGGGGGCTTGAAGAGAAAAAAAAATACCAAACCAGGTTTAGTGTTATCATTTCTAATTTTATTGAATACTTTTAATATTATCATTTTTAGTATTTTACTATTGTTTTTGTTGCCTATTTTTATTCTTTTCTGTTTCATGCTTCAAATTTTTAATCCCAAAAAATTCACTTTACGCCAAACATACTTTTGTCGACAAAATATTTACGCCCGTGCAACGCACGGGTGTAAAATCTAGTAAAAGAGAATAGAACTGGCACACGCATTTCGATTCACCAACAATGCCACTTCCATGAGCTGCTTGTTTTAATTCGCTCATGTTCGGTTGGGAGTTTCATATTTTAAACATTTTTTCTTAAATGTATGTGTTGGATATATTAAAGAAGGATAGTTCTGCACCCACCCTGAGCTGGGCATCGCGGGTTATCCCGCATGACACAACCATGATGAGTCCACTCAAGAGTTTAGCAGGGACTCATGATCCTTTTTTCACTAAAATACATCCACGTATAAAATAAACAAATAATTTTATACTTAAAAATCATGAGATACATACAGCATAGTCCAACTTTGTGCACCCCTCTAAAATCGGGTGCACATTCCGGCTTCTATTATTGGGTAATAGAACGGCAAAAACCACCTCTTTTCTTTCTTAACTAGTTTACGGTTTCAGATTTTTATTTTTTTTCTTATCGTCTCTCCCACTCTCAAGTGAAATCTCCAACCCCTCTGTGTGATATCTTCTATTGAAATCAAAATCTCAAGAATTTCAATGTATTAATATATATATCAGTTTCCTTTTTTTTTTTCAATAATTAGGTCTTGATTAAATTCCTTCACAAATTCTCATTGTTTCATCTGATTGTGATTGTTAGCAGAATCACGGTTGGCTGTGACTAAACAAAGTTGCAGACAATAAACCCCCAAATCCCAATTTCAGATCTTTAATTAGAATGGAGATATAAGAATCCTAGTTTATTTCAATTTTAGAAATACTTTGACTGAATCATAAGCATGTTTTTATTTAATCATAACTGAACTTGTTATTCGAATCATCGTTCCTGATATCTTAGACATTCATGGACAGGGAATTAAAATCTATACATTTAATTTACAGAAACTTGTTTATGGTCGTTACAAATATCCAATAACAACATCACAAACCATATAGGTTAACAATGGAAGAAGAAGAAAATATCGCTGATGGTGATGGAGTTAGCCATGCGTTGGTGATGTGGGTTGCTATGCGGAGAGTTTTTTCTTTTCTGAAGTAAGATAGACGATGAAGAATCAAGAGAGAAAATATCTTTATAAAAAGGTGAAGTGGTTTTGTGATTGTTTTATTGCCCACTAACAGAAGCCGGAATGTGCACCCCGGTTTTAGAGGGGTGCACAAAGTTGGACTCCATACAGCACACGTGTTCACTAATAGTTTACAAGAGAACAACATGCGAGATTAAATGGACATTGGTTTCGTTCGTTAAGCTAATATCTCTTCTTTTATATAAGAAAAGAGCATAATGCATAATTATGCCATTGTTCTTGTCCCTGTTTATATCGTCAAAAATAAAACTTGGAGCCTGACTATGAGTTTATCCAAGAGTACGTGTGATAGCCTTATGTGCTGGTTCATGAGTCATCTGGTTTACTTCTCTAAATACGTTAAAACGACACAAATGACATTTTTGAACATATGTATCTAGGAATTAGAAACAATTTTCTTTCCCAATGATTAACATTTTCCGAAACATAGTTGAGACATATAATGCTATTCATTGCATCTCTTTTAATAATAATTTTTTGCAACTTCAAATCTTACACCCATCCAATGTTGTATCCACACCCTGACTTTCAACTTCTTGAGGACCCAAGCCCTGATCCACCATGCACATTACAAATTTACTATGAGAATTTCTTATAATTAATCTGATGTCATATTTGTTTGTTGATTGTAGAAGGTAACAACAAAGTTAAGCTTAAGGAATCTACTAAAAGCTTGATACAAAATGCATCTCTGATAGGAGTTGATGAAGTAAGAGACTTATTTGGTGAATTGGGAGAAATATAAGACGATCACATCTAGACTTTTAGGAAAACCATATGGTGGTTGCACAAATAGCATTCCATTTTCCTAGCTCAAGGAGAGATCCTGGAGAGAAAATTAGCAATGAAAAATTCATTGTTGAGCATAAAGAAGCTGGACATATTGTGGAAAGGAGTTCTGCGAGCTGTGAAGCTGGACAACCTAAGCATATGGACATTCAAAAAAACAAATGTTAATGCAAAAGTTCATATGTTGTAAGCAAAGAAAACAATAACTATGTATATATCATAAATGATTCTAGCAATTTTATCACCATCGACCATAAAATCATGCAAAGAGGTGTTGATTTCCCACATTTTATTCCAAAATATAACTGGAAAATTAATATGATTAGCCAGTAGTTTAGACATTGACTTATTAGAGAACTAAGTATGTAACCATACCTAATAAAATCAAGTGATTGAAAACGCAAAGATATTAATAGTGATGCCCACCACATTATTACGAATCCATAGAGATACACTAACTTTACTCGATTGGGGTGGTTTAATGTAGACAAGATCGGACACACAATAAAAGAACAACTAGGGAATACAGGCCGTTGGATTCACGAGAGAATCTTAGAATCTAAGATTCATGTTCAATATGAATAGAAAAACCATAAATCATTTTCCATACATTCTTTTCTTTGATATTTTACAGCCCTTTTTTAAAGGCATTTTCATCCTCAATACCCTGCAGTACTTATTTTAGCGTCTACATGGTGTCTATTGTTTGGGAAATACTTAGATTTAAGGATGGTGCTACATAACACACTTGAAAGTTTGATCAATCTCCAAGCTAACCGAGAAACTTTGGAAAGCTTGGTAAACCTTAAGTCCTCGAATTCCAAACCTCGGTGGACCGAGCCTTCAAGTACAGTTCTTTGCAATTTTTTATCTTCACCCCACCATAAATCTCTCTAGAAGGAAGTGGGTTGGTTAAGAATTTTGATGGGGAACATGTACAGCCCTATCTGGTAAATGTGTGCGGATTCAAACACTGCCAGTACCACATTTCAGCCTGTCCGACAGAGAATTTTTGCTGACTCCCGTTATGAAGTCTGGGTTTGAGTATAATAATTATAACATCAGAATGTTGAATCTTTTTTTGCTGCTGAAGAGCGGACAACTAAGGTATTTTTCTTGAACTTGGATATTAGTTTCAAGAATGCATACCAATATTATCCTAAACTTATTAGGCATACTTCATGAAGAAACTACCAGGTATTTTAAATATTTATAAATTGATTTGGAGGCCTTATAAAAGAGCTCAAAAATATCTAGTAAATTACTAGATGTTACCAAAGTTCACATAACAAGATAACTTTGAATTGACGTTTCTCATTAGATACAAGCTGAAAAATCCTCTAAATATAAAATTCTCATTATATAAAAAGACTTTCATCGTCTTCCAAATGTAATGGTTGTTAGAGCATTGCTCGGTTGAGCCCACCAAGTGTTGGTATGTCAAGTTTGGTTGTCAAATTTAGTTCCAAACTTGGAGTCGCATGATTTGATTACTAAAGTCAACTTTGTTAGGTTAGACTAGGAAGATAGAAATGTTGAGACTTGCTCTTGTTACTCATAAAGAACCTAAAGACGCATCGACAACAACGAAGATATCATCCTTCGATTCGAGGATAATAACTACAAACTTGACTTTCATATTTATATCAATTGTTCTTTCAAGTCATTAAAACCATAACATACTAAGTAAAGTTCGTTTACAGTGGCTTTAGTATTGGTGACTTTGTAGGGTTAGAATATCGCAACACCAACACCTCTGCGAAATTCATAAACGTTACATAGCGAAGGCGTCGCAGACGAATAAAATAAGTGACGCAATGGATGACGACAGCCAGAACACGAGAAAAGTGTGAAGACCTAGCGAGATCTAGGAGCGTCGCGAGATTATACATTTATACACTTGCGACACGTTGTAAGTCATTCCCGAAAATAAAGGACAGCTTAGCTATCATCCCTTATGTAACACCCTATATAAAGAGCCGAACAGGCCTATTGAGGGAGAGATCTTTTTTCGAGTGTTGAGCAAGTCATTAAGAGAGAGAAAGTTTATAGAGATTGTATTTTTCTTTAGCTCTTTTCCATTTTGTCTTGTAAACATTCAAGAAATTAATCAACAAAAATTATAATTGTTCATCTTCAATGGATTGATTGTGTGGATTCTTGTGAGGGGTGTAGTGTAGGATTTCCTGCAACTACATATTGGCGTTAGAAACAGGGAGAGAGTAAGGATTGACATCGTGATTTGAAAGAATTTGGAGTAATAGGGAAGGAATTTCATATAATTTTCAACAATTAATTGAAATTGAGAAATGGCTAGAAGAAGACATGCATCCGAACAACCAACAACTGTTAGAAGGAGCAGGAGACTTGCTGGAGTAGGGAGAAATGAAATGGGGGAATCCTCAAGAAGGAACACAAGAAATAATGAAGAAAATCAAATTCAATCACCAATTCAACCGATCACAAGAATAGAACTGTGGATTATGATAGAGTAAGCGTGCATACTTGGAGATCAGACTCTATGGACGAAAGGGGAGAAGAACAGCAATTGATAAACAATGGACAAGAGGTGAGAGACCGAGAAGTGATTGGGGAAATAATTCATGGAAATGAAGAGGTCGCAGCATTAGAGACATTGAGACAAACAATACATGAAGAAAGGCGATTAGAAGCAGAGGAACGTGCAAATTTGACAAGGCAAAATCATGAGTTGAGGATGGAAAATATGAGATTACAAAACAGAAGGTTGATAGGTGTTGTAAACACCTCGATTATATCTATAGTTTATGCTTTCTTTGTTATGTTTTCTTGCGAATTATGTATTATTACGTTTGTTTTTGAGTTATTAGGTACTCTGGAGTCGCACGGAGGAAAAGAAGAGGAAATCACTATATTTGAGCAAAAAGGGCGAAAGCGTCATTTCGTATGCATGTGCTATCGAGAGCACAATGGAGGATGATGGGCTTTCATGCCGTGGTGGCTCTTTTATTCACTCCTGTGGGGTGCCTTGAGTAATTCATATTACTACAACCTTAGTGGATTTTACTCAAGGGAGTCGCACATGTGCAGTTCAAAGAATGGTAATTAGGTCTTATTACAAGCAGAAAAGGGGTCGAGTGTTCATCAGTTCGAGCCATGAGAGACTGCATTTCTCCTTGCCGTTTGCAGGTGATCTGATGGTGGCATGTTTCTGTAAATTGAGGGATTGGAAGGTTGGGTTGCATTTGTAGTTGCAGTCAAGAGAAGCAGAAATGGGTTGAATTAGTGGTGGTTTTGTGTACGAATTGGTCATGAGTTTCCCAGTCGAGAGAAGCTCTTGCACCGGGTTTGTATAACTACAGCATTGCTCGATATTGTGAGGAGATTGTAGCTGAAGACTACAAGCTGAATTGGGTTCGAATTGGATGAGGAAATGGAGAGTATAGAAGAGGCTTCTTTGATTGATAACAATACCACCAGATAGTGAACACAACACGTTCGAGAAAAGACCTGAATGAGTTATTCTTCATCACTCCAAGCTCTAGTTGAGTCTGTATGCAAGGGTTTGTACGGGTATTTTCCATGGATGTCTTTCAAGGGTCTGGTGAGAGATTTGATTCAAGATGGAGTTGATTATGAATTTGAGATGGAGAAGAACAAGGTTTTATGATGTGAGAAGGATCTGAAGGTGGTGGTATGCATGAAATGGAGTTGAGTTGCTTGAGGGGTAGAGTCAGGAAGCTGTAATGGGTTGTATGAAATGCAGTGATGATGGCTTGAGGCGATTGCGGGTGATAGGATCGGTGGCTTTACCAGATACAGATAGGTGCAGAGGAACTATTTTTGGTGGTGTTTGTTGCCTTGAAGTAGTGATTGCAGTGGCTGTGTTGTTGCTGGCATTTGAGTAGGTGTTAATTGAGTCGCAGGAGCTACAACAGAGAATGCGAGAATGATGTTATTGAACTGGTGGTGCTGGACAGAATTAGCTGGTGATGTCTGTAGTATGAAGAAGATGCAGGGAGAGCTTGAGAAGTCTGTGATTGAGTGATGTTGGCAGAGTTAAACTTCCAATGGGTTGATATGATTAGAATATAGACAAGGAATAAGGTGATGAATGGGTTTCTGGTGGAATTACAGGTGTTGAGACATGGGTTCTGCCAGAGATTACAGGCAGTAATTGAATTGGTTTTGAGCTGATCTGCTGGTGAATGGCAGTGGGCATTTAAGGAGATGTGTTGGTGCTCGAGTGTGTTATGCGGAGAAGGCATGAATCTGTAGCAGATGTTTCAGCTGCAACTCAAAGGAATGGTGTTGTAATTGGGAGATGGGAGTGAGTCTGAAGAGCAGGTTCAGTTGGCTGAGACAGTCTTGGTGATATGAATGGTGGTTATGTGTTGCTGGTGCTGCCACTTTGAGCAGCATTAGATTGATGATGTGCTTGCAAAGAATACAGTTAGAAGCTATTGAAAGAGAGGCACTGGTCCTGATGAGCTACAAATATTGCTTGTGCTAGCTCATCGCAGGTGATATTGGATGTGCCAGTTACAAGCTTGAGAAGATTAGTTAGAACTGGAGTAGCAGTTGCTGAAGAATTGAAGTTAAAGCTGGTGAAGTGATAATTCTGATAATGGAGTGGAAGTGAAGTTACAGGATGAGTTCTGCAGTTGCAATTACAATTGAACAGGATGGCAGTGGTGGCTGTAGTCTGTGAACGGTTTTGCAGAGCAGCTGTAATTGGAAACTACATATTTGGAATTGGACAGGCAGCAACGGTTTGAGCCGAATTGTAGTTAAGCGCAGCGAGTTAGACAACAGATTTGATGCCGAGGTTGGTATGAAAACTGGGAAGAGGAGAGTCTGGTAGTGCTGGTTCCGATAGAGTTGTGGCTGCAGTGCTAGATGGAATTGAAGGTGGCGAGGCGATGCAGTTGTAATGGGTTTGACGGATTTTAAGTGGTGAACTGCAGCTGCAACAAATGGTGTTGTTGGTTTAACTGAAGTTTTGGCAGTGAGATGAATGGTTTATGTGGATTGTGCATGGATTGAACACAGGGAATGTGCAGTGCTGCAATGAGCTGCAAATGAAAGCTGCAGAAATTGTGCGAAAACGGAGTAGAATTGGTGCACCGGTGGTAGTAGCCCGGGATGCCGGATTTCGGAACTTGAAGCATGAATCATAATTTTTCAGTGAATCGCGAAGGGGGTATGTGTTGGATGCATGATTCGGCCGCGGCATATATGAGCTACGAGTCACGCTTTTGGGTGCGTTTTCGCAAGAATTCAAGAATTGGTTTAGATGGTTCATGTGTGATATATTGCTCTGAATTGTGAGTGTATGAACTGAAGAGAATGATAGTGAGTTGCTGGGAGTTATGGTAGCCGGAGGCGAGTTTCAGGTAGTCGGAGGTAGTTTCACATGACCGGATTAGTGGCGGATTCCTAAGCGATGACGTCAGCAATTCCGTCGACAATTTTGGACAGAGATTTTCACACGGGTATTTTCCACACATGGGCTTGGTGGACCACTTGGAGATGGTTTTTGAGAAGACCTAAATTTGGAGTATCCTTTTGGAATGGGAGAAGCATATAAATAGAAAACTCTTTCTCTAAACCTAATATCTCCATTAGGGAGGCTTCTACTTGTTTGCTAGGGTTTCACATGATAGTTTTCTTCTTTGCTTTCTATGATGATTTCCAAAAACCCAAGTAGTTGATTTTTTTATTATTGGTTAAAGATGTAGTTGGATTTTGCAACCAAGTTATGATTTTTATGAATTAGTTTTCTCTCAATATTATCGTTTGATTTCTACGGGTTATAATAATTGCATGATTGATGTATTGCAATATGATTGAATGTTTGTTTAGTTAAGTCTAGAATTAATTGAACTCACATCCATATCTATAGCTATTTTAGGGTTCATCATCGAGCGATAACCTTGAATACGAGTAGCATGATATGATTACGGTTTGTAGTGATACATCCTTGTAGTCATATGTAGAAATTGACCTTTGTTCGAATTGTTTGCGCAATGTATTACAATTGCATTGATTAGCCTATTTCTGAAACTTAATGCTCCTAGGAATTGAACGTAATTAGCGCAAGGCGTTAGGTTATTCTTTAGGTAGAATTCACAAACGCAGCTCTAATGTGTGTGTTGATGACTTGGGAAATTTACGGAGTATTCTTGCAATAAGGTATTCTATGGCTTTTGATGATAACGAGATTAAATATGAATTATATTCATATATTCAAAAACTTGTTTACAATTGAAGATGAAACCTTTATCCAATATTTCACATCCTTGATTTGCGTGCTTTATTTGCTTTTTGTTTACACAATCAGAAATTTCCCCGTGTTACTTATAAGATACCAAAACATATTGACAACCTAGTCCTCTCTGTGGAAACGATCCTTTCTTGCCCTTGCTTCATTATATATTTTGAGTAGTAAGAAAGTGTAATTTATTTTTGACGCCAACGACACCGGCCAAATTTTGGCGCCGCTGCCGGGGAGGCAGCGGTTGTCACTAGTTTTTGGTTTCTTATTTTTGTTTTTAGTTTTGTTTTGTTTTACTTTTTCTTATTCTTTGGTTCTTAACCGAGTTTTGAGAATCTCGTTTCAGGTACCAATTTCTATGGACGGAGCATATTGGAGCAATCAATACGGCTTTCAACCTCAACAATATGACAACTATCACCCTTACGGGGAGTACAATCAAAACCAATCCTTTGGTTATGGTCAATACTCCACGTACCCTTTTAGTTATTCTCATACATACCAACCTTTTTATGGTGGGTATGTAAGTGAGCAACTACAAAGAGGGGATGATACTTGTGCTCCTATTAATATTTCTTCTAGTTTGGTAGATGAAATGCAACAATTTATGGACAACATGGAGTCAATTCGTGGACAACCAAGCGTGGAACCAATTTCATCGACCGAATGTGCTTATAGTATGTATGGCCCAATTTCTGATCGTAGTTATGATCACTCACCCATTCAAAGGGAATATAATTGGCCTAACAATACTGAAGTAAGTAATTCTACTTTTGCCTTGTCGAATGAGCTTTACAAACAAATGGAACACTATATCCAGAATTTGGATGGATCACTCCAAGAGCTTCAAAGAGGTGTTTCCGACGTAAGAAAGGGCATTGATGAATACATAGAGGAAATGAATAATTATGTTGAAAAAGGCGAACCTTTGGGGACTTTCGTTGATAATTGTGTAGTGAACTCAACTCTTGATCTTAATAATGATCATTCACCTATTCAAAAGGATGAGTTAGAGATTAGCAACACTAAATTCAGCGACGAACAAGATTATGTTGACTATGATAGTGATGATTATTATGATACATCGCTTGAACCAATTTATGGTGACATCCCCGAGGAGTGTACAATGGAGTCTTTTTGCGATCAAGGTGAAGACGAAAAGGAATATGATGACACTTGTGTAGAATACTCAAGCATTGATCTTTATAATGATCAAGAACCTATTCAAAAGGTAGAGCTTGAGGATGATGCAAGGAGTGTTCTAAAGAAATTCCTTACGAACAATATTGCATCCGCAAAAGAGTATGTGCCTTACAACAAGGAGGAATTTGTTGAGAATGTGACCGTTATGACTAATATTGTGGAAGACCCAATTGAGCTTGCATATGATTGTAATGATGATGTTAATGTCGAAAATTTGGTTAAGGCAGAAACGGACGAAGAATGGTTGCAAGGTTTGATAGAGGACCATGATATACGAGAGGTGAATAATTCACTTGAGTTTTTTAAGGATGAAGAGGATTCCGTAATAAAAGAGATTGTGCAAGGTTTGTCTAACCCGTTGCCTATTGTTTCTTCTCCTTTACCTCTTATTGGTTTGAATGTATGTGCTTCGAGAGTATTATTGAATGACTTTGTTTCTCGATTTCCGCCATTAGAGAAACTTTATTCTCATACTATGCAGGTTTTGGAACAAGAAACCGTGGAAGTACCCGACTTCTATATTCTTTATACACTTTCAAGTGTGGACAAGAATAAGTGTGGGGGAAACTTTTATCGGTTAATAGCTTCATTTCTGGTTTGTATTACTAATATTTGTGTGAAGCTAGTGTTTGCAAAACAGGTTCTATGGAAGGATCCTCAAATTTTCAGATTGTTGGTATATGGGGAATGAATCTTGCAAGGATATAGTCGGGCTGACGACTTTAAACCAAGCGCTACATGGGAGGCAACCCATAGGTTTTGTATCTCTTATCTTTTAGTTTTTTCTTGTCTTGTTTTTATTTTTTACTTTTTCTTATCGCATATTGTTATATGATTTTCCCACCTTGACTTTCTTTGGACGATTCAATTTACATTGAGGACAATGTAAAGTTTAAGTGTGGGGGAGTGGTTAAGCATTTGCGTTGTAAATTTTTGAAATTTTTCAACTTTTGTGTAAGATAGTGAATAAAAAACTCCAACTTGTAGTTAGTTTAGAGTCACATAGTATACATGTCGCTAAGATTACATCGAGAATCTCATAAGAGTGACTGAACTTAGAGATGACAGAGAACATGATCGGGTTTCTTACTTGTATGAGAGTTAAAGTTGGATTTAACCATGCCAGTGGCAAATAAGGTGCAGACTGAATTCGGTATTAGAGTAGTGATCCCCTATAGTGGAGACTACCCATGTTACATAATGTGAGGCACCAACCTTCAATTCTTTGTACCTGTCTAAATTTGTGCTTTTAGAGTGTGTGTCACCGTACGTAAACTCCGGGCAGAATGGTGAGCTGCCCAACCTCCCACCATAGAAGCACTATTTTGATCTCTTGAGTGTTATTTTTATCAACCATGATGGTGACATCGAATTGCTAACTTACATACCACTTGTAATCTTGTTCGCAGTTAGCACCATCCACCTTATCTCTCTCTACACCAACAGGTCCATAGAAACACTATCATCATCAACAAAAGGAGCATCACAAATTCGAAGGAAAGTTGAAGACGTTCAAGGTTTACAAGCAACAATACAAAAATGAGCAGATTTCAGATTCAAGTAAAGCAACAAAACAAGGAGCAGAATTTTTATAAGTTGAAGACTATTGTACAAGAGTGAAAATTATCAAGATGAGAGTTCGAGAAGTTTATGATATCAAGACATATAAGTTGTGAAGAATCAAGCGGTAAAGTACTTACACCATGGCCTTTGTACTTACCTTTTTATTTTATTTGTATTTTACTTTCTCTTGTCTCAAAAAAAAAAAGAACAAGAGAAAATTTCTTTAGGTTCATTACTAGTTTTATTGTTTTATTTCGTTTTTATTTTGTATTTGTTTTATTTTTTATGATCAAAAAAAAAAAAAAAAAAAATGATGAAAAAAATAAAATAATTATATTTTGGGTTTGTATAGTTCGTTTTTAGTTTTGTATTCTTTCAATAAAGCCAATGGAAGAAGGAATATCTACAAAGAAGTTTCAAGCAATAAGGAATTTGAGGGAAAGAATCATATTGTCAAGATTCTACGAAGTTCAAGAGTTATCATCAAGAGTTGAAGACCGAAGACGAAGATGAAGACACCGATTGAAGAACGAAGACGTTTCTATGGATGCTGTGAGAGTGGTGCTAGCTGCACGTCGAACGGATAACGAGGTAAGTAAGCATATTCCCACCTTCGTTAAGTGGTTGATTTCATTTCTTAGAGATCGTCAGAAAAATGGGTTTTCAAAAACTATAAAAGATGTGGGTTTTCAAAACAATTCGGAGGGTTTTGCCTTCCTACCATTCAACGTGTCGCAGGATTCTATCTTCATTCCTACCTGGACACATGTGTGACCCATAAAAAGCTGTTTATTATTGAGAGCAACTTCATAAAACCCTTTCTTGTGAGGCGAGTCGAGACTTTTGATCACTCCGAACCGAATTTCTTTCGATAAGGGATGGTTATTTCTCTCTCAACTTTTAAGGATGAGATTGTGTTCATTTATGTGTCTAACTTCTTATGACTAGTGTGCAGAATTTCTATGTGTTCTTAGCGCATTGGATGCTATCATTACGGAGAACTAGTAAGTTGGAAAAGTAGGTTTTGTGGGTATATCTCTAGTAAACCCTCACGAGACTATAACTCGTCCACTAGGGACACCTAAGGGTTTAAAGGCTTGTTATTTATGCTAAAAGTGACCGTAGCCTCGACGACACGGAGTTGTATGTATGTTTTATAATTGTTTCGTTTGATTTGCTCGAGGACTAGCAAAGTCTAAGTGTGGGGGAATTTGATAGGTGTTGTAAACACCTCGATTATATCTATAGTTTATGCTTTCTTTGCTATGTTTTCTTGCGAATTATGTATTATTACGTTTGTTTTTGAGTTATTAGGTACTCTGGAGTCGCATGGAGGAAAAGAAGAGGAAATCACTATATTTGAGCAAGAAGGGCGAAAGCGTCATTTCGTATGCATGTGCTATCGAGAGCACAATGGAGGATGAGGGGCTTTCATGCTGTGGTGGCTCTTTTATTCACTCATGTGGGGTGCCTTGAGTAATTCATATTACTACAACCTTAGTGGATTTTACTCAAGGGAGTCGCACATGTGCAGTTCAAAGAATGGTAATTAGGTCTTATTACAAGCAGAAAGGGGGTCGAGTGTTCATCAGTTCGAGCCATGAGAGACTGCATTTCTCCTTGCCGTTTGCAGGTGATCTGATGGTGGCATGTTTCTGTAAATTGAGGGATTGGAAGGTTGGGTTGCATTTGTAGTTGCAGTCAAGAGAAGCAGAAATGGGTTGAATTAGTGGTGGTTTTGTGTACGAATTGGTCATGAGTTTCCCAGTCGAGAGAAGCTCTTGCACTGGGTTTGTATAACTACAGCATTGCTCGATATTGTGAGGAGATTGTAGCTGAAGACTACAAGCTGAATTGGGTTCGAGTGGATGAGGAAATGGAGAGTATAGAAGAGGCTTCTTTGATTGATAACAATACCACCAGATAGTGAACACAACACGTTCGAGAAAAGACCTGAATGAGTTATTCTTCATCACTCCAAGCTCTAGTTGAGTCTGTATGCAAGGGTTTGTACGGGTATTTTCCATGGATGTCTTTCAAGGGTCTGGTGAGAGATTTGATTCAAGATGGAGTTGATTATGAATTTGAGATGGAGAAGAACAAGGTCTTATGCTGTGAGAAGGATCTGAAGGTGGTGGTATGCATGAAATGGAGTTGAGTTGCTTGAGGGGTAGAGTCAGGAAGCTGTAATGGGTTGTATGAAATGCAGTGATGATGGCTTGAGGCGATTGCGGGTGATAGGATCGGTGGCTTTACCAGATACAGATGGGTGCAGAGGAACTATTTTTGGTGGTGTTTGTTGCCTTGAAGTAGTGATTGCAGTGGCTGTGTTGTTGCTGGCATTTGAGTAGGTGTTAATTGAGTCGCAGGAGCTACAACAGAAAATGCGAGAATGATGTTATTGAACTGGTGGTCTTTGGACGAGAATTAGGGTGATGTCGTAGTATGAAGAAGATGCGGGGAGAGCTTGAGAAGTCGTGATTGAGTGATGTTAGCGAGTTAAACTTCCAATGGGTTGATATGATTAGAATATAGACAAGGAATAAGGTGATGAATGGGTTTCTGGTGGAATTACAGGTGTTGAGACATGGGTTCTGCCAGAGATTACAGGCAGTAATTGAATTGGTTTTGAGCTGATCTGCTGGTGAATGACAGTGGGCATTTAAGGAGATGGGTTAGTGCTCGAGTGTGTTGTGCGGAGAAGGCATGAATATGTAGCAGATGTTTCAGCTGCAACTCAAAGGAATGGTGTTGTAATTGGGAGATGGGAGTGAGTCTGAAGAGCAGGTTCAGTTGGTTGAGACAGTCTTGGTGATATGAATGGTGGTTATGTGTTGCTGGTGCTGCCACTTTGAGCAGCATTAGATTGATAATGTGCTTGCAAAGAATACAGTTAGAAGCTATTGAAAGAGAGGCACTGGTCCTGATGAGCTACAAATATTGCTTGTGCTAGCTCATCGCAGTGATATTGGATGTGCAGATTTACAAGCTTGAGAAGATTAGTTAGAACTGGAGTAGCAGTTGCTGAAGAATTGAAGTTAAAGATGGTGAAGTGATAATTCTGATAATGGAGTGGAAGTGAAGTTGCAGGATGAGTTCTGCAGTTGCAATTACAATTGAACAGGATGGCAGTGGTGGCTGTAGTCTGTGAACGGTTTTGCAGAGCAGCTGTAATTGGAAACTACATATTTGGAATTGGACAGGCAGCAACGGTTTGAGCCGAATTGTAGTTAAGCACAGCGAGTTAGACAACAGATTTGATGCCGAGGTTGGTATGAAGACTGGGAAGAGGAGAGTCTGGTAGTGCTGGTTCCGATAGAGTTGTGGCTGCAGTGCTAGATGGAATTGAAGGTGGCGAGGTGATGCAGTTGTAATGGGTTTGACGGATTTGAAGTGGTGAACTGCAGCTGCAACAAATGGTGTTGTTGGTTTAACTGAAGTTTTGGCAGTGAGATGAATGGTTTATGTGGATTGTGCATGGATTGAACACAGGGAATGTGCAGTGCTGCAATGAGCTGCAAATGAAAGCTGCAGAAATTGTGCGAAAACGGAGTAGAATTGGTGCACCGGTGGTACTAGCCCGGGATGCCGGATTTCGGAACTTGAAGCATGAATCATAATTTTTTAGTGAATCGCGAAGGGGGTATGTGTTGGATGCATGATTCGGCCGCGGCATATATGAGCTACGAGTCACGCTTTTGGGCGCGTTTTCGCAAGAATTCAAGAATTGGTTTAGATGGTTCATGTGTGATATATTGCTCTGAATTGTGAGTGTATGAACTGAAGAGAATGATAGTGAGTTCTTTGGGAGTTATGGTAGCCGGAGGCGAGTTTGAGTAGTCGGAGGTAGTTTCACATGACCGGATTCCGGCGACCGGATTCTGGCGATGACGTCAGCAATTCCGTCGACAATTTTGGACAGAGATTTTCACACGGGTATTTTCCACACATGGGCTTGGTGTATCCTTTTGGAATGGGAGAAGCATATAAATAGAAAACTCTTTCTCTAAACCTAATATCTCCATTAGGGAGGCTTCTACTTGTTTGCTAGGGTTTCACATGATAGTTTTCTTCTTTGCTTTCTATGATGATTTCCAAAAACCCAAGTAGTTGATTTTTTTATTATTGGTTAAAGATGTAGTTGGATTTTGCAACCAAGTTATGATTTTTATGAATTAGTTTTCTCTCAATATTATCGTTTGATTTCTACGGGTTATAATAATTGCATGATTGATGTATTGCAATATGATTGAATGTTTGTTTAGTTAAGTCTAGAATTAATTGAACTCACATCCATATCTATAGCTATTTTAGGGTTCATCATCGAGCGATAACCTTGAATACGAGTAGCATGATATGATTATGGTTTGTAGTGATACATCCTTGTAGTCATATGTAGAAATTGACCTTTGTTCGAATTGTTTGCGCAATGTATTACAATTGCATTGATTAGCCTATTTCTGAAACTTAATGCTCCTAGGAATTGAACGTAATTAGCGCAAGGCGTTAGGTTATTCTTTAGGTAGAATTCACAAACGCAGCTCTAATGTGTGTGTTGATGACTTGGGAAATTTACGGAGTATTCTTGCAATAAGGTATTCTATGGCTTTTGATGATAGCGAGATTAAATACGAATTCTATTCATATATTCAAAAACTTGTTTACAATTGAAGATGAAACCTTTATCCAATATTTCACATCCTTGATTTGCGTGCTTTATTTGCTTTTTGTTTACACAATCAGAAATTTCCCCGTGTTACTTATAAGATACCAAAACATATTGACAACCTAGTCCTCTCTGTGGGAACGATCCTTTCTTGCCCTTGCTTCATTATATATTTTGAGTAGTAAGAAAGTGTAATTTATTTTTGACGCCTACGACAGCGATCAAAGGTCGAGAAGCACTACAAGGTCAAGCTCAAGATCAGTTAGAGAGGAAAGAAGGAGAACTTTACCTATAGAAAATGCTAATGAAGAAAATCGAGAGGAAGTGCAAAATCCAGGCGAAGAACGTTGCGAAAGAAAAGAAATAATGGAAGATCGTTATATCCCACGTCCCGAGACTCTTCAAAATGGGCAAAATGATGGAAATCAAGGAAATAGGCAGCGTCAAGGGCGGAATAATTCAGGTGATGAGGAAAATTGGGAAGAAGGAAGAAGAATATTGCATGGGAGAGAAGCACAGAGGAAGCAAAAAGAAATTGAAGATGAAATTGAACGACACTATGTTGAGCAAGCACATCTAGCTTGCGAAAGAGAAAGGTTAAGAACAGAAATGGAAGAACAGGAGTTACAAGAGGCAATTCGCCAGAATAATCATGATAATAGAGAAAGAAGGAGAGAACAAAATCGCAACAATGGTAATATCAATGAAGAGTATGAAAGAGTACAAAGGAGAATCGAAAGGCAGCAAAGAAGAGAAAATGATAGATATAACGGTGTGCGAATTAATGAGATGAATGAAAGAGAAGATCGCAGAGAAAGACGAGAAGAGAATGATGGACAAGAGAGTCAAAAAAGACATGAACGCAGAAGAAGAGAGGCGGAGTTAAAAAGACCAATGGAGCCAAATTCTAGTGTAAATGAACAAATTCTGAGAGAATTGGCGGAAATGAGAGGAATGTTAAATAATAAAAGGGGAGGAGGTAAGAGACAATTGGATGAAGCCATAGAAGAAGCTGCGAAGACTCCATTCACACAAGAAGTACAATTATGAGGAATACCTCCAAAGTGCAACTTACCTACGTTAACCAGCATTTTCGATGGAACAACTTGTGCAATACAACATATCAAAGCTTATGTGAGATGTATGTTACAATGGGAGAACCATGATGTTATACTGTGCAAATATTTTGCATCAAGTTTGACAGGAGAAGCTTTGAAATGGTTTGAAGGATTACCGAGGAATACAATAACATCTTTCAATCATTTACAGGCTATATTTTTAGGGGCATACATTAGTAATAACTCCTCGCGACCTGGTATTGAAGATGTATTTGGGTTAAAACAAAGGGTAGGTGAAAGCTTGAAGCATCTAACCGTGAGGTGGAAGACGATGTGCGGTGATATGGATGGTCGTGTGGATGAGAGATATCTCATTTTATCATTC